>OX459000.1:17967728-18574923 GCA_949774965.1 Diarsia brunnea | reverse complement strand
AATCTCAAAATAGGCCAGACAAAATAAAAGTGCGCGTGCGACTGTGCAGACGATTTGTGAAAGAATAGATAACAAGAGGCGTTTAAAAACCCAGAGAAAAATATTCGGTGTTGTAACTTTCAAAATTATTACTCAATTATACTTTAATGAATAATGATGTTTATTTTGCAAATAGGTTTTTCTAACACTTCATTTACGCTGCAAGTCACTTTTTTTAAAAATAGATGGGGCAGCCGGCCGGTGTTTCTATGTGGTATTTGTGTGTTGCATAAAGTAATTTAGTCGATTTTATACGATCTTTTCATAAAACAAACAAATACTAATCACTTTCACGATTCGAGTCAAACCCTGAAACCCTATGTTCAGAAAGCTAGGTTTAGGTTTAATATACTTTATTCTCAAAAAAGACAAAAAGCCACTTACGTGAGAACATATGTTAACATAATGTAATAAACTTATTCTAGGTAACGGGCACAAATACAATACAATAAATAAGTGGTCTTAGAATTATTTTGTTTTAAATTGAATTTTAATTTGGATACACTTTCAATGGTTTTAATCTAAACTGGTAGGTTAGTAACTTTATTTGTGCGTGCTTTCAATAATATAATTTGATACTTTAGATTTAAAACCGTTGAAAGAGTTTAATTTTTTTTTTTTAAAAGACGGTAAAAAGCTTGTACTTACTTCATCAGAAATATGACCTTCATTGATAGTTTCTCGGAGAAACGAAAAAATATTACATACCTATCATCTGCCTAGCCTTTCGTGAACTATGTTGGTCAGCTTCCAGTCTAACCGGATGCAGCTGAATACCAATATGTTACATGGAGCGACTGCCTATCTGACCTCCACAACCCAGTTAGTACTGGGTAATAACATACCCCTTGGTAAGACTGGTTGTCAGACTTATTACTATATTCAGTCTCATATACATCCAATACGCATTCGTAAGTTTGGAACTAATAAAAAATTTAAAACATTATAATGACTTCGGAAATTATATTTCTTTTATTAATAGTTTGCAGTAAAAATGTAATAGTGTTGCTAATACACAAAAATGTAAACGTATAATTGTATTAATATATGTAATCAATTGTTTATCATTAAGTGTCCTTTTATCGCAACTATCTTCACACTCATAACTTATCAAAAACTAGCTGACCCATGCAACTTCGTCTGCGTCACATAATAATAAATCATGCAACATAAATTGAGTTAAATCGTAAAAACTTATCTTTCCTCTTCGCGTCGCGCGGATATTTTTACATCGCGATATCTTCTAAGATATTTGTTGAAACTGTATAGAGTAAAGGGCACAAATATTCTATATTAAATTTATGTGCTAACAAACATATTTTTAACAATATAACATTTATTTAGATATAGATTAATACCATAATATGGGTAAAATATCATTACTTTTAACCTAACGGTTTAATAGTTAAAAAATGGTTACAGTGAGTCAATCTTAAAAGATAGACATATGCTGTTACGGAATTTTTTTTGAACTTTTAAAGAGGAACAATTCCTTGATACATGATATTTGCGTAACTTAAACCGTTTTCGCAGCGCATGCAACCGAAGCTCTCAAAAAGGAATATGTTTTCCCGTTTTTGCAACATTTTTCATTTATGCTCCGCTCCTATTGGTCGTAGCGTGATGTTATATAGCCTAAAGCCTTCCTCGATAAATGGACTATCCAACACAAAAAGAGTTTTTCTATTCCAACCAGTAGTCCTTGAGTTTACCGCGTTCAAACAAACAAACTCTTCAGCTTTATAATATTAGTATAGATTTGCATCATCGTCAACAAAACAACATTTGATATCGCTTCGGGGATAACAGATGTGATGTCATGTTATGTTATAATGATGGGCGGGGCATCTGACTAAATGAAAATGGCTGACTGAGCAAAGCTTTTAGGAAGTCCAAAAGCGGGTTGGGTTTTTTTTTGGTGGGTGGAATTGTGGGAAGTCATCAAAATATGACTCCTACCGCTCTGGGCGGAGCGGGAGGGGTCAGTCTGTCTAAAAACCACCCAAGTTCCTTCTTAGCCCTTTGTGTCCGGAGCCGCGGTATCTCTTTCGAACAACCTGTGGATTGGCTTGACATTATGTTCAAAGTCACGGGAACCACGTGTTACAGAGACGCACGCGACCGGGAAATTTGGCAGATCATCACGAATATATCCACTAGTGGGTGATTTCGGTCTACAGGATGATAAAAGTACACTTAACAATACATCAAGCTTTGCATTTCCAGTATAACATGGCCACGCTTTGATATTGATATCCCGTATAATGATAGATCCACATAAATTGGTTTAACTGTAATTGGAAGGAAGCTATGAAACACTGATATTACTTACTGAAACTTAAGTGGAGGTGGGCAGGCCATGCAGTTCGGAGTAAAAGAAGAAGTCGTAGAAGAACGTAACAGAGTGGTGCCCAATACAATATTAAAGATAGAAAAGGAGATAACGTCGTAGATGGGAGGTTGGGAGGAAGACTTTATAAAACGGCGAGTCCTACTGGGATGAGACAACAAATTATTACCGAATACAGTGGAAAGCAAGACAATCTTGAGATACCGGTGTCCAATTATTATAAACTTATTGTAATAGATGAAGAGAAACTAGTGTAAGATATTAAGTCTATAAATACCTTAATGTGATCAAGAAAATTAACAATCAGCTGCTTGGGATTTTATCAATCTCAAAATGTTAATAAGCGAATTTAAATAGATGGACCGCAACGTTACTAACTTAACACAAACAATTAATTTTCCTTATTTTATTATCGTTTAACAAAACCGGTCCACACAGTCTAGTCCACAATTCTTGTGCACTATCAACACAGCTGCACAGCAACCGTTATTCAATATATTTTATGTATAATTTTAATAAACACTTAACACTGAATGTAAGGTCCGTATGTGGTGAGGACCAACTCGACACAACGGTCAAATTCCAACTGAGGACTGGTCGTCGTAATTGATACTAAACTGCATTTAGTGGTATTCGTTATGAGGAAAATTCAAAACCAATAATACGAATATAAATGACATCATCCGAGGAGCTATTAGTTTTTTCCAGCTGTATTTGACTTGCTTCTTTGGACTAGTGGTTGCAAGCGCCACTAGACCGTTATTTATTTATCGATTTTATAACTTTTTTCACCCATCGTATTATTTCTGTTAGTCTTTGAAAAAACATAACATTTTCGTGAATTTTTAACATTAGTCCCAATTATAGCTGGCTCTATCAAGTTGCGGCCGGTTTATTGGTCAAACTCAGGTGTATTGTTGCTAGGGCTCCACGACCAAATGGGTCAGGTTAGGTAAGAACTGTGACGGGGATCGTGGAAGGCGGACTAGTTCTCAACACCGGGATTTTTTTTAGTCAGTTGGAATCTAATAGACCCTTCGCTAGCCCCAGGGTCTAGGACATCCATGAGAATTTTCAATCCCGAAACAGGCGCGAGTCAATCCAAGGTTTCATTTCATAGAACAAATAAAAAATTTTTGTTCGTAATTTAAACAGCGCGGATACAGTGCCTTAGCTCCACCCATGATCGAGGTGCTGAAGATTGATCCATGTGTCCATGAGGCGGGGTGTAAATAAAACAACAAAAAATCGTCCAAAACTGAAGTTCTATTAAAAAAATCGACATCCGAAGCACTTAAACTTCGGAACAGACTCAAAATTTCAGCTGCTTCGTCAAAGTGAACCTTGTCTCCGGCATTTGTTTCTTATCCATCATCGCCTTATTGGACGGGGTATAGGTGCTCCTTTCGTACGCCACCAGCCGGTTCATAAGGACGATCATATGCAGGAGATCCAGGTCTTCATGATGTTTGCGTATAACGTGACATAGCGCTTGGATCATCCAGGATCCATTTGTGTCTCGGTAGGAGAGGTGGTCTGTTGAAAAAGGGATTGTCTGAGTGTCTGACTTGTTGAGAGTCCATACGATTAGGTTTAAAGAAGTTTAAAAAAAAAATTGAATATGTTTTCTTATTGGTTTTGTTTTGGTGTTCTGATCATATTGCTATCATGTTCAAAGATCGCTCAAGAAGTCTAAAAGAAGAAAGGAGAGGCAATTGCCCAGCTGTGGGACACTACTTAGGCTAGGAAAACTTGATTTTTGACTGCTTCACTGGTCTAGTCTATAATAAAAGTTACAAAATCAAAATTAAAAATTTATGGATATTATATACAAACTAGAAATAGATCTAAAATAACAATAAAAAATAAGACTAAGGCCGTAAATTCGGAGAGGCGTTTCTTGCAGCGTGCAGCAGGGCGTTTAATGTCCATGTAACGCCCAGCTGCACGCTGCAAGAAACGCTTCCCCTTTGCAGCCTAAAAGTTCCTACTTAGGCGTCAAAGTACTAAAAAAAAAAAAAAAAAAAAAAAAAAAAAAAAAAAAAAAAAAAAAAAAAAAAAACGCCCAAATCTCAAGTGTGCCCAGAAGTCTAACTATATTGCCACATTGAATTCATCATTGAATTGCAAAGCTAATTCTTTGTTCAAAGATCGGGCCAGTCTTTTGGTCACGCGAAGTGTCGACCAGTCGTCGAGGATTTCCTTTAAAAAGAGACGCTTACTTGGACCCCATGACCCGCACGTTCATGTGGCCCGAGGGCGCGTCTTTTAAAGCGCAACAGTGCCGACAAAAGCTTAAAAGTTTCTAGGTTTTCCATTATAAATCCCCCAAGTGGCAGCTTGGAATCTGGCTTCACGCAACATACGTAACGGTAATCAACCCTCTCGCTCATTGTATAGGACTTAAACATGACTGCCGAAATGAGGGTAGGTACTCTTGAGAGAAAATAGTAATGATGAGGGATGAAACGTATGTGACTAAAACAGTGATGGATATAAATGTTGATGGATAGAGAGGGAGAGGAAGGCCAAAGAAAAGATGGATGGATTGTGTAAGGAATGATATGAAAGAGAAAGGAGTAAGCCCCTTCGCACATGGCGTCGTATCGTAAGCGTATCGTAGAACGCGCGTACGAATGAACACCTCATACGATACGCTGCAACACCGCCTCGTGTGCGGACTTGTTTGAACATGTTCCTGCTCGTATTGCTCTCGTACTACGCGCGTTCTACGATACGCTTACGATACGACGCCATGTGCGAAGGGGCTAAGTGAACGATACGGCAGCAGAAAACGTGTTGCGCCTACCCCATACAGAATGGGGTAAGGGGAGGAAAATAATGATAAGTCGAGACGTTATGGTATATAATTTTGAACCTGGTTAGGTTTAGTTATCATTTGTTTATTACCTTCAACAGTAGAACAAAGAACAAGAAAGTCAGCGTGTGTGGGTATAGTGAGAACACTGTCACTGTGACTGTCTAAGGATACAGTGTTGCCAGCATCCATGTTAGCGCCTCGGCAAGCCTGGGGAGACAACATAATAAGTTATTGTTAGCCCATATTGTCCCACTGCTGGTCAAAGACCTTCTTCCGTTCCTCCCAACGGGCACAATTCTGTGGAACTTCTTTCTAATTCTCAAGGAAGACATCCAGTTCGTCTCGCAATATCCTTTGTGATCTGCCGCGACCCCGTGTCACTGTTTTAACCAATTCTAAGCTCTATAGGCCACCCTTCGGGCTGCTGGGTTTTTCGAAAGAGATACCGCGACCTCGACACAAAGGACTAAGAAGGAACATGGGTGTTTTTTAGTCAGTAGAAGTCTGACACTCCCTTTTGCTCTGCCCGGAGCGGGAGAGGTTATTTGATGATTTCCCACCCCCAAAAAAAACTCTACGGGCCCACAGCTCGTTTGACATGCGACAGACATGTCCTGCCTAGTGCTGTTTTTTAAAGTTAGGCAGCCTTTGGGCCACGTTAATGATTGGTGTTTTGGAGCGCAGTGTAGTGTTTCGAACATAAGTAGAGACCGAATTATATGCAAATACATAATTATTTGCATATGCATTTGCATAATATGGCTATTTCTGAAGAAAATGCTTTTTTTTTAATCGTAATTTTCGGGTAAGTCGGTTCAGTTCACAGAACAGAAAGAACAGGTAGAAGTGCTAAGTAGGCGTGAGAAATTATTCAAATTTATTTTGAAAAAAAAGTTTGTAGTATTATGAACTAATATTATACCTAATAATAAATGTAAATAGACAATAATACAACAAAATAAAATACAATATTTTATTGCTTAAATAAAACTATTCATTAAACAAACCCAAATAAATACTACTAAAGTAACAAGCACATTTTAAGTTAAATAAAACTTGTTGAACATCATTTATTCAAATTAAAAGTACGCCTTTCGAAACGTCAGTTTTTAAACAATAAAAATCAGGTTAGAATAAATAAAAATAAATACTACCAGAGTTTTTATATTAGAAAATTCTAAGGAGTTAAAATAAAAGAGAAGTTAGATTGACATTTTATTTATTGACCTTGAAATAAAACGTAGGTACTTGTTTAAAAACTGACGTTTCGAAAGTCGTACTTTTAATTTCAATCTATGATGTATACGAACATTTATATATTTTTCAACAATGGCCTTCATCAAATCAGTGACGTGATTGGATGCAGGAAATTCGCCTAATTGATGGGAGGCAATATTGTTGAACAAAAGGGTCCCTATAAACTTGCGCATGATTATGGTTAGGGCCACTTCTTTTCTAAAAATTCCAGTATCAACATTTTTTTTAAATGTTTCAGCCGTTTGACATATCTTCACCACATCTGGCGAAGGATACAATAAGCCACCTCGATCTGTTGCTATTATAAACTTGTGAAAGAGCTGAAAATGATGTGTCACTAATGCATCAACACAGACGTCACAGTTTATTTTCTTAATTAATATTCGGGCAATGTAACAATACGGCATATTATTGCAAAAAATAATTTTCGGGAGACTAGCGACTTGAAGCAATGTCAACACACGACTGGTATTGTCTGGTATCGAAAATCTGAGAGTACGCGACACACTGCGCAGTTATCGCAGGCGTGCCACGCTTACTTTGCACTTCTACTGTTCTTTCCGCTCTGTGAAAATTATTATGTAAAAGTTTGATTCTATATTAGCTACAAAACATCTGTAATGTAACTTTAATGTTACACAGGTACACGTTTCAAAATAAATTTTGTGTATGAATGTTAGGATCTTTGTATTGAAATGTTAAACAGTAAGTATAACATTGTTTTATTTTATCGACATCTATCGATCAAATCTGCAACTGATCTTAACCACATCACTAATTGAGTAGCATGGAACTTTCCAGAACAAAAAAGAACAAAACACGACTGGTATTGAAAATCTGAGAGTAGGCGACACAGAGAGCACTTATGACAGCCGTGCCATGCGCACATAGCACTTCTACCTGTTCTTTCTGTTCTGTGCACTTCCTTGACCGAGTAGCAAAAAATATAGACCAAAGACGCGAATATAATCCTTATCACTGTAGTCATTAAGTTCATAATTGCGTCCATTGAAAATACTGCCATCTATGGGCGAGTAGCGGAATTTACTCGGCAATTGGTTCTAGTTTGATTGCCGATTACAAAACGGTGTATATTATTTCTGCCTAAAGCAAAAAGAAACCTATACTAAGAGCAGGAAGGTATATTTTAAAATGTAGAATATGTGAGTTATACTAGTTGTGATTGGAATTTAAACGACCAATCATACGAATTGTTTATATGTAGTGCAGTGTATGATTGATGGTTTGATTGTGTTAGTTTGGCGATACTAGTTCCGATACAGATTTCGTCGCTTAGCATTTCTACCTGTTTTTTCTGTTCTGTGGTTCAGTTAGACACAGTTAAAAATAAATTAAATATTTAATTTTGACTGCGTCTAACTGGAAAAAGTGCCTAAGGTGTGACGCAAAAAGCAGTTAAATTCAAATGATTGTACTCATGAACTAAGAGGGTGTAAGACATCATCTTTGAGTTGTGGACGCGGCCACGCTGCGACGGCTTCTCATTGGCCTCGCTGGACCATGATAAATCAAATCAAATTGTTACTAAATAAATTAAATAAACTTGGCCCAATGTTCAGATATACGAACTACGCTCGCTCATGCAGTCATAAGATCGTTAAGTGTGCAGGTATCAGGGCACGCAGCGCAAGATGGAAGGTGGGCCATTGTCTGTGGAGATACGCCGCATACACACTTGAGATCTGAACCGTTCATTAAACCCCATCTGAAGAGATTATTGTCTTTGCTACGGCCGACTTGGATTCGGAGTCTATTTAGAGATTTCCAAGACAGTCACGGCAATCGAATTACTAATAATTATTTTGGAACACTACACACAATTCGCTGATCAAATGCAACAATAACCTTGAGCATGACTGGCTATATTTAAAACGTGTAGACGAAAATGTTTGGAGGGCTTAAAGACTAGCGTCATTTAAATAAGTAACCAATGTACCTGAACGAAGAATAGCTTCGGTTTGTTCACAAGACTTCTCTGCTTCTCGAAGATGGCCATGACATCAGTGAGGAGGTACGGTCTGTCTGCTGCATGGACCTCACCTCCCTTGTCACCGTGCGTGAGGATTGTGACGCAGATGCATGAGGTCTTGGAGTGGTCTCTAGTGGCAACTGCAAAAAGGAATGATTAGGTCTTTGGGATAAGTGTTCTAGAGTAATAAGTCTCTAGAGAGTGGGAGACAAGCGGCGACACCCGTTCTAATACAAATCAGGAACTATTTCCTTTCTAACCTCTTTTATCTGTTCTGTGAAGCCACCTATGCGATTCCACGACGTCATTCATTCGTTGTCGCATTCCCAAATTACCATCGATTAATTGTCTCGGTGGAGCTCATGGCTAAAAAGTCACACGGGTCGATCTTCAAGGTTAAACAGCGCACGCCAAGGTCGATCCAAGGATAGATGACCTTCATTTATTTTTTCTGGCTCCCATTTGTAGATCTTTGGCAGTAGTTCCACGTAATTAGTAACTCAAAAAGTCTGACAACCAGTTTTACCAAGTAATTTTTTTATTTATTTATTTAATAACAATGCATACTTTTACATAAATACATATCTGCCAAACTGCAAAGCAATTTGTCGGGAGTAGGTTCTCGTGGAATCTTATTAATATTCTATGTAAGTTAAGGTATATATCTAAGTTAAAACTAGGTTATTGTAAAACTAAGACTAACTGCCGCACTCAGAGAGCTTTAATGATTACTTAGGCCATCACTTAGTAAAGGTTTTGACAGTTTTGTCCATTGATATAAAAACTAAAGATACGGTCGTCCGAACATTTGCTCGACGCGTTCGCCATACAGAGAATTGGTGTAGTCTGCTCGTTAACGTAACCTTGTATAAGTGGCGTGGCATTTTTGAAGTTTATAGAACATAAATAAAGCTTTTAATGAAATTTACGACCGCACCCGAAGAGAGCCGATCGTGGACTAGTTCACTTCGGCTTAGGAAAGACCTTATTGGGACCACGTTTGTGGCGTCATTTTAACATGCCGTCCGCCCAGTCCTTACGCAGTAATATATAAGTCAATGGTTTTGTCATACAAAAGTATGTCAAATCTTTACTAAGTAACGGCTTAAGTAATCATTAAATATCTCTGAGTACCGCAGTAAGACAATGGGTCAATCAAAAACACTCTACTCAGCGCCATCAGTCAACCAATGTCATGAGACCATCCCTTTGTCATAGTCATCAAAAATAGCAAGCAAGAATAATTGGGCTTACGACATTAGCGAACCGAGGCCGTCGACCGCCAGCCACTATGGACACATCGACAGGTAACGTTTTCTTAGGACACTTTTAAGATGATTTTTACTCTTCACACGATCGATCATTCCCTCAGGTAATTCATTAATTAATATGGGTGACATCCATTGTCTCGTACGCTTACCGTGATAGTTATTTGTGGTGATAACAAGTGGTATCGCATAACCCAGTACTTACTGGGCTGTGGAGCTCAGATAGGCCATCGCTCTTTGTAAAATACTGGTATTCAGCTATTTTCGGATAGACTGGAAGGCGTTCCTCACATAAATGGAAAAAGATTAAGCAGATGATGAATAGGGATGTTTCCTAACAAAAAAATCCCAGTCAGTCAGTTAGATTATCGAAAAATATTGGATCCGTGTTTTTTGTTTTATAAAATTAATGAAAAATGACGTAGATAAAACGCGTCAAATATCCTGAGTGGGGGGCTTTATGACGTCACTCACCGGTAAAAATATACTGAGCTGTCGTCACACGAGTTTTCGAAGCACTGTATCGTCTTAATTTTTTGTTTACGTGAAAAAAGAAAAAATATGTATCTAATATCCTTCTAGCCAAACAGATGTGTTGCTGGGGAGTTTGTTCCGCCACTTCTTCTTTCCAGTAAAAACACTAGGAAGTGTCGAAGGGTGGGCGTTTTGGGGGACTGTCACTTGTAAATAAGTTAAGTAAAGTAAATTTTGACGTTCAAAAAGTGCTGATTATCAGCCTAGTTTGAATAAATGACTTTTGATTTGATTTGAATATTTTTCGATTATCTAACTGACGGACTAAACAGATTTTTTTTTGTCAAGAAACGCCTCTATTACTTCAGTGTCGAATCCGTCTTCTATGCTGTACTCTATTTTCGATTGTATTATACCTTCTTCCAATGATGTCAAAGTCGGTTTACAGTCTAACCAGTAGAATAAAAGTAATTTACTTGAACTTGTCTGGCTTGTGGAATATACATCTTCTGTATATATTTGGGTCCAATCATCATCATCTGCCTAGCCTTTTCCCAACTATGTTAGGGTCGGCTTCCAGTCTAACCAGATGCAGCTGAATACCAGTATTTTACATGAAGCGACTGCCTATCTGACCTCCACAACCCAGTTAATACTGGGTAATACGATACCCTTTGGTAAGACTGGTTGTCAGACTTTCAGGTTTACTGACTACCTGTAACGACTGCCAAAGATCTAAATATGGCAGCCGGGACCAACAGCTTAACGTGCTTTCCGAGGCACGGAGGAAACTCGGTATGTCGGGCGGTCACCCATCCACAGACCGACCTAGGCAAGCAGAGCTTTACCTAAAGATCGACCCAAGTGGCAGTTCTTATTAAGCCACGAGCTCCTCCATCCATTTGGGTCCAATAACATGTGTAAAAGAAAACTTACTTGCAGTAAGATTTTTGATAATTCCCTCGTATTCCAAATTTCTGAACACGATTATATTGTCGTCTTTAAAGCCGAGGTTTCCGAATACTTTTTTCAAGCTCTTCACATCATTGTCGGTACCGTTTCTCGTGGATGGTTGTTGATTCCTGTAATCATGAATGCTGCAAATATCAGTAAAATGTACAGCATACATTTGTGTTCAGAAGGTATTCATTTGAAATATTGTTTTTGATGTCTCTCGTAATCACGATGTTGGTCCCATTCAGAAAATTGTTCATTCTGATGGTTCCACACCCTTTACTATGATTACAACTTTCTAACACTGTTTATAGCGTAACGCTAACGTTCGTCTAAATAAATAATATTTCTATAAAATATGCCCGTTACGTTAGAGTTTCACGTAACAACGGACAAAGCTATTGCAATCAAACCCACGCAAACCTTGACTTAAGACTGCCAATTACCAATTCCTGGTTGCAAAACCAATTCCTGGTTGCAAAACCAATTCCTGGTTGCAAAACCAATTCCTGGTTGCGAAACCAATTCCTGGTTGCGAAACCAATTCATGGTTGTGTAACTAATTTCTGGTTGCAAAACCCAATACCACTTTGGGTAATTGAACCCAGGACTTCAGCAACGTTGTAGCCACAAGGCAGTAATGGAAGCCCATCGGGGCTGCGGGTTGTTCGCAAGATATACCGCGGCCTCGACATGAAGGGCTAAGAAGAAAGGCTCCCTTTTGCTCTGCCCAAAAGCGGGAGGGGTTATTTGATGATTTTCCACCCGCCAAAAAAAAAAGGCAATTATGAAAGTAAATAATACTAACCTGAAGAATATGGTCTTCTTGAAGGTGTGCTGGTTCAGTATGATGAGGTACTTCTCGCCGCTCATGTCATAGTACAACGCGTCTTTGTCAAACTTCAGCCCTTCGTCAGGTATGAGGATAGGTTTACTGGAAATGTAACGTAAGTAGGATGTAGTTAGGTAGGTTTTTGAATAAATTTGAAAGGAGCATGGGCATCTTTCTATGAATCCTGGGTGTAAGACCAACAGAATTAAAATATATCTCAAATTATAGCTTACTAGCGGACGTCACGCGGTTTCACCCGCGTAGTTCCCGTTCCCGTGGGAATACAGGGATAAAAAGTAGCCTATGTCATCCGGGGATAGTGTAGCTTCCCAACGGTGAAAGAATTTTTGAAATCGGTTCAGTAGATCCCGAGATTACCCCTTACAATTTAACAAATATACAAACACACAAACTTTACTTCTTTATAATATTAGTATAGATAGTATAGATAAGTATAAATAGTATAGAAGTATAGATTAGTAGGTACTAAGAGTATCTAAGTCGCCAGAAAACAGAAGTAAGACACTTGAAATAACATAAATTCAAGATCGAAATGAAACGGGCCCCGTCGGGGCTGCGGGTTGTTCGGAAGATACCGCGGCCTCGGCGCAAGGGCTAAGAAGGAACATGGGTGGTTTTTAGTCAGTAGAAGTCTGACACTCCCTTTCGCTCTACCCAGAGCGGGAGAGGTTATTTGATGATTTCTCCCACCCCAAAAAAAAAATTTGATGTAGTTAGGTAGGTTTTAGAATTTTGAAAGGAGCATGGGCATCTTTCTATGAATCCTGGGTGTAAGACCAACAGAATTAAAATATATCTCAAATTATAGCTTATTAGTAGGTACTTTAAGAGTATCTAAGTCGCCAGAAAACAGAAGTAAGACACTTGAATTAAGATAAATTCAAGATCGAAATGAAACGGGCCCCGTCGGGGCTGCGGTTTGTTCGAAAGAGATGCCGCGGCCTCGGCGCAAGGGCTAAGAAGGAACATGGGTGGTTTTTAGTCAGTAGAAGTCTGACACTCCCTTTCGCTCTACCCAGAGCGGAAGAGGTTATTTGATGATTTCTCCCACCCCAAAAAAAAATATTGGACGTAGTTAGGTAGGTTTTAGAATTTTGAAAGGAGCATGGGCATCTTTCTATGAATCCTGGGTGTAAGACCAATAGAATTAAAATATTTCTCAAGTACTTTAGTAGTATCTAAGTCGCCAGAAGAGAAGAACAGAAGTAAGACACTTTGAAATAAGATAATTTAAATCAAGATAGGTCAGTGAGCTATGAAACGGGCTATGCTTGGAGTCTCTCTGAGGGATTACATTCAGAACAAGGTGATCCGACAGAGAACCAGAGTCGACATAGCTCACAGAATTAAAGTAAACCGAAGTGGAGTGGCCGCAGTATCCATTACCGTTGGGATATATTTTATCCCAAATTATAGTCTGTGTTATTTTGATCTAAATAAACTTTATTACTGAAAATTTTCATGAAAGTTCTTCACAAACTTTTGCACCTGCAACAGTTAGTAAGATTTTAAGATACTGTCATAAATTATAAACATACACAGACTAGCTGTTTCTTTGTCGTTGTATAATAAATATTTGTTACGCGTTGTATTTTGATTTTATTTTTTTACACGACTGCCCAAAAAAAAAGAGTGTTATGTTTTTAGCATTTATGTGTGTATGTTTGTTTGTGAGTTTCTTTATTGTTATTTTGTATGCACGTCATGTATCTGCGACAAATAGATATTTATTCTTTCTTTATATATTCTACTTGTTCGTGGTTTCACTTGCATGGAAATTAGAAAATATTTGAAGTTCTGGGTAAAAAAGTAGTAGAAAAGTAATATAATAGCTAAATATTGTGATATATTTTACCTCGTATTTGATGAGTTTAAGTTGAAACCCTTTACGTCCGGTGAACTTTCATCCATATTTTCCATTGTTAGCACACAGCGCAGAACGCTTAGGTAATAACTAAAATAAAACACGTTTTTCGAGACAGTCGTGCAAAACGAATTTGATATTAATTGGACACTAAATAAAGTAGAAAATTTTACAAAAATCGAATTCAAAACACTACTTCCTATGTCATTCCTTTGTGTATTATGTACAGATAAAAAGGATGTACAGAGCAGAACTTGTTGATAAGAATAGCTCTGATAACATAATGATAACGTATCGAGCTATTGACGTTTGAAGATAATCGGAACAGTGCAATCACTACAATTCAATAAATTGCTTAGCAAATTGACTACCAGCTTAAATGGTTCGTATTTTCAAATCACAACTGTACTCTTTGAGAGTTGTATAAAATGGCTGTGACGAGGGTGGCGATGATGTGTGTCGATTTGATAAACAATTAATTTCTCTGACCGTACCTCATCTACTTTGCCATCCACGGTCCAAAACCCAGTGCTAGGTATAGGCCTCTCTTTTTAACCGACTTCAAAAAAGAGGAGGTTATCAATTCGTTGGATCTTTTTTTTATGTTTGTTCCCCGATTACTCGAAGATGACTGGACCGATTTGGATTTTTTTTGTGTCAATCTCTATTTTCCTGAGGTCGCCTGATCCAGGTGATGTCGTCTGCGTGCTATGTCGCAAAATCAGATAAAAATATGGATGGGTGTAGAGCAAGATGGTGGAGGGACTGTGAGAAGGTTGACATGGCAAGAAAGGAGGTGTCTGATGGGAGTACGAGTAATAGGGAAGTTTTACCAGGTCAAGGACAATAGGTATGAATTAAATTAATAAAAAGAAATTGATTTATAAATAAATTGGTAAATAATTTTTAAATGTATTTTTTTTGTTTTAAATTGAATTTTTAAATTTTAAAACGGTTTTTTGAAATGTAACTTCTAAATTTTAAAATGTATTTTCTTAACTTTTTTAAAATTTTAAATAAGTATATTTTTTATTTTAATGTAAAGTTTTAATTTTGAAATGTAATTTTTGAATTTTTAAATGTAATATAAATGTAGTTTTTCTAAATTATATTTTCAATTTGATCTCATATTTATTGAAAACCATGAAATCAACACCCATGAAGAAACACTGAAAAGTTTCGTCATATCTTGGATTTTGACATCATTTTCGTGGTCAGCTATTCCGAAAACCATGAAAACTATAAAATTTAGTTTTTGTTCTCCTTGCTGTCCACACCTCTGAACTGGTACACAGCAGACACCAACTTTATCAATAAGCAAGCAATCGATAAAATTCTTTACTTTATCAATATAATATCGGAGTCAATGTTTCAAATATATTGGTGTCACTGTATTAGCCATCTGATAATAATATTCCTGTGCCGACCAGTGCAGTATTGATTGTATTTTTATAAAAGGTACCCAACCAGCAAAACAGTCTCAGAACTCGCACTTTTTAAGAGTAGTAGGCTTAAAGCGCTCTTATATTTGTTTTAGAACATACCATCGATCCTATATTACTTTTAGACAAGCCGGTATGGCCTCAAGAATGCTCAGTCTCATAACCAAGTCTCATATATGTATATAAGAGCATTTATTAATACTAGTTGCACTTGAGAAAAACTTGCTCTTATATGGGTATTTTCTAAGCTCATTTGAATTTATATTAGACTTGCTAAATGCTATTGTAAGATGTCAGACTAATATTAGCATAGCATAAGAGTACTGTGAGTACGTGCATTTCTGATCTTATTTGAAACTAATATAAGATCAATACCACTGGATAAGTATGATATTAGAGTGATTTTGGTTCAACATATTTACAATACAAAAGACAAGACCCATTAAGAGCGTTTGATCTTAGATCGATTTTGGGAATAACTAATTTTAATAGTTTAAAGAGTAATTTTGCTGGCCATATTTTATTTTAAGTTTTTAAATTTAATAGTAATAATGGATTACAAAAACTGGAAAAGATTTATGAAAACTGGTGGCTACAGGAGGAAAATTGTAAATAAGTACAATTAAATGTAAAAAAGTCAAACAAATATACCGCTGCCAGGACAAAGTAGTATTGAGAAAAATATCAGTGAGGGTTCTGCAGGTTTTGCTTTTTCGTTTTTTCTCCTTGTCGATTTAAGGTTTTAAGTAAAATTGCGAGGAACCCTAATTTATTCCAATATGGAGTTATCTTTAGTATACCGAATGCTAATATTAGAGTAAACAATCTTACATTAGTTTAATAGTGCGCTTGTAAAATGCAGCTATACTAATGGCGACACTTTCAATACAAATTAACAAATAAAATAATTAAACGAGAACAGGAAATACCTTATTTAACAAGGCGCATGAATTTTGAAGCGTAAAATGAGGTCTAATTAACAGTAAATAATAAATTCCAATACGATTACTTACCGTATAACTACTTTTACTTTTATACTAAAATGCCGTACCGCACAGTATAAACATTAACTTCGCGCAACTTTAATTTGTTTTCATTTAATTTCAAACCAACACTCACACGAACTTTTAAGTTGGATCTGACGAAAAATTCTCAAAATATTCTAAACTTAGACCAATATAAGCCTATGCAGGCTTACATGATACTTACGTAAAAACAATATTAGCCTAAGTCGGCTTAAATTAATTTTGGCTAGATTTCAGTAAGTGCAAACAGCATTCAATTAGACTGATATTAGAGCGATATTAAACTAAATATGCTTATAATTGGTGCCCAAACCCAGGCTTATATCATTACTAGCTGACCCACACAACTTCGTCTGCGTCACATAATATAGCTTATAACCTTTCTCGATAAATCGACTATCTAACATATTAAATTGAGTTAAATCGTACTCGTAACAAACAAAACATCTTACCTTTCCTCTTTTTAATACCTATTAGTTTAGATTGGCTTCGATTATATTATTAAAGTAACAATTACTATAGGTATCTCTTACTGTTTAATATACAGTAACACCTTGTACTTGTAAACATTATGAAACTCAAATTCAAAATATTTACTGCACAGTAAATATTTTGAATTTGAATTTCTCCGGAGCCCCCAGAGGCCAGAATCCCCACGTACCTACCTACCGCACCGAACCGAATGACTGCCACGCGCTTAATTATTTTGTCGCCCGTATATTTTTACATTGCGATATCTTCTAAGATATTTGTTTAAACTGTATAAAGTAAAGGGCACAAATATTCTATATTAAATTTCCATGCTAACAAACACATTTATTTAGATACTAGCTGTGCCCGCGACTTCGTTCGCGTGCTTGTCGGAAACTAAAATGCGTCGTCGCTTAGATAAAAGTACGTTAAATCATTGCCCTGCGTTAACTTACTGCCGCTGTAGAAAATAAGAAGAGGGTAATGCAAAGTACTGACTATGTCTAATACTAAAGTTTAGATGGATGGGTGTTTGTTAATCAACCACGTCAGAACGGCCGAACGGATCTTGAAGAAATTTGAAACAGGTACATTATAGTCGACAGGTACTGTCGTTGGCGCGTTCGTGTTCCACGCGCGCCTCAAAGATATGTCAGCAACAATTAAGGGGTCCTTTGGGGCCCCTTAATTGTTGCTGCCGTCGTCTGCCGGGGCTGACGGTTGTCCGCAAGAGATACCACGGCCCCGAAACACAAAGAGCTAAGAAGAGACGTGGGTGGTTTTTAGTCAGTAGAAGTCTGACACTTTCTTCCGCTCCGCCCAGAGCGGGATGAGTCATTTGATAATTTACGAACCACAAAAAAGGGGGGATTAGAGGCTGTTTCGAGAGGTACCTGTACCGAGTCTGGGACATCGAATCTGAAATGGAACGCCGTCACCTCCTTCTGCGAAGCAGTAATGCTAGCGAAAGAGGTGAACGTAAGAGGGACACAACCCCTCTTCCCAGCCGCCGCGGGAGACGCTCCGGGCATCGGGGGCCACGTGATGGCTTCCGGCCACCGTAGGCGCGGGCCTGTGAACGGTGAGTAACGGGCTAGTTAATCGTTCGTCAGTCCTATGACGATGGAGGCGCATTCGTGTTCCACGCGCGTCTCAAAGGGATATCAGCAACATTGAAGGGGCTCCCAAGGACTGACGCCCGTCGGGGCTGCGGGTTGTTCGAAAGAAATACCGCGGCCTCGACACATAGGGCTAACAACACACCACATCTATATAAAGACATGTTTGGTGCAGTGGCTGGACGATTAACAGTAGCACTGCGTGTCGCAGGTTCGATTCCCACACGGTACAAACAAAATATGCCGTGGGTTTTATCCAATTTTAATTTAGTTTAAAAAAAATAGTATTTTTATACTGTGTAATTGGTAAATCTTTATTTGTTGACTATTCATGAAACATATGTTTATTTAATAACACCGCGGTTCAGAAAATGACATCAAATGAATAACGCCATCTGTCGAAGACGAAGATAAACTGCTAAAAAAGAGCGATCAAACACACTATAGGGTTTAGGCTATGTAGATTTTGAAAACAGCGTCATTTAGACTAATATCTACGTACCTTTTGCTATCATTACTTATTTAAAGTTATCTTGTGAAGGCATTTATTAATAAGTACCATATTCGTTCAATAGATGTCGTTGCTTGTCTCATTCTTGACCATAATGATAAGTTCTTCTTGAAAACTATAAATGCATATATCTTTTGATAGAGAGCACCGATTACGATGAAACAAAGACTAAGTCATAGCCCAAGTTACGCACAATATTTATGTATAAAAGTTACCTACATTCGTTTCGTAAATTTGACGTGATGCTTAGTCATCGAAACAGACAAACAGATAAACAGACAAACAGACAAAAATTCCAAAAATGGTGGAAATGTGTTCTGTTGGTTATACTTTAATACCCTGACAATTTTTTTTTTAAATATTTTCGATGTACAAAAAAGATTTTTCTACAGATTTATTATATGTATAGATATAGATCTGTAAGAATTTGCGTTGTTTTCTTATTCGATAGCAAACGATTCAGTATTTATTTGTGATTCGACACGTACAGTACAGGTGAGATCTGGAGTAACCTTGGTTATCCAAATAACTCCGTATCCAATTTGATATGTTCTATAAGTATCCGCTTTTATAAATACGAGTAACATAATAACCTTGTAGAACTAGAAAGATATTGAATACTAGCTGTGCCCGCGACTTCGTTCGCGTGCTTGTCGGAAACTAAAATGCGTCGCTTAGATAAAAGTACATTTAATCATTGCCCTGCGTTAACTTACTGACGCTGTAGAAAATAAGAAGTGAGTAATGCAAAGTACTGACTATGTCTCATACTAAAGTTTAGATGGATGGGTGTTTGTTAATCAACCACGTCAGAACGGCCGAACGGATCTTGAAGAAATTTGAAACAGGTACATTATAGTCGACAGGCAGACAGATTGTTGTTGGCGCGTTCGTGTTCCACGCGCGTCTCAAAGAGATGTCAGCAACATTGAAGGGGCCCCCAAGGACCGACGCCCGTTGGGGCTGCGGGCTGTTCGAAAGAGATACCGCGGCCTCGACACATAGGGCTAACAACACACCACATCTTTATGACGACATGGTTGGCGCAATGGCTGGACGATTAACAGTAGCACTGCGTGTCGCAGGTTCGATTCCCACACGGTACCTACATAAAAAAATATGTCGTGGGTTTTATCTAATTTTAATTTAGTTTAAAAAAAAATAGTATTTTAATACTGTGTAATTGGTAAATTTTTATTTGTTGACTATTCACGAAACATAATGTGTTTATGTTTACTATCATCGCGGTTCAGAAAATGACATCAAATAAATAACGCCATCTGTCGAAGACGAAGATAAACTGCTAAAAAAGAGCGATCAAACACTATAAGGTTTAGGCTATGTAAATTTTGAAAGCAGCGTCATTTAGACTTATATCTACGTACCTTTTGCTATCATTACTTTTTTAAAGTTATCTTGTGAAGGCATTTAGTAATAAGTACCACATTCGTTCAATAGATGTCGTTGCTTGTCTCATTCTTGACCATAACGATAAGTTCTTCTTGAAAACTATAAATTCATATATCTTTTGATAGAGAGCACCGATTA
Organism: Diarsia brunnea; assembly: GCA_949774965.1. Classification (NCBI taxonomy): domain Eukaryota; kingdom Metazoa; phylum Arthropoda; class Insecta; order Lepidoptera; family Noctuidae; genus Diarsia; species Diarsia brunnea. The sequence continues at coordinate 18,554,938 of OX459000.1, read as the reverse complement.
CAATGAAACAAAGACTAAGTAATAGCCCAAGTTACGCACAATATTTATGTATAAAAGTTACCTACATTCGTTTCGTAAATTTGACGTGATGCTTAGTCATCGAAACAGACAAACAGATAAACAGACAAACAGACAAAAATTCCAAAAATGCTGGAAATGTGTTCTGTTGGTTATACTTTAATACCCTAACAATTTTTTTTTAAATATTTTGGATGTACAAAAACGATTTCTCTACAGATTTATTATATGTATAGATAAGCAGATTTGTAACCTTACTAGGGTTATAAGGATTAGCCTGGACGGATGTTTTGCCACGGGATAAGGAGTACCTAAAGGGTGGACAAAGTTGCCGATAATGTGCTAATTGGAATATTCATGACCATCATTTCCTAAATCAATTATGTTCAAATTGATTTCACTACAAATATTTTATTTAATCAATAGGAACAACAAACAAAATTATCATTTTATTCTTCTACTAGCTGTGCCCGCGACTTCGTTCGCGTGCTTGTCGGAAACTAAAATGCGTCGCTTAGATAAAAGTACATTTAATCATTGCCCTGCGTTAACTTACTGACGCTGTAGAAAATAAGAAGAGAGTAATGCAAAGTACTGACTATGTCTAATACTAAAGTTTAGATGGATGGGTGTTTGTTAATCAACCACGTCAGAACGGCCGAACGGATCTTGAAGAAATTTGAAACAGGTACATTATAGTCGATAGGCAGACAGATTGTCGTTGGCGCGTTCGTGTTCCACGCGCGCCTCAAAGATATGTCAGCAACAATTAAAGGGCCCCAAAGGGACGTCTGCCGGGGCCGAGGGTTGTCCGCAAGAGATACCATGGCCCCGAAACACAAAGGGCTAAGTAGGAACGTGGGTGGTTTTTAGTCAGTAGAAGTCTGACACTTTCTTCCGCTCCGCCCAGAGCGGGATGAGTCATTTGATAATTTACGAACCACAAAAAAAAGGGGGGATTAGAGGGTGTTTCGAGAGGGTACCTGTACCGAATCTGGGACATCGAATCTGAAATGGCCGCCACCTCCTTCTGCGAAGCAGTAATGCTAGCGAAAGAGGTGGCGGAACGTGAGAGGGAGACAACCTCTCGTCCCAGCCGCCGCGGGAGACGCTCCGGGCATCGGGGGCCACGTGATGGCTTCCGGCCACCGTAGGCGCGGGCCTGTGAACGGTGAGTAACGGGCTAGTTAATCGTTCGTCCGTCCTATGACGATGGAGGCGCGTTCGTGTTCCACGCGCGTCTCAAAGAGATGTCAGCAACGTTGAAGGGGCCCCCAAGGACCGACGCCCGTTGGGGCTGCGGGTTGTTCGAAAGAGATTCCGCGGCCTCGACACATAGGGCTAACAACACACCACATCTATATGACGACATGGTTGGCGCAATGGCTGGACGATTAACAGTAGCACTGCGTGTCGCAGGTTCGATTCCCACACGGTACAAAAAAAAATATGTCTTGGGTTTTATCTAATTTTAATTTAGTTTAAAAAAATAGTATTTTAATACTATGTAATTGGTAAATTTTTATTTGTTGACTATTCACGAAACATAATGTGTGTATGTTTACTATCACCGCGGTTCAGAAAATGACATCAAATGAATAACGCCATCTGTCGAAGACGAAGATAAACTGCTAAAAAAGAGCGATCAAACACTATAAGGTTTAGGCTATGTAGATTTTGAAAGCAGCGTCATTTAGACTTATATCTACGTACCTTTTGCTATCATAACTTTATTAAAGTTATCTTGTGAAGGCATTTAGTAATAAGTACCATATTGGTTCAATAGATGTCGTTGCTTGTCTCATTCTTGACCATAACGATAAGTTCTTCTTGAAAACTATAAATTCATATATCTTTTGATAGAGAGCACCGATTACGATGAAACAAAGACTAAGTAATAGCCCAAGTTACGCACAATATTTATGTATAAAAGTTACCTACATTCGTTTCGTAAATTTGACGTGATGCTTAGTCATCGAAACAGACAAACAGATAAACAGACAAACAGACAAAAAATCCAAAAATGCTGGAAATGTGTTCTGTTGGTTATACTTTAATACCCTGACAATTTTTTTTTTAAATATTTTCGATGTACAAAAACGATTTCTCTACAGATTTATTATATGTATAGATAGATAGATTAATACCATATGGGTTAAATAAGCTTCGCAAAATATCATTCTTTTAAACCTAACATTTTAATATTAAAAAATGGTTACAGTGAGTCAATCTTAAAAGATAAACATATGCTGTCGCGGACTTTTTTTTAAAACTTTTAAAGAGGAACAATTCCGTCATACATGATATTTACGTAACTTAAACCGTTTTCGCAACGCACGCAACGGAAGCTCTCAAAAAGGAATATCTTTTCCCGTTTTTGCAACATTTTTTATTTATGCTCCGCTCCTATTGATCGTAGCGTGATGTTATGTACCCTAAAGCCTTCCTCGATAAATGGACTATCCAGCACTAAAAGATTTTTTCAATTCCAACCAGTAGTCCCAGAGTTTACCGCGTTCAAACAAACAATCAAACAAACAAACAAACAAACAAACAAACAAACTCTTCAGCTTTATAATATTAGTATAGATATACGAGTGATGTAAGAGCAACAAAACAGTAGTCTTGAGATTGTTGTAAGCCTAGTTTTTGCTGGTTGGGTACACAGTGGTTTTGAAACCAGGTGTTTACTATTTTGATTTGTTTATAGGTTTCCATCATCAGGTTATACCTGCAATCTCGGAAGGGTTAGGTGTAACGTTTCGTATATAATAGCAATGGAAATTCAATTGAAAGTTTGTTGGATAAAAAATGATTTAACTTGAACCCTTATAATACGAGGTAAGTAATAAATTATTTGTTTTAAATTAATTATAAATGTTTATAAGTTTAATTATTATTTTTAATTTGTGTGTATGTATATTTTATATATTTAATTATTAGATAATAACCTTAAATTACGTTTAACGATCTCAACAAGCTTTACTTATAGTTCTGACTTTGATAGGATTTTTTAAGTACTCAGGTGAACTCAGTAGGGATGCACGACTGCATGTAAAATATCGTACTCTGCACCTACATTTTTCGCATATAAAATATTCGTACTCGATTAATAGTAGTAAGAAGTTAGATTATGACTGTAATTTAACAGATTCTAGAACGATTAGAAACAAAGTGTTATTTTACTAAATTAGAGATAGCGAGAAGCTACCGAAAAAGGTATTTAATTATAAATTAAAAGTCGTTGTGGAAAACGGATCACTTTGCTAATAACTCTTCTAAATCACATTTCTAGTAATCACTACGCATTCCTGATGAAAATGGCTGAAGTTTGACAAAACTGCGTTGTAAGCACCGCATCATACCGAACCAGTAAGCCTTCAAGAAGACCATATTATTCTTCAAGCTTGTTTTTTTAACGTTGGCTTATTTCTTAAATTTGAAAAATCTTCATTTGATGACAACTTTGTCAGAAGCGTGAGTGCTGGACCTGGGGTCCTACGTTTAAGTCTCAGGTCATTTGTGGTCTTGAATTAGGGAATTTCCCACCAGCAGGTGTCTGAAATTTGGAAGTTGGAGGAGGGCTACTTTGCCCTTCCGCTGCGGTCTACCTGACCAGCCTCCCGCTCTGGGCAGAGCGGTAGGGAGAGTCAGACTTCTACTGACTAAAAACCAAACTTTTCTCACTCACTCTTTCGAACAACCCGCAGCCCCCATGCTGCCTTCCGTCACAAACGACGCGACGGCTCAATGCTGTATCGGTTAACACGCCACGCCACCTGCAAATACCGGTTACAACAACCTAACGTTTCAGAAAATACTTTGGACCTAATGCTGTGAATTGAAGGTGCAGAATAGTCTTGACTTCGATTCCCAAGTCGGGTCAACTATTATTGGGTTTTTTCCATTAGTCTCAGCAGCAGCCCGAAGTCTGGATTTTTGCTGTAAATATCCTTTCAGTACAATCCTGATTTACCCTTCGATGTCTTATGTTTAGAGAAAAGGTGGGTGGCCTCTGGAGGGTTCAAGAAAACGAAAACTACTGTTTTGATTACTATTTTGTTTTTAAAACCGATGAACTAATGGCTTATTTTTTCTTAATTCCAGTCTGCAGTGAAGACCTTAAAGAAAGCGGATGAGGTACATGCAGCAGACCTCGCAGATAATGGTTGGGCACCACAAACTAACCATTATCAACCATAACCACTAGGATTCATGGGAGATTTGAAGATTCAACCCACAGCAGTGGGCATGATAACTATAATGACTAGGCTATAGTTATTTCTAGGTTTATTTAGCAATAAGTTGGCTTACCTTAGGATTGAATTAATTCCTTGTAGATTTTTTAAATACAATGTTAGCCATGTTATTTGGCTAATTCAGCATGTCTGTGCAGGTGGGAAAACACAGAACTAGAATAAATGTACCAAGTTTGACATTACGATGTACACCTTTAACAGATTATTACTAAGTACGATGTAGGAAAAATGATAATTTTATAAGCCTGGGGTAATTTAGGAACAGTCACTATTCAACATTATTTCAACTGTATAGCTATCACGGTTCATGACATACATTTTTACCCTTTGGTTGCGGAACCCTAAAACAATAATACCTACGGAGTAAGACACGCCGAAAGATACTTCACTATCACTAATCACTAACATCACTACATATTATAAAACAAAGTCCTCCAACGCGTCTGTCTGTCTGTTCGCGATAAAGTCTAAAACTACTGCATCGATTTTCATTATGTTTTGACCAATGGATGGAGTGGTTCTCGAGGAAGGTTTAATTTAGTATATAATTTGTCAAGCTTTTGACATTCACGCGGGTGAAGCCGCGGGCATCGGCTAGTATTTCGTAAATGAAACGAAAAAACTTCAAATAAATGCGTTTATTTATTTGTTTACACAGGTAAAAGACAGATGTTACAAAATAAAATAATAAATGCATTTTATTTTTAACCGACTTCAAAAAAGGAGGAGGTTATATGTTCGTGTGTATGTATTTTTTTTCTTTTTTTTTCTTATAAAAACAAATGTGTGCTTCACAGATGGTGGTAGCAATAAGTAGGTAATGCTATGTTGGTCCTTAAGTAAATAATATATGTTTTGGACCAAGTGATTAATAAGTCAGATTTCCAATCTGACCACCAGACCTACTAAGGGGTATCGTATTACCCAGTACTAACCGGGTGGTGCAGGTCAGATGGGCAGTCGCTCCATATAAAATACTGGTAGTCAGCTGCATCTGGTAAGACTGGAAGCCGACCCCAACGTGGTTGCCAAAAGGCTAGGCAGATGTCAACATTTGCCTAGTCTTTAACCAAGCGGTTATTGTGGTCACAAGTGTATTTGATTTTAATTTATTTGGGTAAACAAACGGTTACACATTACAATATTATAAATAGTTACATCTATAATTCTATAGTCTTAGTAAATGTATAACCAACGACATTTTCCACATTATTATAAAAACAATGAGATGTGCGCTTACAATATAAATATAAATAAGAATTAAAAAAAAAGTGTGTTATTCTTAAACTAAACATACAGGCATGTAACTTAAAAAAAATACAATATAAATGACAAAGTACTACAGTAAAGATATGAGAGGCAAAATGTACATTTATCACTGTGTCTAATCTTAAATGGTTTTACGAACAAGGCCTTTAAATTTTCCAATGGGTATGGCAAAGATGAAATGAATGATTTAAATGAATGATGATGATTAAAATATTAACTAAACTTCTTATTTGTCATGTTGTCTAGCCATTATGAATAATACGCTTGTCGGGTAAATTTAATCATTTAGTTCGGCGGGTAAGTTTACAAATAATTTTGGTAATTTTTCCGAGTTCTGCAGAGCTATTGCGTATCTTTTTAAACGTCAGTGGCTATCATAGTGTCCATCGATTAACTGTCAAATGGTTGTGGTTTGGTACAAAATGGTTAAAAAGATACACAATGCTGGTCGTGTTTGGTCACAGTCCGTGTGATCAGGCAGATCTGTGTTAGGAAGCAGGCCCGTTGGGCATAAAGAGTAATATCCAATTAATCATTTGGTCCATAACATACACAAAATACGACATTTACAAAAACTAAACTAGGACAATCAAAGTAAAAAATTAGCTTATTGCTTACAATATTCGTCACTAAATAATATCAGTCGTACAAGTCAATTTTGAAGGATAAGCAGCACTTGTTAAGTTCGACCAACGGATAAGGCGACCATCCATACTGAACTAGTTTTCGTTCTGATCAGCAGGGCTTTTGCGTATCTTTTTAAATGTCAGTGGCTATCATAGTGTCCATCGATTAACTGTCAAAGGATTATGGTTTGGTACAAAATGTAACCATTTAAAAAGATACGCAATAGCCCTGCTAAGCTTTCATTGATGATCTATGACAGTCGGTAGTCTAGTCTATTAGGTAAGGGAATTACCCAATACTGGTTTGCGAAGGTCAACTAGGCTGTTGCTATATATTATGTAGAATCAGTTGTATTCGCTTAGTCTGGAAGACGACTCCAGCATAGTGGAGAAGAAGTAGATGATGATAATTTAATATTGATTTCAGCCTCAAAAATCAAAAGCTTTTCTCAAACTGTCAATTGACATCGGCTGCTGCTTTTTATTATTCTTCTCGGGCAGTTCGTGGATTGTGGCTTTTAGGGATACCTCATATTTTACCCTGCGAATTATATGCAGGATGTCTTCCTTCTTATGAAAGTCTTCAATTTGTCTACAGAGTGATTGGATCATCCAGGATCCAGAAATATTGCGGTGCGATTTGTAGTCTGTGGAAAGCGTTATAAAATTATTAGTGATTGTTCTTCAGGCGATAATAATAATTTAAAATGTTTTTATTTTATTGTTTTTATAAGAAATATTTAAAAATGTATACAATTTGTTTACATATGAATAAAGAGAATAATTTAAAATGATATTTTTTATATTTTTAAACCTTTTTTTTAATGTTTATAAATAGAAATAATATTTTGAAAGGAATAAAGGTTTATGATTTTATTAATGCTAGTTTGTTACCTTCAACACAAGAATATAGCACAAGGTAGTCCGCATATGAGGGTAAAGTAAGAGCTTTTTTACTTGGACTGATTATGGCGACATGATCAGCGCTATCTGCATCCCTCTGAAAATGTAAATTAGAAGATATTAGATTGGTTCAGAACTTTGGTGTTCAAAAGTAAACAGAAATTGACCACACGAAAAGGGTTACGTGTTTTTTTTCTTAATATTACACCGAAACATTCTAGTTTTATTTTATTAGCCCATAAAATTACAGAAAAATGGCTACAAAAAAAAACATTAATTTGAAAAATGTCATCTTTTATAAAGATACTAGCTGACCCACGCAACTTCGTCTGCAACACATAATATACCTTTCTAGATAAATCGACTATCCAACTTATTAAATTGAGCTATATCGTACTCGTAACAAACAAAAAATCTTACCTTTCCTCTATAAAATACCTATTAGTTTAGATTGACTTCGATTATATTATTAAAGTAACAATTACTATAGGTATCTCTTACTGTTTAATATACAGTAACACCTTGTACTTGTAAACATTATGGTGCAGTAATTTTTTTGAATTTGAATTTCTCCGGAGCCCCCAGAGGCCAGAATCCCCACGTACATACCTACCGCACCGGACCGAATGACTGCCACGCGCAAATTATTTTGTCGCCCGTATATTTTTACATTGCGATATCTTCTAAGATATTTGTTTAAACTGTATAGAGTAAAGGGCACAAATATTCTATATAAAATTTCCGTGCTGGCAAACACATTTATTTAGATATAGATTAATACCATATGGGTTAAATAAGCTTCGCAAAATATAATTCTTTTCAACCTAACATTTTAATATAAAAAAATGGTTACAGTGAGTCAATCGTAAAAGATAAACATATGCTGTCGCGGACTTTTTTTTAGAACTTTTAAAGAGGAACAATTCCTTCATACATGATATTTACGTAACTTAAACCGTTTTTGCAGCGCACGCAACGGAAGCTCTCAAAAAGGAATATCTTTTCCCGTTTTAGCAACATTTTTCATTTATGCTCCGCTCCTATTGATTGTGGCGTGATGTTATATAACCTAAAGCCTTTCTCGATAAATGGACTATCCAACACTAAAAGAATTTTTCAATTCCAACCAGTAGTTCCAGAGTTTACCCCGTTCAAACAAACAATCAAACAAACAAACAAACAAACAAACTCTTCAGCTTTATAATATTAGTATAGATTTGCAAAAACCCATTTTTTGTTCCAGTTAATTGTTTATATCATATGCAATTTTTGCAAGAAGCATTTGATTAAAAAAAAAAAGTATCAATATGCTATTTCGAATTTAACGACTTGTACCGGTCCCTCTGGCGACGTTTTTTACTTAGAGACAACTCGTTCATTTTCGGACGAGTAGAAAAAAAATTACCAAAACGCACTTGTTGAATAGACTACTACGCTAAAATTAAAATACTTGTAAAAGCTAAATAAACAACTAATTTTATGTTAATAAAAGTTAAGTAAGTACCTTTAATAAATCTTGTGATGATGGCACATGAGAAGTATGCTTAGGGTGAATTCTGTCACTGTGTCTGCCTACACGTACGGTTTGACCAGCGTCTCGGGTCGTTCCCCTGCAAGCCTGTGGAAATATTACCTTAAGATAAAAACACACAAACAGAAAATATTGAGTAAGTACAGTTTACTAAAAGATTAGTACAACTATTAAAGAAATAAAATCTTTTTATTTCAAACATTTTGGTTCATAAAATTTGTTAGTAAATTAAATTTGTTAGTAGCGAGTCGCTACCAACAAAAATATTACATTCAACAATTAGGGGATAACATTTAAAAATTAAAACTTTACTTTAAAATAGTGACATTTAAAATATACAATTATACTATTGGCCTTAATTAACATATTGCGGTTTTAACACGTGACGATCAATAACAACTTTTTTGCTGTTTTTAAATTCGTTAAGGCCAGCCTCGTGCTAAACTCAGAAATTCACAGAAAAAACAAAAACACATCATGTGTGCTTCCCCTTTGACACCTAGTTGTACGTTATTATTTTGATATGCCTTTGACTTCCATTTAAGAAAATTATCGGCCCTTATTTAGGATTTCCTACAAAGGATAGGTACACAGTTACAATATAAGTCTCAGTTAGACAAAAAGTTCTTTTAAGTGTGTTCCTTGAATTACAGGAGACCACAGGATGATCACGAAACTAGATGTTAATACAAACATTTTAAAATAATAAATATATTAAAAAAAGACGTGTGGCACTCGGAGACTGCCGCGGTAAAGCTATTGCATAGCATTTTTTATCAACTTATGCAATTATAATTATTTATTTATTTTATTAATGCAGTATTTAAATATAGTATTTATACTTACACTTTTACTAATCATCCTCATCTTTTATAAAATGTCCTTTTACGTCTCATGTCGCGCCTTGGCGACAACTATTTTTGTTGGCAGCCTTATAATCGATCTTATTCGATTTATTAACTTTGATTTTGCTGTTTTAAAATATTAAATCTAATAATTTTTCAATGTTTACTTTTCGTCAGTTGTCAAGATGTCATTTACTTTTTCTTTTATTTTGTGTCATAGTTTTTCTTAGTGGTTAGAGCTATGAAGGCTACATTTGATTTATATAATTTAATTTATTTTTATTAATATGTTAGCTCAAATAATGTAATTTATTGATAATTTCTATTAATAGTATCTTATCTTACGCTTATAAAATTAATTAACACGCTCACAGAAATTCTTTGAGGAAGTTTTTGACTGAATAATACAGGCCGTTTTAAATACAGGCAACTCACAATTTTTGATTTCAAGTAATTGTCAAGTGTCAATTTGTCAAGTGTCAGTTCGTTAGGTTTTTATTTTCGTAACGGAATTTCTGGATTCGGTCCCCACGCTCAAGGCCCGCGATAGAAGCTATGCAATAGCTTAAAAATATTATTATTAATTAAATAAAATCAAAATATTTAACAGCTTATGATGTCAAAAAATAATTTGATTCTGGAAGACGCCTTTTAAAATTCTTTGCTGTTGAAAGACCTTTGTTTAGTATATATAGGTCACGTATAAATTTCTTCAACTTGTTTTAGATTTTGTTAGCCTGTCGTGGTTTGTATCACAGTTTGTCAGTCTGTTTAGATATTCTTGCAGTAAGGCAGCGTCAGATTTAGTTACCATTGGTTTCATTATTTTCATGTCATCGCCAAAAAGATTGAATTATGAAAAGAGAAAAAATGTTGAAGAGGATTGGGCCTACATGTGAACCTTGGGGAACCCCGGATGTAGCTTGAAAAGACTTTGAATGATTACCACTCATAGCCACTTTTGACGTGATATTACTGAGGGAAGACTGAAACCACTTTAACATTGATCCTCTTTCCCCCAGGTGCTGGAGTATCACTATAAGGCCTTATACATATTATAGTATCACCATAGCTGCGCACGACCGCACGCGCAGTACTGCTAGTATCACCATGAGTATCACTAAAACCTTATCGAACGACTTACTGAAGTCAGAGTTAATGATGTTATCAGAAATACGTTTGTCTAAAAATTCAGATAGAGATTATTTTGGAATCGTCGTTTTTGACGTTACTGTGAACACTTTTATTGTACACATCCTGCTACATCGTTCTCACATAATATACCATCTCAACATGAATGATGTAACCAAGGTTTTGTAACAACATTCTGATTTAAAATAGTGTCAAATGTTTTCCCGACGACGAAAATGGTTGCAGAAAACGGTCGTCGATGCAACTGGTGTCGTTCGTCAAACGACAGCATTGACAACTGGTAATACAGTCGATGTTGTACACGACGAATGCGCGACTGACTACAATATAACACGAAACGTTAAAGATAAGGACAACGCGCGACGACGCGACGACGACGAGTGACTTTATCAAGAAAGATAGTTGAATCATTGCGTTCTCGACTTTATTTTCATAGGCATATAATAAAAAATCGTCTGTGACATTTGTTTGTTTGTTTCGTTTTTTTTTTGCTACCGACTTCAGAAGTTGATTTTTCATCTGAAGTTTATTTTTCACTTTTTTGTGTTTTTGAAGTCGGTTTTTTTTACAAAAAGGTTTTTTTTATTTTTCCATTGTAAGTTGTTATAGGTATCCTATACAAATACTTACTATGCATTTAACATTCAACCAAGAAACCAAACCCTCAACCTTCAAGATTCCCTTATTATTGCTTTCAACTCTTAACCATTGAAGAGTAGTTGTACCTTCCACCATCAGCTCATCAACATGAAGTGATAACTGCTACATGCGAATACTTAAAAAAAAAAAATTGGCAGACATTTTACTTACTGACTTTAACCGTTACAGCTCGTTGAAGTCTGCGAATTTGAGGAAAAGCGGGTATTACGGCTAATTAATGTGAATATCTCCGTCATTAATGAACCGATTTTCAATTTTTTTTTGTGTTCAAAAGAGTATACTCCCGAAATGGTCCCATTGTCACCAAGTCAGGATCTGATGATGGGATCCCAGGGAAATCAAGGACAACTCTCAAATTTTATAGGCACTTGTTACGTTTTCCAAAGTTGTTCATTCACTCATGTGGATGCGCTGATGATGGAAGGTACAACTCCTCAACGTTTAGGAGTTGAAAGAAAATTCTTTCAAAATTATATGTACTTAGGGATCGATAGTTATATTCTTTCAGGCTATTATGTTAACCTGATGACGGTGGCATCCTATAGAAATCTAGGGCAAACCTCAAATTTTATAGGCACGTATTACGTGTTTCCATATATTTTCTAAAGTTGTTTATGTTTTTTGCGTCTAAGAATCATAATCTCATGTAGGTGCGCTTATGATGGAAGGTACAACAGGAATTAAATTAATTAATTAATTATATATTAATATTACACACACACACACATTTTTTTTTATTATTAAAGTTTGTTATTTATTAATTTATTATTATTATTTTATTAATTTTATACCAAGGAGTTGTAATTTCGTCTCAACTCTTTTTTTTTTTCATTGCGGGTATCGATTAGGCTGAATGCAACTTTTAAATCGTAATGATGAAACTTGGGTTTACGGTAAGCACTAACAAGTGTTATGTTCTATTGTCTATGGTTATATTGCAACATGGAATATTTGTCACGACTTTGTTCGTGTTTTTTTTTACGAAATTATGTAAGAATAATGGCTAAAGTAACAACGCAGGTAAAATGTTACTGTCTTTATTTTGACTTTCGAGTTTTATTAAACCGCCGCCGTGATATGTTTTTCATTCTAAAATCGAATGCTGAAAGTTCACGAAAATTCTTGATTTTTATGATAATTCGCATCACCCCGCCGAAACACCTGATGTGTCATGTGTCAAAATCTTGTCGTGCTTATTCGAAGAAACATTTAATAGGATACCCTAAATTAGATTTTTTTGGTGAAATACCCTATTCCGAGGTTTATGCACTATACGATCTAAGGGCCTTTACTAATTAAATAATTATATAAATAAATTCTTTATATCACCAAAAGCCATCACAATTACAATTACAGCATGTCTGACCTAGATACCCGCACAAGTTCCTACTTCAGCATAATACGTAATATATAATTTTTGGAGGGTGGGAAATCATCAAATGACTCCTCCTGCTCTGGGCACAGCGGTAGGGAGTGTCAGACTTCTATTGACTAAAAAACCACCCCTGTTCCTTCTTAGCCCTTTGTGTCGATGCCGCGGTATCAATTTCGAACAACCCGCAGACCCGACGTGACGAGGTCAACCACGTCTTGCGTTCCCATCGCTACGTTTCCAGCGCTTACGTTTCCCACGTTTTCAGGCAAAGTTTGTTCCCAGTCGCCGCCCCCCAAGGGCATCGGGAACCGAGTTTCGGTCCCATAGTAAAACCGGTTTGTCCCGGGAGTTACTTTGGGATAGAAACCGGGTTTTTAATGCCCTATGCCGCACACAGGTGAATTTTACCTATAATGTTTGCCAATATTCAATGAAGTCTATTTGCGTCTAAAAATTGTTTTAGTTTCTCTAAAATTGTATGAAAACTCATCAATTAATCACTGCTGACTTTCTTTACGTGGGTGTAATCAAATAAAAAGTTTCAAGCGTTTAACCACCAATAGATAACGTCATATGACTTGTCGATAATGTAGGATAAACCATTTAAATGAGAGTGACTTCATTTTTGTCAATATTGGCCAGGAATTACGAGAATTTCACCTGTGTGTGCAGTACAATAACGTATGTACCAAGAAACATGTCTTACGATGCAAATGCTTTACACTTGTAATACGTAGGGGCGAACGAACTTGTTTTCCCACATATGGTTGCCAACGTGTTCGTTTCAGCGAGTTGTTTAACAGCGTTTTTGTTTCCGACGTGGTAACCTTGAAGACTGACCCTATTTTGTTATGCAGACATGGTTCTTGCAGATTTGAGGTCGACGATAAGATATATGAAATTCCAGTAAATCGATAGCTACATCATTACGGCTGAAAGTCTTAACTGTGACATTACAGAGCTACCATTGTGAAATGGACTCCGGAAATTGTGCGTAGAAAACAAGAGCGATATGTGTATGTATGTGTCAGTGGAAATGCAGTTCCGCATGCATACCCTGTCTGAGCTCGGTGAAACAAAACGACGCCATTTTACCGAAGTTTTTCATAACAGTCGTTGAAAGATATCGGGATAACATTAGAATAGTAACACATACACAGAACACGATGAAAAAAAAAATATAATTAGACTATTCATCATCATCATCAATTAGACTATTAATAACACTGAAAACGGGATTTTTACTTTTTGTTTCGAGCACAGAAGTACACTGTCACTCACAACTAGTCACAACACAATTCTGATACAATAATTTGTTTGTCCAGTCATTTTAGCCATTTTAAACCCCAATCTGCTTTTTATTTAAACCTTTATTACGGCGTTGTAATGTACTTAGATGCAAAAAATCGACATTGATATCGTGCCGGCTAAAAAGTTATCAAGGTCAAAAGGTCACAAAAAATGATTTTTCGCGGCACTTGTTCTCCGTCATTGCAATATTTTTTTGTACTTGACCATACCTGGGAACCCTGTAGTTACGGAGATATTGGGGGTCAAAGTTTCCAATTTTTCACAGCTGTATTTTGAAATACTGGTTTTTTAGGTTCCTTTACTTAAATTACCTTTATGACTCTAATCTAATGAAGTAAATCTAATCGGAACGGAGATATTTGGTTTTGTATTACTCATTACAATTGAAGAAGTTATAATTATACTCCATTGCACTGTTTTAGGTGAATGCCGAATTTTTTTGAGAATTCTAAATAACTTAAATTAAATACGTAGATTGTATGACCCAATGTCTGTTTTATCTATGGGCTGATGCATTACAATAGTTTCATTGGACATTGTGATCGTTTGTGTATTGTGACTGACTCAGCATAGCTCTTTGGACTCCTAAATTCTTACAATTTGGATGTAAAACGCATGGATGTAACTTTTTTTTTATTGTCTTCAATCTTGCAATCAGTCCTTCTGACTATGTACCCCACTAAGAACATCCTGCATATTAATAATATTGGTTTAGTCAACGCCGCGCGCCGCCGAGATCCAAGGTTCTGTGCTGTTTCAGGCGATTTAGACAGTCATTTTATGTGAGTTGGACAGCGAGCTGGTTAAGATGGTTATGCAGTCTTGTTTTGTATTTGCCTGCGAATTTCTTAAACTCATCCTTCACTGTTGGCATGTACAGGTATTCGTGTACTTCACTGTTTCTAATGAACCAGGTTGCATTGCTTATTTGCTTTAGGATGTAGTTCTGAACTCTTTGAACGGTTTTATTGGATATGGATATAATAAACAGTTAATTTATTAATTTCTAATTTCATACGACCTCCATTGGGGTCAAAACTGGCTTAGCGTCTGTCATGTTAAAGTCATTCAAAATGTCTGAAATGAACTGTTGCTGATCTAGACAAATAACATCTTTGTCTCTCCTCAGCCTCATGCCTAAATCATGCCTAGCCGGCCCTAAATCTTTCACTTTAAACTTGTCAAGCAAATAGATTTTTAATTTTTGCTTTTCTTGTTCACAATTTCCAAAAATAAAAAGGGACTCTACGTAAATTACGACAATCAACTTCTTGTAGCGTTTAAGCTGCTGTTGATACAGACATGGTTCCATTTTTGATTGTACAAAGCCTAAATTCAACATTTCTTTATCTAATTCCTTGAACCAAGCATTTGAAGCTTGTTTCAATCCGTACAACGAACGCTGCAGTTTGCATACCTTTGTTTTTTTTACCTTTGACTACTGCTCCTTTTGGTTGGAGCATGTAAATGTCCTCTTTAATTTTTCTGTACAAAAAGGCAGTCGTGGCATCCTATTGATCAATAAACCAACTGTATTCAACAGCTAGCGAGAACAACAATCTTAAAGTAGAGCTTCTTACTACAGGAGAATAAGTTACAGTACAATCTACACCACATACCTGTGTGAAGCTTTTTAGTACAAGTCTTGCCTTGTACTTTGTTACCTTGCCATCGCTATTTATCTTGATTTTGAACACCCATTTGCATTGAATAAGCTTCTTATCAGCTGGAAGATCCACCAACGTCCAAGTCTGGATCTCCTTTAGTGACATAATTTCATTATCTATCGCTTTTTGCCATAAATCACCATCTGGTCTCGCCAACGCTTCATTAATAGTCAATGGATCACCATCAAGATTGCTCTCCTTGGCGTACATAACATTGCATCCGCACCGATCGACTTGTCTGCGTTCTCTTACAGGATACCTTTTTCTGATTCAGGTATTCTCACTTCTTCTTAAGTCAATACGTCATCAGGTACTTGCTCTTGTACTACAGGTTCAGCACGCGTAGTATGGCGATTCTATCTCTATTCTACCAAGAGTAGACAAAGCTTTTTCCATACAATTTGACATGAAATTTTGCTACAATCTGTCATTTTGTCGATTCTTCCGTCGACAAAACCCGTTTCTACGGTGGTCATACTACGCGTGCAGGTCCTATCTCTTTCGATATTTCTACGTTCTGGTCTACAGTATCACGATACAAATCACCGTGAGCCTCCAAGTGTTCAGATCTGCTTGTAGATGCGTTCGGTAAACTGGAAGGAACGGAATGTTTATTCAAATTTATGATTACTTCCAACTTTTCTACGTTTTCCTTTTGGAGAAAGACGTTTTCCAGAAATTTCACATCTCTTGCAGTTGTCACTTCACCTGTCTTAGGATTCATCAGACGATAACCCTTCTGATTATCAGGATATCCAATTAAAATCATCGGTGCCGTCTTCAAGTCCAGTTTGCGTCTTTTTTGTTTCTCTTCTCTTCATCTTTGGTTGTTTGGCGATTTGATTTGGTTGTTTGAAGATTTTCAGATGACTGACATCTACATCTTTTCCAGTTCAAAGCTTCTCTGGTACCGCATTATTCAATGCTTTCGTGGGACTTCTGTTCTTTAGATAAACAACAGTATTTACAGCCTCGCCTCAATACTTCTTGCTCAGGTTTGAGTCTGACAATAATGTTCTTGCCTTTTCTATTATAGTACGATTCGCTCTTTCTGCGACAGAATTATGTTCCGGTGTGTACGGTACAGTCGTCTGGTGTTTTATGCCTGGAGACTTCAAAAATGATTTAAATTTACCATTACAGTACTCTGCGCCGTTGTCAGATCTCAGACATTTAATAAATTTACTAGTCTCATTCTCAACTTCTGCCTTGTATTCACGGAACTTATCGAAAGTTTCACTTTTGTTCTTAAAAAAATAAACATGAGTCTTTCGAGCGTAATCGTCGATAAATAGAAGAATATACCTCGAACCACCGAACGATGGCTCCTCGATTGGTCCACAAACGTCGGTAAAACTCAACTGTTAGACCTCGTTCGCTATCGTACCTTGCTTTTTAAATGGACTTTTGCATGTCTTTCCTTCGATACATGGAATACACGGCTCGCATAAATCGGTACTCTAATCGGTACTTTAGTAAGCGGTATGGAATTAACTTTCATTTTATTCATATATTTACGCGATAAATGAGCTATCTTTCATGCCAAATGTTCGAAATATTTTCATTTTGTTTTGACAGTGTCACATTCACAAACAACGTCTGTTTTGATTTTCTATCAACTCATATAATCCGACCTCTTGATATCTTGCAATAATTCGATTTTTATTTTGAATCATGCAACCTCCATTGTCAAAATTCATGCAATAATTCTTCTTGGTCAAATCGCTCACCGAAATTAGGTTCATGGATAAATCAAGAATATGTAAAACGTTTTCTAAAATTAATTTTCCGTTTTCGTTGACTTGTGGCTCAGCATTTCCTCGTCCTTTCACTAATAACTTCTCTCCGTTTGCTACTGCGATCTTCATTCTAAATACCACCACTTCGTATTCAGGGAGATATTCGCGGCTTAGATCCGCTCCTTGCATTTGAACGCCTTGTGTCCTTGCTTGTGGCACTTAAAACACTTGTAGACAAACTTCTGCTTAGGATAATTAGTTTTAGTGTTATATCTTGCATCGTTTTGTACTTTACGTGTAACTAAGGCTTTTTAGTCGGTACTCTGTGTTCAACTTACTTTGTCTACTTCCTTCTTGTAACAATTTCATTTTCTTTTGCTCTAACGTGATTTTTTTTTCCACTATTATCTACAGCCATAATGAGAGGGCACAGTACAGCCGTACTCAGCGGTCAATCCACCCAGCAACATCGATATGATCCAATCATCAGGGATTTGAGCATCAATATCTGACAATTGTTGTGTCAGGAACGTAATTTATGAAATGTAGCTGTCCATAGAATCAAAATTCTCAAACTTACAGTTGAAAGCTCTCGCTGAATATGTATACATACGTCTTCCCTAGCCTTTGTCTTCATACGCTTTTTGTTAGCTATTCGAGGCTTCTTTTGCAGTCTTTGCATTGTAGACGTAGGTAAAGCACTCTGGTTCTAACAACGAGCATATTGTCGTACGTGCCTGCCGGTCTACGTCAGCATTCACATCTGTAGAAATTACTCCCCACCAGTTTTTATTCTCCAAGTAATTTCACACCAGGAATTTCCAGTTTAGGTAGTCGGACGAATTTTTCAGCTTCTTTATACTACTTATGCCAACTTCAGCTGATATAATTGAGATTTCGTAAGTTTCACAAGCACTCAATTAATATTCAAACCACTCAACTTATAAATTATGCTCTAGCATTTGTGCTTCCGGGATCTGGGCCCATAACCAATTGAAATAATGATAAGATCAGCAGTGGGATGGTAGAGTATTATTATTCATTCGTGGTTAATATTTTACAAGCAAGTTACAATTGGTCGGGCAAAGTGTTAATTTATCAGTAACAGCCACGGAGTCTGGATTTGTGCCCGGTTGATGGCAATAGGCTCGCCCCCTATTACATGGGACTTAAACATAACTGGCGAAATGTGGGTGTAGGTACAGCATATTAGGTACACCTCTGCCTAACTCTTCGGGGACTACAGGCGTGTTAGATACGGATCCCTAATGGATAACGCCGATCTCGCACATTCCTGGATGTTTACGCCAGCTGCACGAAGACTGCAGCGTCGACGTACGTCCACGAGCGCCGAGCTACGAGCCGCCGACGCAGCAATTTAGACGATAGCAACTAATTAATTTTAAGTAGTTTTTACGGCATTCCATATTCTAGCATCGAATAGGTTTCACCAAGTTTAATTGTAATTCTTTTCATTTAAATAAAATAAAAAAAATAAAATAAAAAAAGCCTTTAATTCTACCATAATTAAAAACAGAACATATTACAAATTTGATTTAAAGTACATATAAACTTGTTTCAACGTGGATGTAAAATATGTGTTCATTTAAATTAAATTAGTTTTAAAGTAACTTTGGTTTATGTTTTAAATAAATAGATTGACTTGGCCATCGCATCGCATTCGCCAATATTAAATACAGTACAAATTGTTTTTTTCTAATGATTTACTTTGCCTAATTATACATGGTTATATCTTTAATTAATAAATAACAATAAAAAATAGTTATGTTTTTGTATTTACATAAAGTTTTATCATCCACAATCTGTACCTTAACACTTAATATTGATGACCAATGGCGCTCTCTGCTTTTTAACAAATGTTTAAAAAAATGTATATTTTTTATTGGAAAATAAAATCAATTTAAGTTCATAGAACCCCCCGCAGCAACCTCAGAAGCCTGATATATCGGTTATAGCAAAAACAAAACTCACAATTGCTGACAAAATTAGTACAGGCGCTTTTAAAGAAATGATCAAAAGGTAGGTATTGTTTAGGAAAAGATAATCAATGTACTTGTATCAATCAATGTAAGTTTTCCTAAGTAACAGAACATCATACTAACAAGACCTCGATTAAACAAGGCTTCGCAGTATGAGATTCACGAAGTAAAATCGTTCGCAGGGTACAGTTTTTCGATGTAATGAAACATCGCAGTAACAAGGCGTTGCGTTGATTTGACAAAGCGTTGTAGTATAGTGATATCGATGAAAGGTTTTCGAAGAAACGATATTGATGGATATGAATAGTCATATTCAGACACCATAGTAGTACAGACCCATCGTAAAAGATCCCCGCGTATACCCCAGTCTGTACAGCTTTCTGAGCAAGATGACGTGATCTACGCGATCAAAAGCTTTTTCGAAATCTGTAAATATTATGTCAATCTGCCAACTTGTT
Source organism: Diarsia brunnea (assembly GCA_949774965.1). NCBI lineage: Eukaryota > Metazoa > Arthropoda > Insecta > Lepidoptera > Noctuidae > Diarsia > Diarsia brunnea. The sequence goes on along the minus strand of OX459000.1, from coordinate 18,535,125 downwards.
ATATGTATTATCAAGAACTATAGAGAAACTTGCTAAATTAGAGACAGTCGAGCTTGTCTTCATAAACCCATGTTGCTTGCAAGAGATTCCTCTGAATATATGGATAGATAGCGTTGTATACCAGTTTTTAATTTTTTTTTACCAATTTCACATATTCTTCTGCACTCAGTGCACATGTAGAGACATTTGTTATAACTGCAGGTATCATGTCTGAACTAGACACCCGCACGAGGGCCGACGTCAGCATAATACAACATAATACATGAGGTGTCTTGTCATCTCCAGCCACCATGTTTGTTACTCACGTCTTACGTTCCCATCGCTACGTTTCCAGCGCTTACGTTTCTCACGTTTTTAGGCAACGTTTGTTTCCAGTCGCCGCCCTAATAGGGCATGCAGAACCGGGCTTTTGTCCTATAGTAAAACCGGTTTTGTTGGTTTTACTATAGGACCGAAACCGGGTTTACATGCCCTATGCCGTATGTACCAAGATACATGTCTTACCATGCAAATGATTTACACTTCGTCGGTCTAATTATCAGAATTCGTAAGTCCATTTGAGCAAATTTTAAGAAGCAACTAAAAACTGATTTTCTAATTAGTTTCGAGAGGTTTTTAAAATGCCGTTCTATAATTAAGTTTAGAATGGGAGGAGATTGATTCAATATATTACTAATAATTTTTTGAATTTTATGGTTAGGAAATAAATAAATGGCGTTAAAACAAATCAATTTAATTTTTTAGCTATACGAACCCTGATAATTAGTCCGAATTAATACGTAAAGGCGGACGCTTTGTTTTCCCACGTATAGTTGCCAACGTGTTCGTTTCAGCGAGTTGTTCAACAGCGTTTTTGTTTCCGACGTGGTAATAACCTTGAAGACTGAGCCCTCTTGGTTATGCAAACATGGTTACTGCAGGTCAGCGATGAGATAGTAATTTAGAATTTTTATTAAACCAGTAAATTGAAACAGCATTATGGCCGAGACTCAGAACTGGTTCAGAGAAATGACCGCATACTGACCAAAATGGCGATGTCAAATTTACCTGAACGAAATATATCTTCGGCTTGCCTATGAGACTTGTTACGTTCTCGAAGATGTCCATGACTTCGCTTACTGAGTAGAGTCTGTCTTTTGCACAGATCTTACCGCCTTGGTCCCCCTTCGTGAGGATCGCGACGCAAATGCACGAAGTCCTTGTATGATCTGCATTAGCAACTGAAATGAAAATAAAGTCCATGTGAGATTGGGATCATTTCATTTTATTATGATACTTGTTCCTGGGTACGCAAATTAGGAGTCGGGCCACACATATAAAGGGTGTAAAAGTACCCTGAACGAAGCCGAAAAGCAAGTCTTGTTCTCCCCGTCACTGCGAAATGTTTTTTGTTCTAAACCATACCTAGGAAGCCCCTAGCTACGGAGATATAATGGGGTCAAAGCGCCAAATTTTTCACAGCTTTTTTTTTAAATACTAGTTTTATATTCACCTGTACACTAAAAACAGTGATATTTGCAAATTTAACACTAGAAAAAAGCATAAACTACGCGCTCCTTTTCACCGGCTTCACAAAGTTCATAATTCATTCGTAGGGCTCGGTATAACATTTTATAACAAACTGCCATCTTCTTTTTTAGACATGCCATATAATGAATTTAAAGCCAAAGTAAAATCTAATCTTTGTTTAAAAGCTTACTATTCCATTAACGACTACTTAAATGATAAGAATAGCTGGTCGTTGAGTTGAACACAAGACAATGTTTGTTATTTATGTTCTTTCTCCAAAATTAGTTTACTGATATGTTATTTCTTTTTTATGTTTTATTATTAATATTTTTTTATTATTGATTGTAGTCAATCGTAATATTAACTTACACCTTACTATTGTATCGAGTCTGGCTCTTCTAACCAAACAAACAGATGTGTTGCTGGGGAGTTTGTTCCGCCACTTCTTCTTTCCAGCAAAAACACTAGGAAGTGTCGAAGGGTGGGCGTTTTGGGGAACTATCACTTGTAAATAAGTAAAGTAAATTTTGACGTTCGAAAAGTGCTGATTATCAGCCTAGTTTGAATAAATGACTTTTGATTTTGATATGTTATAACTTTACTTAAATTACCTCCATGACCCGTTTACTATTCAAAGCATCCACTAGCACAATGTTTTAAGAGTGCTCCATTGAGTTTTACCGTAAAGTGTGATTTTTCACCCCTAAAAGAAGTCGTTTTCCAGCAAAAATGATTAGTTTGATGTACTGTATAATACTTGGCTTCGTGAAGAGTTCATAAAAATGCTTGGCTTATGCTCCACAAGGACAGGGCGCTTAAATTGATAGCATTAAATAGGAAGAAGAAAGAAGAAGAAGATTGTACAACTATCTTTGCAATGTATAAATTCAATCACTATAGTATTATATAGTCGCATAGCACATATTGTGTGAGTACTATGTACTAGAAATCCATCATTCTCTGGAAACCTACAATTTTTTAAAAAATATTTTTTATTATTTATTTGACTTGGATATGCCCTGGCGATTGAGAGTGTGTCATGCTCACTTAAATGTCTTGCTGGTGTGTCGGATTATTTCGTTCCCTTCAAAATGGTTGCGTGGAATGGTGCTGATCCATGCTTCATGCTCGTGAACGGGCGCTGTCAGTTGTGACTGGTCACCTCTTAGCTGCCACGGCTTGTTTGAATTATTATTTTATCTTTGAATCGTCGTTTTTGACTTTACTGTGGATACTGTCTTATCGTGCACATCTTGGTACATTGTTCTCACATAATGTGCCATCTCAACATGAATGATGTAACCAAAGTTTTGTAACAATATTTTGATTTAAAAGAGTGTCTATGGAGTTTCTTGCCGTTCTTCTCATGAGACCAATGCTTTGGAATGGGCAACTACAGTACACTTACAGTTATTATGCCTTGTGACTGGGGCTGTAGCTTAGTTGATTAGTTTATTTAGTATTTGTTTGGCTATTCAAAAGTGCCTGTAACTGGCTTACTTGAAATAAATATTTTGATTTTGTTTGTTTGCCTAGATAGCGCAAAAATTAGGATCGGTATGAAACCCAAGCGCGCTATTTTTTGAATACATAATTTCGTTGCCATATCCACTATTTAGTTAAGGGTCCTCTCTCGAAAAAGCTTAAAAACAGCGTGCAGATGAAGCGGTTTTTCACCGGCACTTACAGAGAAATTACATCTGAGATTTTTTTTTAGTAATCTACATAATATGACACGTAATTTGGTTTAGCCACAATTTTTGTATCGGTATCACATAATAAGAAAAAAAATCCACAAAATCACCTCCAAATCGTTGAATGGAACCATTTTACTCCTTCATTTTTTAACAAAATAATATAAAAAAAATATCTACTGCTTTGAAATACAAAGGAAAATAATTTGGTTTTGTTACTTTTTAAAAATATGTATTATTTTAATTATAATAAATGAAAAACGCGTCCGTTTAGAGTCCGTATCTACGACCGAGAGAGGTAGTTTGTATGCACAAGGTCATTGGCGTGAATACAAGCCTTAATATACAAACCATTTACTACACAAAATAGACTACGTTGTTGGGGTTCCATAGTCAACAAGGAACCCTTATAGTTTTGCCATGTCCGTCTGTCTGTCTGTCGGTCCGTCTGTCCGCACTATATCTCGAAGACTCTTAGTACCTATTAAGAGCCTTTGATTATTATTGAATTACAGCTTTCTAGTACTCTAGCTTAGCTAGTAGGTCAAAAATCGCTGCGGGTTGGTCGAAACAGATACCACGGCCCCGGACACAAAGGGCTAAGAAGGAACATGGGTGGTTTTTAGTCAGTAGAAGTCTGACACTCATTTCCGATTTCCCACCTCCGAAAAAAAGGGGTCAAAGATACAACTTTTTCACAAGTTAAAAAAAAAAGTTTTTCATGTTATACAGGTTGTAAATGAAACCTTTACGAAGCCGACAACCAAGCATTAAGCACAAAAAATATTACAGGGAAACTTTTTTTGTTGGGTTGAAATATCACATTTTACGGTAAAACTCAATGTAGCACTCTTAAAACATTGTGCTAGTGGATGCTTTGAGTAGTAAACGGGTCATGGAGGTAATTTAAGTTATAGCCTGAAAAACTAGTAGGTATTCAAAAAAACAGCTGAGAAAAAGGAGAAGTTGCAAAAATGCCCCACTTCCGACTGCAAAGATAAGTATCTCAAAAAATAGCTAAAAAAAAAGTATAAATAAATTATGCACTTCCGGTGATCATCCTTACTGGCTAGCTAAAAATTGCTCTAAACATTAATTCAGGGGCAGAATGCCTATAATTTATACAACTTATAATTTTAGTTTCAAAATAGGATTGAAAAACAATTAAACACTGTATTTACTCATTGCGATTTTTTGAAAATAGTTTTTATACCTACTAGGTTAAAAATAACATATTTAAAAATATTATTTAAAGTAACGCTTACTGCGGCCCAGCCTCAGGTTACCATCGTAGTTTCGCAAAACAAAAATAACCTTCTTTGTTACAAGAAAGCAATAGTTTAACATATTAGTGATCATTATTTCACTTTTTTATGATCGGTATAGTAGTAGGTTCAAAGTAAAATATTTTTAAGATAAAAAATACTGCGCCTGAAAGAATATTTGGAGCAATTTTTAAGTATGATAGCCAGTAAGGACTACTATCGTAAGTATGCAATTTATCAATACTCATTTTAAACTATTTTTTTAGATATTTTTCTCAGCTGTCGGACGTGGGGTAATTTTCTATGGAAGCAGCAACTTCTCCTTTGGAACTTTGACCCCAATATCTCCGAAACTGGGGGGTCCCAGGTATGGTCTAGAACAAAAAAATACCGCCGAGATGGGGAGAACAAGTGCCTTTCTGCTTCGTTAGGGGTACTTTTACACCCTTTATTTTACTTAAAATACCTCCACGACCACCGTACTTTTCAATGCATCTATAAGCACAATGTTTTTTTGAGTGCGTTAATCAAAGGGGATAGAACCGATGTGGCATATCAACCTGCCCGCCATTTTGATTTTTTTTCAAAATCGCGGCTCACGATGAAAGTGGTATGTATGGATAGAGGACATTTAAGACAAACAAAAAATGTCCAGTAACACGGTTGTCACGTTACCGAGATATTTGAAGGTAAAGATCGACAAATGAGTACAACGACAATCATCATATTTATTTATCTATGGATAAAACTTACTTGCAGTCAGTTTCTCGATAATACTTAGATATTGTAGGTTATGGAGCACGATGACCCTATAGCCGAGCTTCTTGAATAATTCTTTTAAACGGTCTCTATCTTCATTTGTGCCTTTTCTGTAGGATGGCTTCTTTCGACTGAAATATTCAATAATACACACTGTAGTTTGTTCTTTAAAAAAAACAAGAACTAGAAATTCATTTTTCACGGGCTGCTTTAATTTTAAATTAAAAAGCTAAATTTACTAATAAAAGCTAGTCATAACAAAAAACTAAATAGATGTAAATAATATTAAAAATCAATATAATAATCATCAACTGGTAATCCGCACTCCATGGCTGATGGGGGGATAATGTGGTCAATCACGTGTATCTTTTATATGTAACAAAAAATAAATTAATATTGTGACGACGATTGTGTGTAAAATGGTTAAACCAACAATGAAAAAACTTTAACAAACGATTTTTTGTCTAAAAAGTCTTTCTTTTAGACAAAAAATGGTTTTTTGCATAATAAAAAAATATGTATGACTAAATAGGAACGGTGGACTATAAAAGTGGCCTTAAAACCCTCACGTGATCTTGGGATGGGCCCTTAGACCAAAAATAAATAATGTAATACGAACCCGAAATGTTTTGTTCTCATAAATGTCCGTTGGTTTACGATGATCAGGATTTTTTGACCACTCATGTCGTACCGTGGGAAGTCAAGTAACTCGACTTCTTCTTCAGGAACCATGGGAGGTGTCCTAAATTAAAGGGAATCAATTTTGTGTTAATTAGAATATTTATTTTGTTAACTTCTGCCTACCACCAAGGGAAAGGGCTTGAGCTTATCTATGTGTTATTTATGTACACACTATATATAGAAAATAGTACAAACATGATGCTCATTTCTAAAGAAATCTCTTCCAGCATACCTGCGAAAGGAGATACTAATAAAAAGATGTAGACATAATGTGTAAAATAAAAAAAAGATATGGAAAACATGAAGTAGATTAAGTACTATTTTAAATACAATATAAGAATATAATCTAAAAACTTTATATAATATAAGAACTTTCATATTTTTTTTTTTATTTTATTTTTTTTTTAAAAAACGTTGCCCCACACTAGGAATTTCTCCTGTATCGTGGGTGCGTTTACAAACACTTAAATTCACATACACAAACACACCCAGACCCGAAACAACTATCTGCAGGCCATACAAATATTTGTTCCGTGCGGGGATCGAACCCGCGACACGCAGCGCAGCAGTCCAATCGCACAGCCACTGCGCCAACCTTGCCGTCAATATGTATAAGTACAAAGTACAAGAATTTATTTTTTTATGTATTATATGTTTATTGTTTTTTTTTCTTTCAGAATATTTAAAAATGTAAAACAATAACAAAGGAAACTATAAATAAAACGAATAATAATAATAAATTCTAATGCAAGTTGCATTACACTGACAGAGGAGGTTGACTTTCCCGTCGGGGTTGTGGGTTGTTCGAAAGAGATACCGCGACCCCGGCGCCCCTGCTAAGAAGGAACATGGGTGGTTTTTTAGTCAGTAGAAGTCTGACACTCCCTTCCGCTCAGCCCAAGAGTGGGAGGGGTTTTTTTGATGATTTCCGCTCTTGGGCAGAGCGAAAGGGAGTGTCAGACTTCTATTGACTAAAAACCACCCATGTTCGTTCTTAGCCCTTCATGTTGAGGCCTCGGTATCTCATGCACACAACCCGCAGCCCCGACGGGACACCTTAGAACCCTTTTTTCGCATTAAAAAGTAGCCTATGTCCTATCTCAGGCTCTAGACTGTGTACCAGTAGTTTTAGCGTGAAAGCGCTACAGACAGACCGACAGACGGAGTTACTTTCGCATTTATAATATAAATACAGTATATATATAGTTAGTTATAGTTAACTGCAACAGTTAATTAAATGTTGTAGGTAATTGATATAATATATCTGTTATTATGACTACATACAATTTTCAATTTATTATAATTATTATAGCTAGCCTATGTTGTCCCACTGCTGAGCAAAGGCCTCCCTCCATTCTTTCCAACGGTCACGATTCTGTGCAACGTCTCTCCAATTCTCAATTTCTAGTTTTCAATTTACATAAAATAAAACAGTGCAAGGATTTATTTGATTCAGGGGCTCGAAAGTCTGACAAACAGTCCTACCAAGGGGTGTCGTATTCCCGTCGGGGCTGCGGGTTGTTCGGAAGAGATACCGCGGCTTCGGAACAAAGGGCTAAGAAGGAAGGAAGAATCTTTTTAAATGTCAGTGGCTATCATAGTGTCCATCGATTAATTGTAAAATGGTTATGGTTTGGTACAAAATGGAACCATTTGACAGTTAATCGATGGATACTATGATAGCCACTGACATTTAAAAAGATACGCAAAAGCCCGGGCAGGAGGAGTCATTTGATAATTTCCCACACCCCAAAAAAAACCCCAGTACCCAGTTAGTTAGTAGTGGAGGTTAGATACTGGTATTCAGCTGCATCAGGTAACAGGTTAGAGTGGAAGCTGACCCCAGCAAAGTTTGGAAAAATCTAGGCAGGTGACGAGTAGGATGTATTTGAAATTAATTTAGATATAACGGTAGAAAGTAGGCAGTTACAGACAGCATCATTCCCAATCAACTTTGAACCTAATGTGTTTGCGATTAAGTTAAAAATCTATTAAAGAAGTTTGACAGATTGCAGCGTCTGTACCTTTTCGAGAGACAAAGAGAAAAGCTAGTGCTTTTGTAATGCTTACCAAATGTCAGAGTTACACAATACCAAGTATGTTTTTTAAATCTTTCCTTTATATTTCTCTAAGTTTTGTTTATGATTACTGCTTGACGAAAGACCTTTAGAAGAAGGTATCCTATGTAGAAGGTACTTCTCCGGACAAGATCATATTATAATACGAGATGTAAACGAATCCCTCAAGAAGCCTTATAAGGGAGGCTTTGTGATTATAGATTCAAGTACTTAGATTGCAAAAAAATCTGACGACAAGATGACACAGAATATCACGTCTTTATCTAAACGTGGTATGCTGAGCGAGGCAAAATGGCTGATGTTACAGTATGCTTCCTGAATATTGTTTGTTTTATTCTTTCGGGAACTTACAGCTAATATTTATAAACAGTATTCTTAAAAAATATGCAATTTAAGGCCTTTTACAAGTTTCCACTGATAAATAAAAATGCTAATAATGAAATAGCTACTAGATATCAGCACCTACTTAATGCTTCATAATGTCACTGACTCAATGAGCTTGTCCCGGGATACAAGGTGTCCCAAGATTGAAAGGGTTTCCCTTCATTATTTATTTATATTTAACTCAAAGTAAAGGAGCTCGTGGCTTAATAAGAACTGTCACTCGGGTCGATCTTTAGGTAAAGCTGTGCTTACCTAGGTCGGTCTGTGGATGGGTGACCGCCCGACATACCGGGTTTCCTAAAGGGTATCGTATTACCTAGTATTAACTGGGTTGTGGAGGCCAGATAGGCAGTCGCTCCATGTAAAATACTGGTATTCAGCTGCATCTGGTTAGACTGGAAGCCGACCCTAACATAGTTGGGAAAAGGCTTAGGCAGATGAACTCAAAGTAAAGCATGGCAGTACTAACACTGACACTAGAATGCAATTGTACAAAATAAACGCGAGTAGAATAAATGTAATTAACGTGATATTTATAGAGTGCTTACATTTCAAGTTCCAGGAACTAATCCTCAGTTGCGAGGCGTTTGGTAGTTATCGCATGTGTTCGCGCGTTGTTCAATGAAATTGGATCACTATTATTAGAGTTGTTGTTCCCTTTATCGATTGTTAAAATTTTTATTTGAAGTTCGTACACTTGTCCACTCAATTTGAGACACTATTTGTAAGAGGTTATGGATTGTTTTACAGAATGTATCTTTTTTTTATATTTTTCGGGAGACTTAATTTCACCAAATAGATGTCTGCTCCTTGATACGTCTCGGTCGATTCATCTGTTCATCATACATCGGTTCATGAACATGAACGTTGCCAGTGGGGAGAGGGGTATACCTAATTATGTTCACCTGCCTGATGCCACGGAAATAGTGAGAATGTAATAAATTGTTTAATTAAAATTTTAAAATATGTTTCTTATTTTTTCTTAAATTCTGTCCAATGTTTTGGAAACGTATTTATAGAATTAGCGCCATACGAAGTGTACTTTTACATAAAAGAGCTATCCTAGATCTCGGGATACAAAGATTGCAATTGTCGTGTCTATTTCGAATTACTTTATCTAAAACTAAGGGGTAGGGGTAATTGGGATGCCGTCGCCTCCTGCGAAGCAGTGATGCTAGCGAAGGAGGTGGCGGAACGTGAGAGGGAGAGAAACTCTCGTCCCAGCCGCGGCGGGGGGCGCTCCGGGCATCGGGCGCCACGTGACGGCTTCCGGCCACCGTAGACGCGGGCCTGTGGACGGTGAGTAATGGGCTAGCTCGCCGTCCGTCTGTCGTATGACGACGACAGGCCGTGTCGACGGCGCGCGCAAGGGCCGACACCCGTCGGGGCAACGGGTTGTTCGAAAGAGATACCGCGGCCTCAGCACAAGGGCTAAGAAGGAACATGGGTGGTTTTTAGTCAGTAGAAGTCTGACACTAAATTATTTGATGATTTCACATCCCCCCCAAAAAAAAGGGGTAGTGGAAATAGTGAAGTGTATTGCCTCCTTAAGATTGTAAACCAAATATGTATTCTCCTTTAATAATATGTCTCATATGATATGCTTACCTAGCTTTAACGTTGTTTTACTTATTTCTAATTTATTATAGGTACTATTGGCAGCCAACCTGACTTGCTATTTACTTGACCGTTCGACTCAAATCATCTCAATGGGTGTGGTTCGATTTGAGAAACTAAAATGCACTTTGACGGAAGTAAATATTATCATCATTCTCCTGCCCTTATCCCAATTTATTTGGGGTCGGCGCAACATGTCTTTTTCCTCCATACTTCTCTAATTCTCGTCATGTCAGCAGTCACCTCCTTTCTAGCCATATCATCCTTCACACAGACCGCGTCCATGTTAGTTTTGTTACTACTGATAGTTCTCCTTGAAAAACTTTTCGCATTCATCATTAAAATCTCGTCGTCGTATTCCATCGATTTTCTTAAGAAATAAGAGAAGAGGGGATTAAAAAATTAATCGTGTGGTTAGAGCTTAACCTTCTGACGGAGTTTTTATGCTGCCCATGGGCCTCTAACGTGACTTTATATGCAGGTTTCCTCAGGATCTATTCCATATCAATAATCTCTGAGCGAACAATTAAGTTTAGTATATAAAGCCCTCGGCTAGAGGTATTTGACTCAAGGCTCTCACAGGATCCCGTCGGGGCTGTGGGTTGTTCGAAAGAGATACCGCGGCCTCGGCGCATGGGCTAAGAAGGAATATGGGTCGTTTTTAGTCGGTACAAGTCTAGACACTCCCTATCGCTCTGCCCAAGAGCGGGAGAGGTTATTTGATGATTTTCCACCCGCCAAAAAAACAAAAAAAGGCACTCACAGGACATTCCAGTTAAACAGACAACATCCTAGATAGACCTGCGTATATATAATATTTATTAATAACACACAAAAATAAAATTGAAATTAAAAAAATAAGTTTACAAAACTAAAACCCGACTATGACCAAAATCGCAGACTAATAAAACCGCGGTTTTAAAAGTAGAAAACAAGAAAATAATTCTTAAATTAATTTAAATAAATAACACAATAATAAGTTTAATTATTATAGAGAACAGCCGTAGTCGCATGCCACTGATACCTGATGCTCCTTCATGGCGTTCTCATTGATACAGAAGCTAGTTGCCATCAGCAAGGTAGCATGCGACTACGGCTGTCCTCTATAATAATTATACTTTTTATTAAGTTATTTAAATTAAGAATTATTAATTTAAGGTGAATCATACAGGCTGCTCCCAGCCATTTTCCCGCTAGATGGCGTTGAAGTCAACATTTTTAGTTTATTTGTGTTTTTGTGTAATTGGAAAACTATTAAGTCGTAGGAGTAGCAATTGCGGTTATCGGACATTACGTCTTATCGAACTGGGTCACATCATTGTCATAATATCCACCTAATTCGACACAAAGGTGTAATTTAAAATCTGCCATTGAATATAGCGTCGTTTACACATACAGACGCGAGACGTAGACGTGAGCGAGTACATTTACGAAGATTGAACACTAGATGGCGTGAATGAAAAAAAATGTTTTTCATTTTTCTTTATGGGTAGATTGGGTTGGCAGAACTACAGAACGCCACCTGCTACGGTATATCATCATCAGCCTATAATGTTCCCACTGCTGGGACACGGCCACCACGCGGGCCCAGTGGGGTAGATGTCACGTCTTCAAATTTTTGGTTCTAGGACATCTCACCATGATTTGCTTCATATTTATTGAGAGCATGTGGTGATGCAATACATTCAACAAAGTAATGCGCCTGTCTGGATTTGAACCCACGACTTACTGTTCGTGAGTCGGTATATTTCATTATGTACGATTGTTAAAAAATAAAAGGTATATTTGTTGGTGTAAACTATTTAATTTTGGGAAATAAATTATGTCAACAATAATTACAATAAAACGCAGTTTTATTTTACTCAAAAAAATCTAAATCAAAACTCATTTATTCAAACTAGGCTGATAATCAGAACTTTTCGAACGTCAAAATTTACTTTACTTTACTTATTTACAAGTGACAGTCCCCCAAAACGCCCACCCTTCGACACTTCCTAGTGTTTTTGCTGGAAAGAAGAAGTGGCGGAACAAACTCTCCAGCAACACATCTGTCTGTTTGGTTAGAAGAACCAGACTCGATACAATACTATGGTCTAAGTTAATATTACGATTGACTACAATCAATAATAAAAGGTATATAAAAATAAAACATAAAAAAGCATAACATATTATCAGTAAACTAATTTAGGAGAAAGAACATAAATTACAAACATTGTCTTGTGTTCAACTCAACGACCAGCTATTCTTATCATTTTAGTAGTTGTTAATGGAATAGTAAGCTTTTGAACAAACTACATTAGGTACACTATTGATTTTTTTATCAAACCAGAAGAATTTGAAGTAACATAATTAAATGCTGATACATGCATAATCACTCAAAACTAATAACACTTATGATTAGTAACAGTACCAATTATTACAATAATTATACATTTCATAACACGTAAGAAACTATAATTCCTAGACAAGAGCTACAAATCTAAAACGATTTATTATGAGATAATAACAAGGAAGGTGAAAAAAATATTTCCTAATTTGGAAGCACTCAACAAAAGCATATAATAAAACGAAAATATAAAGCTCTTTATATGAAGTAAGTATACCTAAGAAGTATTATTTCACCTTTTGATACAAAATAAAAAGAAATATACAATGATAATGTAGATTCTAAACAAACTACTACCATAATACAATTAGAACAAAAATCATTTGATTTCTTGATTTCGCCCTCTGCCTTGAAACTTTCTTTGAACCAACTGCTACACTGCTGCTGCAACAAAGAAAACATACTTAGCATATAATTCTTACTTTTTGACCAATATTATTTACCATTCACTTCAAAATATTATTTACCGTCAATCTCCAAAGCTGCTCTGAAATAAAACTTTACTTCTCTTATTTGCTTGAATTTCTAACTGATGTTGATGTTGCAGAAGGATTTGAAGCCTTCAAAGCAATTTTTTCATTGGCTGCATAAATGAGAGCCCACACTTCTGGAGCAGTATTTTTCAAACTTTCTACGAGATCTTCTTCCTTCTTTTCAGTTCCATCTGTCTATGTTTTATTTACATTGCAGTAATAATCTTTGGCTTCAAAATATTTCGCGAAGAAAGAAGGAGCTTAGTGTTGGCCAAGATCTAAAAAGAACAAAATATAAATACAGAATAATAATATGCTTCACTGATCCTGGGATGACTTACAAATTTGATTTATTCATTTACCTTGTAGAGTGCACTGGTATAGTTTTTGATTACGTCATTCTTGCATTAATTTTTGTTTATGATGTTCCCATATGACACTTTCTCTATCAATTTTGCAAACACAGAGGAGTCTCCGTCACCAATAAAACTCAAATAGCGAAGTTGATGTATTTCTTCACTCTTTTGAAAGCCTTCCACAATAATTTCCGATTCCATTGCTGTAGATGGTCCAGTAAAATTTTTGCAGCAATTATGTGCTTTCATATCCATGTTTCTCCTCCCATAATATTGACATGTATAACAATACATATTTGTTTCTAACACCAAGAAGCAGGCCTGGAAATGAAAAGCAACACTTGTAAATAATGCACATAATAACATACATACATACATACATAAACTCACGCCCTTTTCCCATGGGGGTAGGCAGAAACCACAGAACGCCACTTGCTACGATCCTTACATACTCCTTTTGCCTCGTCCACATTCATACATCTGGTCATACACGCACGCCGGTTACCAGTACTACGCACCTGTCCTTTCAGAAGAACGGCACCAATATGATCAGTGTATGTCTTTCTAGGGCGTCCCCTCCCGGCATTACCACTCACATAATAAAAAAGTCATAAAGAACCAAATTTGTTTTTAGTAAAATATTAACTTACCATACCAGATGACGAGTCAAAGTTATGCCCGTATGACCTTTTTGAATAGCAATTGATCTTTCTTGTTCACCAGCAATTTTAATTTCCTCTGTCATATGTTCTAACCACACACTGCCTTATTTTCTTTCAACTCGACGAAATTTATTGGCTGACATTGTTGGAATATCCCTAAGACTTGTTATGTGAGCTGCTTGAGTGTAAAAGCTACCAGAAGTCACAGTTGCCCACAAAAATGAAGTTTTTATTTTATTACTGCTACCAATGTTTCCACGCTCGATCACAGCACTTGAAAATTAATTCACTTCGAAATCCATCATGTCTTTCACTAACAAATTCAATTTGTGAAGATTCACACATATTTCAATGTCTTTCCAGAAGAAATGCCCACTCTATTACATGCTTCAAGTCCACTATGCGATACCCAGATATCTCAGATAAGCCTTTATTTGGACCAGCTTCCACAATCAATTGAAAATGATCGCAAGTGCAGGAGAAGTGCAGACGGATTTTCCTTCAACTCTCAATGTCAATTGGGTTGCGTTCAAAAGATGTACTATAGTCGGGATGGGTCAGTTCTTAAAATAAAGCCTTGTTCACGGTTTAAACTTTAATTAAAACTCAGGAATAAACACATTACACAAATTAAAACTCTGCCATCTCAAAAGTATCTCTCTTACCCAGTGCCAACATTATAATTCAAAACAACATTAAAAAAACATTACCATAAGAACTTAAAACTATAACGCTACGAAAGCCAATCAGCGGCCGAGTAGCGGCGCGACGACAGATCAGTGATTGGTCGGCGCGACGCGCGGGAGCAAACATGCTAGCGCGTTGGTGAATATCTTTGAGGCGGCTGTCCTCTATTGGCCCTCTTACGGCCAGGGAAATGGGAGCGTTCGGAAACGTTTTCCGCTATAGTACGTAATAAAATTTTACTTATCTTTATATTTCAATGTTACCTTTAGATTCCTCGTAGAACTGGTCAACGAATAAGAAAAAAAAACAGATTATAATAACTTGTTCAAAATAAAGCACGGAACAGAAAAAAAACAGATTGTAACTGAATTATATTTGTTTCTGAACGCACCATAACAAATTTCGACGTGAAAACAGCTTGGTAGGTATCTACTACAAAATAAAACAAACTATATAGATTTAAATATGTGTGTCTGTTTGAAACTGTTTGCAAAATGCGTAAAAGGTGACGTAATCCGGCAAAACCATATTTTGCAAATGTTTGCAAGTTTCATTTTATGATCACCTACTTTGGTAGTTTACCGATTTAAAATAATTTTATTTATTGTTGACCAAAAACATATTATTCAAATAATACTAAGAAACACTGACTTTGTACTCATCACTGACACGTATGACGTAGGTAATTAGTATTGTGACGAGATTTCATAAAAATCACGGGCCAACTTGATGTTTCTAATACCACCGAAAATAGAATTGTGTTTTTAGAATATTTAACTATTATACCTACGATAAATTAGAATTACAATAATACAGTATAATAGATAATATGAATCAAATGTATACTGAAGAAATATTGCAATTAAATCAATGAAAATGCATAGCATACAAAATAATAAGTACGCAAGAACTTCCGCGCGCAAATCATATAGCGCGGGACAACCGAGCTAGGAATGTATTTTCTAAGTTTCTAACAGTCAAACAAGTGAACGAAGTTTGGCAACGCCTTTTGTTCGTCCACATATTGCATGTAGGTCAAGGTTACGAAGAACGGCATCGTTGCATAAAACCTTCCTACGACTACTGGTATTTATGTTGCCATACAACAATAAAATTGTTTACATTAAAAAAAAAACATAACATTGATGTCATCAGTTTTATGTTATTTTATATTGTTATTTTTTTGAACGGTTGGAAAGGAAATAATTAAAACTAATTATTGATTTAACAGAATTATTATAAGATCGTCTGCACCTGCACGCCATCTAGCGTGCCATAGTCTAAACAAGTTTACTTGTCATTATTTGTCAAAAGTCACGCACACTACTAAAGAAGTGTCAAATTTTGCCGGGATTTCACTATTGTTTTTCTCGCTAAATAATGTAAGATAATGCCCAAAAAGGTCGATTGCGGACACTTTCCATTGTTGAGAAGTGATAAAATGATAAATTTTAAAGAAAAAGTCTCTGTGTGTCGTGTAAAGGTGTATTTCAAATATGTATGGAGGGTCGGTTGACACATCCACCTTAAGAATTATTTTCTTGTTTTCTACTTTTAAGACCGCGGTTTTATTAGTCTGCGTTTTTATTCGTAGTCAGGTTTTATAAACTTTTTTTTTTCAAGTATTTCAATTTTATTTTTGTGTGTTATTAATAAATACGTAATAAGAATACGTTACTTTCATAATATAATATTCTACTTCATGTTGGTTTGTTATTTACAACATCATCATCATCATCATCAGCCTATAAATGTTCCCACTGCAGGGAATCAGGCCTTCTCTTTACGAAAGGGGTGGGCTATAATCTACCACGCGGGCCTAGTGCGGATTGGTAGATGTCACAATTCTTCGAATTTTTGGTTCTAGGACATGCCGGTTTCCTTACGATGTTTTCCTTCACCGTTTTTAGAGCAGCGGTGATGAAATAGATTACACAAAGTAATGCGCCTGCCTGGGTTGCGACCTACAGTTCGTAAGTCGGGGCCGCCACCACTGGGCGCCGCTGCTCTTGTTTACATAATACGAGTAAATAACACAGACTAGACCACGAGAACTGTTTGACCGCATTACAAACGTATATATGTTGACTGAAACTATAATATAAAATACATATTTGATACAAAACATGTTATGATTATCTCAAAAAAAAAAAAAATATAGCCTATGTTACCCGGGCTATTTTTACAAATCTATTGACACCTCATTTATTAAAATCCGTTCAGTAGTTTAGGCGCTATGGTGGAACATACAGACATACATACAACTGACAAAATCATTACCCTTCCTTTTGGCTTCGCCGTAGTCGGGTAAAAACTGATGGAATTTGGTCATCATATTTTGCATACTAACTTCTCGCTAGAGTTCGGTCTATGTCCTTGACTTGAACTAACGGTGAAGAAGCGAACCTTTCACTTTTGCAAAACCCAAGTTGTTGGACACAATGCTTGCTAGCTTTGTTTTTATAATTGTGGCTGCTCCAATAACACATCAAATCCTTATAATACAAATGTGATATCACTGTATTATTGTGGATACTGTTATTACTGTGATGTTCTATTTTTGAAGTTGGTAAACTCGCTTTAAAACTTGGTTCAGCGAACACACAAAAACTAGACTGGACGAACCGGTGATCGGGACGGGGGGGAGGGGAGGGGGGTGGTTCTCACGTACGGTTCATCTGTATTAACAAACCTTATATAGCCTAAAGTGTTACATATACGAGTCATGATACTTACTAACCCAATGGATCTTAGTCGTCTCAATAAATGAAAAGAAAAATTATTTTATTATTAACTAGCGGACGTCACGCGGTTTCACCCGCGTAGTTTCCGTTCCCGTGGTAATACAGGGATAAAAAGTAGCCTATGTCACTCTGGGATAGTGTAACTTGCCAACGGTGAAAGAATTTTTGAAATCGGTCCAGTAGTTTCGGAGCCTATTCGTTACAAACAAACACACAAATCTTTCCTCTTAATAATATTATTAGTGTAGATAATTGTTTGCAATGATTGTTGATATAACATCCCGCATGACAAGAACCTCGTGCAAGCAAAGAAGTTTCAAGTTTCTTTCTAGATTTAGCTCGTGAGGTTGTCAACATGTGAGTACAGCAGTCATTGTGCCAACATCCGAGGAGGCTCTTGCTTGGCAGCTGGATCAAGAGATAGATTTAGAAAACAGTACTTCTGGAAACGGCACGTATTGTTAGGAGGTTCTTCTTATGAGCTCTGCTCTTTCTATTTTTTATGTTTAAATAATTAAAATGATAAAATAAAACCATAATGGTAGTGTTAAAGCCATAGTTAAAACTAATAAACGAAATTGTTTTCAAGAAGCTCATTCCAAACCTTTGAATAGATTGTTAATGTTTCCATAATTATGTACGGTGAACCTTTATGCCATTTCTTCTAAAGCAATGTTTATTCAGATCTTCCACGGGGCGTCCAATAATATTACTAAGTGTTCATTGGCAGATAATGAAACTAAATATTTTCAACTAAAAACTCTTTATTTACTAGGTACCAGAAAGAAAAAACTTGACCTATATTATCGTAATTAATGTTTCAATTCTACGTGTAATTCAAATTAAAGTAACATTCGTGTAAGTTCTGTAGTTGCTGATTAAATGATAAGTAACTTTGGTTGTAAGAGGTTACTTTTAGTAGATTGCATGTTGAACAGGGGGGTCTAAACTGGCCTATGTAAAACTGCATCTGTGACCATTTCGGAAAACAGATCATAATAGGAACATAAAAAGAATTGCGTTAAAATTCGTAAAATGGTCACAGACGCAGTTATTATGAAAGGTCCATTTTACGAATTTTAACGCAATTCTTTTTATGTTCTGCAATTCATATTGCCTCCACCAAACGTTTTCTAATCGAATCTTATGCTATTCATCTCTGAAAATAATTACTCGTACGCATAGATGAAAATATAGTTAGAAAATCGGTGGTGTGCCTAAAACATTGTGTATAATAATGTGGCATCAATGGGACGCGTGCTATTGGTTTGCCATTACTGATCTAGTGTCTATGAAGTCTAGTGTATGTTCTTTACATAGCTTTGTTGATGCTAACTGAACATCATGTTACTTCAATTGAAGGACCCTGGCTCCCGTCGGGGCTGCGGGTTGTTCGAAATAGATACCGCGGCCTCGGCGCAAAGGCTAAGAAGAAACATGGGTGGTTTTTAGTCAGTAGAAGTCGGACACTCCCTTCCGCTCTGCCTAAGAGCGGGAGGGGTTATTTGATGATTTTCCACACGCCAAAAAAAAGAAAAGGACTTATGCTGACTTTTGTTTTGTGATGTCTCGTTGTGCTATCTTTTACCATCTATCTATAGTCAAATTAACCTTTCGTATGTCGTGTAATTAGACACAATTAAAAAACCATTGTGTCTCGCGTTATACAAAAGATTAAAGTAATTACGCAATATTTTATGTATTATGCAATCATTTTTATGCACAGGCAAAGATTTGGAGCGAAGCTGTCAAAGAAAACAAATCGAAAGAACTGTAACTCAAAGCAATTACTAACCTACAGAATAAAATTCGAAGTTTAGGTGTGACTTTTGCTTAAGTAATCATTTTGACTTATTTATAGATACGCTTATTTATAAAAACAAAGTACAGACTTAGCTTTATCAATAACAGAGTCTGATTACATGGCACTACGCTTTCAGCATTTTTATTTGAACAACTTGTAAAGTCATGTTTAAAAAAAAAATAGGGTCACCAATTATGCTTGTATAATGAATTAATAATAGTCATAGTTCACTAAAATAAAATAAGTTTATTGACACAAAATACCTTAGATACAATGTCAAGAAACAGACTGGTACCTACATTTAATTTTGGAACAAGGCTGCATAAATAGTAATCATTTATTTATTTCTCATCCACAAATGAAGACAATCAGTGCCTAATACTTATAATAATTATGATGTAACATACAGGGTGTAAATCAACCCATCACACAGTCGTTAACTAAACATTCTGTACATCAAACTAAGCAGATAGACCCTGCCTACCCAAAAATTTTTGCTGGGAGTTGATTTTTTTTTTGGGGTCAAAAATCACATTTTACGGTAAAACTCAATGTAGCACTCTTAAAACATTGTGCTAGTGGATGCTTTGAATAAAAAACGGGCCATGGAGGTAATTTAAGTAAAGTTATAACCTGAAAAACTAGTATTTACAAAAACAGCTGTAAAAAATTTGGAACTTTGACCCCTGATATCTCCGTAACTAGGGGGTTCCCAAGTATGGTCAAGAACAAAAAAATGATAGTAGTGGTGGGCAGAACAAGTGTTCCTCGTTTGTGTTAAGGGTACTTTTACACCCTTTATACAGAAAAAACAGGAATTGATATTTGTGGAACACTGGCGACTAAACTATGCTAAAACCTGTATTTTAGGATGGTGTCCTAATATACAGGATCGATACTAAGCCACAAGGATAATATTACAAAAGTTGTGCCAAAAATTGCAATATTTATTAAATACAGATTAGAGTTTTTAAATTAAATAGGCAAACTTATATTATCACAATTATGTTTTAATGATAATGTTAGTGACCATGTCACTTTACAAACTAATGTTAACAATATAATCTAGTACTGTACAGTATGTTAGTTTATTTATGTTCTTTCTCCAAAACTAGTTTACTGACATGTTATGTCTTTTTTATGTTTTATTAATACTTTTTTATTATTGATTGTAGTCAATCGTAATATTAACTTACACCGTACTATTGTATCGAGTCTGGTTCTTCTAACCAAACAGACAGATGTGTTGCTGGGGAGTTTGTTCCGCCACTTCTTCTTTCCAGCAAAAACACTAGGAAGTGTCGAAGGGTGGGCGTTTTGGGGGACTTGTAAATAAGTAAAGTAAAATACATTTTGACGTTCGAAAAGTGCTGATTATCAGCCTAGTTTGAATAAATGGATTTTGATTTTACACGAGGGGCATATATATTGAAACCCGCAATAGGACATGCTTACATGATTCTAATAAAAATATGAACTACAAAAAAAGCACTGATTTAATAACAGACAGAACCGTAACAAATATTTCAGAAAAGTCTCGCAACCCTTCCGCTTATGACAGAAAGTGTGCGCGGGTCAATGCCTTTTAGATATAATCCATTTTCCCTTCATATTTTAAAACTGGGGTAGGACAATGGCGAAAAAAATCGTCTAATAAAGTGAGATCTTCTAGAAAGCGTGCACGTTTCACAATTACGTCACAAAATAAGGTTATAGTATTTTTACATAATTTGGGATGAGATTTGAATACTGAATACTCTTTTTCTATGTGTACCTCGTTTATCCTAACACTATCCTAAGGTAGAGTAGAAAGCGTTTACAAGTGTAAGCCCATAAACCCAATAAAACATAGATTTGCGAAATCCTTTATTGACAGAATAATTAGATTTTTGTAAAAACATGGTCAATTAGAGCTTTACAAATAGTATTGTGAATTTACATGTTTCTCTAGTATGGAATAAAACACGATAACTACTGTAACTTAGATTAAAGATTTATTCACTTGAGATACCAGTTTTATTCTGTATATCTACTTTAGACATTGCTTGAAGTTAGAACATGATAATCGTAAAAAAAAACGAAATATATTTTTAATAAATAAATGTTTTATTGTTCCAATAACTTTAAGTTACACACAACAGCCAACCATAGAATTATCGGTACCTACATCGTGATCAAAATCCTGTGTACAAAATTGTTGTGTTTTGATATAATATATAATATAATATTTAGTTTAGACCTTAGAATCCCAAACTAGGAAAGAATGCCTGTATTTTGGGAATCTACCTACCTACCTGCCTACTAAATAAATAGTCTTACTTACACTAATTTACAACATATATTTGTTATAATGGATTTTTATTTGTAAATATATGTTTCATGGTGGAATTAATATTGAATACAAGAAGACTTTGTGCACTTACTAACAAACATTATAAGTTTTTAAGTTTGATTTGTGATGAAGAAATAAAAGTTTAGTTTTTACAGTAAAATTTTAAATTTCTTATTTCCTTTAATGTTAGTGAACTTTTTTAATAGACATTAATATGAACAAAGTTGTTAAAATTTCTAAAACAAGTTTATGAAGACATATTTATGAAGAAGAAAGAAGTAAATGATGCCGTGACGTCTGCCAGAGAAGAAAGGAAGAAGAAAACGTGTTGCGCTGACTCCAAATAGAATAGGACAAGGGTAAGAAGATTATGATGATTTTGCTATGAGAGAACGGTAAAATATGTACCAAATGATAATACATTTAGATACTCGTAGCGCCATCTGTTATCATGTAGATGTACCTTTTTGTATGATGTTCGATAAAGTTCGATTATAACATGTGTGTATGTATGCATGTGTGAGTAGCGTCGGCGGGTTCGCCGCCGGTCACCGTGGATTTTGATAAAAAATAGGATAGGTACACAGTTGATTTGTTAAAATATTACATCATCATGGCTTCCAGTTTAACCTTATGGAGCTGGATACCAGTATTTTACATGGAGCGACTGCCTTTCCGACCTCCACAATCCAGTTTTGCTTTCTTAATTGTGTGGTTAGTGGCTAGCCTAGTGTCAGAGTTTTTATGGCCTCTGACTTGGTTTTAAAACCAGTAATCAGTGCGTTAATAATTATTATCAACATAATACCTAATATTCCTTACCTTGAATTCGAAACGCTCTGCTCCGAAGCTCCACTGTCCACGTGAGTCTCGGAGTACTTTGCAAACTTGTTATCCATCGTTATTACTCGAAATACAATCGGAATAATAACAATTAACAATGTGTATAGGTTGTTGGAATGTTTTTAATTGAAGCTGAAGACTTTGTAAGTTATTTTCTCACAGTAATTCAATAAATGTGGTGGGATGAATGTGTGCTTACGCGGGAAAAGAAGAATGGGTTGTGTCAATGGATGGTTATCTGTTATGTCAGAACGCTTAGTGATGTTACAACACTAAAACTAAATTGTAAACTAAGATACAGATAATAAAATACTAAACCCAATTTGAGTTAATCCTCCATTTTAGGTAAGTACTTACTGATAATAATTAATTTGAGAACCAATATGAAAATTAAAGCGTTTATTTCAATTAAATCATCACAGGCACTTTTTAAAGTAAAAAAAAAAGAAAGCAGAGTTACAGTCGCATGGTATAATAAACTTGTAGAAGTACTGTAGATGGCCATTTTCAAGCGTAGATTTCTTTAGAGAAGAATAGGCAAGAAACTCTATACCTTTAACCGGAAAACTTAAGTGTTGCCATATAACGTGGCAACGCGCAACGCCGCCAGTCTCTTACTGTTATTTTTATTATGTTTTATGAACTGTATCTGAAATAAACGTTTTAATATTACTATTATTATTTCACAGGTTTCAGTCCTGGCTATTATCATTGTATATTAAATTGATTTTAGTTACCGTTTTCATTGAAACCCGTCTCTAGACTCTTTTAAGAGTATTTATTTTTGGCTATTCCTCATAATTTCGAATTAAATAGGCCATCCACAACCCCTTGAAAAATACAACCCGATTAAGTAAATACTTTTAGTCTTAATTTTGTACTAATCTTTTACATCTATTTGTTGTATAAATATAATTTACTTAAACACAATAATAATTTATTGTCAGATAACACAATGATTAATAATGGTTAGTAACAATTGTAACTTAAATAAACTAAGTTAGTAAGCAGGTAATAACTTAGCAACCTTAGCGAGGTTGCTAAATAACATGAAATATATTAATTACATCTCAATTTTTAATTGTGATATATATTATATTAAAAATATATAGATTAAATATTACATCTTATACATAACTCGCGCGACATACAGGCGTGATGTTATGTTATTTCTCTACAATAATAATTTAAAATAGAATTCCGAGCCGAAGTGACGTCACAATGCTAATCAGGGTCAACGACACATTGATCGACTGCGGACGACGCGACGGTATGTCCATATAAAAAAACACAAGGAATGAGACGCCCGCACCGTCCGCCTCTATTCGCAACGAACTTTATATTTTTTTTTGCATTGCTTCTCTCATTTCAACCTATGAGGCTGACTTCTGTTTGTCCCGGACTATCCAGTGTGGGCATTGAGTGTAAGGCCTCCAGGCCTCCTAAAACTTATAGACTGTAGAAGTGACAAGGGCATCCCCTGCGGGGCACGAGTCTCGGTTTAGAGCGTCACTGGTACCAGCTCTATGACATCTGAAGACCTCACGTGTAGACTCGTGTTGAGTGTAGAGGACACAATAGCCCCCATTATGCGTTGATGTTTAATGTTGCAAGCAGCAAACAATATGTATCGATCGTATGTAAGGCATCACAGACTATATAGTTCAATCGAATCGATACTAACAAATGTTATCACATCACTATAGCTCGATTATGTTAATATATTATCAAATAGTTTCCGCTGTTCGTTGTCAATGTAAAGACTAACAAATCGTGTATTGAGTATTTGGTAGGAATATCATTATATCGTGATTTAATAAAATATTTTTTTATTTTTACAGAAATTAAAAGGATCCAGGTGGTTTAAAATTGGTGAAAAAAAAACTGTATTAACCTCAATGAACACAGAGGTGAGCCATGCTGCCATGCAGATACCGCTGCTCGGAGTCTTTTTCGTGATAAAATCCGGAATGAGGAAGGTCGCCTAAGAATCAGGGTCACCGACATAGCTCTCAGAATATGTAAGTTTACGTGGCAATGGGCAGGCTTCATCGCTCGAAGAACTGATAACCAAACAGGTAATGATAATTATAATAATAAACTAAGCTTGGCTCTACAATAATTAATTCATGTATTTATCGATCCTCAAAATTAAAATAGTTCCCATTTTAATTTGCTAAAAGTACTAATAACAGTATGGAGGTTAGATAAGCAGTCAAAATACTGGTATTTAGCTGAATTCAGTCAGACTAGAAGCCAACATAGTTGGGAAAAGTCTTGGCATAATATTATGATGATGATGTTCAACAGGTCTAAACTAAACCCAACCTGTTGTGTGTGTGTTCACTCTCTTAAGTGTGTCTGTGACTCTAAACCTAACCTCTCTGACTCTACAATACTTTTTTTTAATAAAAGAAAAAAATATATATTTGAAAGAAGTTCTGAATCTTCGGCACAGCATGTCTTCTTCTACATCCAAATCAATCAAATCTTATCATTTATTTATTTGAATATGGGTAACACATAAGGACGACTAATTTAAATAATAGAGCTCGAAGCCTCGAAACCATATCTCACCCTCACTGATGTGCATAACTACATAGTATTTTAATTATAATTTGAAACAAAACACGGGAAATTGGAATTGCAATAATTATAAACAAAAGGCACCTTGAATTACATGTAACATTCCGTACTTCTTATCTGGTTGCCATACTTCTATATTACTCGTCATAATAATATCATTAGTCACAATATCATCTTTCACACAATCAATCCATCGTTGCTTTGATCTTCCGTTATTCTTATATAGCCATGCAAAATACTGAAAAACTACATTTTCCTAATTTCTTGGCATCACATGGTATATAAAAAGAAGTGTGACAAATCTCGACTTCAAACTCAAGGCACGCACATACCCCGTCGGGGCTGCGGGTTGTTCGACAGATAAACCGCGGCCTCGACACAGAGGGTTAAGAAGGAACATGGGTGGTTTTTAGTCAGTAGAAGTCTGACACTCCTTACCGCTCAGCCCAGAGCGGGAGGAGTCATTTGATGATTCAGACGACCCACTTTCAAAAAAAAAAGGTACCTACGCACATCTGATTTTCCGGATTCATTTGCGTATTGTACAATAAGTAATAATAACACAAAGTGAGGAAATCAGCCTATCTGAGAAATATTTCTCGACAGCATGTAAAGCCAAGTCACAGTCCTACGATAGAACTAGTGGGATTTTTTTTCCCACTAGTTCTACGATTCAAGATGGTACGAAATACGGTGGTACGAAAATTCTTGACGGTCAATCCTTATAACATCTTTTATCTTTTACTTGACTTCGACACTGAGCTGTTAATTGCAAAATACGTAAAACAAAAAACACGGGGTACTCTAGCGCTTCCGCCTTAGATCAACAGATTTAACCACAGATATAATAATATCTGATTTTTCACATTTTCAGTTATGTTGCCGATGAAAAACAACGAAGATGCGTAGTACTGTTCATATCGGAATCTCCTACTGAGTACACAAGTACACGAGTATAGAAGGTAATAGTAATAAAACCTGTGACGCTGAAAGTGCGCATGACCTTTAAAGCGTCATTTTGTGGTAGAACAAGTAAAATCACATCATCACTAGTGAAGACTAGTAATAGGGTCCCGTTTTTACCCTTTGGGTACGGGACCCTTAAAAATCGCCACAACTTTATAGTGTCTTAATAAATTAATAGGTGGCGCTATTATTCCAGAGTGGAGCGCATTAGTCGATACTAATGGCGGTTGTTGTACTAGTTGCGTTCAACCTCGGCAGATGGCGTTAGTTGTTTATTCGTGACGATGAAGTGGACAGATTGAGATTTCCTGGACAACAGCTGTACAGCTGACTAGTATCTGTTACGATTGCCAAGTATACAAACATATTGGTGACGACATCTATATCGCAAGTTCGGAATTAAACATCCTTCATCACGCAATCAAAACTGTGATTGATCCGTGAGAATACACAACAACGGTTGTTGTCGGGATGGCCACCCCCACCTCCACCAGACACAACAACCGTCTGGTGGAAGCAGCCTCCCTTGTCTATGGAGTATGAGGAAGTGTTCACCACGTTTTGATCAGTTCATCATCATTTTGTTGCCTGTAACCCAATTAATTTGATCAGCAGAGCTATTGCGGATCTTTTTAAATGTCAAAATCATAGTGTCCATCGATTAACTGTTAAATGGTTACGGTTTGGTACAAAATGGAATCATCGATGGACACTATGATAGGCACTGACATTTAAAAAGATATGCCATTTAATAGCTGTCACCTATTATTGACAACTTTGCCAGCTTACAGAATACACCATTGTTGCACTCAATGTACAAGTATATTTTTCCTGAGAGTTTTTGTAAGGAATGGAAAGAAAGACAGAAAATGGTTTTAAAAATATTTATTATGAATTCTTTATCTTTACACTGTTTACGATACGTTGAGAAGAAGCAAATGTAGAACACCACGCTATCACATTAAAATAAAATAAAGAATTAAGAAGATTATTAAGAACATCCAAATCCCTCCAAGATATAATTTGACACGTTCTAGTTACAGTATTTTGAGGGTTGTCTCGTGCAACATAGCAAGCCCTACTAAAAACATATTTGTGTACTGGATTGCTGTTCACCTATGCGAGAACGAAAAATTACTGAAGAATAATGTCATCTTTATTCACACACATTCTTTTATCACATTTTAATGCGTTTATAATTAATATAACATGGCCAAATATTGCACAGGATAGAGTGGTTAGAAAGAGAAAGCGAAGCCCTTTGCCCAGTAGTGGGATACGCAAATAGACAAACAAAAAAAACATCATCATTAATGTTCTTGCTATTTTCCTAATTAATTTGTAGTCAGTGCCGCATGTCTTCTTCTTCCACACTTCTCTGTTACTCGTCACCTCATTAGATAGGTACCTATAACTAATAATACAAATTGAAATTAATCTTTCTTACAAATAGGCGTGACGGCATGGTTGGCCCAGTGGCTAAGCGATTGGACTGCTGCGCCGCGTGTCGTGGGTCCGATCCCCGCACGGAACAAATATTTGTATGGCCTATTTCGGGTCTGGGTATTTGTGTATGTGACTTTATATGTTTGTGAACGGACCCACGACACAGGAGAAATTCCTAGTGTGGGGCAACGTTTTTTAAAAAAAAGAAAAGGCTCAAACAGCATCAAATCAATCATGAGGCACACGTTCAAACGATAATGTGGTCCTATAATGACAGCAACTGTAGAAAAACAAAACATGGATATGCACCAGTTCTACCTGCGAAAAGCGATGGAAACAATTGACGTGAGCGCATCACTTGGCGCAAGTTAATGAACCTGTTTTTTTTTTTGAGTTTGTGAAATCATCAAATGACTCCTCCCTCTCTAGGGAGTGTCAGACTTCTACTGACTAAAAACCATCCGTGTTCCTTCTTAGCCCTTTGTGCGTAGGCCGCGGTATCTCTTTCGAACAACCCGCAGCCCCTACAGGCGTATCCCTTGCGGACCCCTACAAAAGTTCAACACCCTAAACTGCCTAAGCATTTTCCTAACTATGTTGGGTTCAGATTTCAATCTACCTGGATGCAGCTGAGTTAGCAGAGGATGCAGTTTTTAATGAGTAATTGCCTATCGAACGAACCTCCACAACCCAGATAATACGGGGTATACGATATTTCGTATGGCGTCGGACGTAAAGAATAGCACCATCCCATATCTTTCCGTGGGTGTCGTACCAGAGAATGGGCAGCAGCGTTCTCTGTGCATTCGTAACAACCATACTGCGATCGCCAACCCGCTTGCCAAGCGTGGCGATTATGGCAAATCCCCCCCTTCTGGGGGAGGCCTAAGTCCAGCAGTGGACGTCTTATGGCTGAAATGATGAATACGATATCCCTTGGTACTGGTTTTCAGAATTTTTACGGGTCACCGACTAATTTAGCGACTGTCTACAATTGACCGGCACCATCAGGTTAACGTGTTTTCCGAGGCACGGTATTAATCGGTGTTTGGTGTGGTCACCCATCCACGAACCATCCTAGGCAAGCGTGGCTTAACCCTAAGTTCGACCAGAGTGTCTGTTATTATTTAGCCACTAGCTCCTCCGTACCACGGAGCCTTAAGGTGAATGCTTCAAAGTAGCCCGCGAAATTCGTTTTTTTGTATGTTAAATAAAATAGTATGCACGACCGTAACAAATGTGACTTTACTAATTAATAATGATTAAAATCATCAATCCCTCAACCCTCTCAGCTCAAATAACTTCCCTGAATGCCTTTTTCATCATCATCATCATCATCTGCCTAGCCTTTTCCCAACTATGTTAGGGTCGGCTTCCAGTCTAACGGGATGCAGCTGAATACCAGTATTTTACAAGGAGCGACTGCCTATCTGACCTCCACAACCCAGTTAATACTAGGTAATACGATACCTCTTTGGTAAGACTGGATGTCAGAATTTCAGGTCACTGACTACCTGTTACGACTGCCAAAGATCTATATAATTATGGCAGCCGGGACCAACAGCTTTCCGAGGCACGGAGGAAACTCGATATGTCACCCATTCACAGACCGACCTAGGCAAGCACAGCTTTACCTAAAGATCGACCCGAGTGGCAGTTCTTACTAAGCTACGAGCTCCTCTCGAATGCCTTTTTCATCAAATAGTCATTATTTATTTAACACACAACCTGACACTGATCGGCAAATTGAAAAAAACGTAAAAAAAAACGAATTTCGCGGGTTTCTTCGAAGCATTCACCTTAATACCAACAATATTTCATTTAAGTGCTGAATAAAATTTATTTTCCGTTAAACCCGGATCACCGCACACAAAAAGCTATCGTGGCAGCCCTTAGCGTAACAAAAATAATAAAACAACATGCATAGTAACTGTAGCGTCATCCATCACGACACTTCCTTCAGGGTAGATGGGGAGGGGAGGAGAAAGGGGGGGGGACTGGTCACGCAAACCTGCTTACAACCCTTCACTTGTGTTACACTTTTAACGCCCTTACCACAACGATAAATCTAAAAAAATAATTCGTTCTTTAAAACAAATTACCAGAAAACATGGCGACAATTTTATTTGTTCTTTTTTATTTTAAAGTTGAGTAGGGTTGACGTGGTTAGGAAGCGTGGTTAGGTGGCTCGTAAGGGTACGATGATATTTATATATTTATAATACTAAATAGGGTTGCGGTTAGCCGCAATAAAATTCACCTCATGTGATGCGATGATACGGCTTAAGGTGGGGGTAGGATCCTCAGCACCACCAAAACATCAAAAATTAAAATTATCAACACCATTTATAATCAACAGTTTAATTTTGCAATATACAGAATATCATTCGCTTAAAACATAAACGGTTCAAAATATCAACATTTCAGATGATCAACGAATTGTGAAGCTCGTAGTTTAATAATAACTGCCATTCGGGTCCATCTTTAGGTTAAGCCGCGCTTGCCTAGGTTGGCCTGTGGATGGGTGACCGCCCATTATAGACAGAGTTTCCTCCGTGCCTCGGAAAGCACGTTAAGCTGTTGGTCCCGGCTGTCATATTTAGATAGATCTTTGGCAGTCGTTACAAGTAGTCAGTGACCTGAAAGTCTGACAACCAGTCTGACCAAAGGGTATTACCCAGTATTAACTGGGATGTGGAGGTCAGATAGGCAGTCGCTCCTTGTAAAATAATGGTACTCAGCTACATTCGGTTGGGCTGGAAGCCGCCCTTAACACAGTTGTGATAAGGCTAGGCAGAAGATGAGATGATCAACGAATCTGAATGTCACTGATTTAAAACATAAATTGTTCACTTGTTCTTTTTGCATTGCATTACACAAATCACATTTACAATGAAACAATAGATAAAATATTATAGGTTTATTTCATGGTACTCGTATGTGTATTCAATAACAATATAAAAAATATGATTTTTTGTTTCAGAGACGTTTAGACGACTATTAATCTAAAGACATGTTAAGAACAACTTGAGAATATCTTTCGAAATTAATAGTTGTATCTTTAAACCTACCCCCCTAAGGTGGGGCAGGCTTACTTAGAAGAAACCAATTTACTTGAACTTGGAAGAGATTATACATAACATGCCGAACGAGCTGTGGGCCTGTAAAGCTCAGGATTGGTGCCCTGAAACAGTTACATGAGATCGTGGTCTGCCACGAAGGAGATGGCGGGACGAACTGGTTGTCTTCCTTGAGAATTGGAGAGACGTTGCACAGACTCGTGACCGTTGGAAGGAATGCAAGGAGGCCTTTTCTCAGCAGTGGGACAACATAGGCTAGCTATAATAATAATAATACATAAAATCACGCCTGTTACCTGTAACTGTAACCTAATACTCGTAGCACACACACATTTCGCCTGTTATATTTAAGTCCCATGTAATAAAGGACCTACTGCCATCAGTCAGGCATAAATCCAGACCCTGTGGTTGCTACTGAGAAATTCCTAATGAAAAACCTAGTAATAATAAGGACGATTAACGCTTGTGAGGTACTGTACTGCGACTCACTGTAGTACAAATGCACGCTAGTGCGACAAAAACTTGTGAGACAGTGATTCGACACTACTCAAGTGCGACAACCGCTTATTCGACACCGCCATCTATACAGCGTATAAGAGGATTCTTCACAAGCCGTCAAAGAAGAATTTTGTACATCAAACTAAGCAACATTGCGTGCAGGTGGCAGCCGAGCAGTGTATGCTTGTATTTCAAAGATCAGTAATCAATCCACTCACTTACCGCTCTCGATCACTTATCTACCACTTCTGTCTACCCCTCGGGGAGTCGTCCGTGATGATACTTTACTAAACTGACCCTAAACTTCACTTAAACCTTACAAAGGTTCTAAGGTGTCAAGTGCACTCAACTGTATCAAGTTCGATCGAAATGTTAAGCGCGTAACGGGATTTAAGCAAAGAAAATGTCCATTTTAAAGGGAATATAAAAAATGATGGGCATTTTATAATTAAATCTGGGTACGCTTACATTTCAATAGACCAAAAGAATTACAATATATCTCATAAAACAGTCGTCGTCGTCGTCGTCTGCCTAGCCTTTACCCAACTATGTTAGGGTCGACTTCCAGTCTAACCGGATGCAGCTGAATACCAGTATTTTACAAGGAGCGACTGCCTATCTGACCTCCACAACCCAGTTAATACTAGGTAATACGATACTCTTTGGTAAGACTGGATGTCAGAATTTCAGGTCACTGACTACCTGTAACGACTGCCAACGTTCTATATTCATCAACATCATCATCCACAGCCCGAACTCACCCACTGCTGGGTATAGGCCTCTCTTTTCTTGTGCTAATCTCCACGAGCCTGTGCAAGCTTCATCCAGGTTTTGTTTTTTTTTTATCTATATATAACAGCTTTAATTAGGATTTCATTTCATACTAACACAACAAATACCTACTTCAGTCGCCGTAGAACAGTAAGAGAATCCACGACCTCACTCGTTGTTACCATTGCTCTTCTAAATCATAATTATCAAGATGGCTTTCTATCAGTGAAATTATTTTAAAAATCAGTTTAGTAGTTTTGAAGAATATTTCCTACATCCAAACTCAAAAATTTCAACAAGTTAGGAACTTTGGTTAGAAATTTCTACATTCAATTTGTGTCTCTAAAGATAAACACAGTCAATTTAAACGTAGCCACATCGGCCAAATACCCATTTGATATATAATATATTATTATTATAGCTAGCCTATATTGTCGCACTGCTGAGCAAAGGCCTCCCTCCATGTCTTTGACAGTTATAGACAAAATAATCAGAACGGTGGTGGACAGTTGAAACGACGGGTCAGATAGACAGACGTTACTACTGCACTGAGGCAAAGAGGGTGTTGCGGAGGGCGATCGCGAGACGCTACTGATATTTGCCCTATTCCGAGGTCAGACTATCAGCTGATAGATAGATCGAATCTAGTTTTCGCTGCTTTTTCGCTGCTCTCAAAACGGTGAAGGAAAACGTCGTGAGGAAACCGGCATGTCTTAGAACCAAAAAATTCGAAAACATGTGACATCTACAGATCCGCAC
Source organism: Diarsia brunnea (assembly GCA_949774965.1). Classification (NCBI taxonomy): domain Eukaryota; kingdom Metazoa; phylum Arthropoda; class Insecta; order Lepidoptera; family Noctuidae; genus Diarsia; species Diarsia brunnea. Next base: position 18,502,745 of record OX459000.1, on the reverse strand, counting down.
TGGGCCCGCGTGGTGGATTGTAGCCCATCCCTATCCTAGAGAGGAGGCTTGAGTCCCTGCAGTAGGAACACTATAGGCTGATGATGATGATGATCTACTTTTACTGTTAGAAACTGAATAGGTACCATTATTTAATATAGAGCTTGTTTTTACCCGTCTCATCATTCGGTGTGATGATTTTCGTTCTAACGTGCAATCGCTGTTCCGTGATTCGAAGTCTCCTGCATTCGTTGTTACGGTATGCGTCGCTGCGTGCTTTCGTACTCACAGTATTCGTTGTTGCAAACATTCGGCGCCGTTAAATTCGACGTAGTAACTTTCGGAATGACATATTGGACTAATTTGCCTAGCCTTCAGTCTGCCGGCCCGCTTTCAGTCTAACCGGATGCAGCTGTATACCAATATTGTGTATGGAGCGTCTGTCTATCGGACCTCTTCACCCGTTAGTACAATACAGGAACACAGTTCTGTACAGCGGTGGTCTTGCACCATTAGGTTGCCGATTTTACCGAGGTTTAGAAATATGTAGATGATGATTCATTGGTTTGTTGTATGATTGTGTGTGTATTGTGTGTGTATGTGTAGTGTATGTATGTGTGTGTGTATGTTTGTGTGTGTGTATGTGTGTGTGTGTTTGTGTGTGTATGTGTGTTGTGTGTGTATAAGTGTAATAGAAAAAAAGGCTACGAAAATATCTCAAAAAAACTTAGTGGTCCTATATTTCCCTTTGGATGTTTTCTACAGATAATCCACAGATATTAGGTATCCACATACTTACATCAGCGACTCATGTCACCATGCGCTCCGTGAACAGACGCTGCGGCGACTCTCGGAAACTCGTGGCTAAATAATAACAGCCGCACGTGTTGATCTTCAAGGTTAAGCAGCGTTTGCCAAAATCGGTCTGTGGATACGTGGTCAAATACCGAGTTACCGAATTGCCTCGAAAAGCACGTTAAGCCGTTGGTTTCGGCCGACATTTATAGATCTTTGGAAATCGACTCAGGTAGTCATGCAAAGGGGTTTAAAGATTTTTGTATGCTGCTGGCCTGCCTTACTCTTGGCCACGATAAAAAAGGTTCTAGCGTGGGTAATGAAATCAAAGCTGTACTGATAGTCACACCAGCGAATAGGTTTTAATGTTGATAGCTCTTATTTCTCATATATTTGGCGCTTTTGAAAGCTTTGTTTCATTCAAAACTATTTTTTATTGATACTATAATAAATAAATAAATGTGAATATAAACCTGTCTGCTGAGTTACTATATCTATAGCTGAAAACTTCATTAAAATCCGTTGCGAAGTTCAAAAGATCTAAGCGTACAAGCAGCGAGGGCGATTTTGTTTTATGATATGTCAAGAAGATACAAGTTAATTTGGTGGCCACTATTTAAAAATTATTTCTGTGCTTTCTGAGCTATTATTAATTTATTTTAAGTACCCAGGAATGACTGTCTTTCAAATGCTTTCAACAGGGAAAAAATAAAAACACCGAATTCAATGATGACTTTTATTCTAATTAAATTTAAGTGGAAACATGAATTCTTATAACACGAATCTAAAGAAGGAAACACTAGTATATTCTTAATTACGAAATACTTAGTAAATTAACAAATTGTCTTTCATTTTGTCATCGTTCAAATAATACAACACAACTTGTGTCAACTCAAAAGAAACTCTAGCCATTATATATGGCACGAATATTACGACCTCAATGACAATAATAATAATTAATAAGAAAAAAAAACGACTATTACAAAATATAATAAGCAAAATATAATCACAAACATTGATTTTTCTTGCAAAATTGTGCCGAAAACGAGCTTTCTCCTTTATGAAGTAGAGGACAACTTTTTTTATTTACTTTAGGACTGCTAAAATCAATAAATGTTACGCTATGCACATTATACCATTCAAGGCCTTTTATGACTCGATTTCTCAAGACGTCTAATAAAATTACTTTAGTTACAAGTTGTGAATGGTTTAAAAAAACTACTGTAAAAATGTCTTTATTTCGTTGCAATAGGTTTATTTCGTAATCAGATTTTGTCATTGTCCTCTACCTACAGTTTACAATACGAAGCTCGTCAGTGCCAAATGTTAACACTACTTATGTCAAAAGTGTAACAATTATATGTAACTGTAATTAAAAACATTTTACAATTTTATCTTTATTTTTTTACCATTATTTTGAGAAGGCACATGAAAATTTTCTTATAAATAAATGAATCGACAGCGCGACAAATGAAAAAAATCTAAGTTATCAACCCATTCTAGTGCTCACTAAAAAGCGAAGATAAATAAATGATTTATTTCTTAAGATTGGGTTTTGCGATTAAATAGTCGCAAGTGTGTCGACATTTAAAGAAAATCGCAAACATGTCGCCAGCCTTTCTTCAAGCTCAATTACCGTTCTGTAATTTACTTTATGTGTAACAGTATATATATAATATGAACGGATCTTACATACTATATAAAAATACAACAATATATTTTCGGATAAAAATTGTTTGACTTGTTGATTGATAGTAATTGAAGGCGGAGGAGGTTGAAAATGTCAAGTAAGTTGTTTGAAACAAAGAAAGTAACGGCTGCTTGAAAAATACACAGTAATGACATAAATAAGTTATTTGTAACTTGTAAATCAAAAACAATTCTCCTGCATGAATAGAGTTTGCAGATTCAAAATAAATATAAACTTATTATTTTAGGTTTTTTTCGCGCCTATCATGGTCCTAAAACAGGGACTGAAGTGCCCAAGCGCCTTTACAAGTCATCAACAGGTCATACACATTTGAGTGGTACCTATTTGATATGCCACAGACAATATCTTATTTTGTACACACTACCGTAATTTACAATGTTCTACATCATATAAAAATTAAAACACAAATATTTGGATTATTCAACTAAAACAGAGGTATTTTGTTTGACTTTTTTTTTGTATATTTTTTTTTATTCAAACATTACCGTTTCTTAAATATCAATGGTTTTGTTCCCAAAACAGATGATGATTTGCCAGCATGATATAGCTTGAATGGGTAGCAGAATAACAATTAGCGTATGTACATGTATGGCCGATAGCAATAACAGTTAAAATTCCTATGACATGGAATAAGGACACAAAATCAAAACATTTTATAAAGACTTGTGATTAAACTCACTTGATAAACTGAATCTGTGGAATTTAATTTTCAGAAAAAAGAACATTTCTTTACATGCGTTTCAGAAGAGAACAAGAATTTATTCCAAAATCATAGGAAATTTCATAATAAATAACAAAAACAATGTATATCGCTCGCTACCACTACACTAGAAGTAAGAAAAATATATACTTTTTCATATATCAAACTAATATTACGAAAGCTCGTGAGAATAATATATTAGGGATATTTTTGTATACGACGCTTTTTAAAGTTACAGAAAAAACATAAAAGGTGCAGTGGTACCTTCAACAAACCACGAACAAGGAAAACCACGTGTATTCAATGGTTCTTGGTGACAGAAGACAATTTAGGCCGTTGTTATTCTTCCAAAAAAATACAATATTGTCTGGCAAGTATTTTTTTTATTAAAACTCCAGAAAACATCGCACACAAAAAACCTTAGTGTCACAAGAAAATGTCTTTTACATTTTTAATACTACAATACACTAATAGATATACAAACGATCATACACGTTCCCGCGTTTCAAAAAGTACCAAACAATCCAATTTAAGAAAACGAAAAACAAAATTGGAACTGGCAAGGACATATACATTTCACAAGTTCAACAGAGCCCATTTTCAAATTGACTAAAGCCAAAACTGTATACGCCCTTTAACTTAACCCTACACACTCGAAAACTTAAAAAGAAAAGAAAAAACAAACGATTTTTTACATGTCTTTAGGATCTGCTGCTTTGACTGACTTGCGGAATTACTCCCTGTCTTTAATATTCTGTCATGTTTTAAGAAAAAACCGTTTTGAAAGCTGTCTTTTAAAAGATGGTATTAAAAATAATAGATACATTAAATGCATATCACAACTGGCCTCAATCGTCAGTAATGAATTTTAAAAATCTTCTTTGATGTATGTAAAGTACAAAATTTTATGGGTTATTTTCCAAATATTTATAATCACTACTTCAAAACTATGGAAGCCAAAAGTGGTGGTGTTGCTAGAAACTCCACCTACAAAAATGCGTCATTATATTTTTATTTTATTTACCTATGCATTTATTGTAAACGTACGCATCTAATATTACAGAGATAGCCTTTCTATTAAACAGTGGTCCTATTATACTTTTTTTTTCGAAGATAATAAGAAAATATAGCAGTGGTCCAATATTCAATTGAAATAAAGTTATTTCAACCCTTCCAAACGTTATTTTAAAAACGACTTACACAATTGTTTATGTCGATGATGTCCCAGCTTTAAAATTTATTTAAAAATGACCAAAATATATTTTGTCATTTAGTCACTGATAAAATTACATTTGGCGGGTCATTCAGTAAAAATTTCGCCAAAATGCCGTCGTAAGATTAGAAGAGCTATCCCATTGTTTTTTTTAAATGATTATCATTTTAATATAATTCATTTATGATTGTGGTTCTGACCCTGCCTCGTTTAAGCGATATAACTATTTTAATGGTACATATTACAAATTGTTACATTTCCTTATGATAACTACGTTACTAAAAAGCTTTGACCAAATATTTTTAGGCCGATAGGAACTGAACAGACAAAATGATAAATAAATCTAAAAGAATTTAAAATAAAAACGCTAAAGAGAAAATCGAAATGTGCTCTAAAGTCGACTAAAATATTTTAAGGTTTTTTTTTCAGAACTGCGATTTTCAACGCTGATAAAATAACTGTATCCTTACACTAACTCTCACTTATGTTAATTACAAAACTTACCTTAGGAGCACTGTTATAATGTAAACAGCCAAGTTAGCAATTTCAGGGCGCCTCGCAATTTATTTACTACTTCAATGTCAAGTCAGTTTTTCAAGCATTTTTCTTTTTTTGAAAAATATTATATATTTATATCTAAAATTTAAATTTTAAAGTGCCAGTTGTATCTACTTTGAACATACGATTCCGAAGGCGAGCGAATCGCTATGATAGACCGCAGCGACAAGACTTTTGCTTCGTTGTGATTCTACGAAGATAATAACAGTGTGTGCTTAAGGGCCAACAATTCGGCATTACCCATAGGGCAAGCATACTGTTCCGAAACCCTTACGTCATGGAGATTAGGGGGTTATAAGCCCAAGGTATGTTCGAAACCTTTATGAAAGTACAGTCAGTGCCCATTATTACCTGACCCCTCTTTTAACACCACTTCTTCTTTATATGAGGGGTTAGGGAATGCTGGGTACGGACTGTACCACCGGTGTCTACGGAAGTGTTACATAAAGCATTGTCGCTGCAGTTTGCCGTTGCGGCTAACCTTAGAATTGTCACTTTGTATACTTATAACAGATTATTAACAGAACAAATCCGATTGTACAACATTTCAACATTTTTTAAAAACTATTTTCATTAACTAAATACATTTTGTGCTACAACATAAAATTTTAACACATGAAAATTTTCCTAATATTGAAACAAGCAAGTATGTATATAAAGTGTAAATATTTTAAGTTAATACTAACAAACAAATAAAGTAGTAGTTAGTGGTTTATTTGCAGTCGTTTGCAATTTTAAATAATCTTAAGAAATACTTTGAAGCTTATATTATTTTACATTCCGTTTATCAAAATTCTTTTTTTTTCTGTACGAAACGGGACTTCGGCGTCGTAGTAACCTTACCACTTTTGAAAAATTCAAACTTCACTTCACAAATAGACCTCGTCATTTTAAGACGTGTAAGTATCATTCAACGTATAATTGGTATAGAAATTACGAGCTCAACAATAAAACTAAGCTTCAAACTATTCAAAAAGATTACTTCAAATGATTCTGTGTCTTGAATTGAGTTTAGTATATTTAGCTAATTCGTATTGAAGCAAGGCGCGTCCTCAGTGGTGTCAATTCCTGTAACTATGAGCTCTCTGGCTCGTCCCAGTCGATGCTAGCCCATTGTGGCAGTTCGGTTTCGTATTCCCAGCCGGGGCCCTGTGGAAGACATATTTTTTTAATAAAACTATTATATAATTATATCATATAATTTAATTATTTTTTAAATTGTTTGTTTGTTTTTATTTTTATTTTGTTTTAATGTTATTATATTATATAATTAAATTATATTATACAGGGTGTAAACGACCCCTTCACAAAGCCGTCAACCAAGCATTACGTACATCAAACTAAGTACCCCTACGCAAAAATTATTGCTGGGAAACGACTTTTTTTTGGGGTAGAAATCACATTTTACGGCAAAACTCAATGTAGCACTCTTGAAACATTGTGCTAGTGAATGCTTTGAATAGTAAACGGGTCAAGGAGGTAATTTAAGTAAACTTATAACCTGAAAAACTAGTATTAAAAAAACAGCTGTGAAAAATTTGGTAATTTGACCCCCCAATATAACCAGGGGTTTCCCAGGTATGGTCTAGAGCAAAAAAAAATATCGCAGTGATGGGGAGAATAAGTGACTTTCGGCGTCATTAAAGGTACTTTTATACCCTTTTTAATATCAAGTCTGTAACCCGAAAGGTTAATCAGAAGAGTGCCTTTTTATTTATTTTTTGGTGGGTGGAAAATCATCGAATAATCCCTCCCGCTCTTGGGCAGAGCAAAAGGGAGTGTCAGACTTCTATTGACTAAAAACCACCCATGTTGGGAGGTGACGTCGGCCCTTGCAGGCCTGTACAATGTGGCTGACATCTCTTTGAGGCGCGCGTGGAACACGGACGCGCCGTCGACACGGCCTGTCGTCGTCATAAGACAGACGGACGGCGAGCTAGCCCATTACTAACCGTCCACAGGCTCGCGAAAATAAACAATTCTTACCTTGTATTTCCAAGCATGCAGGTACATGACAAGATCCCTGGGCCTGGGGTCCCTGTACCGCACGCGGCACTCGTAGCAGTGAGGGTCTGAGGACAGTGCATCCGTGGAGCCGCAGCTGAAACTGCTGGCCAGCCCGCTGGCGTGGCTTGGTGCTGCCGGCGTGCAGCCTGTCTGCGTGGCCACAGTCACCTTATCCGACTGGTGGAGAAATGGCAAGGGTTACTCCAACAAACATCATGGTAACTGTCACCTTATCCGACTGATGGGGAATTGGCCAGGGTTACTCCAACAAACATCATGGCCACTATCACCTTATCCGACTGGTGGGGAAATGGCAAGGGTTACTCCAACAAACATCATGGCCACTGTCACCTTATCCGACTGGTGTAGAAATGGCAAGGGTTATTCTAACAAATATCATGGCCACTGTCACCTTAACCGACTGATGGGGAAATGCCAAAGGGTTACTCCAACAAACATCATGGCCATTGTCACCTTTTTCGTACTGGTGGAGAAATGGCAAGGGTTACTCTAACAAATATCATGGCCACTGTCACCTTAACCGACTGATGGGGAAATGCCAAAGGGTTACTCCAACAAACATCATGGCCATTGTCACCTTTTTCGTACTGGTGGAGAAATGGCAAGGGTTACTCTAACAAACATCATGGCCACTGTCACCTTATCCGACTAGTGGAGAAATGGCAAGGGTTACTCCAAGAAACATTATGCCTGTCATCCCAGTTATTTTTTGGACAAGCCTGCCACAATATTCCTAAACCACTGTAACTCCTGTAAGCGTAGATCGCTATGGAGAAGAACGGGCAAGAATATCTATGGACACTTTTTTAAATAAGGAAGCTAGGAAAAGGCGTACCTTAGCATCATTGGAGTCTTCGTTGAAAGACGGTGATGCGACTGGCGAGGACGCCATGGTGCACGGCGCTGGTGAGTTCACTTCTGACGGAGCCTCCGCGCCGCTTGATGGACTCGGCAAGGTTGCTGATGAACAATGAGGAGGTGATGAAGATATAGTTGTGCAGATGATATCTTGCCCACTGTTGGGTAACGTCATCGCTTCCCTCCTTCCACTTAACCCTATCTGTGCTGTTTGTGGCTGATCTAAGACTCGAGCTTGTCCCGCCATCTCTATCTCAATTGGAGGTGGGCGCTAATGGCCGCGACACAGTATTCCATACTAATGCGGTTGTTAACGAACTCAAACTTTTGTAAATCTGTTTTTTGTTCCAATAAAATTTTTGAATTTTGAATTTTTTTTGAATTTATTGACGATGACTTTTTTTACAATATGAATCTTTTGAAAAAAATTAGTTAATGCCGTTAAAATGACGCAAATTTGACCAGATGCACATTTTGTGACCAATATCGATGATGAAAAATTAAAAAATGTATACGACAGCTGAGCAGAAGAAGTAGCGGAATAAACTCCTCTGGAACAAATCTATTTTATTTTATTGTTTTCTAGTTTTTGCCAGAGGATTTGCGCCGTGTTATCTATGAAATCTTAAGATGAATCCCATATGCACATTAGAGAACGAATTTTTGAAATCGGATCAGTAGTCTTAAATATCTCCTCCTATATCCCAATAAGAAGGTTTGGTTTACTGGTTTCAACACTTACGGGTCATGATAGACGAAGGTGTAACTCCTGGAGCAGGCGACTCCAGCCTCGGCGATGATTCCCTCGAAGCGATGCCAGTGTCGCAGTCGTCCTCACCAACTGTTGAAACTAACATAGTAAGCTTCGTCGCTAAACTGTCGGTACTCGATCACCTCCGAGTCCATATGGGTAAGCAGAAACCACAGAACGCCAATTGCTATGATTCTTACATAGTCCTTTTGACTCGTCCACATTCATACATCTGGTCATTCACGCACCGGTTGCGAATACTACGCACCTGCCCTCTCTGAAGAACCTCAAGAACTTTCGAGTGTACTTTAATTTAGAAAAAAAAACTCCAATGAATATTGTATTTTATAATGTTTGGTTTAACCAAATCTTCAATACGATATTATACTTGTTGCGTTTATGTTTGAGAGAAATCCCACAAAAAGTCACAAAAAGTCGATCCCCGCACGGAACAATAATATTTGTATGACCTACAGATAGTTGTTCCGGGTATGGGTATTTGTGTATGTGAGTTTAAATGTTTGTGAACGCACCCACGATACAGGAGAAATTCCTAGTGTGGGGCAACGTTTTTTTTTTAAAAACAAAGTAGAAAAAAATCAAGTTAAGCTTCTGTGTATCCCAAAACTAGCTGATGCCTGCAGTTTCACCCGCGATTAGTTCTGTAGTTATCCCATATCCACTCCTGGGATAAAAAGTATCCTATGTGTTAATCCAGGTAATTAACTTTTAATAAAATTAAATTTGGCACATCTAATTTAGTTCAAAGCCGTTCAGTAGTTTTAGCGTGAAAGAATACCAAACAAACATCCATATATCCTCACAATTTGTTTTATTTAGAACAGTAGATTACCTTTATCATCCGACACAGGCTTAGAGAACAGCAGATCATCATCAGCGGCGTCTACTCCTAGCCAGTTCTCAGCATTGTGGATGGCGATCAGGTCTCGCACTAGCTGCTCGTCGGTCTTGCCACCCGTATCACCACCTTTGCCCCGGAGTGGACCGAACACCGGGTGGTTGTATAGAGGATCGTTCACTACTGGATAACCTGAGGAGATAATGATTATGTTAGCATGTTTCATCTGCCATCTGCCTAGCCTTTTCTCAACTTTATTGGGGTCGGCTTTCAGTCCTACCGGATGCAGCTGGAAACCAGTATTTTACATAGAGCGATATTTGACCTCCTCACACCAATTAGTACTGGGTTTTTTTTATACATCATCAGAAGACTCAACCCGCTCTGGGCAGAGCGGTAGGGAGTGTCAGACTTTTACTGACTAATAACCACCCATGTTACTTCTTAGCCCTGGTCCCGAGGCCACGATATCTCTTTCGAACAACCCGCAGCTCCGGCGGGGCCCGCAGCCCCGACGGGGAAATGGTACCCCTTGGCATGACTGGTTATCAGAGTTTCGGGCCACAGACTACCCAAAAATTTACAAATGACAGCCGGGACCGACGGTTAAACGTGTTTTCCGAGTCATGAAGTAAACTCGGTATGCAAAGATTCCGCGCTTGTCAAGGACAGGTGAACCCCATCCACAAACCACATTTTTGCAAGCGCGCCTTAACTTTAAAGGTTAAGGTTTTAGTCGATAGACGTCTGAGATAGCTCTCTGTACTCCTTGGACCTCCGTCCAATGGTAGTTTCCATCATCAGCGTCCAATTGGTATCCATCAGGATTTCCCCGTAAAGGGAAAAAGCATAGATAAGTCAGAGTACATCATGAAAATATGCATAGACGAGGCTTATTGGTAAATAGCGCAGCTAGCAGACTATAGAAAATTTTAAAAAAGAGTACTATATCTAGCGGATTTTGTTTATCTTTAAGTTGAAAGATTCGAAAGCCAAGGTAAGCATTTCATATTATTCTTAAATCGTCGATTTGGAAGAAATCTTGCAGATTTATGTTTATTTATCCTACTTACCCAAATACTGCAAGTGCACCCTGATCTGATGCATCCTTCCAGTCTTAGGTTTACACAGCACCACACTGGTGTTGCTAACCGTGTTGTACCCCAGTCTCTTGAACACCGTGGAGCAATCCTTCCCTTTCGGAGACACTTTGCAGACTCCGATCTTGTAGCTCACCACCTCTATTGGTTCAAGGCATTCGATCTCGTCGCTGCAATTTGAGGGTTCAATTAGAAAAGAAATTGGAGCGTAAAGATATCTTGCATGGGAACATACTTTATCTAGTTTTGACATTATTTTTAAGGATTAGTAATAAATAACCAACTTACAGAAAAAAGAAACATTCCGAGCATTCTGTACATTAAACTAAGTAACTTTACGCAAAGATTATTTTGACAAGGGTTTTTTGGGGTCAAAAACCACATTTGCGGTTGAACTCGTTGATTGAAGCACTGTATAATACGGACTTGATGTTGGTATTTAAAGTAATATACATATATAGGGTGGTGCCGACAATACGACAATAAATGAAACCACTGGTAGTTCTAGTTCATAGGAACATTTTTACCCTATCAAATAAATCCTAACACCGTCGTGGTGCCGACGATACGACAATAACCTACCTAAATGGCTTTGCCAAATTTGTTTGTTACATTTTATTTCCACACGTTAATCGGTGTAAATTATTCCTAAGGTTAGTATAAACCAATATTTGTTTGTAAATTGTAATGTATTTCGTTTACAATTTTATGCTACTTAGTTTTATTGTTTTTTTTTCATTTTTTTTTATTTTGGTGTTAAGATTTATTTGATAGTTTAATAATGTTCCTATGAACTAAAACTACCAGTGGTTTCATTTATTGTAGGTTTCCAAGTTATGTTCACGAACAAAAAATTGGAGCAAAATGACGGCAAAAACAAATGGTTTTTTGGCTTGGTCAAGGGTATTGTTTACACTCATTATAGCCGATCAAAAAACTTTTTACTGGATGTCATCGTAATCACGAAAACAACACGCTACAATAATTTATTGGAGCAGTGATAATTTAGAGTGGTGTTACCGTCAGACTTAAGACACCCATCTCTAACTTTCGCATCTCGGACTTTTTGAATTCTATGCGTATTGTAATAACTACTTGCTTCGGTGAAGGAAAATATTGTGAGAAAACCAGCATCCCTAAGAGATATTTCACGACGGCATGTAAATTCAATTCACTGGCCCGTGGGTGGCCACACGATAAAAAGGTAGAAGAAGAATAATTGAATTATTTTCTAAAATTCTAGACATTGCTTTAATTGTGTGTTCAAGCTTAAATTCACACCTAGTTAGACTAGAATCTGTTGATTCGACTGGAATATTGCAAATCAACTGAAAACTCGTTACCGAGGAACAAATCAAAAATACAATGTGGTTAAATCTTTCTTCTGGGTAATTTAAGATGTTTTTTATGGTATTTTATTGTGACACTAGCTACTGCCGGCGACTTTCATCCGCGTGAAATTTTTATTAAAATATTACCCTATTTGAATTGGTTTTTATTAACAGTTTCAAGGGTTCCATTTTTTTCTCACGGAACATTATTCTTTTTCTTAAATAAAAGTAGGTTAAGTTACTTCCTATAACATCAACTATATGCTAGTTAAAATCGGTTCAGCAGTTTCAGAAATTAGACGGAACAAACAAATAGACAAAAAAAACATAACACTCTTTTTTTGGGCAGTCGTGTAAAAAGAAAGTTTTTTGTTAAAGTACCGTAAGTATTTTCTTCGGTAAAAGTTGTTATTTTCAAATTACAAACATAAACTTCAATTTCATATGTTTGTAGATTGTCTTTTAAGATGCCAGCTGTTGCTTTTCAGAGATTACGATATAAGTGTGTAAAAAGGAATACATAATCTAGTAAAGGCTAAAACATTTTTAAGAAATAATACATTTCAATTTCAAACGACTGGCTTTTTGGTCTAGTGTCTTCAATTCCCAGGCCGGATAAAGTGATATTTTGTTTTTCAATTAGGAATTGCTCAATAGCAGCCGGAAGTCTGATTTTTTGACCGGTTGTTGGCATGTTGTTACCTATTCTTGCATTTTGCCCAGCCAGGTGCGCCTCTGCAAAACCCTTCGGAGATTGGAAGCGTGATTTTACGTTACGTGTCAAAATGTAATTGCGAGCATATTTACTTAAAAAATACTCAAAGAACTTCTCACTTACCAATATTTATTTTAAAATCATCTACGAACCCGTGATGCAACTCAACTAAAATCACTTACTAACTAAGAGACTGTTTATGAATCAATAAACGCTTTGATTGCCTTGTCAACCGAAGACTATCATACTTAATAAGCTAAATACCAAAACATACTCTGCAACCACGAGTTAGAGTTTAAATTCCTTGTACGTCCATAATTGGTCGCGTCATCAATATTATTGCAGGACTTTACAAGATCGATGTCGAGTTCATTGCTCCAGAAAATATCAACACTTGGATTAATTTCATTCAACTATGAGTTACTTGTGATATTCTAAGAGAAAAAAATGTAAAGGGTGTAAACTGACCCTATATCGAAACCAAAAGGCACTTGTCTTGTTCTCCCCGTCATTGCGATCATTTTTTTGTCCTGAACCATACCTGTGAACCTTCTGGTTACGGAGATATTGGAGGTCAAAGTTCCCACTTTTTCAAAGGATTTTTTTCAATACTCGTTTTAAAGGTTGGACACGAAATCCTAAAAATGACAAAAACCACTTACTCAGGGAATTCTCCATCTACTCTGCAAACGTACTCTTTCTGTACTTGTCTGTTCCTTATCTGATGTTCCATTTGTCTCGCCTTCTTTGGACTCCTCCCGAAGAGTAGAAGACCTAAGGTATTCACAAGATTTATATTATGTTACTGCTGAGCTTGTGGTTCGGTTTCCATGTCGAGTAAAGTCCGTATTGGGTTTTTTTCGAACAAAACTCTCCATTAGCTTCCTGGAGCCTGGATTTTTGCCTGGTTAATGGCAATAGGCTCGCCCTTATTACAATGGATTTAAAAATAACGCAATTTGGGTGTAGTGCATCTCTAACTGATCTTTTGGGGATTACAGATGTTGTCTGTTATGTTATAATTTTGTTCGAAGATTTCATCGTAGACTATCGTCATCAGAATTCTTCTTTCTATTATTATGCATAAAATTGTTTCATTATGCATAGCCAATTCATTTATGTTTCTTTCTGTTGTTATATGCTCCATAAATTGTATTTTAGGGCAAATAACCTGTCTAATTAATAATGGTGTCCTTTTCATAAAATTTCCAAATCATTTCTTAGGAAACCCCTCAAAAGAGCATTCTACTTTAAACCAACTGCTTTCCTTCACTTATCAAACAAATTTCGTCCAACATCTCAAAAGAAAAACCAGAATACGATTAACATTCACTTACATCAATAAAAATTCAGCGAGTGAATTATTTAAAAAGGTTCCTTTTGAAGCAGTGACGAAAGATTTTACAGTCTAGAGCAATCTTACCTGACGTCAGCCTGTCGAGTCTGTGAATGGTCCTCAAGTTCTTCAAGTTGTACTCTTTTGCGAGTATGAAAACGACTGTGTTGTGCCTGTATCTGCCACATGGATGCACCTAGTGAGATAACATTTATTACATCGGATGTCATTTTTAGTAAAAGATTTCTTACAGTTTCTGGCATTTTTATCATGCTTTTTAAACAGGAGCAAAACATCGCCCACATTAAGGACAATATAAACATTTATTCATATGCTATTTGAAATCACAAATCCAAACTTTACATTTCAACATTTGGTTCAGTTGATAACAAGATTCAAGAAACTAAAAACAAAACTTGTCGAGACAAGACATCGCATAATGCACGCAAGATGATCCAAATAAAGTTAAAAACTAATAAAGCAACAGTGATGAAGCAAGCCATAATGATATATGAGTATTAAAATACGATATGCACACAAAATGAGATAATAACCTCGTTCACGCAGTTCAAACGATGACAGAACGCAGTACAAGAAACGCAGCAAAATCAATATATCGAGATATACGAAGATAAACATGCATTGGGAAGTGTGAAAGCAAAACTATAGTACAAAAATACAGTTTCGGAAAGCGAGTACCGGGTCTTGTGAGGAAAAAAATACATTTTGAGAGATTGAATTGCATTTTACATCAGAATCCGCTTAATAGTTGACATAGCTGGGAGATAAGCACTAGATTTTGAGCGAAATCAGCCAATTGATTCTTGAATATAGATATATAGTACAAAAAGTCCTGTTTTTATATAAATAAAGAACATAGTACAAATCACATGCATGCCTCTAACGTAACGTAACGCCGCGCCCTAACAGTATAGAAACCTACAGATTCAAGGGTCTTAATTCTTAAACGAAACTCCTCATGCAGATCGTTGGTCCTTCCAAGAATATATCTTAGACTCCTGCTATGTAGTTTATTCGAGGTTGTTTTTATTTATAGGTAGTATAAACCGGTACCATCCTCAAAATTTGTAAACATAATTCGCGTAAAAAGTTTACAGAATCGTCAAAATGGGACGTACGACAAACTCCAAATTGAATCGACGCGCGACGCGACGCCAGCTTCTGCAACTCAATTTACCAAAATGTAAAAGAAAATATTGAAAAAGTTATTCTTGAACAACAATAATAATTGAATCAGGTTAAATATTTTGGATAACACGGTACCCGCTTGAAAGAAATGAAATAAAATAGGAAGTATTTGGGCTCGCAATACCAAGTTCGGGACCACTTTCAAGTGGTATTTTCGACAAGACCGCACATTTTCAACTCTGTTTGTGGTATTATGTTTCAAACTTTTGTGCAGATCACAATCTAGTCAAGCTCTGACAGCGTACTTTGTTTGGACCGAGAAAAAAAATACCACCGAATTTCTGTGAGCTATCTTTGCGCAGATTTATTTTCTCTCTCATTGTACTTTCAACGGTCTTTCTTTTACGTAACATTCTTCTTTGTTCAAAAAACGGAAATCTTCTATTGTGGGAAAAATCATAACGTTACAAAAAGGTATTACAAACTTGAGGGATTATTTAATTGCCAACGATTTTGTTCTCACAAAGGTTTCGTTTCTGGCCATGCTTGGATTTTGGATAAAAACGTCCTTCGATTTCTGCATAATTTTGGATGAGGAATGAAAATGTGAGGACCTGTTTGAAGCTTTAACAGTATTTCAGGGTCCAAACGCCAGTCAGAGCCTGACAATGATAACAAACGGTCCCAACGCATGACTCACCGGCAGCGAGCAAGGCTTGTCGAGCACGAGTAGGTCCTCATCCACGTGTATGATGCGCAAGGGACTAGCGAGCACGGGCGTCTCGTGCCTGGCCCACCACGGACACAACATTGATTCATTACGGACTTTTTATAGTCTTATGATGTTGCAATTGCCTTTGAGAACAACTGTGTCACGTCAGAACTATCCTTCTGACTTAAACAAAAATTTCTTGGTTTGGTTCAGGAATTCGGAATGTGATCACACCAAACAAAATACATACTTAAGTTTTCATAAAAAGACTTTTCTTTTACCAACTTAATATCCTTGCGGAGACTGCTTAAGAATTTAATAATGAAGAAGAATGTGTTCTGTAAATACTTTGATCGAGAACACGCGACTTCAAAGTGAACTTTATTGATGTACAAGTTATTTACAAGGCCTGGTTACATACATTGTGATTGCGATAAAAAAAGCTTTTATAATTCAAAGGTCAGCGGTGACGTCACACGAGACCGTCCAAATAAATTGAGGATTATAACATTAAGCACAAAATGTCTAACATCTATAACAATAAGCGTAATATTTCGACAATCTATTAGGAAATGCACAAAATGTAGGGGCATTAAGGGAACAAAACAGTGATACAAAGGTGATTTTAATGGCTTATTCTAATATGCACAGAGGGGAGGGGGCATTAACATTAATGAGATACTCAAAGCGCATTACAACATCATAGACTATGTAAATACTAAATACACTGGAGGCACAGAATATAGGGTCCTACTTTTAAATGCATGACATTTTGTTGAAGTTATTCTGTACGTTCATAACCTCTAATTAATAAATTATTGAAATATTAATGTGTCATGGAAACATACTAATATATTTCGAACGGAAAATTGGGGGATATTTTTCTTGCATGCAAGAATGTTTGAATAGATGGAAGTGTTTCATAAAAATAACTGAAATAAGTACAAATTCAGTATCAGAAAAGGACCTTTAACAAAAAACAACTGTGCATGAAGTTATTAACGACTTTCTAAGGACTAATCCCAGTTGATTTGATGGAGGGATTTTCTTATCTAACAAATAAAATAAGTTTGAGAGTGTACCGGTTTTGTGTTACTTTTGTATGAAAGATACAACGTTATAAAGTAGAAATAACGAAGATTTGTTTGTTCAGTTTATAACTAGAATTGAGTGGTATGAAATTACATTCGTCTTGTGTATTATTTTTCGTGTTATTGTGTTTATAGAAGATTATAAATTGTTATACGAGAAGGAGGAATAGATTAGTAAAAAGCTATTGAAATTAAAGATAAATTGCTTTAATAAGTATAGAATTAAGTGCGTTAGTAGTGAAACTAAACTAAATATCTAAAGTTCAGTAAAATCTATACTAAGAAACAAGGATAAAATGACCAAATCCGGGTACCTGATTATCTACACTAATATTATAAAGAGGATAGATTTGTAAGTTTGTAACGATTTAACTCAAAAACGACTGGACCGACTTCTTTCATCATTAGAATGCTACATTATGCCTGAGTAACGTAAGCTAAATTTATTACAAGTTTAAAAATAAATGTCCTAAGAGCCGCTAGTTTAATATATAGAATTGATGACTATGTTTTATAAGGGCAAATGTGGGCTGAAACTACGCTTACTTTGCCCCGCTCAGCTTAGGGATCCAGAATTGAGCCGTAATATCAATCACTATGATGGGGAGCGGTCGATCATTTAGACCCTTTCGTATTCGTACTAAAGAAATATTCCTTTTCTACGGCATCCGCCTTACAATTACATTCGTATAATCTATAGATTTCTACTTCTGACCGATTCTTTAAGTTCTTAATTTATTACTTGCGATTTAGTTTGGGACGGTATATAAATGCTTTTTAGGTTTGAATCTTTTGAAAGCTTCTCTTCCTAGTTTTTATTTGAAAGCAGCCTTTATATTGTTTATCTCCTGCGACTAACTTCTATAGATTCGAATTTCTAAGTTCAAGTTATCTTATCATCTTCCTGCCCTTGCCCCTTCTTCCATTCTCTTCTGTCCAATTTCACGCTATCATTTACTCCTTATTCTTTAATATCATTCCTCACACAATACATCGATCGATTCACTGGTCTTCCTCTCCTTCTCCATCCATCAATATTTATATTCATCACTCTTTTAGTCACATGTGAAAAGTCGAGGTATCTACTGTTTAATAAAATCCCTCTTTCGCTTTTACAACAGCCAAAAGCCAGAATAATCTCCAACAATTCGTATTATGCCAATCAGTGTTCAAAACACAAACAAAAACATACGATGCAATATCCTCGATGAAATTTCCACTTTGCTGAAACCGTACGTGAGGGGAGACTTAAACGGGTATATATGCTAAGTCTAGATATGTATATATATACATATACAGCTTATTGTATTGGTATACAAGAGGCTTGATGAGGAGAGGAGAGAAATACGCTAGCTCGAGTAATTGGCCCACATTGTTGTTTCATTTTAGCAACCATTTTGAGCCCGCTAAAGGTTCAAAGGATTTGGAATATTTGGGTGCGAAACGCTTAGTTTGGAGTTTAGGGATCGTTTTCAGTAAGGGCTGATTATTTTATTACGTGTGACAATGGGCTTCTGATTACTAAGATCTGATGTCTGGCCATTCTCAGTTAATTCAATTATAGTAATTGAATGCTGAAAAATTTAAATACTGAATCAAATGAGAGTTTTTTTTAACAATAAATGGCATGTAATCATGTCTTATGTCCAAAAGACAGATTATAGATTTACAAAGACCGATTTTATAAGGTTCTTTCATAGGGGCCTAAATAAGGCTTCGTTTTCATTCAAACAGCGTTATAATGCTCAAAGGGATTTCGAATGACTTTTAAAAAGCACTTTTATGGGAGCAAGAAATTGAAAACATGGGTTCTCCTCAGAGGTAACAAAGAAGAAATCGTAAAAATACAATTTCCACATTAAATAGAGCTTACTATGGATTTCGTTCGGCTATCAACAGTTTTATGGTAGTCTGCCGCCAAGAGTAATTGAAAACCGTATTGATATGTATAAGATGAGGCGGTCTTATTGTCAAAGCATATTCTCTGGTTATAAGCTATTATAAACGCATCAATAAAGCGCTTTAGTGGCATTACTCAAAATCAAAATCAAAATCAAAAGTCATTTATTCAAACTAGGCTGATAATCAGCACTTTTCGAACGTCAAAATTTACTTTACTTTACTTTACTCATTTACAAGTGACAGTCCCCCAAAACGCCCACCCTTCGACACTTCCTAGTGTTTTTTGCTGGAAAGAAGAAGTGGCGGAACAAACTCCCCAGCAACACATCTGTCTGTTTGGTTAGAAGAACCAGACTCGATACAATAGAAAGGTGTAACTTAATATTACGATTGATTACAGACACAAGTCAAAAATAAAAATGTATATAATAATAAAAACATAAAAAAGACATAACATGTCAGTAAACTAATTTTGGAGAAAGAACATAAATAACAAACAAACAAACATTGTCTTGTGTTCAACTCAGCGACCAACTATTCCTATCATTTAAGTAGTCGTTAATGGAATAGTAAGCTTTTAAACAAAGATTAGATTTTACTTTGGCTTTAAATGCATTAAATGGCAAGTCTAGAAAAGAAGATGGCAATTTGTTATAAAATGTTATACCTAGCCCTACGAATGAATTATGAACTTTGTGAAGCCGGTGAAAAGGAGCGCGTAGTTTATGCTTATTTCTAGTGTTAAAATTGTGAATATCACTGTTTTTAGTGTACAGGTGAATATTTTGTCTAATATATAAAATGTTGGCAAAGATGAACTGAGAAGCAACCGTGAGAATACCAATCTCCTTAAAAATATCTCTAAGAGAAACTCGGGCACCCAGCTGATAAATTGCACGAACCGCTCGCTTCTGCAGAACAAATATATTTTGAATATCAGCAGCTTTGCCCCACAGCAGAATACCGTAGGACATAACGCTGTGAAAATAACTAAAGTAGACTAACCGTGCTGTATCAACGTCAGTGAATTGTCTTACTTTTCTGACGGCGTATGCGGCCGAACTTAGCCTTCCCGCTAGGCTTGATATGTGTAAACCCCATTGTAATTTTGAATCTACTGTTATGCCCAGAAATACAGCAGAGTCGGCAGTTTCCAGCTCTTGATTGGCGAGGATAATATTGGGACCTAGATTTCTAACATTGGGTAAAGCGAACTTAATTATTTTAGTTTTCTTAGCATTAAGAACAAGGTTGTTTGTTGTGAACCAATCCGTGACCATTGACAGCGTGCTGTTTACGTCGTCAAAATCGTGTCTATTCCTATCTACTTTAAAGATAAGAGAGGTATCATCTGCAAATAGCACAACGTCACAAAAACCTTTTAAATAATATGGTAGGTCATTAATATAAACCAAGAATAAAAACGGACCCAGTATTGAACCTTGAGGTACACCAAGCCGAACCGGTAGTCCGGAAGATTTGGCGCCATTTACGTCTACACATTGGAATCTATTTTGTAAATACGAATCTATCACATTTAGGGCCTCATTTTGAACACCGTAATGACGCAGTTTCCGTAAAAGCGTGTCGTGATGTACGCAATCAAAAGCTTTAGAGAGGTCGCAGAAAACACCGACTGCATTTTGTGCGTTCTCCCATGCGTTAAATATGTGTTTTAGCAAAGCAACACCTGCATCCGTAGTCGAACGACCCTTTGTAAAGCCATATTGATCATTGTGAAGGAGATTATTTAAATTAAAATGTACTAACAACTGTTTGAGAATTAATTTTTCAAAAATTTTGCTAAATGCGGGTAATATAGAAATTGGTCTAAAGTTACCAATATCATGTTTGCTGCCAGATTTAAATAGAGGGATGACTTTACTGCTTTTCATAAGATCAGGGAAAGTCCCCAAATCAACGCATTTATTGAAAGTGACAGCAAGACAGGGGGCTACAATGTCGATTATGTTACTTAATAGTTTAATAGAAATGCCCCAAAAATCACCTGTGTTTTTAGACTTAAGTGAATTAAAAACGTTAACCACATCAATAGGTGTTACATGTTCGAAACTAAATACGTTACCACATTTAGACACGCTGCTATGCAAAAGATCTTCGGCTTTAGACGGCGACGAACTTAGGGAACGAGTCGTCGCTATAGGTATGCTGGCAAAATACTCATTAAAAGCCTCGGCTACGTCGGCTGCTTTATTAACTAATTTGTTACCCACCATGATCTCAAGGTGATTATCTTGTTTAACAGATTTACCCGTTTCATTGTTAATGATTTTCCAAGTGGCTTTAACTTTATTATTAGAATTTTTAATGGTCTCGCTTAAGAATTTAGATTTTGCAATAATACAAATCTTTTTAAATAATTTAGAATAATTTTTAACATAGTCTAGAAAAGTTGTATCAAACCGGTATTGTTTAAGACCATACAACTCGTATAATCGGGTTCGACTTTTGTAAATACCTGGTGTGGCCCATTGGTTGAAGCCCACAGAAGGTCCCTTAATGTTAACAGTTTTCGACTTAAAAATAGATAGGTATTCATTTTGAACAACATCAAAAAGGGCTTTATAAATTTCATTAGGAGTTTCGTGTTCTACTATTGACGGTGTTACTTTAAGTGCTACATTATTTTTAAATTTATTGCAACGACTAGCTGTATGAGGCCTGCATTCTATTGTGCGCGGCTTTTTTTTTAATGGCATAGGGAAGCTAGCTTTTAAGCCACAGTGATCAGACGATAAGTCACTTAACACTAATTTGTCCTCGGCAACACAATCACAGAACATATTATCAAGGCAAGTTGATGAAGAAGCCGTGATCCTTGTTGGTTCAAAAAACAGATTAACTAAATTAAACGATCTAAACAGATTGAGAAACCTGATACTTAATGGAGTAACATCTAAAATATTAACATTAAAATCTCCACATAAAATTATAGATTTATTACTTGATTTTAATTTATTAAGTGAATCCTCCATTACAGTTTCGAAACGAGTAAAGTCCCCAGAAGGGGGTCTATAAACACAAATTATTAAGTATCGCTCGAGTTCAACGCAAGACAACTCAATAATGCGCTCAATGGAAAGATTAACTAAGTCTAAACGTTGTTTACATTTTAATTTGTTTGATACAAGAATTAAAGATCCACCGCGAATAGCATTTTTTCTCACAAATGCACTCTGTACGGTATAGAAATCATCATTGATAAATGCTACTTCATGTTCCTTCAACCAATGTTCAGTTAGGCATAAAACCTGAACATCTTGATTCTCCATAAACAAACTTAACTCTAATTCTTTGCCAGATAATCCCTGCATATTTTGATGAACAACATTCAACATATGCAGCCTACCTGTTGTCGCACCTAACAGTTTAAACTACAAGGTGTATCAATAAAAGTGTTAGTATCTGTATAAGTGTTAGTAACAAAAGCAGTATTAGTATCACTACTAACAGAAATCGTTGGTAAACGCATACCAGTGTCGCTGTGTATATTGTATGCTAAAAGGTTAGCAATACGTCGCTTAGAACTAGGTGGTAAAAACATTGTGAAGTTAGTGAGTCTGTAATCAGAGATAAATTGATTACAGTCAAAATACAAAATAGCGTCACTGTGACGACATGTCCTATTAAAAATTAACAAGTTTAAATCATAAATGTACCTATTTTGCTCAACAGACAAATATTGAGAATAAGGCAAAGCACAGAAAATGAATTTACAATTAATGGTCTTGCTGAGATGTAACATCAAATGTACACATTCAATGATGTCCTTTTTACTTACATTTAAACTATTCCCATATAATAAGATAACAGTAGAATTGGGATTTATTTTAGTCAATTTAATATTACTAATTATTTGGCTAACACTGGCACCAGGTAAACAATAATTTATAACATAGTGTGGTGAACATTGATTAAATAAAGTACCAAAACCTTGACCAAACTTGTCGGAAAACAAGTAACAACTATTTGCTACAATATTATTATTATTACCAGCTGGCTGAGCCCCTGAGGGTGTAGGTGAATGGTGCTGAGGCTGTGGTGTACCTGTGCAGACACAGCTACAAGAGAGGTTATTTGTCAGGGACTCATATCTCTCCGCATTGTACGTGACCAGGTCTACCAGCTCATTGGCCTCCTGCATGCGCTTACTCAGGTCTTGTTGAGAAGCCTCATATTTACTAAAAATATCCTTTAGTGCATATTCCCTAACAAAAAGCTCATCCTGAAGGTTCTGAGTGTCTGTATCATACAATGTCCGACATAATTGTAATTCACTGTCACACTTCGTTAGTTCTTGAATTAAATTTAAATTTTTTTGCCTTAGTTTTGTGTTTTGTTTGTTAACTCTTAGGCGTTTCAAAGATTTTTTAATATTTTGAATTCGTTTATTGATTTTGATGTATTTTTTGATCTTATTATGACTAGTAAATAAATTATTTTTAGAGATAGTTTCGTTGGTTAAGTCTATGGTTACTATTGGCTCAACACATACAGGTCCTGACCGGCTACCAACCAACTCATCATAGAGACTGCAGGTGTTCACAGACTCTTCACTAGTTTATTTATCAAATATTTCTAAGATCTACCTGATCATATTTCAAGAAACACGTTTTATGATTGAAAACCAATTTCAAAGTAGAGAAGAAAATAAAAATGCAGTACCAACATCTAAAAAGACACGTTATAAGAAGCCCGATGTTCAACTTGAGTGAGTGCTGAAAAAAATCAAGTTTGCGCCTCGCCTTTGCCTACTTTGCATATAAATTCTAACGCCTACCTTCCACATTCCTGCTTTATTCCGTAAAAGCCGATATGAAAGTGCTTCGTAATATTAGGTGTCCTCCGTCATATAACGTTTCAGAGTATTTCTTGCCAAAGGGACCGCTTTACGCTAACACAAAGGACTTTGAGATGCTAGCTTTTAGGGGCAGGAAAGCGGATTTCAGTGGAATGGAAGCCTATAATATGATCGCACTAAAACTGTGGACGCTACCAAATTAAATTTAGAACGGTTTAGATATTAAATGCGATGTTCTTTATCATCTGTCTGGTCTCCAAAGTATTACACCGAAATCAATTTACGAGTTATGATCCCTCTTAATAATTTAGCCTACTTTTTGTCGGATAAAGGAAGTACGGTTAAAGATGATGATTTATTTACAATGAAGTATATTGAAAGCTTGGTTAGTGCACTACTAAAATCTATATTAGCCAAACATGCGACACAGAAGGGTGACATACAAGTACTTAATGTATGATAAGCGAACACATAACATGGCTGTCTCATTTGCCACTTACGGGGATCGAGGCCGGTTTGTTGACAACCACAATGTCCTCGTCGATATGTACGAGGGTGATCGGTTGGCTGGTCACCGGTACTTCGTGCCTGCAACGATACACACGTCAGGCTTACGGCTTCTGGGCAACGGACTCGGAGCAAAACCACATATAAGAAGGCGAAAATTACGTTTCTGTAGACGACATTTTCGTTTGTGAGCAAGAACAAACTATTATTTAGTCTCTTTTAAAAAAGTGTTTAGACAATATTAGTATTGTTTAATAGATCTGTCGATAATAAAGTGATTATGGTGTGTTTTTATCCAGTAAATATAGAAATAGGTTTTTAGAGTCATCTTCTGAATCACCATGATGCCGATGCTACTCGAACATTACTCGCTAAACGAAGAACACTTTGCTCAGAGTTCGTTTGAACATCAGTTCTCGTGACGTATGGAATAAATATTAGACGAGAACCAAACAACAAATGAACATGCGTGAGCGAAATTGTAAGATGTATCGTGTGAAGATGCATGCCGTACAGAACTAGACACTGTGTCGAACTATTACCAGTTGTGACTCCATACCAAGAAGTGATTAAGAACTCTGTGTCTCTTTTTAGAAAACGGCCAATATGCACTCGCATGCTCATTCGGTGCTCAAAATATCGTTATTGAAGATTATATTGGTGTTACAGTGGACTAAATACAAATTAGACCTGAAATACAAACAAGCTTCGACGCACGTCACATTATCATAAAAAAATATTTATAGTTAGAGTAACTGTGATAGTATGTAAGGAGTAGTAAATAAATACATATAAGGCGAGAAAAATAAAGTTAATATTTACAATACTGAAATCAAAGTAACATCTGAGTTTGTACGAGTATTGTGTAGAACAAAAAATTTTGATGTGTTTGAGGTTTGTGTTTTTTGAGTCTAAGGTGCTGTAGCTATCTGAAGCGGTCTACTGGATCCCGTTGATGTTGGATATTAGAATGGTATTTTATTACCTATGGACAACGTTGGCTAGTAGGTCGTTGTGCTTCAATCTGTAGTCAGGGTCTACTCTGTCGTAGTTGACAGTGAGGGTCCCCGCTCTGATGCACCTCTCGTACTCAGCTGCAGGATGAGCTCTGAACTCCCGCGCGAAAACGTCGAGAATTTTCTCGCCGACCCACCTTCCTTTGGTGAATGTTGTGAACGTGAAGTAATATGGGTAGACTTTCCTGAGGCCTGAAATTTAGAAATGCTTTGAGTATAGAAATGTATATACTTTGATGGTTATAATCCACATGGTCTCGTTTGGTTATAACACCACAAACGTGAAAAATAATGAAGAAACAAGTATACATGTAAAGATGCCAGCACATGAAACCTCATCCGAAACTAACAATTTTAACCAATAAACTTTGAACTTTTTGCTTTAGCGATTAAACTGAAAATCTATCAAAGAAATTTGACAGATTGAACTTGGTGTGTTGCTGTGAGAGTAACTTCACATTTTACGTTTATTAATGAAGTAACCACTGAAAATGCATATAACTTTAATAGCAAATATTAAATCTCCACAAATTTACCTTCAAAGTAAACTTTACATCTCATATTAAAATAATGAAACTCTCCAATTTATTAAAGAAAATCTCAACCCAAAAAGACTACGAAAACATTTCGTTTTAAAAAGCTGAAAAATCGCCATTTATAAGTCGTTACCTCAAAATATCTGCATAGCCATAAAGCACAACAGGGGTTGAATCATGAAAGCGGCATTGCGGCTAGATGACTAAGGCCATTAGATTATAATGGGCCTTTCTGACATTAGCTATATTGAAAACTAGCGTGGCCGCTGTTTCATCCACTTAGTGTCAACGCAGGTTACGTAATGGGTTGATACGGTTGACAACCGGCTTTTATTATGACTGGAAATATATAAAGGGTGTAAAAACCCATAACGAAGCCAAAAAACACTTGTTCTTTCTGTCATTACGATCAGTTTTTTGTTCTGGACTATACCTGAGAATCTTCTAGTTGCGGAGATATTGAAGGTCACAACTTTTTTTTAATCATAGTTTTTAGTATTATAACTTCACTTTAAATACCTACATGGCCTGTTTACTATTCAATGCATCAATGTAAAACAAAGTCTTCCCAAAACATGAAATAATGATGAGGATAACCTTTTAGAACAAATCTTTAACAATACAAAAGCAACAATATCACATTACGAAATTACTCCAATTAAATGGGATACATAAAACACTTTTACTCACATATGAGAGACTTAGAAAGCGAATCATGAGAAAGACGAAACTGACAGAAATAAGGATTAGAATCAAATCAGTGGAAAGAAAAAAATTAAAGGAACGGATTCTTTATTGAACGTAGGTATTCATGTAATCCAATATCAGTCGAGGTTTGTCAAAACCGTACTTAGAGGAAATAAAAAAGGTATTTCGAGGAGACGACGTTGTCGATGGTTTTGTGCGAAGATTACTAAGAAATAATATTTATAGGAGAGACATAATGTTCTGCTGGTAAATTATTTGTTTGGGTCTCTGTTTCATTGATTGCTTTGTGAGGTTTGTTCGTTATTTGTCGATTTGGAGTTGTCTCGTCTTTGATTGTAACTGTTGTTGCTATGTGATTGAAATTAGCTGGATTACTTTTGTTGATGTCAGATTTGTCTTTATCATTGTTTCTTATTTTATTATTTACGTTGAAATGTAGATTATAGATACTTTTGAAAATGTTTATATGCATTTTTGGGCGAAAAAGAAAAGTTCCATGATCGTCTCCTCCGTCAGGTTCTTCCGACCAGCTACTGCCCGAGAGTTGTTGTTGTTTTCTACATGGTTTTACCTAAGCGATTTAAGTCAAAGATGGGGCTGTAATACTTTTTGCACCTTTATTCTTGACTGACTTGTTTACTAGATTTTTTATTTTAAAATACTCACCATTTTCAATATAATAAGACGTTTCATTGTACCGGTCATCTGTGAAGCCCGGCCTTTTCGCTTTCAAAGCCTTTGTTTCTAACTTCGCCTGTAACAAAAGAGACAAAATAATAAAACCATTGTATTCACAAGCCTTTATGAAGTTGTGTGTGTACAGAGATAGGCTTTGGAGCAAAAGTAAAGGGGTTGTTACTTGTGTAGATGTAAAAATGGCTTTGGGGTATTTTTTTATTGTTTTGTTAGTTCAGGTGGTCTTATCTAACGGGTTGTTCAACTAAACTGGCTGATAAATTGAAGAATGAGGTTATACGAGAACGTTGCGGTTTAAAAGAAAATGTAGTGACAAAAATTGAAAAGAGTATGATAAGGTGGTTCGGTCATGTGGAGAGGATGAGTAAAAGTCGATTAACGAAAGGTAGATGTGAGTGGCAATGCCGGGACCCCCCCTCTCGGCGTTGCCACTCACATCATTTACGGCCTAGAAAGACATACACTGATCTTAATAGTGCCGCGGCGTCTTCAGAAAGGACAGGTGCGTAGTACTCGTAACCGGCGTGCGTGTATGACCAGATGTATGAATGTGGACGAGGCAAAAGGAGTATGTAAGGATCGTAGCAAGTGGCGTTGTGTGGTTTCTGCCTACCCCAATGGGAAAAGGGCGTGAGTTTATGTATGTATGTTCAACTAACGCCTGTTTTTACTAAACTAAGCATCACTTCAGCTACTTACAATTGTATGATTGTAATAATATTTGGTATTAGTAAAAACGGTTACATTATTTTAACTAGCTGTGCCCCCGCCATCTTTCGTCCGCCTGAAATTATTATAAAATATAACTTCCCTATTTAAATCAGATTTTGTTAACAATTTCAAGGACTTTTTTCACGAAATCCTATTCCTTTTTCCAAAATAAAAGTCAAAGCCTAAGTTACTCATAATAACATTAGCTATCTGCAAGTAAAAGTTACGACAAAACTGGCATGCTGTTTCGGAGATTAACTGGAACAAACAGACCAACCGACTACTTCTATCCCCCAATTTACACATAAGAAATGAGTAGATAAATTGCATTGTTTAGAAATCTTGTTTTCTAAACAGTGACAAGAATGACAGAATACTGAAGCCCACTACAGCAAAAAAAAAAATAGTTGAAAAAGACAAAGGATTGCTAAAATGAAAGTTCTTTGTAAAAAAACATTGCCAGAGAATTTCTTTGGAAACTATAATAGATTACAGCGGTGAATATTCCTTTGAAACGTATGTTGAAAAAGTCCTGTACTCAACAACTTCGCAAACTGGGATGGATTGCCAAACGTTGGTTCCAGTGTTTGATCAAACTTTTAGTACGATTAGTCACCATTGGCCAAACATTGGCGCCAATTCGGATTGGTAAAACTTTAACCTATAGGGACACGTTGGGGTGACGAGAAAATTAGAAAAGTTTCTTTTTTAAAGTGAAACAATCGAGTATGGTACAGAGTTTTTTTATTGATTGGAGTCACAACACTCTTTAATAGAAAGAGTTTGAAACGCTTTTGTCATTTAAAGCTTTTTGAGTGTTTCCAATTTTGTATACATCACATCACACTAATATTATAAAGGCGAAAGTTTGTGTGTTAATGTGTATGTTTGTTACTCTTTCACGCAAAAACTACTGAACGGATTTGGATAAAATTTGGTACACAAATAGTTTATAACCTAGATTAATTCATAGAATAGTTTTTCCTGAGTTTTTCTTCCCGTGGCATAATTTTCGAGTTGTAGCGGCCGCAGCCGCTGGCAACAGCTAACTTTTCATTTATACTTATTGTTGAGTATCAGGTCCTGTGTTCGATTCCCGGGTCTGGCAAAGTGTTATTGAGTTATTCCATCAGAAGTTCTGAGTAGTAGCAACCATGGATTCTAGATTTTTACCCGGTTGATGGTAATACGCTCGCCCCCTATTACTGCATACATGGGACTTAAACATAACTGGCGAAATGTGGGTACACCTCTGCCTTACCTTTCAAAGATTACAGGCGTGATATTATGTTTATTTTTAATATCTTATAGCTACAATTGTATAGTCGTTCAAGTTAATTCAAATTAAATTTGCTTTATTTTAATTTAGAACTGATGAATCCACTAACTTAGTGTAGGTTTACTATTTAGGCACACATCTGCCTCAGTCTTCGAAAAATCAAGCGTGGTGTTATGATGACGATTATTATTTTATAGTTCGAAAAAGAGGTTAGATATGTGCCAAATCAGAGTCATCATCTGCCAGCCGTTTCCCAACTATGTTGGGGTCGGCTTCCAGTCTTACCGGATTCAGGCGAAAAACCAGTATTTTAAAATGTACCATATCAGAGTGATAACCTATAAGTACTAATATTATAAAGCTGAACAGTTTGTTTGTTTGGTTGAACGCGCTAATCTTATGAACTACTGGTTGGAATTATAAAGTTCGTTTTGTGTCGGGTAGTTCATTTATCGAGGAAGGCCACATTCTACGCGGACGAGGTCGCGGGCTAAAGCTAGTAATAAATTCGTATCGGTTTCTACCTTGTAAAGAATTCTACAGCAGAGCAATTACGCCAACAATACATTAGCGAAAGGCTGACCCATTTATTGAGGGACTTGCCAATCGATACAAATTACTCTACTGTTAATTCAGTTTAGGTAGGGTTTAACCCCGTCGGGGCTGCGGGCTGTTCGCAAGAGATACCGCGGTCTCGACATGAAGGGCTTAGAAGGAACATGGGTGGTTTTTAGTCGAAGTCTGACACTCCCTTTCGCTCTGGCCAAAAGCGGGAGGGGTTATTTGATGATATTTTCCATCCGCCAAAAAAAAAAAAAAAAGGTACGGTTTGACAGAATGTTACGGTAAATCAGCAGGTATGGTAACTACATCACTCGTGCTTTGAGTTAAAAAAGTAAAAGCCTGAAATGAAAGAAATAAGTTAATGTGAACTCTTACCTATGTCTGAATTAGTTGAAATGTAATTTTCAATGTACAAAAAGCAGTGTTTAACATTTGTTTTTAGTTGTAATATTGCATCCTAGATAAACAGTACATTTATATTTTTTTTAAGTCTTTTTTGTTGTTGTAAGTTACGACAGCATTTTGTGTGCATGAAGAGTTTACTTGTAAGTGATTTTTACACTAACTGCCGCACTCAGAGAGCTTTAGTGATTACTTAGGCCATCACTTAGTAAAGGTTTTGACAGTTTTGTCAAACAAAAGTATGTGAAATCTTTACTTAGTGACGGCTTAAGTAATCATTAAATATCTCTGAGTACCGCAGTTATTCTGATTTGTAGCTTCTGTTTAATTTGCTCTAATACCAATGTATACTCGTACAATTGTTGGTGAATCAAATACATAAATGAAACGTTTCACTGCTGACACATCTAATACTACCCTACTATCGATTTTCATTCGTACATACAACTTTTTATACCTTCATGAATCGTGTTTAGAAACAATTCCTTTGTTTGGATCAAAGATAGTTTAGGAGTTTTAGTTTTTAATATCAAAGTTTTGTTGATAACCGAAACTATTTGATGGTGAAAGTTAAATACTTTGGTTTAGAATTGAGGTGAGTAATTGGTTTTTCGGAGAGTTTATTGTATCAAACTGCCGCACTCAGAGAGCTTTAATGATTACTTAGGCCATCACTTAGGTTTTGACAGTTTTGTCATACAAAAGTATGTCAAATCTTTACTAAGTGACGGCTTAAGTAATCATTAAATATCTCTGAGTACGGCAGTAAGTGTGGTGTTGTAAATGGGAAAATCTGATTGTTTTCCACACTTTAACGATAAAACTATCGAATTGATTGGATGGCTTTGGTAGAGTTAACACAATATAACATCACGCCTGTAATCCCCGAAGGGTTATGCAGAGAGGCCCCTGTCGAGGCTGCGGGTTGTTTCCATAGGGGCTGCGGGTTTTTCGCAAGAGATACCGCGGTCTCGACATGAAGGGCTAAGATAGAACATGGGTGGTTTTTTGTCAGTAGAAGTCTGACACTCCCTTACGCTCCGCCCAGAGCGGGAGAAGTCATATTTTCCGATCCTGCAAAAAAAACCCTCTCTAACGGTTGCTAGTTTAGGATAAAAAATGATAAAGCAAGCACAAACTTCAAAACCACAACAATTAAAATATAAATTGAACACAAAAGTCACAAAACAATAAGACTGATTACTACCACTATCCCTGCTGGTGTCCTGATTAAAACTGTACAACAGCTGAGGCTTAGCGCTGATTGGTCGATCAACTATGACGTCATATCACTCGGATTACCGCCATATTGCTTTTTAATTCGAACAACGCGGGACATTTAATGGACGACGACAATTGTTTGTGTGCGTGGTTTTTATTGGGTTTTATTTGGATTATTAAAGCAATATAATGTTGGGAATGGTAGGTGTTCTCAAGTATTTTTTGTTATATATTATGTAATAGGGTGTAAAAGTACCCTTAACGCAAACGAAGGGCAGTTGTTCTCCCCACCACTGCGATCATTTCTTTGTTCTAGACCATACCTGGGAACCTCCTAGTTACGGAGATATTGGGGGGTCAAAGTTCCAAATTTTTCACAGCTGTTTTTGTAAATACTAGTTTTTCAGATTATAACTTTAATTACCTCCATGACTCGTTTACTATCCAAAGCATCCACTAGCACAATGTTTTAACAGTGCTACATATACATTGAGTTTTACCGTAAAAAAGAGTCGTTTCCCAGCAAATTTTTTTGCGTAGGGGTAATTAGTTTGATGTACAGAATGCTTAGTTAAGGGCTGTGTGATGGGTTGATTTACACCCTGTATTTCGGTGTTTTATCTTTCTGGGTGTACCTACATAAGTCGTCATCTTTCTGCCCTTGTCCCATTCTTATTGGGGTCGGCGCAACACGTTCTCTTTTTTTTTGGGTGTGAAATCATCCAATAACCTCTCCCACCCTTGGGCAGAGCGAAAGGGAGTGACAGACTTCTACTGACTAAAAACCAGCCATGTTCCTTCTTAGCCCTTTATGTCGAGGCCGCGGTATCTCTTGCGAACAACCCGCAGCCCCGACACACATTTCATTCCACCTCACAACATGTCCATACCAAAATAGACGAATTCTTTTAAATTTTTCTGCCGCTAATTTCAAACTTCCTCTAATATCACTACGCACATCCATCTCAACATTTTCATCTTCGCTAGATGCAATGAATCATTGTGCATTTATGTGTACATAAATAGTAAAATAATATTTACATTCTTTGATCATGAATATATTTATGGAAAGAACACAACTTTTGCAACAACCCAGTATTTTACTTTAATTCATGCGTTCTAAAATGTAAATACCTGAAGACTGTCTATTATTATACGATCTGTCAAAATAACACGTATTTCATACGAAATAAACTGCCAATATCCCGTACCACTTAAAAACATATTAACCTACGCAGTAGGCTTCTGAAATAATGTTTTCATCAAACTGGGGCCAACTGT
Source organism: Diarsia brunnea (assembly GCA_949774965.1). Lineage (NCBI taxonomy): Eukaryota > Metazoa > Arthropoda > Insecta > Lepidoptera > Noctuidae > Diarsia > Diarsia brunnea. Next base: position 18,470,214 of record OX459000.1, on the reverse strand, counting down.
TTCGTCATTTATATTCTGTATGTTAAGGTTAATGGCTATAAAATAACATTTTGTTTGCTACTCTTTTACTTATCTCTTTGTTGTGTGTGTGAGTGGTGAGGCGGTGCGTCAAAGAAAATCCCTATTTATTAAGGTTTAGGTACCGCTACCGATACATTTATAACGGTTACGGTACTTCTACCGAAATATACCGGTACCGAAAAAAATAACGGTATCGAAATAGTTCGGTAACCCTCATTTAACGGTATGACGGCGTACCGAAATTTAAAGGTACCGTAATTTTTAGGTAATTCATTCTCTGGTCCTGGGTAATATGATACCCCTTGACTACTACTGATTTTGACTACTATTATACGCCGTGAAATCGAAATCGTTTTCCCGCAGCGAAATGGTTTTGTCTTGGTAATACAATCGTTTTATAAACAAATAAAATATTAGAAACCAAAAATGGCAAATTAACCATTGTGAAAAACAAAACTCGAAAGCTACCACGAACCAATAGTAGGTGCCTCCCGATACCTACGCTAGGAGCAAGCCGGGTGCTTACTGGACGCGCGGCCGTTGACCCGCGTACTTTTCAATCAGCTGATAACTTATTCTTGATAATAATAAGCTTTAACCCTACAAGTTATTAAAATTTACCCTTCATACTTTTACGTGCGAGTCGAGTACTACCTACTAGTTACGTTTAGTGTTACTATTGATTCTCACGTTTTCGAGTTGATGTTTTTTTTTTTTAAATTATTTTAAAACAAAAACATCCTTAATTTTTACTTTTACTCAATGCTCGAAAGTACTCCTTATGGCAAGTTGTTCAGCCGCGGGAAAACCTTTATTTAAATTTCACGGTGTATATAGCTACCAGGAGCGACTGTTAAACATCTAAGCCTACTTACAGCTTAACGTGCTTTCCGAGTCATGGAGGAAACTCATCCATGGACAGGCCTCGGCAAGCGTGGTTTAACCTATAGCCCGTGCGGCTTTTATTACTGAGCTATAAGCTCCTCTCGTCTCTTTTAGATATAAATATAAATAAATGCTAGAACGACTAACGGTTGTAGACTTTAGAGTCGAGTATCGATTTTATGACGAGTGCAAACGTGTGGAAGTCACTTTACGACTGTTTTAGAACTAAGAGACAGTATGACTAATAAAATGTGTGCATGTCTCCGTGGATGAGGCTGGTATAGGACCGTGGAGAATGGCACAGCAGTGTGTGAATTCTGGTTGAGGATGATGAGATGTCTCTATAAGAGAATTAAGTTGGTATTTATTTAAGCATGACTGTCTCGGTTCGGTGGTCTTGTGGTGTGCAACTGCAGTGCATGAGGTCGTGGGCGATTCCTAGGTCGGGCAAATTGTTATTGGGTTTCTACATCCCGAATTTCTCAATAATACGCTACGAGTCTGAATTTGTGCCCAGTTGTTGGCAATAAGCTCGCCCCCTATTACATGGGACTTAAACATAACATTCGTGTGTTATTACGTACTGCTTAACCCCCTCCCGCTCTTGGGCAGAGTAAAATGGAATGTGAGACTTCTACTGACTAAAAACCACCCATATTCCTTATTAGCCCTTCATATCGAGGCCGCGGTATCTCTTGCGAACAACCCGCAGCCCCGACGGAAGCATTACAAGCTTAAAATAAAATATAAAAGTTATAAAAAAAATTTTACGCAATATATACACCCAAAGTACAGCTGCTATTAAATTAGAGGGATTAGGTCCAAAGTTTGATATTCTCAAGGGAGTCAAGCAGGGCGACCCGCTGTCTCCAAAGCTGTTCACCAGTACCCTAGAAGAAGTCTTTCAGACATTGGCAATCAAATGGGAAGTCAAAGGCATTGTCGTCGGCAAAGCAAGGTTGAATAATCTGCGTTTTGCCGATGACATTGTCCTTTTCTCCCCCACAGCCACAGAGCTAGAGCAAATGCTACAAGATCTTAGCGATGCAAGCCTTGAGGTTGGACTGAAGATGAACATGTCAAAGACCAAAGTCATGACCAACAGCTCCAAGAGGAGCATACTCGTGGGCGGGGAGAATATACAATATGTCCAAGAATATATCTACTTGGGCCAAGTAATCTCTTTCCAGGCACGGCAAGATAAGGAACTCGCAAGACGAACCGAAAATGCCTGGAAGAGTTACTGGTCCATGAAAGAGTATTTTAAGGGCACCCTGCCCATGTCTCTGAAGCGAAAGCTAATGGACATGTGTATTCTCCCCATCTTGACCTACGGTGCACAAACTTGGTCTTTGACTAACATCCAAAAGTCCAAACTCAAGGTTTGCCAACATGCTATGGAGCGCAGTATCTTACGTGTAAAATTAACCGATCGGGTTCGAAACACTACACTGCGCTCCAAAACGCAAATTATTGACGTGGCTCAAAAGGCTGCCACACTTAAATGGGACTGGGCAGGACATGTCTGTCGCATGCCGAACGAGCTGTGGGCCCGTAAAGCTCAGGAATGGTGCCCTGAGACGGTTACACGAGGTCGTGGCAGACCACGAAGGAGATGGCGGGACGAACTGGATGTCTTCCTTGAGAATTGGAGAGACGTTGCACAGAATCGTGACCGTTGGAAGGAATGGAGGGAGGCCTTTGCTCAGCAGTGGGACAACATAGGCTAGCTATAATAATAATAAAATATAAAAAAAATAACATTTAAATACCCACTCCCTTCAACATTCGCACCAAGCACTCCTATAAATATATCTCCCAGGTAATCTTCACTCAATTTATTCCTCTCGAAGCGCACAACAAACACACATAAGTTAGTTGCTATTTGATTTATTAACATTCAAGTTGAAACTCATATGGTAATGTCCACTTAGCTATTCAGTTTCTATTGGAACTTCCAATATATTGCTTGTTTAGGCCTCGTACATACGAGCAACAGTTTGCTGTCGACAGAGGCAACTGCGTTTCCCGTCGACAAAATCAAAAGTCATTTATTCAAACTAGGCTGATAATCAGCACTTTTCGAACGTCAAAATTTACTTTACTTTACTTATTTACAAGTGACACGTGGAGAACTAACGCCGACCAACTTACCTCTGTCGAAAGCTGATAAATGATGTATATTTTGCAAATGCGTTTTTACAAGCACTTTTTTAAAACTAGATGGGGCCGGTATTTCGTACCTGACTATTTTGAGAAGAAACATCCCAAACAAACTCGGAGGTCATAATCTCTTTTAAGGTCCAGACATAATCTTGGTATGCACACATGAAGATTAGTGTCTAGGATGGTCTTTTGAAGAAAGCACCACACAGATTTGAGTGGACCCGTCCAGTCAGTGCAAGCATTTGTCAGTTATCGTAGAGCTCGAATTATAACTCAAGGAGCTCAACGGTCGGGGCTGCGGGTCAAGGGCTAAGAAGGAACATGAGTGGTTTTTAGTCAGCAGAAGTCTGACACTTCCTTCCGCTCTGCCCAAGAGCGGAAGGGGTTATTTGATGATTTCCCACCCCCCCCCAAAAAAAACTTGCTCAACTTCACGACGAACAATACCAAAAAAACCTGAGTTGGCTCTGTTGAAAGCAAAGTGCCGCTTGTCTATTTGACGCCATACTATAATAACGTTCGCGGCAAGCTAAAACAATGCTGTCGACATGATGGGCAGCAGTCTGCGTGTCTAATACTGCAGCAGTTGCTTTTGTCGACAGTAGCAGCTGCCTCTGTCGACAGTAGCAGTTGCCTCTGTCAACAGTAGCAATTGCTTTTGTTGATAGTAGCAGTTGCCTCTGTCGACAGCAGAAGTTGGTTCTTTTGACAGCAAAGTGTTGCTCGTCTGTTTGACGCCTTTGTTAGCACGTGGTTCTGGTTAAGCTTCGAATTTACGAATGAAGATGTCTGGATGTATTGAAGGTGTGATGGTTTACGGGTTTTAGTTGCCAAGGGATTATCTGACTCATCTTTCTGCCCTTGTCCCATGTTACTTGGGGTCAGCGTAACACGTTTTTTCCTTCCGTTCTCCTTTGTCAACCGTCACGCTATCATTTACTCTTTTTTCTTTCGTATTATTCCTCACACAATCCTCTCACAACATCTCCGATCTCGACTCTTGAGACTTCTAAGATAGTTATAAATACAAGTAATACTGGACTAAGTCTCTTTCTATACAAGGTATAAAGTTAACGGTCTATTTCCATGGCTGCGGGTCGTTCGAAAGAGATACCGCGGTCTCGACACATAGGGCTAAGAAGGAACATGGGTGGTTTTAGTCAGTAGAAGTCTGACACTCCCTACCGCTCTGCACAGAGCGGGAAGAGACATTTAATGATTTCCCACCATCCAAAAAAAGGTCTATTTCCACCCTTAACGGCCATTTCCCAGCGATTAATCAAACCTAACAAAAACACTGCCACAGCAATTCAATTACCACCGAAAACAGCTCGAAAAGCTTGCTCACTTAACCTAGATTAAGTTGCAATTATCACACAAATCTTCGTGCTCGGAAAGTAAAACAAGTTAAGATTTCCATCTGTTCCAAGCAATGATTTGAATTATTAGATTAGCCCTACTATACTTATGTCGCGTGAGAACTGTCAATGCAGAGAAGAGTGCCCTGTCAAACCATTTTATTTGCTGAAGGAGACAAATGCGTGTCATATTACCTATATGAGGGCACCTCAATTGATAAACCCTACATAATTAGCTTTTAAGCTTGTTGCGCCTTCAAAAAATGTCAATAAATTCTAAAAAAGAAAACATGATAAAAAATTATAATTGTAACAAAAACTTTCCGACTTTTTATGTCTTAAGATTGTATAAAAAAATATTGTGACGTTTACTAGTTACCATCTTAGGCGCGGGCGTAGTAGGACGAATCTACGATTAAAAAGATGTTTTGTGAAGTAAATAACAGATTCAAAGTTATATCATTTATTCAAATTAGGCTCAGCACTTTTTGAACATCCGTCGTTTACAAGAGACAGTCCCCCATAACACCCGCCCTCCTATATTACTAACTAGTGTTTTAGCTGGGAAGAAGAAGTGTCGGAATAAACTCCAAACTCATTGTGTGTCAAAACGAAACAGTAACGTAGCTATTTTTCGTGGTAGAGTGAATCTTACGATTTTAACCGTTCGCTCCAAAAGTTTCGAGTTCAATTATCGTCTAGTACCGCAACGATGCTCGCTGAGTCTTTCAAAACGAGTAATGTATTTAAATTAAGGTGAAGTGCACTCTTTGTCGTTAATCCATCCCCTGGGGAGATAATGAAAACAAAATGACCTCGCACTTGAAAAACTACAAAGACTCTGAGTTTGGAACTTTTTATTTTGTTTTTAGGCTGAATTTGTATGTCTGTGGACACCATTAAAATCAACTTTATTCCGTGCCTTGGAAAGCAAGTTAAGCCATTGGTACCGGCTGACATTTGTAGATCTTTGACAGTCATTACAAGTCGCCAGTGGTTACGACATTTTCCTCATTCCTCCGCATCACATGTCCATGCCACCACAACCGGTTACAACATAACTTTTCAGCCACCGGTGCGACTTTCAGACTTCCTTTTATGTAGTCATTCTTTAACTTATCCATTCTCGTAACACCACACATGGAGGAAAAGTGTGGCGTATCGCATTTAGCATTATCATCATAGACACATGTAATTGCCTTTCATTCATCCCTTTTGTGGCCCAACATTCTGATTCATACAAAGCAGCAAACCATGGCTAGACCAACCATTGTTTTATAAATCTTCCCCTTGAGTTTAAGGGGAATGTGGCAGTCATTGTTCCCGTGACCTGCCGCCATTTCATCCATCCAGAAAATTAGAAGTAAGTATTTAAGAAAATATAAACTGTACCCAGAATTCCACAATTTATAGTTCAGCAGTCCTCAGTTTCCGTGTTCGTATTTTATAGCCACTCCAAGTAATACCGTTCTACCACATTTGATCGCGTGATCGAAGTTATTTTGTCCCGATGTGTAGTAACGCCGTCTTTATGTGCTCGCCAGTGTAATGTCTTTATTTATACACACGACAGTGTAGTGTTGAGGTGGATTTTATGAGCAGACAGTTCGTGCTGTGCTGGGTGAAATTTTGAGCTTTTTTTAAGGGGTTTCTTGACCCGAAAGTCGTAACTAATAGTTTAGTCGTAACGAAAGTTTAATAATGTTCCTATGAACTAGAACTACCAGTGGTTTCATTTATTGTCGTATTGTCGGCACCACTTTGTATATCCAACTATTTAGGTTGTATGGGGTCCGTCAGTCATGAATTCACTGACGGATTTAATTAGGTAAAAGATTATCTTGGCCAAACTATGTGTTACATAACAAAACCTATTCTATCTACCGTTTCTTTGCAACATTTTCATCCTATATTTTCATTATAAAATCTGATAACCAGTCTTACCAAGAAGTATCGTATTACCCAGTACTAACAAGGTTGTGGTGGTCAGATAGGTAGTCGCTCCATTTAAAATGTCATGCCGACCCCAACATAGCTGGGAAAAGGCTAAGCAGATGATGATGCTTCACTACATAGTATAAAACAAAGTCGCTTTCTCTGTCCCTATATCCCTATGTATGCTTAAATCTTTAAAACTACGCAACGGATTTTGATGCGGTTTTCTTTAATAGATAGAGTGATTCAAGAGAAACGTTGTAGTATATAATTTGACCGACATCCACGCGGGTGAAGCCGCGAGCATCAGCTTTTTATTATAAAATCCTTTATAAAGGTAGTCGTACAGTATCTTAAAACTATCTTATTGTATGAGAGCACTCCTTTCTGAACTACACTCAAGAGTGAACATTTGAAATTCTGAGTAGTACTTACATTACTTTAGTACTTTGTGTAGTCCTGGATTAAGAAAAGGATAATCCTTTGTTGAATAATATGGTGTAAGTCGACAATTGGATGGACGTTTAGCAGTTTAAGTCAATGATATGAATGGCTACAAGTTACCATGTTCTATGCATATGAATAAAATTGAAGTGTCTGTTTGTAATTTCATAGTAACAGCTTTTTATTTTGAAGAGCTCGTGGCTAAATAAGAACTGCCACTCAGGTCGATCTTAAGGCAAAGCTGTGCTTGCCTAGGTCAGTTTGTGGATGGGTGACCGCCCGATATACCGAGTTTCCTCCGTGCCTCGGAAAGCACGTTAAGCTGTTGGTCTCGGCTGCTATACATAGATCTTTGGCAGTCGTTACAGGTAGTCAGTGACCTGAAATTCTGATATCCAGTCTTACCAAAGAGTATCGTTTTACCTAGTATTAACTGTGTTGTGGAGGTCAGATAGGCAGTCGCTCCATGTAAAATACTGGTATTCAGCTGCAGACTGGAAGCCGACCCCAACATAGTTGGGAAAAGGCTAGGCAGATGATGACTCGCCATTATCATCATCACTATTGTAACCGAAAGAAGTTCAGTTTTGGATACAGGCCACGGTTGTACATAGTCAACTAACAAGAAAAAAACTTTCTGTCTGCCATGTATTTTCCCGCTAATCTCCGCAACGTCTGGACCGATTTTGACGGAACTTTTACTGGCAGAAACCTGATACTTATTATAAATATAGTATAAATTACTTTAAAAATGAGCAATAAAAGTCCAATCTATTAAAATTATTGACAAATAACGACTTATAACAATATTTTTTGGTCTGAGCACATAAACTCCTGAACTAAGGCTACTGCGTGTGTATAGGTAGGTGAAAGTGAATAAGAGGGACTTACCTTTTTCAAGTCCTTATTAATGTCAGTGTCATCTGCTTTCCTCTTCTCACAGGATAATATGCAGTTCTTCCCGTTGTCTTTTTCTCCCTGGAAAGATAGAAAATAAGACGTTAATTAAGTCTTTAAATTAAGAGCTATTACATTAATAAGAGACAGAGAGAGAGAGGACTGGTTATCTTTGGAGGAGGCCTTTACCTGCAGAGGTGTTCTTGCAGACAACTAAAATATTTTATACAAAAACTAAACTAACAACTAAATTTAAGAACTAAACCTAATTTACTAACAATAATATTACAAATAAAACTAGAATTTAAGTTACCTACTGTTCTTGTTGTATGCTAGAAATAAAAGGCTTTTTTATTTTAATTTTATTTATTACATTAATAAACTAGTATGGTTGCTAGAGCAGCGATGGCCCAGTGGTAGCGGCCCCGACTAACGAACAGTAAAACATGGGTTCAAACCCAGGCAGGACATTACTTTGTGTAATTTATTTCATCACCATTGCTCTCAAAATGGTGAAGGAAAACTTCGTGAGGAAACCGGCATGTCCTAAAACCAAAAAATCGAAGACATGTGACATCTACCAACCCGCATTGGGCCCGCGTGGTGGATTATCGCCCATCCCTCTCCTATGAGAGGAAGCCTGAGTCCCTGCAGTGGGGACATTATAGGCTGATGATGATGATTAAATTGTTATTAGGTTTTTTCATCAGGAATATCTTAGTAGCAGCTACGAGGTCTGGATTTGTGTAATGTTGATGGCAATAGGCTGGCCCTCTATTACATGGGACTCAAACATAACTGGCGAAATGTGAGTTAAATGAATTAATTTCTATGCAAAGAATCGCTGACGAAATTACTTCGCAGTTTCTGTGTTCATTTTAACATACTCGTAGTGACAGACTTTGTTGGTTTCAAAAATAATTATTGATTTCATGAAAAATTTAAATTCTATTCGAGAATTGTCACTGTCAATATTCCATGGCAATTTTTACACTGATAGCAGCTCTTAAACGCTGTTTATAGTTTCTGATCACGTTCTTTTTAAATGGCGATATTGGCCTTTATCGCCAGTTAAATGGAATGTATGATGTTCACTGGCGATATGTGGGTGTACTAATGGGCACAACTCTGCCTAATCTTTCAGGGATTACAGGCGTGATGTTATATTGTGCTACTTTTGTTGACTTAGGCCCGGTTCCCACCAAAGCGGAGAAGATGTGCCAAATTCGACCAATCGCAGTTAAAATTTACAACTGGTCTTTCACCCTTCCTGTGATTGGTCGAATTTGGCACATCTTCTCCGCTTTGGTGGAAACTGGGGCTTAATCCATATTAAGGCCCCCCATGGTCACAGGCGAACTTTTTGCCCTATCAACTAAAAATTAAGTACTTCCGCGTATGTACTCCAGAACACATTACAAAGATGAATGTATAACTGAAGGCCGGCGGAACGAGGAGGAATGCAGGTAGCCCCCTTAGCCCTCCAGCCCCTCCCCACGGGTGTCCAGAGGCAATGGAATGTTATAATATATTAATGCAGCACCCTATAGGTAGGTACATTCTTATGACGGGAATTTTTCAAATTTTTATGTTGGTACGGAATTTTGTGCCGATCGACGATTATGAGAATAGGGAGGCCAACTTAAGCTACTAAGTAGTAACAAGTATTCGATTATGTTTTTCTTGATTTTATTGAACTCTGTTTTATGAACTTTGGTTTATAATTATTGATTTTGGAAAACGTAGGGAATATGTTTTTTCAATAAAACTAGCTAGGGCTTATTTGAACCTCAAATCCAATTGCTTCAATTAAACAACCTACTATAGCACAAAGGTTTCTAATACCGAAATAGAAAGAGCAATCATGTTTATTGATTTTATTGGCAATTTCAGCTAAAAGTATAATCTACTTAATGCCCTAAATTAAAAGGCTATCAAACATTCGGGTTCCACACAACTCGAAACACACAACCCAAAAACTCAACAACGAAAAAACAATAACCCGACCACACACACACACACTTCAATCAAACAACCAATTAACCCGATTTAATTCAAATAAAGCACATCTCCGTTCGAATTTCGAAACCAATCCGAATCACCAATCAAAAACGTTCGGACGAAAACAATTGGTTGGAATTACTAAACCGGGCTTGATAGCAGACAAATGAACGAAAATAGTCGGCTAAGCGAAAATATTTTTCGTCGCAATTCGTTCGGTAAATGTTTTGTTTGTAAAACAAATTGCATTGTGTTTGGACGTGTTGTTTTTCGTATTTTTGGTTACTTTATTGTGTTGTCGTGGTTGTGGTTACATATTGAGTGGCCATATTTGTTTTGGGAGAGCTTAAGAATATACCAGTGTAAATGTAATTGCTACAACGGGTTTTGTTAAAGAGATTATTGTAGCACGATTGGTGTGACGATGAATAGTTTTTCTCAGACACTTTTCTCGTATAATGTTAAGTTCTACTTACAAATTATGAAAACTTAATTCAGCCAAGTGACAGAGACAATATCCTGAAGGCTTGGGCAGAGACATATAAACAGCTTACCGAGGTGAGTCTTAATAGCCATCAACCTGGCACAAAAACCAAATTTGGGCTGCTCTAAAAACCTTGACGGAAAAACCCACCAACACTGATCCTGACCTGGGAATCAAACCCAGAACCAATAGTTGAATAGCCGACCAACAGGGCTGCAGCTTTTAGACAATCTCGCTTTTCTGTCAGTCCCTCTATCTTGGTTTAGCCGAACTAAACTTAAACTAAATAAGAGTCCCCTATTTCCAACAAAACATTCACAATTTTCACACATATCTATACAAAACATCAAACGTCAACAGAACACGTCACAATAATTACAAAAAACCCAACTCTGACACGATAGTGTTAAAAAGCACGGCACTGACAATGTACCACACAATTAGGGGGCTACAAACTTTGACTGAGGCACTGGTAACATCGCTCGCGATTAGCGGGTCGAGTTACTAGATACTTGTTGCTAGGCAACGAGTAGCTTTTGTATAGTTCAGTTTTGTTGCAGGGCCATGAACGAGGGTGCGTCGGCTATGGGTTGTCAGCCGCTGCTATGCGTGTCTACCGAGTGATCTTTGGTGAGCGAGCGTTCTGTGCGCCAAGCGAGCATCGCTGAGCGAGTAGGTACTCTCTTTGATCGCTCTTGTCACTACGAGAAACAAGAGAACTCGGTTGTTTAAGCAGTCTGCGATCAATTTTTTTTGTATATTTTCTACTTAGCGTGTCGAAGATAATTCAAATACAGTTAGCCCAAAATTTGGCGACGATAAACAATCTATAACTACTAATATTATAAAGATTTAAAGTTTGTATGTAAGACATATCTCTGATATGATTTATCTGATATCAAAAAATCTTCACTGAAAGACAGCTACCGTACACTACGTCGAGTGCCACAGTTTTTCACGCGGGCGCAGTGACTATCTTATAAACGTTTCTTGAGCGAGAAATTAGTAGACCGCTCGCTCATGAGCAGTGGGACTTGTGCCTTACAAACTGTCAATGTGAGCGTTTGTGTTGTGTATGTCAGTATATGATTGCACACGCGTCAGCGGAGGGTTGAGTGAACAATGCGTTGCCATTTTAGGGCTATGTGTCAAATGGGTCAAGGGTTTTGAATTGAGTGTGAGGTAGGTGCGGTGGGTAAGGTTATACAATAGTAGTGGTTTGAATTAGAACGGAAAAGCAGTTATGAATGGATGTTTATGTACTTTCTATTAGGTATAAAGAATGATAACGCGTATTCAATGGCTGTAGAAATTGTCTGAATACTCAATAGAAGAGGGACGAACTGCCGCACTCAGAGAGCTTTAATGATTACTTAGGCCATCACTTAGTAAAGGTTTTGACAGTTTTGCCATACAAAAGTCAAACCTTTGCTAAGTGACGGCTTAAGTTATCATTAAAATTATATCTGAGTACCGCAGTAAGACGGACGGATCTAAAGTATTATACATATCCTAGTTTTCACCAAAAAACACGTAATTTTAACTGGGATAACAATACCGCTTTAGAAGGACAGACACCGACCTTATTGGTGATGTTCTTTATAAAGGTCAGGTACAAAGTATTGACAACCGGCGTGCGAGTATGACCAGATGTTTGACCATGGACGAAGCAAAAGTAGTATGGTAAGGAACGTAGCTGTAGCATTCTGTTGCCTATTCTCTTCGGAAAAAGCATGAGTTTATGAATGTGACATGACAATACTAACCCATATTATATATATTTTTTTAAACATTGATCCCCACACTAGGAATTTCTCCTGTATCGTGGGTGCGTTTACAAACATTTAAGCTCACATACCAAACACTCAGACCCGAAACAACTATATGTAGGCCATACAAATATTTGTTCCGTGCGGGGATCGAACCAGCGACACGCAGCGCAGCAGTCCAATCGCTCAGCCACTGCGCCAACCGTGCCGTGCCATATGGACCCTTCCATATGGGTTAGTAAATTTTTATTTGGTTGTTCGAATAAATAATTATTTGATTTTGATTTGATTCATACTTATGCCCCACTAAGTTCTATGTGAAACATTGTGGAAAGCCTCTTAAATTCGTCCTATAAGAATGACATAGCAAAGAAATATGAATCATATTTCACAGTCACAAAGCTTTATATAACTATCCTCAAGAAGCTAGATAGCCATCCGTCAAGCTCATAAGATTCAGAAAGGTACAATACGTGGGGTCAAGCAAAACTGTCAGGCATTTCTGTCATGATTTATCTTCAGTCATATCTTGGGAAAAATTGTGGGTGTAATTTTATTTTGATCGTGATGTATGTCGGGGATTAGAGCACCGTAGGCGGCAGACTTTCTATTGGTCGATAGTTTAGTCGGGCTTATAATCAGTGTGAACATGTAATATATATTCTATGTTTCGGTTATCATCGTCTTATTATTTTCCTCGACATAGCTCATGTTATATTTACCTGACTGCGGCGAAGTCCAAAAGAAGGGTTATGTGTTAGACCTGTGTGTATGAAAGTATGTCCGTTTCTTTATCCCCTCATTACTCCTAAACGGATGAACAGATTTGTATAAAATATAAGTCGTTAGATTTGTCTTGGTGGCGCTAGTGTCACTGATTACATTGAAATTAAAAAACAAAGAATGCGGGTTTCATTTTAATGTAATCATTATGAAAAAAGAATAGGCCCTGCCTGTTTTCAAATTTTGTTTAATTTAAAATGTGCTTTTTTGATGCTTTCCAGTTTTTTCACATAATATGTGATAAAAAACTAGCGGTGATAATGTAATGTAATGATAGATTTTGTTTTTCGTCCTCCAGTTTTATAAAGATTACAGCTAAATATCCCTGTTTATCCCATTTTATGATCTTCTTAGGTCTTCAACGATATACAGTCGACCGCTCGACTGTGGAAAAATTCTGACTTTGAGCTGGCCTAGCTTTAGTATGGACTTAAATTGAGTAAGAGTTCAGCTTATACTGGCTTTTGATTGGACGCCATAAATTCTGTTTCTCAACCCATAGAAAAATACCCCTCTCGTTGAACGGTTAGTTTCTTATTAAATAGAAGGTTCCGTCTATCAGACGTCTACCTTAATTTACTACATTTTATTAATCCCCAATGACCCTACGCTTTGCCCCTCTTCGTGTATTGTATAGACCCCTAGCAACGGTCTCTACAGGTTTGGTATATTTAGGGCGAACTTTATCAACTAAACTGAACTCGATCAGTTCATTCAAACTGCGTTTAAAAGATATCAGTGTGTCACTTCTGCGGAATATTAATATTAAAAGATATTTAAATGCGTAGACAGAGTTCTAATTCATGGTGAAACTTACTGTTAGTAATTTAGATAAGTTTTTCTTGACTAATTAAATACGGTGAATTTTTGTTCTTTGAAGGAGAAAATAAATTATTAATAAATAGCGTTCTTTGTGTACGATGCGTATAAATATTTAATGTATGTGTGAGTCCCGTAAACCACCACACATGCGCGATAAGTCACAGAAACTTGAAGAATTTGATGATAAATATAACTCAAAAACAATGCTAAATCTTGTTTAAACAAAATAAAATAAAACAAACATTATTTTAGACAAAAGTAAGTAAAACAAACCAAAAACCGACCTTAAAGAAAATAATCGTTAAAAGCATAGAATCGTAGACGCGTAGGCCGACCTCTACGATCAATACTACGACTGCTACGTGCTACGACGTAGCGGTGCTACGAATCAGCTGATATTTTGGAGGAAACGCGTGAAAGACGATGTAAATAGAAAGTGACGTCAGTATCACGTTGGTTTTGTGTAGGGGGATGAGCAGAAGTATAGTTTACATACATTTCAGATAGTTTTAATATGCAATTCCTCAGTAAAAAACAATAATGACTTTTCTCAAAAATATGTTTTGTAGAAAAAAGTCACTTTGCTAAACAATTAAAAGCCTATTTAAAGAACAATGAAAATGCAGTTGCTCTAAATAATGCTAATTTCTGCAGATGCTACTAAGTACCATAAAATTAAAACATGCGGAAAGAGTGTGAACAATTTTCACACATTAAGAATATTAAGCGTTAGTGGTTTAAAGAGCTTAGTAGTAACAGCTGTATATACATACTAATTACCAGTAGGTAGATTTATAAACCTACAGTTATTACATATTTAATGATTCATCATCATCTGCCTAGCTTTCCCCAATTATATTAAGGTGGGCTTCCTGTCCTCTTTCATAAAATTCCTCACACAATCTACCCATCTTTTCGTTGACCTTCTTCTCCCTCTCCATCCATCAACATTAATATCCTTCACTCTTTAGTCACATGCGTGTCAACCTTTCTCATTACAAGTCCATACCAAGAAAGATGACTTTTTTTAATTTTTTCTGTAATAGGCGCTACGTTCAAACTTCCTCTTAAATACTCACTAGCTGATGTCCGCGGCTTCGTTCGCGTGGATGTCGGTTATTGTGACCAAAAGTAATCTTTTCAACCCCTTACAACCCTTTTTCGAATTAAAAAAGTAACCTATGTCCTTTCTCAGGCTCTAAACTAACTGTGTACCAAATTTGATCTAAATCGGCTCAGAAGTTTTGGCGTTAAAACGCGACAAACAGACAGACAAACAGAGTTACTTACGCATTTATAATATTGAAGTATACAAATGCGAAATATAGGATTCCTTACTTTATCAAGTCTTGTCACTCCGAATCACCATAACAATACTTAACCAATATTTTATATCACAATAGCCCCATAAGATAATATCATCACCACAAGCCCAAAATTGCTCAAACAATCTGATATCGTAATTTTATATGTCCGTCGTTCCGTTGACATTGGAAACAGTGAGTTATTCATTGTTTACAATGTCAACGGAACAACATCAATTTAAGGGCAAGTTTTAATTGAAAGAGTTTGACCTCGGGAGCAATGAATTTGGTGATAGATATTGAAGGACAGCGGTAGTCAAAAGTTGTGCTAAGGTTTATATATTAGACTAGCTGATGCCCACGGCTTCGCGTGGATATCGGTAATGGCGACCAAAAGTAATCATGAAATTTTGATCCCGTTCCCGTAACCCATGGGAAACTCATCATCATCTGCCTAGCCTTTTTTCACCTATGTTGGGGTCGGCTTCCAGTCTAACCGGATGCAGCTGAGTACCAGTATTTTACATGGAGCGATTGCCTATCTGACCTCCACAACCCAGTTAATACTAGGTAATACGATACTCTTTGGTACGACTGGATGTCAGAATTTCAGGTCACTGACTACCTGTAACGACTGCCAAAGCTCTATATATGGCAGCCGGGACCAACAGCTTGACGTGCTTTCCGAGGCACGGAGGAAATTCGGCATGTCGGGCGGTCACCCATCCACTGACCGACCTAGGCAAGCACAGCTTTACCTAAAGATCGACCCGAGTGGCAGTTCTTATTAACCCATGAGGTTATGGGAAACCATTCCAGGGATAAATTGTATACTTAAACCTTCCTAAAGAACCCCTTTTATCCATTCCTCATGATGTTTTCCTTCATCTCATTTTGACACCTGACTCAATATGTGTACACTATAAATTCACTCTGAAGTAAGACTGACGCTTCAATGGATTCAATTAATTCAATCATATTTTATTTACTCAATCATCTGCCAAGCCTTAGCAACTCATCCATCCACAAATTAACCCGTGCAAGTTCGGCTAAACCTGAAGACAAACCTGAGCGACTGCTATTACTTACCCACAAGCTCTTCCATTTACCTTATATTCCATTTATTTAATAAAATAAGGTGCGTATATTACTACCGAACGTATTAAGCAGTATGTGTCCAACAATAGCCTATAAAAAGATCATTAATAAAAACATTTGAGAAACGCCTACTCCAAACTTTGGATATTGACAAATTGGTATGGAAGCAAACAAGTTAAAGTCCCGAGCCGTCGAAAGCTTTGCTCAGCTTGATTAATTTTCGCTTCGACGAGACGCATTTTTAAACGACAGACGCCTGAAGATAATATTCGATGACGGCGATGTGCGTTATAGCTATGTTGGAAATGGCAGGCGCTTTTTTGGCAGAGAAGTAAAATATTACGAGGTTGTTCTCTTTTACTCATATAAACGAGTAAAAGAGAACAACCTCGTGATAAATAAAAATGTGAATAAATATTCCACTTAAATCATAACAAATAGTTATTGATAATCAAAATTACGAGTATGAAAATATGCGATTTATTGACATAGGTAACAATATTTGATATTTCAAAAATAGAAACATAATTGAATCCAATCCTTGTATTAACAAAAAGGTAAAATTTACCTCAGCGACAATTTTTGTCCAATTGTCGGAAAATAAACTTTAAAAAAAATAAAACAAAGAGATTAGCTCGTGGAAGTTCTTAATAAACAGCCCCTTTTTGGAGGGTGGGAAATCATCAATTGACTCCTCCCGCTCTGGGCAGAGCGGTAGGGAGTGTCAGACTTCTATTGAATAAAAACCACCCAAGTTCCTCCTTAGCCTTTTGTGTCGAAGCCGCGGTATCTCTTTCGAAAATAGAACAGGACGAAAACAGAACCTGTGTTCTACTTTTAATCAGGTCACCAAATATATAGATTATAATTATTCTATTTTTGTTTCTCATGAATAAATCTTCGTAACATAAACAATCCATACGATATCTTTTTTTGTCAAGATATGGATGACAGATGAATGAAAAATAAATGTGTTAGCTGTCTGTCTCAAGATTGAAAGACGCGGGTTTTCGGAACACATGAGGCGGAAAAGAAAATTACTTTTGTTTCGTTTTCAGATGTTTTTTGTTTTTATGGTTAGTAAGTTATATTGTCTATTTATTTATCTAGGCTTTAAGTAAACCTATCTACGAACAACCTTTTTTTTTTTTTTTTGGGGGGTGGGAAATCATCAAATAACCCCTCCCGCTCTTGGGCAGAGCGAAAGGGAGTGTCAGACTTCTACTGACTAAAAACCACCCATGTTCCTTCTTAACCCTTCATGTCGAGGCCGCGGTATCTCTTGCGAACAACCCGCAGCCCCGACGGGAATACGATACCCCTTGGTAAGACTTGTTGTCAAAGTTTCGGGCCACTGACTTTACGACTGTAACAAGTAATCATTAGCCCAAAACTTTGACAGTCGTCAAAAAACAAAAAAACTGTCAGAAAACAAAAAAAAATCTACTAATAACAGACGGGTACAAAGTGTTTTCCGAGGCACGGAGGAAACTCGGTATGTAATGGATGGTCACCCATTCACAGATCAACCTAGGCAAGTGCGGCTTAACCTGTGGAAGAAACTGAACCGAAGAAGCGGCTGCCACAAGCTCCTGAATTAAGAAATCTAGGAAAATCATACTCATCATCAGCCTATAATTTTTCCACTACAGGGACTCAGGCCTCCTCTCTAGGAGAGGGATGGGCTAAAATCTACCACGCGGGCCCAGTGCGGGTTGGTACGAATTCATACCAATTCAAATAAAGAAAGAGCATGCTCTTTCTAACCACGAACAATCAAATCTAAACACACTTCCAAAACAGCGAGACATAAAAATATCCATCACAAATTTCCGACAAAATAATGTTCTACGTGAAAAAGAGACAACGACATTCCGTTTCTTTCGCGAGAAATCAACAAGTCGACTGGACAAGGGCGCCGTGGCCAAAAATAACAATAGTTTCGGAACAGAATGACATAACAGTAGCTTTCTGTTAATCAGGCCGAAAGTTCTAAGAATATTTCTACGAGTTCAACTAAAAACGAACAAGGAACATTGCAAACTAAGACTGTTAAATAAAGTAAAAAAATATATTTGGGGTCAGCGCAGCATGTTTTTTAACGAGCTTTCATTTAACTTGCTATGAATGTTAAGCTTAAATCTTACAACTGAATTTTAAAACAGTTATTCGCAAACGATTAAGCTGAAATTTTGCATACACATTTAGTTTGGATTACAATGCATGGTAAGCGAAGTGACGTCATTCTAAATCCAATATGGCGGACTACCTATTCATATAAATATTTACTAACATTCCGTAGTAACTAGAGATGTTTGTGGCAATAATGATTTTATAGCCAACTCTACTCTGAAGACTGGGCCAACAAACAAATGAAACGTATATAAAATCTGGCTTATTGTTCATTTGGGACGAACAATTAGTACAAACTGCTTTGGGTAATAAATTAATAAGGTTTCCAATATGAATTGTTTAGTTAGCCATTATGCTAATTATAACATTTAAGTAGAAATAGAAGATGCTAGACCTACCCTTAAGATAACGAGTAATAGAGAAATATGAAATAAGAAGAAATACTACACTGACAACTTGGGATAAGAATAAGTGAAATATGACAGATGAAATAAAAACTAACTACGGAAACAAAAAATAAACCGACAAAAACGCACTGAAAAAAAACAAAGCCATTCAGGCTAGTCCAAAATTAAATTAAGTAAATGCATTTTGAAGCGGCATCAAACAAGCAACTTAACTGCGTAAACCATAAAAAAATCATCATCATTTCAGCCGAAAGACGTCTACTGCTGGACATAGGCCTCCCCTAAGTGTCGCCACATTGACCGGTCCCGTGCGCCAAACTTAAGTGGCAGTGGGCAGGGCACATTGCTCGCAGAACGGATGGCCGATGGGGCCGGAAAGTTCTGGAGTGGCGACCGCGAACCGGAAGATGTTGCGTTGGAAGGCCTCCCACTAGGTGGACCGATGACCTGGTGAAGGTTGCGGGGATCCGCTGGATGCGAGACGCATAAAAAATTATAATAATACAAAATTACAAAGAAAAAGTACTACCATACATTTCTGTTTAAAACCCTGTCTCCTGATCTAGGTGAGACCTGTGTTACACGAGTCGATGTCTTCACCCATTTGGAACTAATGTAATGATGGAAGATTGATTGGTATTGGCTGATTGAAGCTTTAACTATTGATCTGTAACAAATCTAAACCATAGCTTTGTAATGAAAGCAATTTAACTTCTCCAGCTATTCGATGATTTGATCAGACTATTCGATGTGGTTATTATGACCAGCTGTGGACGTCTCTCCTCTATGATGACGATGATTTACATTTTTGGGTCCAGACAGCTACGGATTAAAACACTCACATTTCGCCAGTTATGATTAATACCCATGTAATAAGGTGCGAGCCTATTGGCATCAACCGGGCACAAATTCAGACTCCGTGGCTGCTACTGAGAAATTCCTGACGCAAAACCTAACAACACTTTGCCAAACCTGGGAATCAAACCCAACGCCTCAAGCATAGCGCTTGCGACCACTAGACCAACGAGGTAGACAAACTTCATAATTAAACAAAAATTAAACATAGTTTTCTACAAAGACGTAGACACGATTGATCGCGAAACAATGAACATTTTATAGCTCACAATAAAACGACTTTTATTTCTTGTGGTTTCACAGACCTGCGATTTGTAATGGTCAATAAAATAGTTTCGGAGGTGACAACCCAAGGACAGACAGAGGAATGAACAACACCTGTTGTTAAGACATTAAGACTTTTTAGGATTCACGAGTTGGATTTTTATCATGCTTTGAGTATGGAAAAATGCGATAACGTGCTGAATGGGGCGCACCACATAGTAGTCTCATTTCGAGACATTAGTAATTTTTCAGTTTTCATTTTTATAATAGAAGACACATAACACTTACATCATCAACATTCTCCTGTCATCATGTGGCCATGAAACGCCCCGCTGCACGCTGTAAGAAACGCGTCTACGGCCTAAGTATAAGGTGTAGGTACTACATAGTAGTGTACTGTTACTGGTTATTTTTAATGTTTCATGTAATAGGAGGCGAGCTTTCTTCTTTCATACTCTTCTATTATTCGTCATCTCATCAGAGACCTCCTATCTTGCCATAACATAATTTACAAAGTTCATCCAATGTTTCTTTGGTCTTCCTGTTATACCCATCCATATTCATTCATACTCGAAACTTTCCTCACGACATTTTCCTCATTCCTGCTCATCACATGCCCATACACACACATACGACAGCCGATTACCACACAACATTTCAGTTACTTTCAGAAGTTTCCTCAAATGTACTCCTTTCTTATTTTATCCGTTCGCGTAACACCATATTTCGGTATTTAGCTCTTATTATTTGTCGTTCAAAAACAAGTAAAAAAATGTTGAATACGAGTAAGATTTCAAAGCCGTTAGTTTAGCGAATTTTTAATCAGAAACTTACTTACAAGACTCACTTAGAAAATCGATGAAAAAAATATTGAAATTAACACGATTGGTTTGATTATCAATCAGGTACTTTGTGTTATTATCATATCGTACATAATGATAAAACCCAACCTACCAGGACACAAGAATTATATAAAGATGTTGTTATAGCTGACAACGATCGAAGAGATCGTGATACAAAACGACAATATTACATAAATAATAAGATACCACAAGATAAAGACAGATAAAAGTGGATTAATATTTTTTTTTTGTTTTTGTTAGTGCCTAACCTGATGTCAAAGTCTGTTATGTCAAGATCGTCGATACCGCGAGAGAGAGACTTAACTGTGGCTCTTTAATTCATAGAACAGGTTTAAAACCAGCTAAAAAGATTTTCAAATAAAACTTCTGAACTTACCAGAGAGTGCTTTACTTCATTCATCATCCTTATCCTATACTATGAAAACAAGCATTGTTTTATCTGAAATGATTAAGATAATCACAATCAGGTCCGATAATACAATGAATAATCTATGGTATACACCGTTCGCGGTGTTAGAATTGCTCAGTACTGTGATATCCTTCAGTTTCTTATAGTCAACATGTTTAAACTATACACGGTCGACGGTAGTGCGCCTGTTCGAGCCGTTGAGATGACAGCTGAAGCTCTCCAGCTCAACTACGAGTCTCAAAGCGTGAATCTACTTGCTCAAGAACACTTAACATCAGAATTTTTGAAGAAAAATCCTGCTCACACCGTCCCTTTATTAGAAGAAGACGATTTTTATCTCGCTGACAGCCATGCAATCATTACGTATCTGGTGTCAAAATACGGGGACGAGGAACAATCAAAATTGTACCCTAGTGACTTAAGAACACGTGCGATAGTCAACCAGAGGATGTTTTTCGAAGCAACAGTCCTGAATAAGGTATACAACGAGCTTATGATTGGAATTTTATTTCATGGTCAAACAGCACCTACTTTGCAACAAGTCGAAGATGTGATAGCAGCGTATGAAATTTTGGAAACATACTTGGGGAAAACCAAGTTTCTGGCATGCGACCATGTGACGGTGGCTGATATTTCATGTGTAGCTGACATTATTACTACAGATTTCTGGGTCCCCGTGAATTATAGTTTCCCCAAAGTGAAGAAATGGTTGAATACGCTACAGAAAGAAGATTGGTACAAAAAGGGGAATCTTCGCGGACTGAGAGCCTTTGAAACTTATTTCAATTCGCTATAATGAATAAATGTTAAGTGTAATAATAAGACTATAGCTTTTAATTCGTTCGGTATGTAATTTATAGGTAATATCTTTGTGAATGTGTGTCATGATCGTAAACGGACGCCAGCAGAAAGGACTGGTAATCTCTCAGCTAATTTTATGTATATTTAAAATAAATGCTTTAATTTAATAATGATATGGTGTGTTTTTTTTTAATTTGTCAGTGTGTTTTTTATTTATTTCATCATTCTTTGAACCGGATTTGAATATTTTCGTCAATTGAGCCATATTAAAATACTGCAATATATCATTCATTATACTCGTAGTTTTATTTTGATATCATATCATACTTGAATGTTGTTCTTATAATCGATTTTGATAACAGCGGATCAAAAATAATGATTCAATTTACAATCGATTGTCGAAATTAGCCAGCAAGACCATTATAAACGATTGTAAAATTAACAGAACACAATACGAAAAAAGAAATATTGTAAAAAAAAATGAACCATAATAAAAAAAAACAGCTAGTGTTATTAGATATTTAGAATATGTCTTTAGAATTTATAAATTACTGACGGATTCCAAGATATGAAGGCTTTATAGCACTGAGATAGCTTGGAAGCTGCATTAACTTACATACTTTTGAGACAAGTTGCATTAATGATGCAGAAGTATGTGTTTATCAGGTGTTATAAGTGATTATCGGTAGAGGGTGAGGTAAAAAGCTTTTTCCAGTGTCGCGACCATTGACAAGTGGGAAACTAAGTAATCGGTTTTATTCGGTGTTTCCGTGACAGGGATCTTTTGTCAGTGGATTTTGTCATCTTTATCAGACTTAGCTAGTTTGGGTGTAGAACTATGTATGGCTTCTATAGAGACAACAAGAGACTCATAACTTCCATGTCCTTATCCCAATCAATTTCTGATGTTTTCCTTATTTGCAGTTATTATTGACATTTATTCCATTTAATTTTTACTAGTATCATCTCTCATACAATTCTTGAGAGGCCTTTGTACAGCAGTGGACGTCTTTATGGCTGATGATACATTGTATGTTAGGGAGTCAAGCTTTTAATTTAAGAATGGTTTCCTCAAAAATGTCCTCCTACCGAACCTTGACTATGCCACAGTTGAGTCAGAATACGATTACCAACTCTAAAACATTTCTGCTTCGTCATGCGAAGTTTCATTTGTATAAACCTTATCCCTAATCCTCATCTCCAAATATGCAGTTATTGGGTGTGCAAAATCAGATATAAACCACTGGTGGTATCAATATCCCTCAGTCCATCCTATACAGTGAAACAGCCAACATGTCCTTCAAATTATACAAAATTGGTGGAAGTGCGCCCGTCCGGGCCGTCTTAATGACGGCAGAAGCAGTCCAAGTCAACTTCGAGGCCCAAGATGTGAGTTTTTTGACCGCAGATCATTTGACACCAGAATATTTAGAAAAAAAATCCTGCGCACACCGTCCTTATGTTAGAAGAAGATGATTTTACACTTGCCGATAGCCATGCGATAATAACGTACTTGGTTTCAAAGTATGGAAACGAGCAACAATCGAAATTGTACCCTAGTGACTTGCGAACACGTGCGACTATCACTCAGAGGTTGTTTTTTGAGGCTACGAACCTTAATACAGCCCTCAGTGCTATAGTATATGGAATTTTACGACATGGTCAAACAGAACCTACTGTTGCACAAATTGAAGCGGTGAATGCTGCTTATGAAATTTTGGACAGATACTTGCAGAAGACAAAGTTTGTGGCATGCGAACATGTGACTGTAGCTGATTTTTCATGTGTAGCTACGCACACACGCGCGCGCGTACGCTACGCTGCGTTACTACTGCAGATTTTTGGGTGCCTGTGGATGATAAATTGAGTATAGTAAAGGCATGGTTGAAGACGCTAGAGAATGAAGATTGGTACAAAAAGGGTAACCTACGTGAACTAATCAACTATAAAGGATTTATGAAAACTAAATACAACAAAAACAGTGATAGTGTTTAATTCAAAAGTGGAATTGCAAGTATTTGTAGTAATTAATAAAATAGGTTTGTTAATACCTAACTGTACTAATTGTACCTTATATTTATTTTATTAATATATTTTATTCGTTTTTTTGGTGATTTAAAAGCTTGACCGTGTCACAGATGAGTCAAAACATGATTATTCTAGACCAATTCTGCATCGTCATGCTAAGTTTCATCAAAATAACCCTATCTGTAATTATCTCTAAATATGCATAGTCATTATGTATGGCAATCTGATATAAACCACTAGTGGTATCAAAACCTCCCAGTTCAGTGCTATCCTTTACTGTGACACAGTCAACATGTCATTTAAACTCTACAAAGCAGATGGAAGTCCGCCAGTTCGGACTGTCCTGATGACGGCAGAAGCACTCCAGATCAACTTCGAGACTCAAGATGTGGATCTACTGAACGGTGATCACTTGAAACCAGCGTATTTGGAGAAAAATCCAGCACACACGATCCCTATGATAGAAGAAGATGATTTTGTACTCGCTGACAGCCACGCAATCATTACGTATCTGGCTTCAAAATATGGAGGCGAAAATTTATACCCTAGTGACTTGAAAATACGTGCAACAATAATCCAAAGACTGTTTTTCGAAGCTACAGTCATCTACAAGGCATACCGTGTAATTTACAATGGAATTATGCATGACGGCCAAACAGAACTCAATCCTCAACAAATCGAAGGGATGAATGCTGCTTATGAAGTTTTGGACAGATACTTGCAGAAAACAAAGTTTGTGGCATGCGACCATGTGACGTTAGCTGATATTTCTTGTGTAGCTATGGTCTCCACTACGGCTTACTGGGTGCCAGTAGATGACAAATATACCAAAGTGACGGCATGGTTGAATACGCTAAAGAAAGAAGATTGGTACAAAAAGGGCAACTTGCCTGGTATGGCACTATATAAAGCGTATTACAACTCGAAATTAAATAGAAGTGCTTAGTTTCAAGAAGTATAACTGTAAGACTTTCGTTTTAAGTTATTTCTAATTATTAATTCAGGCTTTAATCATTTTAATTACACGTAAATTTTCTTTTTAATATCATAACTTATTTTGTTTTACTTCCCCTCTCCTCCTTTCCCTTTTATATTTACTCTCTCCTAAATTGAGCTCTACATAAATACTGCATCTCTTAATTGTAATTACTGAATTGCATTTAGGTGACGATTTAATTTATAAACCCTTTAAACCAAATAAATATTTTTACAAACGCTGTTAATGTGTAACGAAATTAAAATGTAGATGGACAATGTTCCACTGCATAAGCCGTATGTTTTTTTAAAGCAAATAAATAGTATGCTAATTTGCCACATGTGATGATGTAACATCTACATAACACAGTTCAGTCACTACAAATATTATTCTAGAAAACTTTGATTACGTCCTAAGGAGTTCTATTTATAAAATGTTATCTAAAATTAGCACCAAATATGCAGAGTCATTCTATTATCGCAAGCAGATAAAAACCGTTGGTGGCACGAAAATTATTCAGTTCAGTGCTATCTTTTGCTGTGACAACATGGTGCTAAAACTATACAAAACTGATATCAGTGGGCCCACTCGGGCCGTCATAATGACGCTAGAAATTCTCAAAGTAAATTACGAGACTAAAGATGTAGACCTCATGTGCGGAGAACATAGGACACCAGAGTTCTTGGCGAAAAATCCTATGCACACCCTCCCTATGATAGAAGAAGACGATTTTGTACTCGCTGACAGTCACGCAATTATTACGTATCTGGCATCAAAATATGGCGATGAAAAACTGTACCCTAGTGACTTGAGAATACGTGCGACAGTCGACCAGCGACTGTTTTTCGAAGCTACGGGCCTCACTAAGGCATCCTGTGCGATAGTCGTTGGAGTTCTACGCAAAGGTCAAAAGACACCTACTTCTCAACAGATCGAAGAGGTAAATGCTTCTTATGAAATTTTGGAAAAATACTTGGGAAAGACAAAGTTTCTGGCATGCGACCATTTGACGGTAGCTGATATTTCATGCGTTGGTACAATCACTTCTACGAATTACTGGGTGCCTATAGATGAGAAGTATACCAATGTGAAGGCATGGTTGAATGCGGTGCAGAAAGAAGATTGGTACAAAAAGGGAAATGTGCCAGGACTCGTAGCGTATGAAGTGTTTTTCAATTCAAGACTAAATAAAAGTGTTTCGTTGTAAAAATTGTATTTGTGAGACTTGTTCTCTTATTGAATTAAGGTCAAAATTTAATTGACATAGTCGCCCAAAATGCTCTTTGCCACTTTCTAGTTGCTGTGTTGGTAGAAGAAGTGGCAGAACATACTTCCCAGTACCCCAAATAACATAAGTTTGAATGGCAAGGATTACCTTATCAAGAGATATTCTTGTTATCAAGTTCGGCAAATAGGGGGTATTTGCCAGATAAGCAATATTATTTATTTATTATAACCTAAGGCAATATAAGACCGGATACAAAAACGATTATGATATCATAGAAAGTGACATAAGAACTATGCAATATTTATGAAGTATTCGAGAATTAATTGCCTGAAGTAATGTTCAGTAAGCACACGGTAATTTAATGTATTGTAATATTTTAGACAGCTATAAAGACGACGATCTATAGTTTCTACACTTTATCTATTGAATCGAATTTTGATATTTTGTTTGCAGGTAAAGGTGTTGTCTTATTGCGTGCCTAACACGACATTTTTTTAATGGCATACTGAAAATTTACGATTGGTGACAAAGTCTGTCTTATAAGTTACTGTACCAGTTAGACAGGTTAGCAGCCGACTTTTAATCGCTCATCAACAAACTGATTCTCTGACCAGACCTTGGAAGCTGAGTCACCAAAATAAGAAATGATTTTTCTGTTCGGAAGAAGTAACTGACATAGGTAGTTCATGGACAAAGATGAGTAAAGGGTGGTCCTATGAAACTGCCCTGAGGTACACTATAAGTTAAATTTGGTTTAAAACTTATGTTTTTTTTTGTATCAGCTTTTCAATTGATTTGGGGACTATATATAGTTGTTCGACTATTGTATTTGAGAGTTTTAAGATAGCTTTAAATGTCTATGAATTTTAGTATAGATAATAATATTTTCTTCTGCAGAAATTAGCTTGCTATTTTAATGTTTGTTTGAAATTAATTAAGTTATTTCTCAAATATAAAAGATGTCGAGGATGATAAATCGCAGCATTCGAACCGTACTTTAGTGAACGCTTCACCAAGTAAGGGCATTACCTACTGGCATTCTCTGACTGCGAATACGATACTATACCTTTTATGGGTCAAGATCTTTTGAGAATGGATAAAATAGCTTTATAATCACTATCGTAAGCATATTTTGTAATAATGATGATCGCCCTTTCAACGAGATATTGATTAAACCTTTTATTATGTCATTAAAATAATTATTATAGCACTGGATTTAATTATAATTGATGATGCATAAAATTACGAATTCCGTCACATGAAACTACTTTTGATATAAAACTCTTGTAAATTGAAAGTGTCTTAAAAATAATAAATAATAATAATAAAGTTTTTTTTAAATTGTTTTTATAAGAAATATTTAAATTGTATAAAAATATTATAATTGTGTAAAATAAAGGGAATAATAAGCTTTATTTAATTCCATGCATAGTAAGTACATATTAAACGATAACAATTGGTAACTTATTAACATAATATTCAATTACATTTTTACACTTAGATGATATTTGATTTCTAATTATAAATTCTATTTTGTTATTAGTTTGGGTATTATTTGCTTTAATTTTCAACTACCTAATTATTTAATGCGTGGACCCCGTTCGGGTAAAAGTGTCTTACCGTTAGACAAATAAACCTTTTCGGCAGTACTTTAGTTACGTGCCAATAACATTTAACTTTTATGTAGGTTCACTTTATCATCATCATTCCTATCATTATCCTGCCCTTATCCCAATTAAATTGGGATCGACGCAGCATATACGAGCATCTTTTGTCAGTACTTTTTATTAAGGTTCCGTACCCAAAAGGTAAAAACGGGACCCTCTTAATAAAACTTCGCTGTCCGTCCGTTTGTCACCAGGCTGTATCTTAAGAACCGCGATAGTTAGACAAATGATATTTTCACAAATTATGTATTTCTGTTGCCGTATAACAACGAATATAAATAGTGGGGGGTTCCCATACAACAAACGCGTTTTTTTTGCCGTTTTGGTACAGAACCCTTCATGTGTGAGTCCGACTCGCACTTGGCCGGTTTTTTTAAATAGGCCCACCCTTTTTTTTTTTTTTTTGGGGGGTGGGAAATCATCAAATAACCCCTCCCGCTCTTGGGCAGAGCGAAAGGGAGTGTCAGACTTCTACTAACTAAAAAACACCCATGTTCCTTCTTCGCCCTTCATGTCGAGGCCGCGGTATCCCTTGCGGACAACCCGCAGCCTCGACAGGAAATGGGCCCACCCTTGAACTCAATCTTGTACTGAGGCCATAAATGACGTTGAAACGAGCTGACCCAAAAAAAAAGCCTATTAAATCGCGACTTAAATAGATTGGGGTCATATTAACTAAGAAACACCAACGCAGGCAGAGAATTCCACTCCTTGACTGTGCGCATAATAAGAAATGCAGCAAAGCGCTTTGTGCGTATGTGTGGAACATCGAAAAGATATGGGTGATAGCCTCTAGAACGTTTATACTCCCGATGGAAGAAGGGAGATGGTGGAATGAGCTCAGGTGACCACACTCATCGAATTACAGTCTTTAAAAGACCGATAAACATGTAACTTTGCGGCAGTACTTTTCTATTTGTCGACATCTCCAGAATCTCTCTCAGCCTGATATATTTCAAACAGAACATTCTTTGTTTCTTTAATATTTTCCTACTTCCAACTATAAACATACAAACAAACAAACACACAACAAAACAAAAACACAACAACACAAACAAACAAAAACAAACAAAACAAAACACATAACAAAAACAAACAACAACAAAACAAAACACACATAACAAACAAAAACACAACTGAACAAACAAAAACACAACTGTCTGTCTGTTAAACATAACTGGCAAAATGTGGGTGTACTATTAGGTATACCTCTGGCTAACCCTTCGGGGATTACAGGCGTGATGTTATGTTATGTTATGTTCCAACAATACATTTTGTATGAATAGTATTTATTGACATGAACCTACCAATCAACGGCATACCATAACAATTAATATCAACGATACGAGATGTACTGTGCTCTATTAGTTGTCAACTGAACGACAGTTATCAAAGGACAATAGTCAATATATCTTGTTCATGGATCGACAATAACATTATTTTGTTTGCAGTGACATTAAAGTATTGTGACAGGTTCGCAATAACTGTGATTTACAGAGTTTTAAAAATTGTGTTTCATGTGATCGTTTCAGTAGTTACAGATATAAATCTCTTCGATGATGATTGACTCTCTTACTACCTTAATGTTGCTTAAGTTCATCATCTGCCTAGCCTTTTCCCAACTATGTTAGGGTCGGCTTCCAGTCTAACCGGATGCAGCTGAGTATCAGTATTTTACATGGAGCGACTGCCTATCTGACCTCCACAACGCAGTTAATACTAGGTAATACGATACTCTTTGGTAAGACTGGATGTCAGAATTTGTGATCACTGACTACCTGTAACGACTGCCAAAGATCTATATATGGCAGCCGGGACCAACAGCTTAACGTGCTTTCTTAAAATTAGTAAGTAAGTGAATTTGAATTTGAGATTTGCTGCGAGCATTTGCTGTTATTACTTGTAGTAATGCAGACAAAAAAAATGTGTAACATATTTTTCGACAGATCAACATAAGTATTTTTAACCGACTTCAAAAAAGGAAGAGGTTCTATGTTCGTGTGTTTTTTTGTTTTTATGTATGTTACCTGATTTCTCCTCCATTTGTGAACCGATTCTCAAAATTCTTTTTTTATTTGAAAGAGTATACTCCTGAGGTGGTCCCATTTAAATTTAGTGAAGATCTGATCCTGATCTTCGGAGATATACAATAGAACTCTTCAAAAATAGACGGCAAATCTGTCGTGATTGCTGCAATCGCTTGGATGTTTATTGTTTACGCAACATCTTAACTTACCATCACGCCTGTATGCTCTGACGGGGTACGCAGATGTGTACAGGACGCCCAGATTTCGAGAGTTAGGTATGTTAAGTTCCATTTTATTGCGGGTAAGCCTATTACCGTGACATGTATTGTTAACAACGTAAAATTAATGAATATCTATCTCAACTAAAAATGGAAAAATAAAAAAACTTTTTTGCAAAAAATAAAACCGACTTCAAAAACACAAAAAAGTGAAAAATAACTTTAGCTTCTGAAGTCGGTGACAAAAAAACTGAATAAAACAAACAAAAGTCACCGACTTCAGAAGCTAAAGTTATTTTTCACTTTTTTGTGTTTTTGAAGTCGGTTTTTGAATTTATATTTTACTTGCCATACTAAGTCTCTTATCACGTTCTTAATAATATTATCAAGCTCCAAAACCATTCAGAAAACCGCTAACTACAGTTTTTACAAACAAAAGCAAAATAGAACCATAAATCACAAAAAAAGGCAGCATGGACTTGCGATTAAAAAGTTGTGCTAATGTTGACGAAAAACAACGAAAACCTGTCGGTGTTGACTCGAACAAGGTAGAACATGGTAAAAGATGTTCGTGCCCCAGTTCAAAGACACCTGATCACACAAAATCGCGTGACTCCATGCTTTAAGATATCAGCAGGTCTGAGTGTGGTATAAGCTATGACAGAGTGGTGTTATAAAAAGGTTGTATGGATTTAAATAGACTGATTTGAAAGCAAGCCCTATTTTCAGCGTTATTTTTTTTTGTAAATAATAGGGATGGAGTTCCGGGAGTCGGGACTTTTTTATTGGAAATTTCCTCCTCTTTCAGGAACTTTTTTTTAAATTTCTTAAAAATAATTATTTTTGAAATTATTAACAAAAAAGTAAATACCTTAATTTTTTTTTCTTATTTTTTTTATAACAATCACAATTTTTTATGTGCTTAAAAACCCTTAAAAACATTTTTTCTAGGCGCCATTCCGAATCGAATGAGCTATCGCACATACTCGTATTTTTAGGAGCTTTATTTCTATTTAACACGTTTTTGAACTTGTTGACTAGACTATTGTAACATTTTCGTCATACAGGTCACAAGATCGCAGGCAAAGATAGGATATCTTTACCTGCGTGTAGGTCGGAAATTATCTAGCGAGAACTTGGTACCGAGATAAAGTGGTTACGGTTTACTAGTATATAAAACTATTTCGATATCCTCTCAGTCGACTTTTGGTTTTGCTTTGATGATATTAATATAGATGGATTGATGATATAAAGGAATTATCAGGTTATAATGTTCCGACGTTTGGCTCCCAGACTGGAGCGGGCCGGGGTTGCCTTCAGGTGGCTCTTGCCCAATCTGGGGGGGCCAAATGCCTCCTGCCGGAGGCTCTATGCGGGGATCGTGCGTTCCATGGCCCTTTACGGGGCCCCGGTGTGGGCGAGTGCTTTGAGAAAGCGGGCCGCCCACTACCTGAACGCGCCCCAAAAGGTGATGGCCGTAAGGCTAGTCCTTGGGTACCGCACGATTTCCCGCGAGGCGGCGAACCTCCTTGCCGGATTGCCGCCATGGGATCTGGAGGCGATAGTCCTCGCGCGCCTTCATGAATGGCGCGCGGAGGCGCTGCACCGGGGGGTCACTCCGTTGCCGCGGCTAATTGCTGCGCAGCGGACAGACCTCCGGTGCGATCTCATGGCGGCATGGAGAGAGCGACTGTCGCAACCCCGTGCAGGGCACGCCACGATAGTGGCGGTAAGTCCCCTCTTTGAGGAGTGGCTGGAGAGGCGCCACGGCGCCCTCACCTTCCGTCTGACGCAGGTACTCACCGGACACGGTTGTTTCGGGAGGTACCTG
Source organism: Diarsia brunnea (assembly GCA_949774965.1). NCBI lineage: Eukaryota > Metazoa > Arthropoda > Insecta > Lepidoptera > Noctuidae > Diarsia > Diarsia brunnea. The sequence goes on along the minus strand of OX459000.1, from coordinate 18,438,540 downwards.
CACCGAATCAGGCGGGAGGAAACGCCCGGATGCCACCATTGTGAGGATCGGCCAAAGGACACGGTGGAGCGCACCGTGGAGGTGTGTCCCGCTTGGGCGGAGCCCCGCCGTATCCTCGTAGCGGCGACCTCTCGCGTCCGGCCCTGGTGCAAGCCATGGTCCGAGGCGAGGAGGAATGGGACGCCGTCGCCTCCTTCTGCGAAGCAGTGATGCTAGCGAAGGAGGTGGCGGAACGTGAGAGGGAGAGAACCTCTCGTCCCAGCCGCCGCGGGAGGCGCTCCCGGCGTCGGGGGCCACGTGATGGCTTCCGGCCACCGTAGACGCGGGTTTGTGGACGGTGAGTGATGGGTAAGCTCGCCGTCCGTCCGTCTTATGACGACGACAGGCCGTGTCGACGGCGCGTTCGTGTTCCACGCGCGCCTCAAACAGATGTCAGCAACATGGAAGGGGCCCGCAAGGGCCGACGCCTGTCGAGGGCTAAGAAGGAACATGGGTGGTTTTTAGTCAGTAGAAGTCCGACACTCCCTCTCGCTCTGCCCAAGAGCGGGAGGGGTTATTTGATGATTTCCCACCCCCAAAAAAAAAAAAAAGGTTATAATGTTCCCACTGCTGGGACACAGACTTCACCTCTAACAGAAGAAACGGGCTATAATCTACGTTCGTTGGTCTTTATATTTTTGGTTCTAGAACATGCTACTTTCCTCACGATGAAGGAAAGGCTAAAAAAAATTAATTGTAAGAAAAAGAGGAATTATCACAAAATAACTACAAAAAAGTGGCTTTTATTTTACACGTAGATAACTTCTATTCTTTGTACTTCTATTTACATCAATTTATCTCTTATCTGTTTACTCTTAAAAATCTAACCTTGGACACAACCCAAATTAAATTGCCGCCGTCTGCTTTAAATTGGGCCACAACCGAAACCGCCCGTGATGCGCGCTCATTAAATACAGAAAGAGGCAATTCCGACTTCCGATGCGCACAATTTGGGATGCTCAAGTAATTCAAGACCACCTTACTGTCTACACTACAATATAAATTTTACTAAATTCAAAGTCAGGTTGATGTTTTTGTTTTGAACTGTTCTCTGTCTATTACTTTACATGGTAACACCACGTCTTTAATATTCAAAGGGTTAGGCAAAAGTGGAGGTACCTAGTAGGTTACACCCACATTTTACCACTTATGTTTATCTCACATGTAAAAGGTGGCAAGCCCACTGCCACCGACTGGACACATATTCTACTGAGAAATTCAATATCACTTCGCTGGACCTGGGAATCGTATGAATGAATGAATGATTTATTTGCGAGAATATAGGTTTTTTACATAAGTTCTTGAAGTACATAATAAATTTGTTTCACTATATTCGGCATTTTAGCCATACAAATATTTAGATATTTAGATTTTACATGTTTCGGTTGTAGCATGCATTATACATTTATGAATTAGCCAAAGAAAAAAAAAATATGGATAATCATTTAAATTTCGATTATAATGCAATTATTTAATAAAGGTACCCAGAAAATCATGCTCAGCAGTCGCACTTGTAACCACTAGACCGACGACGCAGTCAGAACACAAGTGGTATAGTTTAAGAAAAAATAGTTTGGTACAAACTAACGAAAAACGATGAGAAATGAATCACGAAAGCAAACCCATCCAGACAATTTAGTATCTACTACTACACTAACTGCCGCACTCAGAAACTCGTCACGAAACGGCGACGAATTTTTATGTTTCGTATTTACGAGCACAGTTCGTACTTATTTCGAGAATTATCGATCGTTTTGAGTGTGTTATTTCGTACCATTTCATAATGAGACCATTTAAATAATTAAGTGCTATTCAGCAGCAATTCGCGATTCGTAATGATGGAGCATTGAGCCAAATTAGTACATGAGCACCCAAAGAGCGTACTTTTTTCCGACTTTGTGTATGAATGTTTGAATACTATTTTGTTTTGCATTTTTTGGCAATTATGAGTCAACTTTTTTCTTGATTTTCATTAACATAATTTAGGTATGAAATGCCTGTAAGAACTAGAATAAGTTATGTGTAACATGCCTTGTTAGAATATATAATATCTTCTCAAAATATTTGATAAATAGTGAACAGACATTATCAAATATTATATGACATAATTGACATTATAAATACGAAAGTAGTATGTTTGTTTGCTACCTTTTCACGACTAAACAGTTGATCAGATCATAATGTTTGTCATGGAGATAGATTATATTCTAGGGATAACATAGACTATCTTTTTTTAAATCACACATACATAAAAATTTCCACGAGAACGAAGTGGCGGGCAACAGCTAATAAAATATAAAATACATTTTATAATACCGATATATTTTAAGAAAAAACCGAAACATACATAACAATCCTCCTTGTTCTTAATTAGTCAACCTGCAATACTCTTATTAATATCCGACAACGACTTTAAAATCATTACCCGAACAAAACCAAAAAAGACGCACATGTTTGCGATTTTGCAACAAAAAGTCGCCCGTGTGCGGCTTTTAATTACCGAGGCAATACGGCTTACTTTACGGGCAAACAAACGTGCTTTGATTTCAATTTATCGTTTCTTGTAATCGTGTATCGAGACAAAACGACGTGGGTAGTCTTAAAAACGCATGTATTTTAAACCATTTTATGATGTTTAATTTTTATTTCACATACATACATAAACTCACGCCCTTTTCCCATGGGGGTAGGCAGAAACCACAGAACGCCACTTGCTACGATCCTTACATACTCCTTTTGCCTCGTCCACATTCATACATCTGCATCTGCATTTCTACATTCATTCATTCTTAATTTTTATTTCATTTATACAAATAAGAAATGGGTAGCGGTGGCATAGTGGTGGCAGCCCCAACTTACGAACAGTAAGTCGCAGGTTCGATCCCAGGCAGGCACATTACTTTGTGTAATTTATTTCATCACCGCTGCTCTCAAAACGGTGAAAGGAAACATCGTGAGGCAACCGGCATGTCTTAGAACCAAAACAATCGAAGACATGTCTTGTGACATCTACCAACCCGCAATGGGCGGGCGTGGTGGATTATAGCCCATCCCTCTCCTAGAGAGGAGGCCTGAGTCCCTGCAGTGGGAAAATTATAGGCTGATGAGGAAATAGGAAATTGAAGTGTCGGTGTGTTTGTCCAGAACAAACACACCGACACTAATCTCCGTAACGACTGGATGGAATTTGACGGGACTTTTACTGGGAGATATCCAGTAAAAGATATCGATATAAGGAGTTATTTAGGTGACTTTTATTTTAGAAAAATATTAATGATTATAAGACTCCCCAAATAGTTTACTTATTTTATTTTATTCTTTAGTTGGGAAAATGTAAAGTAGATGATGAAGATAATTGTATAAATAAACTAGCTGATGCCCGCGACTTCGTTCCCGGTAACTTTGATGGGTGACTAAAAAAATGTTTGGTGTGGACAACCCTTAATACTTAGGGGTATGAAAAATAGATGTTGGCCGATTCTCATAGATACCGGATAAGCACAAAAAATTTCATCAAAATCGGTCAAGCCGTTTCGGAGGAGTATGGCAACGAAAACTGTGACACGAGAATTTTATATATTAGATAGATATACCATAAACTCTTTCATTTATATTTGGCTATTTATAAAACTTCACAAAAACTAGTAAGCACTAATAGTATACGTAAACGGGTCGTTTACGATGTGCCAAGGACTTGTTACTGTGATATTTACTGCACATTGCACTTGCATGAAATACGAGTTGCAAACATCTGCGAATTTAAATAGCATTTCTATTTCTACGTAAGACACTATCCGATACGTTCTTCAAATAATGTACATTGAAGAGAAAAAAAAGACATTATATAGGTATACACTATTAAATCCATGTTTTGCTACTGAGAAAATTCCTGATACAATAACCCAATAACACCTTCCCAGACACGGGAATAGAACCTAGGACCTCGCCCTCAGAAGTCGTGCTAGCGACGATTCGACCAACGAGGTAGCCAATAGTACACAGGGTGTAAATCAACCCATCACACACCCGTCAACCAAGCTTTCTGTACATCAAACTAAGCACCCCTACGCAAACATTTTTGCTGGGAAACGATTTTTTTTTTTGGGTCAAAAATCACATTTTACGGTAAAACTCGATGCAGCACTGTTAAAACATTGTGTTTGTGGATGTTTTGAATAGTAAACGGGTCATGGAGGTAATTTATGCATAGTTATAACCTGAAAAACTAGTATTTACAAAAAAACAGCTGTGAAAAATTTGGAACTTTGACCCCCAATATCTCCGTAACTAGGAGGTTCCCAGGTATGGTCTAGAACAAAATGATCGCAGTGGTGGGGAGAACAAGCGCCTTTCGTTTGCGTTAAGGGTACTTTTACATTTTTTATAATAGGTATGAAAGAACAATATTATTGTCACTAAAAAGAACCACAGTTTGCTAAAGTATAATCATTCCTCGTTTTTTTCCATATTTACTAAAAAATAGTTCTACACAACATCCTGCCTGTTATCTTCGAAAGGTTAGGCAGAGGTGTACTAGTACACCCACATTTTGCCAGTTATAAGTCCCATGTATTAGAGTGAAAATGATGGGTAGTTAAAAAAAAAAACTAATTAGTCCGTCAGATAGTTTTTCAAAAAATATTGGGCACGTATTTTTTTTTTATTGATGTAAACAAACAATGAAGACGATACAGTGCTTTGAAAACTCGTGTGACGTCATATTAGTATGACATTTTTTACCGGTGAGTGACGTCACAACCGGCCCTCAAATCTTTGACGCGTTTTATCTTCGTCATTTTTTATTGATTTAATAAAACAAAAAATACGTATCCAATATTTTTCGATAATCTAACAGACGGATTAATTAGAATCATTACTTTTTGAGTCAGTAAACCTCCCTGTTATATGTATTATTAACCCTTTTTTTCTTTTCAATCCTCAGCACAATTCCTTCACAACACATTCATTTCAATCACTATGTATTAGCAGCCCTACACATCCCAGTAATTCCTAGTCTTTTAATATAGTCTAGGCAGACAGACGCTGCACAAAGGCATGCGACGCTCTACAACGAGGCGTATGCCAATCGCATTCCGAAGGCGATTCAAAGTCTTGAGTGAATGATTTATTGGTACCAAAACCGTTAGGAAGGGTTCAGTCATTGCAATGAGTCACTGGTGACTGGGTTGGTTGGTTTGTGAACTTCGATTTAGCTAGCTCTGTCTGAAGTCGAAACCTGAGTGTCTAGGACTATTTTGGTAGTAGACATAATAGACGGGAGGAAATGCAGCGCGATTTTGCCACAGATTTCTAACGACTAAAAACCACCCATGTTCCTTCTTAGCCCTTTTTTTTTGGAAGGTGTGAAATCATCAAATGACTCCTCCCGCTCTGGGCAGAGCGGTAGGGAGTGTCCGACTTCTACTGACTAAAAACCACCCATGTCCCTTCTTAGCCCTTTGTGTGGAGGGCGCGGTATCTTTTTCGAACAACCCGCAGCCCCAACGGGTTCCTTCTTAGCCCTTCGTGTCGAGGTTGCACTATCTCTTTCGAACAACCCGCAGCCGCGACGGGAGCTACGAGCTCCTCAGGTAATCTTCTAATCTAATCAGAGAATGTTCATTTAACCTATTGGTTTGGAGTTCCGCCAGAATACCTGATTGATCGGTACACATTTTATTGAGGAAGTCCCATTAAACGAACTGTTAATCCGATTGCCAAGTCTTAGAACAAATGTTAGTGGTGCACAACTATAGTACGTAACAACACGACCATTACATTCTTGAAGAACAGTAGGTAAGTGGGTTTTTAGAACTAAAATGCAGTAACTGGGATAGAAGTGCAAAACTCGTGTTTTATAACACAACATAACATCATGCTTGTAATCCCCGTAGGGTTAGGCAAAGGTGTACCTAAATATTACACCCACGATTCGCCAGTTATGTTTAAGTCCCATGTAGTTGGCGGCGAGCCTATTGTCAACAACCTGGAGCAAACCCAGCCTCCGTGGATTTTACTGAGAAATTTCTGAAAACCCCAGTATCATTTTACTCGATCCGGGAATCGAAACCAGGACCTTATACTGAGCAGTCGCGCTTGCAGCCACTGGACTAACGAGGCAGTACTTTAAACAGCACATTTTGTCAATCAATTGACGGCACGGATGGCGCAGTGGCTAAGCGATTGGACTGCTGTACTGCGTGTCGCGGGTTCGATCCCCGCACGGAACAAATATTTGTATGGCCTACAAATAGTTGTTTCTGGTCTGGGTGTGTTTGTGTATGTGAGTTTAAATGTTTGTAAACGCACCCACGATACAGGAGAAATTCCTAGTGAGGGGCAATATTAAAAAAAAAAAAAAAATATCATATAGTTGTTTCTATATTATTATTATATCATTTAGTTGAAGCTTTGTCTCGCATAGAGATAGCAACCAGCATCGCTCAATACCATTTTATCATGATCTTCCTAACCTTTTTTTTTTGGGTGGTGGAAAATCATCAAATAACCCCTCCCGCTCTGGGCAGAACGGAAGGGAGTGTCAGACTTCTACTGACTAAAACCACCCTTGTGGTGGTATGTTCCTTCTTAGTCCTTGTGCCGAGGCCACGGTATCTCTTTCGAACAACCCGCAACCCCCGACGGGATCCTCCTACCCTTGACCCATATTAGGGTCGGTGACATCAACCTTTTGATTTGGAGCGTCGGAGAAGATGTAGTCAAACATTTCATTCATACCTGGGGACAAAAGAAAAATAACTTATTAGTTAACTATTAGGTTAGATGACAATAAGAGTTTGTCAGTTAGATTTCCAAAAAATATTGGACACATATTTTTCTTTCTTTCTTTCTTAAAGTGACGTCACAAGCCGATTCATGATCTTTGACGCGTTTTATTTTCGTCAATTTTTATTAATTTGATAAAACCAAAAACACGTCGTATCCAATATTTTTCGGTAATCTAACTGATGACGGACTAAGAAGAATCATATTTTTTTAGTCACGAATCATCTCTATTATAAATCTGGAGTTAAGGTTAGGCACATGATGACAAAAGGCAAGGAAATATTGTGCAAAAATAACATAAAAATATTTTGATATAAGATTTTAAACTGACATGGTCACTAGCACTATTATTTATACTGAAAACGGGATATTTACCATGTTTACTGATTGTTTCGAGTTCCCGATATTTCGGCGCTGTTACAAGCACCATGATCACGGATAAACTGAAGTCATTGCGGGTGGATGTTTATAAGCAGACAAATCGGTCTACCCTCTTTCTTGTTCGTTTTTTGCGTTCGGTACCACTACCATTGTCACTCACTACACGATTCTGTTCCCGACACACAAAACTCACTGTGTCCACTCGCGAGCTTTTTTCCACACTTTTTCGGTTTTTGCACAGTTGAACCACTGGATTCCAGGCTCTCGACAGTTGAAACCCATCCTCCCGGTTAAAGTTTTTGTATTTGGTAATTTAAGTTTATCCGTGATCATGGTGCTTGTAACAGCGCCGAAATATCGGGAACTCGAAACAATCAGTAAACATGGTAAATATCCCGTTTTCAGTTTAAATAATAAAATATTTTGAGTTACGAAAATTTCAACAAAGAATTTCAACTTGTAGAAGTATTAACTAGACGGTCCCGTCAGGTCAAAGTCGCCATAAAATTTTGATGTGCAGTGGAAAACACCACTTCATTTTCTAAATGTTAAGAGCTACGAGTACTTCGATGTTGTTGCCAATAATTACATTCTTACTTATAAGGGAGGTAATAAAAGTAATTCAAGAAATGTTAACTGCTTATGGAACGCTAAATTCTTCATTACTCATTAACAGTTGCATTTTATTAATATTAATTTAATTTAAACGGTAACAATAGGCTCGCCCCCAAGGTACTTAAATATAACCCACGAATAGGGTAGTTAACTAAAAAAATCTAATTAGTCTGTCAGATGGAGTTCCAAAAAATATTGGACACGTTGTTTTTGTTTTTTCACGTACACAGTGCTTTGAAAACTCGTGTGACGTCATATTCTAAGACATTAGCTAGTATGACATTTTTTACCGGTGAGTGACGTCATAACCCCCCACTCAAATCTTTGATGTGGTTTCTTCGTCAATGTGGATTGATTTGATAAAACAAAAAACACTTATCCAATATTTTTTTAGATGATCTAAAAGACGGACTAATTAGAATCATATTTTATTTAGTCAGGAAACATCTCTATTGTAGGTGTACTAATGAGTACACCTATGCCTAACCCTTCGGGGATTACTGGCGTGATGTTATTTGTTGAACGATAACTTTTGCTAGGTCTTTGCAAAAGCTTAGCCTAAGAATAGCCTAAATATATATGGCAGAATCATTGCAATATGCAATCTCATCATTTGTTATTATAGAGTTCAAATTCACTTTAAAAATTGTAAAAATAAAAACCTGCTAGCATTTATGCATCCTGACAACAACTTAATATAGCAGACTATTTATCTCGGCTATAAGAAGTAGCCGCTCTGGGAAAATAGCTTCATTACAGACTATTTTAATTATTTCAAATGTTCGAGCAGATGGTGCCTAGTTAACACTTTATATTGTCACATTAAAGATTTCTTGAAGTAGTATTTATGATGACTTATATTTCCCGTCTCTTTGCCGTAACGAAGCCTGCTACAGAATCATTTCTTTGGTGTGAAAATTATGAAGATGCACTTTTGGACTCGTTCGTTTTGTTACATACCATAACATCTCACCAGAGGTGTTCATCAGAGGTGTTCCACTGCCTAACTCTTTGGGGATCACATATTATGTCCACCTAATAGTACACCCACATTTCGCCAGTTATGTTTGAATCATGACACTTATTAGGGAGACGTAATAAGGGGCGAGCCTGTGGCCATCATCCGGGCGCAAACTTCGTGGTTGTTAGTGATATATTCTTGATTTAAAAACCCTATGAACAAGCTACCTGGCCTGGGAATCGAACCCGACACGCTCAACAGTCGCAATAGGTGATCGGACAAAAAAAAAACTAATTAGTCCGTCTGATAGATTTCCAAAAAATATTAACCACATATTATTTTTTTTCACATAAACAAAAAATGAAGACGATACAGTGCTTCGAAAACTCGTAAACTCCTTGAAAACGTCACAAGTCAGTACATTTTTTACCTACAAATGACGTCACAACCCTCCACTCATGATCTTTGGCGTATTTATCTTCGTCAATTTTTATTAATTTGATAAAACAAAAAACACGTATCTAATATTTTTCGATAATCTAACTGACGGACTAATTAGAATCATATTTTTTTTAACTCAGTCCGATCCCCTATTGCGGCCACTAAACCAACATGGCAGTCGTGATATTAATTTTATCAAAATAAGCATTATTATTATTTTGAGAGACTGCTCTAGGATTGTAGATGCATAATTAAATATTGCATTTTGCATTTATAAGGTAACGTAATATAATTAATATGCTAATTTAATTGCAAAATATATAAAAAGGTCACAGAATTAAATTCAAAATAAAAGATCAAGATATGACCTAAATATAAAACCGGATTAAGAATATTTTACTGTTACAGTATTTCATAATATATCACGTTTTTAGATGCGTATTTAAATAATAGAAATAAAGAAGAAATAATAAAAACCTATACCAACGGATCTCTTGTTATAACCAGTTCTTGAAATTGTAGTAGTAGCTTCTGTATGAATTTATTAAATTAAAATTGTTTTTTTTGGTTAGTTACGTAGGTATATATACCTACTTTTTTTTTTTTGGCGGGTGGAATATCAAAATCATCATATAACCCCACCCGCTCTTGGGCAGAGCGAAAGGGAGTGTCAGACTTCTACTGACTAAAAACCACCCATGTTCCTTCTTAGCCCTTCATGTCGAGGCCGTTGTATCTCTTGCGAACAACCCGCAGCCCCGACGGGGTATATCTTTCGAACATGACCTTAATTAAGTTTAATTTTAAGTTTTACTTTTCGGTACTTACCATTGACTTATATATTAGTTTTTATATCAATGATATGGTTTTTGAATTTTAATTTAGTTGCCTTTGTTTTATTTTCTTATGTTTTGTCCTGTGTGACTACAATAAATATGTATATTTTTCTTTCACCTTATCTTTCATGGACAAGTAAATGATTTCCATACGTGTTTCAATCCTAAACAACGCGGAGTGTGTGTTGCCTTTCAACTATTTTAACACCTACATGTATTTCCAAAAAAAGATAAAAAAGTTATTTTGCAAGGATTGTTTATATTCGGGGCTGCAGGTTGTTCGAAATAGATACCGCGACCTCGGTGCAAGGGCTAAAAAGGAACATGGGTGGTTTTTAGTCAGTAGAAGTCTGATACTCCTTTTCGCTCTGCCCAAGAGCGGGAGGGTTATTTGATGATTTTCGACCCGCCAAAAAAATAAACAAAAAAGGGTTGTTTATATAATCAAACTTAAACAACCAAGCCCCAGTTTCTACCAACAAAGTTTCTAGAAGTTAAGTTTCTACCAAATGCATGGAACAAACTCCTTATATCTGCATCTCTCTCACTCCTGTATCACGTCCAACGCCTGGAAGCTTCCATGCGATCAAAGAAAGAAGCAATTAATAGCATCGTTGTTGTCACTACATAGCTCAGTCAATCATCGACTCTTCAATCACGAATAGACTTGTTTATCTAGGACACCGGCAAAATACCATGAAGGTATGCTCTTTAGATATTTCGGTACAAATAATCAGGTGCATAGACTCGTTAGATAAGCTGATTCAAAGTCTGTAAATCAGTCTTGCCAAGGAGTATCGAGTTATCTTGTTAGGTACTGGGTAATACTGGTATCCACCTGTATTTGGTTGTGAGTAATGGGCTAGCTCGCCGTCCGTCCGTCTTATGACGTCGACGGGCCGTGTCGACGGTGCGTACGTGTTCCACGCGCGCCTCAAAGAGATGTCAGCAACATGGAAGGGGCCCGTTTTGTTCTTCCAGTTGCAAGTAAAAACCTGGCCAAGTGCAAGTCGGACTTGCACATGAAAGGTATCGTACAATTGTAGTAGATACTGAGAGATTTTCCATGTTATTTTAGCACTATAGACTTCTTATAGGTTTTCCTGTAATCTATAAGTGTTGAACTAATTTTTGTATTTTTTTCAAAATTTTAGGCTCAGTAGTTACGGAGATAAGGGGGTGAAGAATGGTCGGACAGACAAGCAGACACACGAGTGATTCCATAAGGGTTCCGTTTTTTCCTTTTGAGGTATGGAACCCTAAAAAAGCTAAACATTGAAATATTGTTCATTCCAGCTAGTCGTTCGTATGCTCGACCCGAATCCACAATGCATACCCACTCGTTGCTTATGAAAAACCGATTTTACATACAGACAGTTTTATGTAGTAACAACACAGAGTTTTTAGTCGTCGGCAACCAAACGAATGGAAAAAACTGCACGTGAAATACGTTTTTTTCAACGTTTTGTGAGCCACCGAAAAAGGGTGTTAATTGCGTCGAAAATTTTATGTCGAAGCACGTACTGTTATGCGTTTTAATTTCCACGGTGATCGTCGGTAGTACGCTGATGCAAATGCATGGAAAAACTAACCGAAACGTATGAAAAAGAAATTCACATTTCGCTGAATTTAACAATCAAATCGTGATTTTTTTTTCTTAAATTATATGTTTTTCTGTTTTCAAAAATTACATGTTTTTCTGTCTTCGAATGTTGTGTAATGCTTTGGCAAAAATAACTCAAATAATAGACTATTTTTTCGAACATTTGGAACCGCTTTCCAAGTGACAAGCAATTTATTATAATATCATTTCAACGCTTAAGGGGACACAAAACGCAAATAACACGTGTGCGCAAAAACCTCTATTCTACTTCACGTTCAATACCTAAATTGAAAGTGAAGTCTCATTCGCAGAGAAAGGGTTAAAAAAGAGGTGAAAATAAAATGAGTGCTGGAGTAATGTGTGGTCTTGACGCTTGTTCCAGACAAGGTCAAGTTGACGGGTTAAAAGGTGGGCTTTGGTTTAAAGGACGGGCGTTAGCGGTTTAGAGGAGTTTTGCTTGTATTATTTATACTCGGTCAGGGCTTGACGGCTGAATGGTCGAATCATACATCACATCAAGTGCTGTGCACCTGTGGTGTTTTAGATTTATACACTAGAGGTACATTACATGTTTAATAATAGTCCTACGGGATCATATTACCGGGATAAAAAGTAGCCTGTGTTAATCCAGGTTATAAACTATCGGTGTGCAAAATTTCATACAAATCGATTGAGTAGTTTTTGCTTGAAAGAGTAATTAATCGGATCGAGTTATTTTAGCAAGTGAAAACGATGAGTTGGAAATGAAACACAACCCTATTTTGCGGAATAGGGTAGTTAACTAAAAAATATAATTAATCCGTCAGATAGATTTCCAAAAAATATTGGACATATATATTTTTTATTTTTTCACGTAAACAAACAATGAAGACGATACAGTGCTTTAAAAACTCGTGTGACGTAATATTCTAAGACATTTTTTACCGGTGAGTGCCGTCACAAACCCCCACTCAAATCTTTGACGAGTTTTATCTTCGTAATTTTTAATTGATTTGATAAAACAAAAAAATACGTATCCAATATTTTTCGATAATCTAACAGACGGACTAATTAGAATCATATTTTATTTAGTAGTAAACGTCCCTACTGTGCATATTATAATATACTTCATCTTCAGTCATTACTTTGGCTTAGCTTTAATATCGTGTAGATTTATACCAATCACTAAAATAAATAAGTTTTTGCGATTATTTATCTAAGTTTATTGTTTGAATTTCAATTGTCTAACCAACCACAGTTATACCGGATAAACAAAAGTAATGTGCGATAATATTTTTCCTTTCCAACACTTGTGCCATAAGATGTATTTTACGAGCTTCGAGTGTTAAGACTCCCTTAAGAGGAACAATGCGATATTAAACAAAAATCATTATTGTGAACTGTTGCGGTTCTGTCTGACACCGCTGGACAATGGGGTTTTTGACCATGACCACTACGATCTGTTTTCTTTTCTTCTTTTTTTTTGGAGGATGGGAAATCATCAAATGACTCCTCCCGCTCTGGGCAGAGCGGTAGGGAGTGTCAGACCTCTACTGACTAAAAACCACCCATGTTCCTTCTTAGCCTTTTGTGTCGTTCCTTGCGGGCCCCTGGAATGTTACTGACATATTTCTTTGAGGTGCGCGTACACGAACGCGCCGTCGACACGGCCTGTCGTCGTCATAAGACGGACGGACGGTGAGCTAGAAAGACGCCCTTGAGATGCAGTGTCGGAACGAATGCTTAGAATAAACTGGACTGCTTATTACGCGACTTCCCAAAAAAAAGAGTGTTATGTTTCAATACTCAAAGAACTCAACATTAAACATAGTCTGTCGTCGCTTGTGCAAATCGTATCCTCAGATTCTTTGGCCACGTTATGCGCAACAATGAGCCCGTGGAGCGTTTGGTGACGAGACAACGTGGTCGATCACCAATACGATCGACAGACTCCGTTAAATCTGTCACCAAGATAGAGGGCTAGAAGAATCTGTTCGCCATGCGGCCTATAGTGGCTGGTGGAAAAGGATCGCGAAGATGTATGATCAAAAGCAAATAAAACCTTTTTAAAGTCGAAACTCGAAACTGTCACGTTTCACGACCGATAAAGTTGGAAATCTATTTAAAAAAAATGACAGAATGTAGTAGTTTGATATTCTAGCGTCTGAACTTTTAAAAAAACTACCCTAAAAACAAGGTAATGAAGAATAAGGACGAAAACTTAGTGAGTTATTCTAGTAAGACACAACACGACAATTTAAATTTAAGAGACCAAGAAATCAGTTTTACGTTTCACCAGAAAAGGGTTATGTTATGACATATGTGTGTGTATACAAAAACCGATATTTTATGTGTCTGGCCTCGGTTCCAATTGGGTTTTGTTCCTGTAACCGCTTTAGCGAATATGTTTTATTTTCTTTTTATTTATTATGTCGTATGAGAAACAGAGATTGTTTTCGGCGATAAGATTTGTTGGATATTTACTCAAAATAATGAAAGAGATAAAGAAAAGTATAGGAAGGACGTGTCTATAAAAAAACCCAAGTTATAATAATCTTATTTGTGAGGATGCGAAAGTGATGTCGTTAGATTTAAGTGCTATTACTATGAAGGACGTGGAGCTCGTGGCTTAATAAGAACTGCCACTCGGGTCGATCTTTAGGTAAAGCTGTGCTTGCCTAGGTCGGTCTGTGGATGGATGACCGCCCGACATACCGAGTTTCCTCCGTGCCTCGTTGGTCCCGGCTGCCATATATAGATCATTGGCAGTCGTTGCAGGTAGTCAGTGACATCCAGTCTTACCAAGAGTATCGTATTACCTAGTGTTAACTGGGTTGTGGAGGTCAGATAGGCAGTCGCTCCATGTAAAATACTGGTATTCAGCTGCATCCGGTTAGACAGGAAGTTGACCCTAACATAGTTGGGAAAAGGCTAGGCAGATGATAACTATGAAGGACGTGATTGGGAGTTTACCGAACCCCAGTGGTTATAACACGTCATTATCTGCCTAGCCTTTTTCTAACTATGTTATGATCGACTTCCAGTTTATAAGGTAGGCAATCGGTTAGTCAACACAAACAAACAGGTAGGCAGTCGCTCCATGTAAAATACTGGTATTAAGCTGCATCCGGTTATACTGGAAGCTTACCCTAATATAGTTGAGAAAAGACTATGCAGATGATCAGCACAAACAATATAATAATAATAAAGCCTTTTATTCCGAAACCAGACTCACAATACACAATAATAATAATGGTTATACAAAAATCACAAAATGTCACGAATTTTGGTGTGCCTCGTGGCATAGGCCTCCTCTAACAATGTCCATTGACGTCTGTCGCTAGGTATCCTTCTCCAATTTGGGCCTGCTGTCAGTTGTAATTCATTCTCCCAGCGAGTAGGCTGCCTTCACAAACAACATAAAAAGCTCCTAAAAATCCCGTTATTTTTTTTTGTACTCAACAATACTCACATTCAAGCCAAAACTTTGCTGAAATCGACTAAAAAAACTCTAGCAAACGGGTAAGCGAGTAAAAAGTCAAAAAATGAAACGCCGCGTGGACATTCGATACGAAAGTCGACGATGGCGGAGCGCGACCACAAAAAACGAAAAAGACGAATTTTCGGCTCCTAACGACTTTGCCGAAACCGAAAAAAATGAACAATGTTAAACTGTGACGACGGCTCAGGAATTAAAATAAGATGGTTTTGTGTATTGTGTGGCCAGGTTCTGCGAAAATGTGGATGTGTCCCTGAATCAGATAGGCGACGAATTTTGGAGGACGAATCATCGGGTGGGATTTTTTGTCTTTCTCGTCATTAAAATGAGTAAAGATAAAGGATGTAATGATAATATATAAAGTAATAGATAAAGGAATAAATGATAGTTTTACGGTTAACAGAGGAGAATGGAAGAAAAAAATGTGTTGTGCCAAGGAACATGAAACAAGGGCAGGAAGCTGATCATTAATTTATTTGAATAAAAAAACAAGCTTCGAATTCTTTATTTTTACGTAAATTTTGAATCATAAATCGAAAGTATTGATTCCACAAACTATTCGCATCGAAAGGCGGCTTCCCGACATTTTTTGCGATCTAATCCAATAAAAAACTCGCGGAAGACTCAGCAAATTACGCCATTGACCTACCAACAAATCGGCCAAGCTTATGATCGCACTACCCGCTTTTCCAAGAAAATTCGTTCAAGCGAAGATATTTTACAAGATAGGTGCAATCTTTTTGGCAGTTCTACCCCACTTGGTCCTAATGATCCTTCGCGTTGAATGCTTGTTTATTTCAGTTTCCAAGCAAACTTTGTAACCAAAACTTTTCTACTTACGTTATGGTTTAATTTATCTGACGGTATTTGAAGGTAGCCCCACAAGTCCATCTTACAACTTTTTTGGAACTCTATTGGTTAAGAGGTCCGACTATCGTCAACGTGAGCATGGATGAAAAGCTTGTCATTTCATCCAGCGCAATGTTAGAAAGAAAGGCAAAGCGAAAAGTAAGAGATAGCGTCTGAGCGCTCGGTTGGCATTCGGTAACGATCGTGAAATGAGAACGCAATAACATTAAACGAAAAATATTGTGCGGAAATTTCATAAAACTTGTTGCAGTAAATACGTGTTTTTCAGTAAGCCTTACAAGTTTTGGGAATAAAAGAGTATCATTCAGAATCTCCATTACATTTGCGAGGTTTCTATCACAATATTTTCTTTACTTTTAAAATTTATGAGTACATTAAGAACGGCCAAAGTTCGGGTATTTTTTACAAAAAAGCAGATTTTTGAAGGCTTTATTTAAGCCTTCAAAAATCTGCTTTTTTGTAAAAAAAAGTACTGAATTTGTTTCTCTAAATTTTGTTTTTTTGTTTTCATAGAAACCTAGATATAGTGCACAAGATACCTATTAGTTCAAAAGTTTCAAAGAAAGATCTGTAACAACGGCATAGTCACGTTCGATCGTTTGAATGAAAAGTAAGACGGGTTGGCCGCTCTTAAGAGATGAAATTGAAAATGCTTTGGGGTGTTTATGCAATAGGAAAATAATTATCTTTATCGGTAGATTAAGTTATTTAATAAAAGCACGCTAAGTATTATAATCGATTTGTGGAGCCATGTTTCTGCCTAATGAAAGGTTATATGAAATACCTAACATTGGTGATAATAATAGACCAACTGTTATTTAATAATGATTACTGTGCGTTACTCAAATGTCATGTGAACTTGACGTGACCTAGTGTCCATTTGTCATCGTTTTTAAAGAAACTTCAATAACATAACGACTGTATTCGATATAGAAGATACTTAGATGGATAATTAAAGTCACATAATTATACCTAGTTCTGTTGCCCTTATCCCAATTCATTTGTGGTCGGCGCAGCATGTCTTCTTCTTCCATATTTCCCTTCTATGAACTCTTCATCTCATTGGACACCTCCTTTCTTGGCATAATAATATGATCCGTCACACAGTCCATTCATCGGTTCTTTGTCTATTCCTCTACGTTTTATATCAAAACGAAGAATAAATAAAATACTGAACAATAATTGTATATTAGGGCTACCATTAACTACTTTTCCCGATCCAAATATAGTTTGCAAAAGGCTGGGCAGATAATGATTTTCAACATTTTACTTAAGGTCGGTGAAACTGTTTTTTTTCTTCCATTCTCACTCGCATTTATTAATTTTCCCATCATATCATTCCTCACAGTTTTCATCAATATTTTCTTTTACCGAATATTCGAAAAAGCATTCAAATAAAATTGAATTGAATACTGAAGGAAAATAGGATCAATATTTGGATATTCCTTGATGTTTCATCTCAAAGTTTACAAACAATACTTCTGAAGTAAGAATTCTTCTTGAAACTCTTGTTTGGTAACGGTATATTCGAGAACCAATCCACGATGGTGGGATCTGGCGAACGTAATGAAAAAGGGAATGCTCTTTTTCTTCATCTTAGTAAGTTATTTCATATTGCCAAGAATTCAATCTATTTAATTTTACATCCTTAAATCTTCATTGATTGAAAACGGTTGGGACTGCAGCAATTGAGTTCATTTTGGCAGTTCATCGACAGTAGTTTGTGTTGTTGTCAATAAGACGGGTTTTTAGCTAAGGCTTTCAGTACAATGAGTTCCTACAATAAATATTCGAATAATTATCTCATGACGTCAGTCATGTTAATTGTTATTAAGTTTTTCTATCAAGAATTTCGTAGTAGCTGCCACGGAGTCTGTTTTTGGTAGCTCGCTCCACATTACATGGGACTTGAACGTAACTGGCGAAATGTGGGTTTACTGTCAGATATACCTCTGCCTAGCCTTATAGGGATTATAGGCGTGGTGTTATAATATCTTATGACAAAAAATGTTGTTTGCTTAGTAACTATTTAAAAACACTATTATTTATACTGAAAACGGGATATTTACCATGTTTACTGATTGTTGCGCCGAAATATCGGGAACTCGAAACAATCAGTAAACATGGTAAATATCCCGTTTTCAGTATAAATAATAGTGCTAGTGACCATGTCAGTTTAAAATCTTATATTTAAATACAGATGGCAAAGTTCCGTTTAAAAATAACGTGTCTATTAAAGTTGAGCTATGTACAATTTTGGTATTGTTCATAGCTCAACACATGTTTTTTTAATACTTAAAAACCAACCACAGGTACCAGGAAAACATATCTCGGTTTAAAGACATTTATTTTCTCAAAGAACAAATTACAGTTCACTTAAAGAGAAACTTAACTAAATTAACAATCTATGGTAGGTTTACATTACGACGTTCAAGCCATCCAAGAGACTAAATACAATAATCAACACCATATAAAATACAATACAAAACAGTTCACGTAAAACTTATGTTAACAAAACTAAACTATATTTCTTATACCGTTTTTGAATGTTGGTGTCCAAGAAACTGAACACCGTAGATTTTGCTATATAAAATAACATATATGGTTTAAGAACTTACTCCTCATTAAGAATTACCAATAATTCACGGGAAACTAAAAAATAACATATTTGAGCGTACAGAAATGTACGTTTATGGCAAAAAAATAACAAAATGTGAGGGTAAGCGATCTAACAAGAGCATATCTTTCTATGGACCACAAATCTTTAACGAGTCAGTTAATTTCATTGCACCTCAAACGCAACATCAAATACAATCACGTATCGATTTGCGAGCCAAGCGCAATCGAGACAACTCCACAAAAAAATCGATTCAACGAACGAGAATCGACTAATTGCAGACGGACAAATTAATCGAATTATGACTGGTGTACGAATGACGGAACAAAGACAGCTTTAGAGAGTCCTCGATATTAATATTGGTTTTGGTTGAGATATTTATTTAAAACGGACACAGCTATAATTTAATTTAATTTAATTTTTTATGTAATGTTCTTTTTTTGTGTCTTATTGCATCGTATTGGATGTATCTGTAATGTTGCTATAATAATTAGTGGTAAATAAATAAATAAATATTTTATTCGATTGCCACGTTATTATCGTACTACATGGTATTTAGTGTATCGTCACCATCTTGTTTTTTTATTACAATTTCCACAGAGAAAGCGCCATCTGGTCGACGGATCCTCCCTTGACTGTGGGGGATGAAGAATGATGTTGATTTTTTTGGTTCTTGTGTTTTATTGTAGTATGTTACTGCTTATCAAGAATGCTAGATTAAAATTAATGTTAAAAAAAATGCTAAATTAATTAATGCTAGATTTAATTAAACCTAGCATTCTATGAAGATTGAAATACTCTAGTAGTGTTTTTCTCTATCATTCTTATACTGTGGTTCTAAAGATATTAAGCAAGTAATTGTAAATTAAATAATGATTAGAATGTTTTAGTATCTGGCTTGGAGCAATCAATACCTTTGAGTAAAGCCTGTTTATAAACAGATGTTCCCAACGAGAGAATATTGTTAAAACATTATCGTTAGCAAAGACGATGAATATGTATTAAGGAATATGATTATCTACAAAACGTATCAACACGCCAGTAATATCCGAAAATATAGATATGAAGGCAGATGTAGCTACCCTGTAGTACACCGTAAATATCTGAATACCAATAAAAGCTTCATGCCAGCAACATTAACATAATTTAAACACTTCCAGCAGAATTCACGATATACTTCTTCGATTATTTCAAACGTACAAAGAAAACTAATTAATTTAATTTAAAACAAACGGTTCTCCTGTTCTAAATTGTTTTCCCGCGAAAAGTTTGCGGCGGCCATGTTTAGTTGCGTACAAAAACGGCGGGGGATTCTTTAGTTTGTAGTTTCTACATTTAATTCGTAAAATAAAACGGAAATTGAACCTAGCAGTAGGTCTGTAATTGACATGATTGCGTAAATAGGATAAACGGTAGATAATATATATAGGAGTAATATCATATTTTTACATGTAGGTATACTTTTAAATTACTTCAGAAACTTCTGTAAAACATCTGTGCATTCAATATTTTACATTGCATTTTGGGATATAAGAAATAAAACGGTCCCCTTAGTGTTCCATGCATAATTACATAACTTAAAAAATACGGCAAAATTCCCGAAGACAAAGACTCCCAAAAAAAAGCAGCCAATCTAATTGGAAGACAAACAAATCTCCAGACCGAATTCCCGCCAAAACTTTGCAGCCACCATTTTGTCGTACAAAAACATGTCCTTCGTTTGGTTGGCAAAAGTTGAAAGAAAGAAAAAAAGAATATTAAGGGGCATATCGGTTGACCCTTATCTGAGGAGTCTTTTTGTCACCGTCCTCCATTTTGTGCAGGGTTTTTTGACTAACTTTCAATGGAGAAATTCGAAAACGTTTTTTTAAATGTTCGTAGTATTTCTTTTTTGTATGTACCGTTTTGTTACCAATTACCAATTTGTTTAATTACTAGTCTGCTTGTTTAAACGCGGTGGTCTCTGGAACTACTAGATGGGCTAGAATTTTATTTGAACGTAATATAATAGCCTAATTCTAGAGGATACAAGGATTATAATCTTCGTAATGTCGCAATTTCATTAGTCGATAGGGCCCGCATGCGGGGTGCGAGAGATTTCCGGAATGCGAGCCACAGGGCCCGCATTCGGGGAACCGTTTATAATTATGTATGATATTTACTCCCCGTATGCTGTATACCGAACGAGTTAACGACCAACGAAATTGCGCCTTAAGCGATTATAATCTACCTGTCCTTGCCCGATTCTACTTGGGGTTGGCGTAATACG
Source organism: Diarsia brunnea (assembly GCA_949774965.1). NCBI lineage: Eukaryota > Metazoa > Arthropoda > Insecta > Lepidoptera > Noctuidae > Diarsia > Diarsia brunnea. Next base: position 18,417,644 of record OX459000.1, on the reverse strand, counting down.
TTTTCTTCTTGCATTCTCCCCTGTCAGACATCACGGCATTATTTACTCCTTTCTCTTTCATTTCAACCCGATTCTAGAGGATGCAAGGATCCCAGGCGAAGCGCAAAAGCCGAGCAAAGAGAAAAATCTCATTTCTCTCCTTAATATGGTCATTTTTATTTACCGTTGAACCCGATCTTCAATAACTGTAAAAAACGTAACTAACAGTACATTCTATTTACAAAATATTCATCCATCAAAAAGAGCATCCTACTCAAACTTTATCTATTCCCATCTAATCAAAATTGACCGCGGGAAGATCGGAAGCCGATTGATAATCTTAACAAAGGGGGAATCTCCGGACGAACTACACTTGGGAGCAAATAAATCGAGCCACTACCTTTTTTCACGTAAAATGGTAAATATTTTTGGTAATATGGAACGTATCAATTCGAACTATATATCGCCTAAAAGTTTAGTTAATAACCTTTACAATGAGGGTAAATTATTGAATAATAACCTTATTGAATGATAAATTATTGGCTCTGCAAGAAAAATGGTAATTTTGATAGAAAATTTAGTAGGGCTAAAACAGTCCATAAAAACAATAAAAAACAAAATTATTGCAAAAAAAATATTCTTAATAACTGGTATTACCCCCCCGTGCCCTGATACATTCTTGTAGCCTATTAGTCATCGATCTGATCAGCGTTACGATGACATATTGTGGTATGTTCTCCCACTCTTCAAGCACAGCGACTTTAAGCTCGGGAATGGATGAAACAGCGGGAACCCTGGCTCGGACTCTCCGTTTTAGCTCGTCCCATAGGTGTTCGATCGGGTTCAAATCGGGACTTCGTGCTGGCCATACCATTTGTTGAATCCCGATCGCAGACAAGTATTCCGTAACGATCTGCGCGGTATGAGGTCTCGCATTGTCATGCATAAACAAGAAATTTTCTCCGACAAAACCAGCATACGGCATTACGTGGTTTTCAAGAATGTCAGTTATGTATCGGTCAGCTGTTAATCCACGTCTACCACTGCCATCGTTGGCGGGGTCGACGAAGACAAGTTCCGTTTTTCCGTCTAGAGAAATTCCTCCCCACACCATACAAGAACCACCACCAAAACTCACAGTTTCTCGAATGCAACATTGGGCAAATCTTTCACCAGGACGTCTATACACTCGGTTTCTCCCGTCATTGCTAAAAAGACAGATTCTTGACTCGTCAGAAAACAAAACTGACCTCCAGTCTTCTAACGTCCAATTAATGTGTAACAGAACAGTTCTCGAGCAAACTCCAAGCGAGATCGGCGATGAGCTACAGTCAATTTTGGGCCAGTTGCTGGTTTGTGTGATGTTAAATTTCGTTCTTTTAGTCTTCGTCTCACTGTCCACCTACTGATTGAGACTCCTCGAACGTCACGTAACGCTTGCTGTAGCTGAACAGCATTAAGTCCACGGTCGCGCAACGAATTGGTTGCAATAAAGCGGTCGTCACGTTCTGTTGTTGCCCGTGGTCGGCCAGTTCCAGGTCGCCGAACAAAAGCACCAGTCTCCAGATACCTGCGGTATACCCGCTGTACCTTTGAACGACTCAAATGAAGTCTGCGTGCCACTTCACGTTGTCCGTGTCCAACCTCAAGTAAAGCTACAACTTGGGCAGCTTCCGTCGGTGTAGTATCCATTTTATCAGGTTATTTTGATTACACAGACACAGATAAAGACAACAATAACAAGTAATATGGGTATGATTAACAAAAACCTCAAATTTAATCTTTTCTTAACAGAGTACAATAAAAATGTCATAAGGAAATTAAATGCGATAATTTTATTCTACCCTTTAAACTTTAATTTAAATAAAAAAAAAATGAAATTTTGACAACTAACTACCCTCTTTGTAAAGGTTATTAAATACCCTTTTAGGCGATATATGTTTCGAATCGATGCGTTCCATAATACCAAAAATAATTACCATAATGCGTGAAAAAGGAAGTGGCTCGATTTATTTGCTCCCAAGTGTAGATTGAATGATCAAAGGAACAAATTGCCCATCTCCCGTGTATGGGGCTATATTGAATACATTTCGAAAATTGCTACAGGCGTAGGATTATGATACCGGTTGAAGTGATGCTGTTGGCAGTTCGTTTTTTATGTTGCTTTGTTTTAATAATGAGTGTTTTTTTCCACAGGTGTTTCAGTTTTAAACATAATGTAAATTCACGCCTGTAATCACGGTAAGGCAGAGGTGTATCAAATAAGTTTTAGTTCCTTTTTAAACGGTTCTTATGGAAATATACCATGTCACACATGTTATACTTACGTTTCTCTCCAAACATTTTTGACCTGCTGTTTCCTACAAAAGTGCCATGACAACACTGTGAATTTCAATAAATGAAATGGGCAAAACGGTACATCCACATTTCTAGAGTTATGTATGTTCAAATACCACATGCATCATCATCATAATCAGCCTATTAATGTTCCCACTGGTGGGACACACCTCTATGAGAGGGAATGGGCTATAATATACCACGCGAGCCCAGTGCAGATTGGTAGGTAGATGTGATGATGTGTGTGATGTGATGTGTGTGTGTGTTTATTATGTATTTCAAGAACTTATGTAAAAAACCTATATTCTCGCAAATAAATAATTCATTCATTCATTCACAAGTCTTCGAATTTTTGGTTCTAGGGCATGCCGATTTTCTCACGATGTTTTCCTTCACAGTTTTTTAAGAGCAGTGGGGATGAAATAAATTAAACGAAGTAATGCGCCTGCCTGGGTTCGAACCCAAGACTTAGTTGCCACCACTGGCCCAATACCACCTTAGAACGCGAAATTAATCAAGTACTAAAAGTCCTATTTCAATCACAAAAATAACGAAATAAACTGTACTGAAACCTCTTAAAGACCGCGACAATACACTACCAAAGAAAATAAATAAAGAAATCATTTGTTACTAACAAAACGTAGGTACACTATATTAATTTGTGAGATAACATCACTAGAACACTATCTACAATCGCCTACACGGCCAAAACCTTACAAAGGGGAATCCTTATAAATTGTGGGGCTAATTGCACCCAATGGAATTACCTAATTTATCTGTTGGGACATTTGTCAAATACGCGGGCATTGTAATGTCTATAATACTGTTTAAGAGATATAAATAAACTCACGTATTTTCCCATAGGTGTATTCAGAAACTATGGAACACCATCTTTTTGTTTAGCACACTAAACGTTTTTTGCACTTTTTCCGAAATTAAAGATATTTTATTAAGAAAAATGGTATTTAGTGATTTTTTTTGCAAAAAGTTTTTTTTTTATTTTACCTTTATTAGCTGTTGTAGTAAGTTACATTTACAATACCTACTTATTAAATCAATTTTACACTGAAGTCAACATATTATGTCAAGAAAAAAAAAACCAAACTATTATTTCGATATTGATTTAATTTCTATAGGACCAATCGGGTAGAGTATAATTAATAAATTATCCTTTCACATAAAAAGAAAACAAAATGGTTCATTAATGACGAAGTTATTACAAGCTTATTGGCTTCCACTCGTACGCTAGTTGCGGACACAAACTCATTATACGATACAAACTTAGCTTGGGAAAGAAGTTTAGGACATAGGACTTATCCTGGTAGTAAGTTCCCGTGGGATAATTTTCTACCTACACACTTGTCAAACCGTTCAATTATTAAAAAAATGCGTTGAATTTATAACTCCCTCCTTGTAAAGTCGGTCAAAAAAAAATTGTTTAACAGCAGTGGGGTGGATTTGTAAGTAAAAGGTCGCGAGTTTGAACTTCACCCTTTGCGCTATTGACATGAACCTACTCAGCCACCAGATCGATGCCTTGCGGATTATACCCGACAGCAGCGGAGTTAAAAGGAGGGTTATGTTTTTATTTGGCTGTTTGAGGAGTTGATTTAACTGATAGAAATATCATAATGATAGAGGGTTAAATAAAATAGTAAAGTGTAGTAAATAGATCGACAAGAACATTTATCGCCGCAAAAATGCATAAAACAACAATAATGAAAAAAAAAATACATAATATTATCTGTCAGTAACACTAATAAGTGTTTCATGAATTATTTCGGCATCAAACATCACAAATCAATACACATAATGAACATGGTAAATATCCTGTTGTTAAGTGCTATTAACCAAGTCAGTTTAAAAAAACAAAAAATACCGATAGAACTGCTTCAGGTATTGCCACAAACATCTCTATGAACGTCACTGCATTTTAATTGAAAATGTCTTAACACTTAACCTTCAAACACACGCTTGATTGCACAAAATATCACTACCGAAAACACACCTTAACCTGTTCCATTCAAAACTAAGCTATTACTCAACCCTGCAAACGCGTTCCCCAAAAACGGACCCATAAGTCAACCCTACAAATGCGTCCCCCAAAAAAGTTGCACATAAAACCCACAGTACGGACGATAAATCCCACGTCTAGTTCACGTATTGAAGGGCACCACTTACATTTCAATATGAAAGGGAACAGGAAATTGGTTTCCAAGCACACGACTCCCATGAATGCGATTTGTATCGATTTACCACGATAAAACTTGCACACAACAAAAAAACGTCGCTCAATATTGACATTTAACACAATAACAATAAAGGCGTGGCTGCGAATAAAATTAGTTTCTGTTACGCAAAGTTAAGTTGGTGGACCGTGCAGGATGGGTTAGGCCCACTTCAATGAGAAATTCTATAATGTCAAATTACTAAAGTTTTATTGAAAAACCTATGATGCATGTAATACACGGAAATGATGGGATAGTTATGGGTAGAAATGAAATTGATTTTGAAATAGAAATGTGTGCTTTGTAGAAATTGTTAGCTTTCAATCATGATGCGATTTTCAATGTATTACGGGATACCGGTACTGGGGAATAATATACGGTTCCTAATGCTCAACGCACAGTTATAAGCACTGCGCGAGATGAGCAGCGTCTCGATCAGAGCCGTTCGAGATTCTTCACAAATAGAGATATATAGGTAGTAGGTACATAACGCAAGTATCACGATCTGTATGAAAACTAACCGTGCCATTGTTTGACTACGTCAGAAGTATATTTTGGTTACTATACAAACAAGTTACTATAAAATACAGACTATTTGTTTGTTTTTTCAAATTGTTGTTGTTTTAAACAAATAAGCTTTCTGCGACAGTAACCCAGACAGAAAAAAATACAACTGTTCAGTATATTAAAATTTATGCTCGCTGCTAACTGGTCTTGTTCTGAAGATTCACGTTTCCTCGATTTTATCTCCGAAACGGTTGGACCGATTTTCACGGATTTTTTACAGACACATAGCTGATGTTATATGGCCTAACTTAAGGTATTTTATTTATAAAAAATAATGATGGTCCGTGCAAAAAAAAAACCTCTTGAAGTTGGTAACAAAGTTCGATTTAAAAAGCGAAGTAATATTTTTATACTAATTTCACGGAAAAGGACGCAGGTAACAAACAGCTAGTTACCAATAAAATTATTAATTGCCTGAATATTTGGTATTTAAAACTATATTTTGAATTTCAATACAGTTCAATTAGGTACCTACTAGTAATTCATCATTCAAAATAAGGTCAATTGGTTCAAAGCAACTGATATTTATACGGTCATTTTATAATATTCCCGAATCCCAATACCGATAAAAGGTAAATTTATGAATATCGAGAATTACGGAGCAAATGATAATACAAATAATAACTCTTTGTGAACCATTTTCAATAAAATATCGGCGAATTCCGAAAGTTTGGACGTAATTTTATCGTTGGTAAATAACTGAATTCTAGAAATACACATTCATTTTGGTATTGATTAATTGTATTAAGTATAGATACACAGTAATGTTTGGTATGTTAATTCAAAAAATATAGCAGCCAGTCGGATCAATCTTCAGGTTAAGCCGCGCTGGCCTAGGTTGGTCTGTGGATGGGTGACCACCCATTACATACCGAATTTTAAGCCGTTGGTCCCTAAAAACTTGTAATATAACCACTCAAACACGAAAAGACCAATAAAAAAAATCCACCAAATTAATAATGTAAAACACGCCAAACAATCGAAAACCGCGAATCGTATTTTAAACATGCTTGGTTCTACGCAAATTAGGCGGTGTGTATCAATCGATTAGCGATTACCGATTCACAATCGTTTCAACACTCGATTCTCGCTTGTTAACCCGTCCCTCGCTTGTGATCGGATCGGATGTGTTTCGAACATAGATGTATCGATATCTAGATACCGCAAGATCACCTATTTTTTTTGTGAATGGCATCTCGCAGTTCACCCTTGAGAGGATGGCTACTGCTTAACCGGACTTTCCTGTGGATGGCTTGAAATTAAGGCCTCCAGCTAGGGTATCTATTTCGCGTGCCCGGCTTATGGTTTTTGTATTTTATACTTAACGAGTTAACTGTCGCAGCAAGCTAATTTTTTTAAAACAGAAACGTTATAACGATACATCTACTTAACAAAAACAAAGTTTATTTTGTATAGTAACTAAATAGGGCTTATCACCTACCCACAATAGTGAAGAACCACCAGCGCTGTGACATTTGTCATAAATGTTACAGCACCATGCTCAGATAGAGGCCTTTTGGCCCCCTTCGGGACAAATTTTCATGTATATGTAGTTTTATTTGGGGATATTGTTATTTTTTTTATTAATTTGTTTTGTCTTGTGTGAGACCAATAAATGTTTTTTCTTTCTTTCTTTCTTATGAAGTTAGTAGGTAGTAAAAAAATGGCACGTTTAGTTTTCATACGGTTCGTAATACTTGCGTTATCTAGGTATATTTATATCTGTTGTTTCGAATTTAAAATAGCTCTTTTAGCTGTCTGTTTCGATTTGGTAAAATAATATCGCGATAATTAGCTTTTGTAGACATAAAAGAGTATTGTGGTTTAGTATTGGGCTGAAATGAAATTGTTTTCGTACTATTCGCATTTTTCACGTTAATGGGTTTTTAGATGTATTTTATTTTACTGCTTAATTATAATAAAAATAGATTTGTAATAAAAATAGATTACAAACACAACAAAGGACACTTTGTTTTTAATAAAAAAGTGTTTTTGCACAACATTTTCATTTAAACAGATTAGGTACATGCGTTGCCTGTAATCCCCAAAAGGTTAGGCATTTAACACATTTTGCCAGTTATGTTTAAGTCCTATATAACAGCGGCCCAGGCTATTGCCACCAACCTGGCAGAGATCCTATTAGTATCATAAATTGTCCCACTGCAGGGCAAAGGCCCTTTCCTCCTTCCATGCATCCTACCATCTCCTTCTGGGCCTGCAGCATTGATGCCTGCTTTTTGCCACTTCAAGCTTCAAAAAAAAGGGTTTGTAAAGACAAACTTAAATTTAGAAGGAAGCCAAACTTATTAAAGCATAAAGATATAACTATACCAAGATATTAAAGCACATTTTAAGTATTAATTAAATGCCTCGTCATTTTATAAGCCTAGACGACATTACAAGTTCTTGGTGTCCACTTAAACATTTTTCTACTTTTTATTGTAACAAAAACGCGGATTTAACCCCTTCGCACTCAGTCATAAAGATCATTTTTCTATGCAAGATGTTGGTCTTTCTTTCTCGATTTTTCTGGAATAACCGTGAATGCTGATTGTGGACTGGTTATATCGCACACATACTAGACATTGCGTGTGGATTAGTAATTGCTTCATTGATTTTCTTGTATTTTTTGCCAAAGATGACAGACTTGAACTAACATGGAGACTGGTTGTCAGATCTGTTACAGCATTTTTTATAGTTTTTTTAGTAAATACTTACTGGTTTACAATTTGTTCGCTTATTCGGTATGTGAGTTCCTACACGTTGTGTAAGCAATGTACCTCCTTGATATAAGTATACAATAAAAAAACACTTTTAATCTTGTTGTTTTGGTGGTCACAAGCGCCGACTGATGTTAAGATGATAATAGGCTCGCCCCCAATTATATGGAGCTTAAACATAACTGGCGATCGTGAAGTTTTCTATAACACCTCTGTTTTATCCTTCTAAGATTAAATGCGTTATTTTATGTTATGATTAGAAACTAAATTGCCACTACACAACAGATAAAATCTTAGAGCTTTATTTTAATTTACAAGAATATTAACTCCATAACTACATGTCTGCAATATTTATCACACATCTAGATATAAACTTTACGCATCTAAGGACCCTAGCACATGGCGTATTTTAAACACGCGGACGACGCGCTGATGACGCGCGTATACGCGCTTCAAACGAAATTTGAACGTAACCTTGTAACCTAAGCATACGGGGCGACCGTGAAACGCGCGTCGTCGGCGCGTATACGCGCAGATACAGCGATTCCAAACCGACCCTTATACGCGCTTCAAACGCGTTTTGAACGCGCGTTTGAATCCATAAAAACGCAAAATAATTGGGCGCAGACAACACGCAGATGAAGCGCGTGTAAGCACTTCAAACGAGATTGGAAACAAAACCTAAGCTCACGGGGTGATCGTGAAACGCGCGTCAACGCGCTTGCAACTGCCAACTTGCTACTTCCAACCCTTTGTACGCGCTTCAAACGAGTTTCATTTCGTTTGTATCTATATTAAGCAAAATTCTCCGTGTGCTAAGGGCCTTAGAACGGGTCCAGACGTAATTAGAATACTCTTATAATTACTTGCTTACAAGTAATCGGGCTAGTACTCGCGCGAGTGGCTAGCCGGCTTTTAGCAGACAGTTTAAATTATAGTGAACAGCTTTTGTATAATATGAAACATGTCAGATGGCATTATTTATTGTGAATAATGTAAGTTAATACTGATTATTTATATTATACTGAGGTTATTTTTCACACATTTTTGTGTAGAGTTACTTAACAGAATGCTTGTAAGACATTGCATATATGAAGGGTTTGTTTACGCCTTTCATTTAGTACTCTACAGGTTCAAAAGTTTAGAGTGTTCATAAATAAAATGAAATGTATATTTTATTTATTTATTTACTAAATCGTTGTTACAGTAAATCCTTAATCTAACTTAACGTTAATAAAAAAAATGTAACAAATTATATTTTAACCTGCTTACAAAACAGAGGTCCCCAAACTAGGCTGTGCCTGTATCTTGGGGGCCGGGTCGAATTGAGAACCTCCTTTATTTTCGTCAGTTAAAAATACACTAAAATTGTAAATATTTTCACTAATTAACACTTTCAGATAGCATGAAAGCTAGACTAGCGCTTGATACGGCGTCGTTGAACTTTTATTTCTGTAACAAATGATATTATGGAACTATGATACAAGTATTTTACATTCGTGGTGTTTATTCAAGGCACAGTTTCCGGCTTAAGGCTCTTCGCCTGCGGTTAAGCCTTTTCCCAGGTAGTTGTGGAAGACTTTTTACTGATAAGACTTATTCATCCTACTAAGGATTAAGAAAGCTAACTACTTAAGCATCTACAAATCAAAAGTAACTATATTGGGATATTCCTGTTGGAACTGACTCGATTTCATATCATCATCTTTCTCCTGCCCTTAATCTCAATGTATTTGAAGTCGGTGCTGCATGTCTTCTTTTTACATGCTTCTCTTTTACACGTCTATATGATAGCAACAGTTTAAGCTCTACCTATTACATGGGACTTAAACATAACTAGCAAAATGTGAGTGTACTATCGGTACATCTCAGCCTAACACTTCGGGGATTACAGGCGTGATGTTACAGCAATAATGAGGACTATACACACACTTTGTTTGATTTTTCATAAAGCACAGTCAGGATATAATTACTTTTCATTGTTATTCCACAAACAATCCTAAATTTAATTTCATAATATTCTTGAGGTCAAAATTCATTTTACTTCGTTCACGTCTACTAATAAATTTAATTCTTTATTTCAGACATTTGTCCATAGTGTTACTATCAACAAAATAACCTAATAACTGGGGTTAGGGTGATTAAAGTCAGTCTTAAAACTAAGTAAACTAGCGGTTAAATAATTTACTGGTGTAATCAATTTAACTCTGTCTGCACTCAACTATTCCAAATGGATGTTGAAAGAATCTTATTAAAGTTCAGAGCACTGAAGAAAGGTGACATTGAAATAAGAAAAATCGATGCCCTTAAAAGGTGAAGATGTAATATTTTCTTTCTGCTGCTTAAACAGCTTTTAAATGAAATAAATGATTCACTATTTACGTGTTTTCATTTATTTCAGTCATTTACGAAATTAATGGATGTACTTGGTAATGAATGGCAAACAGGTCTCATATTATATTTTCGCTATATTCTTCAAAATGTGGGTGACCTATTAGGTATACTCTTTCTAATCCTTTGAGGATTAAAGGCGTGATGTTATTTTATGTTATATCTTCAAAATATAATAGGGATGTTTCCTGACTAAAAAAAATATGATTCTAATTAGTCCATCTGTTAGATTATCGAAAAGTATTGGATACGTATTTTTTGTTTTATCAAATCAACAATAATTGACGAAGATAAAACGCGTCAAAGATTTCAGTGGGGGTTTGTGACGTCACTCACCGGTAAAAATGTCATACTAATGTCTTAGAATATGACGTCACACGAGTTTTCAAACCACTGTATCGTCTTCATTGTTTGTTAACGTGAAAAAAGAAAAAATACGTGTCCAATATTTTTTGGAAATCTATCTGACGGACTAATTAGATTTTTTTTGTTAACTACCCTATTCATGCAAAAAATAAAACCTTACCATATAAATATAAATTCTAGTCTAGCTGAAATCATTATAAAGATCGCAAGTAATGTATCCCTTTTTTTTTTTTTTTTGGGGGGTGGGAAATCATCAAATAACCCCTCCCGCTCTTGGGCAGAGCGAAAGGGAGTGTCAGACTTCTACTGACTAAAAACCACCCATGTTCCTTCTTCGCCCTTCATGTCGAGGCCTCGGTATCCCTTGCGGACAACCCGCAGCCTCGACAGGCGTCGGCCCTTGCGGGCCCCTTCCATGTTGCTGACATCTCTTTGAGGCGCGCGTGGAACACGAACGCGCCGTCGACACGGCCTGTTGTCGTCATAAGACGGACGGACGGCGAGCTTACCCATCACTCACCGTCCACAGGCCCGCGTCTACGGTGGCCGGAAGCCATCACGTGGCCCCCGACGCCCGGAGCGCCTCCCGCGGCGGCTGGGACGAGAGGTTCTCTCCCTCTCACGTTCCGCCACCTCCTTCGCTAGCATCACTGCTTCGCAGAAGGAGGCGACGGAAGTAATGTATCCCTCAATTATGCAAATGGTAAAAATTGTGCGCATATATTGTGCATTGATGACAGACTTATCACACAACAAATGTCCACAATTTTTCTTACTTCCATAATGCAACAATTTTGCTATCAAGCCGAGTAAATTACAACGAGTAATCTATAGGCAACATTTATTTACAGATATATACATTAAGCTTTATTCTGAGCTACCTATTTAGTTAACATTTTTAGTATTACATTTACATTCACAATAACATTGCTTACACCATGTTGTTTTGAGAATTAGAAGATGAGAACTTTGCAAAATGTACTTTAGAAACTGGGAGCTATAGATATTTCTTATAGTTTCAATGAGCTTTACTTAGAGAAATGCTTAAATAAACCTTTTTATTATTTATGTTATCTGTTTTGTAAGAGATTGGCCAGAGGCTTAGAGCAAATCGCAAGGAGAGAAGAATGGAAGGCTTTGACGGAAGCCTTTGCTAGTGGTACAAAAGACAACACGGAAAGAAAAATCGTGTAGTTTTCAGTAGGAAAGAGGTTGTTTACATAGTTCAAGGCAAAATAATCAGACTCTCAGAAACACTTGAGGCGTGTCATCGTAAACACGCCATTAATTTCCAAATAAATTTTTCAGCAAATTCCGCACATAACCTTTTTGGCCACACGTTTTAAGTCACGCAAAAAGCTCCACTTAAAAATACCTTACCTACGATTTTTAATTACAATTCTGTCGAACAAGCATCGAGTCGAGTAAAATCGAAGGGCGAGCAAATTTAGATCAGCCTATTAACTTACTGAATCGCGAACAAGATTTCTTTTTTGGGTTCCGTACCTCAAAAGGAAGGAACCTTTATAGGATCACTCGTGTATATGTTGTCTGTCTGTCTGTCCGACCCCCCTCCCTTATCTCCGAAACTAGTTTGCCTAAAATTTTGAAGAAATTAGTTTAACACTTATAGATTACAGGAGAACCTATAAAAAGTATATGGTGCTAAAATAATATGGAAAATCTCTCAATATCCACTACAATAGTACGGAACCCTTCATGTTCAAGTCTGACTTGCACTTGGCCAGTTTTTGTCAATAAAACTGGTATATTTCTCGTAATTAGGTCTCGATATCTGGACAATTCATCTCACGATCATTGGGGACCTAATTAATACTGAGTTATTTTTAGAACGGGCCCATCAGACATACCTATGTAGGTCCCTACTTACACAGTATAAAGTTAAGCAGTGAACCAACTAGGCCTCTTTTGAAAGAAAGGACGGAAAAAAACCTCGGAATGTCTACAAAACTTTTTAGGTTGCACTAAATTAAACATGGGTGGACATGAAATGCGGAGGAATTAAGAAAATGTTGTGAGGAAAATATTGAGTATGAATGGAGATGACTATAAGAGGAGGAAGACCAAAGAAACGATGGCTGAACTGTGTGAAGGATGACATGGCAGGACAGGAGACCTGACTGCTGAGATGACGAGTAATAGAGAAGTATGGTAGAAGAAGACATGTTGGACCAATTATTCATCATTTCAGCCTTAAGACGTCCACTGCTGGACATAAGCCGCCCCCAGAAGGGGGGGATTTGCCATAATCGCCGCGCTTGGCAGGCGGGTTGGCGATCGCAGTATGGTTGTTACGATGGCACAGAGAACGCTGCTGCCCATTCTCTAGTTTCCCTTAGTCGCCTCTTACGACACCCACGGGAAGATATGGGATGGTACTATTCTTTACGTCCGACACCATATGGAACAATCCCAATTATTAGTGAACATAAATTGGTATAATGATGTCTACAAAGAGAAAACATATCCATCCATGCTCAGACTCAAGAGGAACCTCTTAGCTGAAGCATGCTTAGAATTTGTGTAAACGATTTGCATGTGTGTGTGTGTATGTGAGCCGATTCTGATCATTTGTTCCAACTTGGGATACTGTATGTTAATACTAATTTGTCTACTGTGTTATATTAGTAAGAATTGTAAGGAGGCTATAATTAAAGAAATCGCAAATTGCGTGCAATGAAGACGTTGGTTAATTAATTTTTATTGAAACTGGAATGAATATGTACTCAATTATGTAGGATCAATTTCATGTTGTATACTGTGTAAAGTAATTGTACATACTTCAAACCTCATTCTTCTCTATGAGAATGTACCTTATTGGTACCAGTGTAAGGTCCAAGATACTTATATATACTCGTACGTAGGAACAACGAATAGCAAGAATATTAATAATATATAACAGTACCTGGATCTGTTAGTACTGTTACACATAACATAACAACACGTCTGAAATCCACGAAGGGTTAAGCAGAGGTGCACTCATTAGTTCACCCACAATTCGGCAGTTATGTTTGAGTCCCACCTAATAGGAGCCTATTGCCATCAACTGGGCACAAATCCAGACTACATGGCTGGTATTGAGAAACTCCTAATGGACAAACTCAATAAAAAATTGTCCAACCCGGGAATCGAACCCAAGACCTTATGCTCAGCAGTCGCGCTTGTGACTACTCGACCAAAGGGGTAGAACCTGTTACACCTGGTACAAAATAAGTTGACTCATATTCCAAGTCGACTTTTCTTTTAATCCCTTCGCAAAGTAGTCGAGTTTTTAAACGTTAAAAGTGACGGTAATTGCAACAAAATTACTTCGGTAATAGATGTGAAGCTATGTCGAGATAAAATGGATTAATCTTTAAGATTGTAACAGGCGTGGATTCATGAATAAAAATCGCCCAAGTGCGAGTCAGACACGAACACGTAGGGTTCCGTACGACGGTAAAATAGAAGCTTGTAAAAAGGCCGAAAGAAAAAACACGTTTATACCATACCTACTCTAAAAAGCTTATTTTATTCACGCAAAACAGTGAATAAAAAGGCCTTTTACTCACTGTTTTGTTTTTATTCACTATTTTGGTGTTTGAATTTGGAACACAAAAATATATCCGGTCTCTATTTCAATGCTTGCACAAACTCCTTGCGCTAAGATTCGAAATTCAAAACTCTTTGGTGCAAATAAATTCTCGAGATTTGATTGGTCGATATTTGCGACAAGGAGTTTGGCATTAGATTAATAAATATTGTTTCACAAGTTGACCACCCTAATGATAATAATAAGAAAATTACGCTTAATTTCAGTCATTGCTCTAATTTTAATGTCCATTTCAATTAATGTAACAATTCTTATTTCTTGATTAAATTTCTATTTTCGCTTAAATTATGTCTTTTCTCGTAGTCATGATATAAAGTATAGTATGCAACTCCTGAATAAAGTACGAATTTATATCGAGGGCCATGAATCACTCGCGTCGTTCAGGATTCTAACAGTTGAATCACTCGCTGCGTTCGTGATTCAATCATTAGAATCCTTCACTTGCTCGTGACTCATCTACGGCCCTCGCTTTAAATCCGTCCTTTATTCACTAGTTGCATAATATACTATTCTTGCATGATTCCAACATATTAGGGAAAAGGCTAGGCAGATGATGATGAAACCCAAGCCAACATATTTTCTTTTCTAGAACATGATTGTAGTCAGCGCTAAAATAAGGTAATGTGGAACTTCCTTTTTTTTAACTTAATTTTATTTATGTAATTTGTTTTATAGCGGTTATAGAGTTGTACTCTGTGAAAATTTCATGTATCTACCTATTACGGTTTAAAAGATATAGTCCTGTGACAGACGGACGGACAGATAGATAGAGGTTTAGTAATATTATGGTCCCGTTGTCACCCTTTGGGTACGGAACTCCAAAAAAATTGTTAATAACACGAGCGTAAAACCATCGTGGCGGAATATTAAGAATTTTTAACACACTCTACGGTTGTTTTTATTTTATTAGGTTTATGTCTAGAGGCGTGCAATTTCATACTTTTTATGTTTCGTAAAAATTTCGTAAGAGATATTGTATTTTTTATTTTAAATTAATATTTTAAGCCGCGGTTGCTTTTTTCTTTAATAGTGGTTTAATGTAGCGAGCCAAGTTTTTGCTACATTTTAATGGTAATTTCTCAAATTTAATGTTAGTTGTTTAGTGAATTTTAAAGATGTAATGACTAGATTATTACATTTACTAAGTTTTGAACATAAAGTTTCTAATGGACTATTACTTTGAATGACACTTTTATCTGCTCTGTAATGTAATGCTCGGTAAAATAACATGTCGGCGTCATAACATAACATCACGCCTGTAATCCCCGCAGGGTTAGGCAGAGGTGTACCTAATAGTACATTTGCGACAGTTATGTTTCAGTTCCATATAAAAAGGGGCCCAGGCTCCATGCCTAATAGTACATCCGCGACAGTTATGTTTCAGTTCCATATAAAAAGGGGCCCAGGCTCCATGCCTAATAGTACATCCGCGACAGTTATGTTTCAGTTCCATATAAAAAGGGGCCCAGGCTCCATGGCTAATAGTACATCCGCGACAGTTATGTTTCAGTTCCATATAAAAAGGGGCCCAGGCTCCATGCCTAATAGTACATCCGCGACAGTTATGTTTCAGTTCCATATAAAAAGGGGCCCAGGCTCCATGGCTCCGTGGTTCGTTTCTCATCCTTTGGGCGTAGAAGTTAAACAACCTCGAGGTCAAGTGTAAACTTTTTAAAGCAGTTAATTATATCTATTGTTTAGCAGAAATAGACAGGGATTGATTTTTTAGACTACCTGGAAAAATAATATGAATGGACGTTTACTGACTTAAAAAAATATGATTCTAATTAGTCCGTCTGCTAGATTATCGAAAAATATTGGATACGTATTTTTTGTTTTATCAAATCAATAAAAATTGACGAAGATAAAACGCGTCAAAGATTTGAGTGGGGGGTTGTGACGGCACTCACCGCAAAAAAATGTCATACTAATGTCTTAGAATATGACGTCACACGAGTTTTCAAAGCACTGTATCTTCTTCATTGTTTGTTTACGTGAAAAAAGAAAATTTTTTGGAAATCTATCTGACGGACTAATTAGATTTTTTTTGTTAACTACCCTATTGCGTTAAAATTCGTAAAATGGTTACAGATGCAGTCACTATTATGAATGGTCCATTTTAGGAATTTTAGCGCAATTCATATAATGGATCATATTATGATCCGCTAAAGTGGGCATTTTAGACTCCTGATCTGTATTCATAATAACTGTGTCTTCAAAACCCCCATAACTCCATTTACACTAACAGCTCTACTTACGCCATTCATTTAAAAATGGTTGATAACACGCCCAAAGAAAGTGTAAGTCATTAAATTCGCGAGTGAGTTGGTTAATGATCGTAGAGCAGTCCTATGGGGGTAATTACTGTATGATTTACGATGTAAACTCTGCTTTATTATAGTGTTAGCCAACTAAGATCCTCTAACGTTTTAATTTTAGAGCGCTCGAGCGAGACTGTTATGGTCTAATTTCACCGATAAAAGTGAACGCGAGTGAACAGTGATCTGCGATCAAAAGCCGTCAGTGTCATCTAAGGAATATTCTATACAAATAAATAAAAAGTGTCTGTTAGTGATGACAAAAGAACAGCCTTTTACTGAAAGCTGATATAAGTAGGTATATTCGGTACTTACAACAAAGACATATTTTATTGTCTGTCTGTCGATCTTTTCGTGTGCCTGTTTGTTCTGGCTAATGTCCGAAATCCCTGTATCGATTTTGACAAGACTTACTCATATATATTTTTTTTTTTTTGGCTGGTGATAATCATCAAATAACCCCTCCCGCTCTTGGGTAGAGCGAAAGGGAGTGTCAGACTTCTACTGACTACAAAACCACCCATGTTCCTTCTTAGCCCACCATGTCGAGGCCGCAGTATCTCTTGCGAAAACCCGCAGCCCCGACGGGTACTCATATACTTTACTGGCTCATAGCTGATGTTATAAGTAGTAACATAAGCTTAGTAATTTTGTATTAAAAAAAATAGGTAGGCGCGATTCAAATAGGAAAGTAATTCTTTCATTTAGAGCAAATACTGTTAATATTCAATTCCTTATGGTAAAAGACTTTGAGGAGCTCGTGGCTTAATAATAACTGCCATTCGGGTCAATCTTTAGGTTAAGCCGCGCTTGCCTAGGTTGGTCTGTGGATGGGTGACCACCCATTACATACCGAGTTTCCGCCGTGCCTCGGCAAGCAAGTTAAGCTGTTGGTCTCGGCTGCCACATATACTCGTAGATCTTTGGCAGTCGTTACAGGTATACAGTGACCTGAAAGTCTGACAACCAGTCTTACCAAAGGGTATCGTATTACCTAGTATTAACTGTGTTGTGGAGGTCAGATAGGCAGTCGCTCCATGTAAAATACTGGTATTCAGCTGCATGCGGTTAGACTGGAAGCCGACCCCAACATAGTTGGGAAAAGGCTAGGCAGATGATGATGATGGTAAAAGACTTTACCCGACTTGGAAATCGAAGACCTTATGCTCAGTTGTAGTGCTTACGACCACTAGAGCTTCATCATTCAGTGATTTTGATCAATCGATCAAAGGAAGTCACACGATCTTTAACGGTAGATTTACTGTTCAAATATTTTGAAAGCAAAGTGTAAGAATGAATGGCCTAATAACTCAAGTTTGTCTGCTAGAAACCATTTAAATTACGGGTAACATAATTCAGAGTAATTCCCGCAGGGTTAGGGACGCAGTTAGTCGATGTTAACCTTGATTAGAGACTAAACGGGCGAGTTTTATATCTCTGATTGGGTTTAATTCCAACTCACCACTACAATCTAAGAATAAAAATAATAAGAGGAGAACCACAGAATCGCACTTTGTCATACTCTTATCCTTTTCCATCGCTCAGAACGAGAGAGTAATTTACTAGCGCGAGAAACAAAGTGACATTTACTTACGTATACAAAGTGACATTTACTTACGTATACAAATTGCCATTTACTTACGTATACAAAGTGACATTTACTTACGTATACAAAGTGACATTTACTTACGTATACAAAGTGACATTTACTTACGTATACAAAGTCGAACATGATTTTTCCATGGGTGTAGGAGGAAACTGCGCCACCAACTACGACCCTTACTTGATTCGTTTGCTTCGTTTAATGCGTCATCAATCAACATCTGCCTAGCCTTTTTCCAACTATGTAAGTGTCGGGTTTCTGTCTAACCGGATGCACCTGAATACCAGTATTTTACATGGAGCGACTGCCTATCTGACCTCCACAACCCAGTCAGTAGTCACGCATACACGCACCAACCTAGGCAAACACGGCTTAATCCAAAGATCGAGCATAAACACAGTTTATATTAAGCACGAGCTCCTTGATCAACATTACTAACCGTTTGACAGTTAATCGATGGACACTATGATAGCCACTGACATTTAAAAAGATACGCAATAGCTCTGCTGTACAACCTTTTTCTTAGAGTATATTATTATATTAAGTAAATGTATGAGTATCCTTCTAGAAATCTAGAGCATCCCTTTCGGCGTTTCCACTCACCCTCGAAACTCGAACTATAAATAAACCAACACCACAACGTTCATAATTAGTGTACACTACAAGTACAACCAGATACAAAATATGTGCACGGTAGTGTAAACAGCCAAGTCCGCACTCAAGCGATAAGCGGGAACCGAATTTATTCTGTCAACAGTGTAACGCCATTAAAGGCTTCACAATAGAGTCTTGGCCGTATTAAGGGGTAGCCTATGTACAGCAAACGTAGTTAATCCGATGACACGATGCCCGGTCTGTTAAACGCCTTACATAAGCTAGACTAGAACCAATTACTTAGGGTGTGGTGTAAGTTGGAAAAGGATGCGGGTTGGGTGATTTAGAACTGTGTTGTGTTAGGTCAGTTAGACACGTGAAAAACAATATTTTGATCAATTTGTGAGTGCTTAATATTAAAGAGAACCAAATTAAAATTCAATGTATTTAAATGAGGATAAGGATTCAATTTTGCACTTTTAAAACTTAAACAGTTCTCTTAAGAGTGTTTAACTCAAAAGCGGGGTGACGTTTAGGTAGGTGGCGTTACTTATCGTTATTTTGACAAGTGAAAAGAAACCAAAACAAGGAGCATTTCTGGACAAATTTAAAATGTAGACTCTTCTAACATGAACCAAACTAATTTCTGTACAAGTTAAACGAGTCCCACAGATAATAATAGCAAACATGACACTATTGAAAGAGTGAGACGGCAAACAGAAAGAAAGAGACAGCAACACCTGTTATTGTGGCAGCAAGGTCCCAAGAGGCGACATTAGTCTGTGTACACTGTACATCTTAGAGGATCTCGTCTGAGATAAAATAATACATTTCTTGTAAAAGACGGTCTGTCGCCTTCATTTTGACAGTTAGTGCACCTGGTTTTACTTAGAATAGAAAATGTGTTTGCAAGAAATAAGTATAAATGTTTTGCAGCTGCTCATTTTTGCATAAATGTAAACACTGTCAACTAGACGATGCGTGATTAAAATTTATTTTTATTTTATGCTTCTGCCTCTAGCGTAGGGTTTGTAAAAGAATGTGGGAAAACGTTTGAACAGCAGAAGGAAAATAATAAAAGTATTTTACGTGGGAACAGAAAATGAAGACGTATTACTAAAAATATGATGTCATTCGTGTTCATAACTCATACACCGTTTATGCAGAGCTAATAAATCCTGAAATAAAATAAACGCCAAGTGAAAATATCCATTTTTTTTGTAGTCTATCGAACCCTTTACAAATTACAGAGGTTTAAATATATTGTGAAGCTTTAATATCCCATCGGGGCTGCGGGTTGTTCGAAAGAGATACCGCGGCCTCGACACAAAGGGCTAAGAAGAAACATGGGTGGTTTTTAGCCAGTAGAAGTCTAACACTCCCTACCGCCCAAACCCCCAAAAAAAAGTTTCAATGTAATTTTTAACATTTAATATTTCTTAATTAACCGAACTATAAGTCTAAATTACGCACTCAAATGATCTTAGGTAAGTACTTCTTCTTTGTCGGCGTCGTTCCTTCAAAGAACATACTAGATTTTTTTAATCCAAAGATATAGATATTTCCTCAAAATTACCTTTAGTCACTGTTACACGATAATTGAGATTTGTCTTACACATGCGTAGCCAATCAATAATTATCCTTTTGAGCAAAATTTCAAACTAAAAAAAATGTTTTCGCAAACAAGTATTATTAAGGAACTTGGCGGTTATATAAAAAATAATGACGCAATATTTTCCACGTGGTTTAGGGGATAATTAAAAAAAATTAAAGCAACCAGCTGTTTTAAATCCACAGCTTGCCTAATAGGGTCATCATCATCATCTGGCTATCCTTTTTCCAACTATGTTGGGGTCGGCTTCCAGTCTAACCGGATGCAGCTGAGTACCAATATTTTACATGGAGCGACTGCCTATCTGACCTCCACAACCCAGACTGGTTGTCAGACTTTCAGGTCATTGACTACCTGTAACGACTGCCAAAGATCTATATATAGCAGCCGGGACCAATAGCTTAACGTGCTTTCCGAGGCACGGAGAAAACTCGGTATGTAATGGGCGGTCACCCATCCACAGAACAACCTAGGCAAGCGCGGCTTAACCTAAAGATCGACCCGAGTGGCAATTATTATTAAACCACGAGCTCCTCTAGAGCTTGCCTAATGGTATCTTAAATAATACCGATCTAACCCCTTCAGTTTGAAAGTGCAAGAACATTTATAAAAAAAACATCAAACTTATCTAAGGCGTTTAAGAATTATCATCAACATCCTTCATATTGTTGCAGATTCTGGTCCTAGTTATAGCCATTTAATAGCTAACACTAGTCTTAATTAACAAAGTTTTTATTCATATTACAGTGTTCTTCAATCATTTGGAAGGAACCTTAATCAGTCACCAAATATGGCCGATTGTGAAATTTCATTGTGAAAAGCCAACTAATATAAAACTACAGTACATATTTCTAAGCGAAAGTAGAGCAGTTAAGTTTTATAAGGCTCGTAAGTCGTAAATAGTTTACTTCTGGATTATAGTCTATACTTATAAAACTGTTGGCGATATCGTTCAATAGAGACTATTTTACAATCATATTAAACTACCAGGTCATAAAAGGCTATTTGAAAACATTGGTGTCTTTATTAGGTACTGATACCATTACAACTGCCGAAATAAGTATTCTTTAAGCAACCTCTGCCTAATCTCTTGGGAAAAAGAGCCGTGATGTTGTAATTAAAACTGGTCATAATTTGACCAGAATTACTACGTTTTGGTGGTTAAGGGATTATTTATTAAACAGTTACATATGATAATATTGATATCATCACCACGCTTGAGAAAGACGCTGGTGATGACGGTATGGTTAATATTGGTCGGGTAATTAGCTAATAGGTGGTTAACTGGTTATCGGATTTAAATGAAGTAAGAACAAATCATGCACATGTTTAAAAAAAAGGTCTCCAAATTAAGATCTACTCAAAGGCCATAGTAACGATACCTTTTCAAAGGCTTATGGCAAAACGAAATGAAGAAGAAATCCCCGACCTACAAAATTTATCCCTATATAAATATCCATTGTCCGTCGAAGGTCCAATATTCGAGTCCAGGAGATTCAGACCTAAATTACCTTTGGTAATTGATACCAGACCCTTGTCAGGAGACGAATCTTTCTATTAGGCGTTCGTACAAGGACTCCAGAAAACAGACGTAATTGTCTTGCCTATTCTTGTATTGTCTCAACTACGAAGCTTACGTTTTTAGATTTAGAATTGTATTAGGATCTGTATTTTTGGGATTCAACAATTATGTATTAACCCGTAAGCAGTTGTTATACCATACTCAAAGATGCATCGTTAAAATAAATTATCTCACGTCACGAGTCAAATTAAAAGGTAATTATCACTACGAATGATGATGGCAAGTTTCAAACACAGATTTATAGATAGAATATGTTCTTATTGACCACATCCATCTATTCACGTACATCACAGGCCAAATAAGTTTAAAAACAGCGGTTTAAAGAAAACCTAGTTATGCGAACACGCCCTTTAGTACACTCTTATTAACATTACAGGCCAAGCAATTGCCAAGTAATTGAAACTTAACGCATAAAACATTAATTTAAAAAGCTAAACTCGACAAGTTAGAACCTCAATAAAAGCTTGAAGAAAATAACACTGAACACTTGAATAATGACGGCAATCATTTAGCCCTAACTGCTAATACGTTTTCAACAAATCGCAAGTCACCCGATCGAATCAATCAGACCCAATGAGGGAATTTACGGCAACAAATTGATCGGCAGAAGGAGACTGTTCTTGGTATTCTGGAAATTGATATCGATGAAACGAAGAAAGTTCAGGATTGTTAGGGTGCAATTGATTAAGTGGTATTGATTTTTGAAAGTTCGCTTCAATCATAAGTTGTTCACGATAAGAGTGGCTTAAGTACTAGATTAAAAGCAAGAACCTAGAGCCGTAGTGTAAGAAGATTCATGCCAGTAGTCATAGTTTGCAAGTTTTTCATTGTTTCATTTACGACTGACGATGAACCATTTAAATAAACACCCAAAAAAAGTTTCATTTGGCTGTTTTTAAAAGTCGATTTCAAAAATAAGCAACGTTTCTGGTGGTTTAAAACTTTATTTTCGATATAAAAATATTACTAATGTTTTTTAAACGACTTTCTAAATATTATAAATATTATTATGAACTGATGATATATTATAGTACGTTTGGGCAAGCTATGAACATTATTGAAAAAGACTATTAGTGGAAAATATAAGGTTCATGGCCATGATTTCCATTATGATTCACTTTAAAACGAATTTTGGTGCAATACAAGGTGTCCCACTGGGACATCACTGAGTCCAACACTGATTCACTCAATGTCACATAAATATGTTTTCTAAATAACTAGATGTTACTTATTTTGTAACTACGTCACTAATAAAACCCATACCTTTCTGCCCTGCTGCTGATGCTGCAACTGAGGCGGCGCAATCAGCCTCAGCGGTGGAGGGGCTGGGGGCAATGCAGCTAGGAGCGGGGGCACCAAAGGCATCATCCCACCCATGGGCAGGGCCACTGCAAATTTCTGCAGGCCCATGCTCCAGGGTAGGAACCAGCCTCCCCCCGCCTGCATCGCACCCCCCCCGGGCCCGTACCACGCCAGTGCGATCAGCTACTGTCACCCCACATGAACACTAACACTGTTATCGTTGAGAGGACGCTTTTAACATGTAGTTGTAACACTTCACTTGTACCTGGGAACAAAAGAAAGAGCTTATTAGTTGAGTTACTCGTATTGTATGAGCGTGCGAGGAAAATCAGTAACGTTCCAGATTTCTGCTATTTGATTGCGTTTTCGCGGAAAATAAAAGCCGGTCGCAACTTTTGTGCAATTTCAAATACTACCCGTTTTTGTGTAAGTGCATACTTCAAATAGCATCAATTCATGGTGGGTCTGTGGCGGTGGATTATGGACCGCTCCTTTACAAAGGAGCGTTCCCCTCTGGGCCTGTATATTAGATTGGAAACATTATGGGCTTATGATATTTTCATTTTATTCTCTCAAACTCATAACCGAGGCTCGTTGGTCTAGTAATCACAAACGCGACTGCTGAGCATAAAACCTGGGTTCGATTCCCGGGTCGGGAAAAGTGCTATTGGGTTTTTACACCAGAAATTTCTCAGAAGCAACCACAGAGTCTGGATTCGTTCCCGGTTGGTGTCGATTGACTCGCCCCATAACTGGTAAAATGTGGTTCTGCTATTCGGTACGCCTCTGCTTAACACTATGGAAAAGACGTGAAGTTAAGTGATAACGAAATCAGATTTTTGAATAAGAAGAACTACCCATATTTCATATGAACGTGCTAAATGTAGACCATGCCCAGTTAATCTTTGAAGTCAATACGTTTCTCACTATTAAATCAACTACTGCATAAAGATGTGAAATCATTGCATCGTCGCAGCATGACATGTCAAGCCGTTTGCCTACATGCCCGTATGCACCAAACAGGTTCCACTACTCGTATGATTTAGAAACATATGGTGCAGAAGCAGGAGCTAGTTTTTATTGAAATACCTTTTGCACATCACTAAACTGTCACAATAGATGTGAATCACGATTTATTGTCTTCCTGAATGCGAATCGACTTCTCACGGATGTGTGGTGGAGGAATGTGATTTTGCGATAGTTATTTATATAAAGTAAAATTTAAAAGTTTAAACATTTTGTTTTCTATTAAAGAACAGTACGTATTTCAATATCTGCCTAGGCTTTTACCTAACTATGTTAGGTGGGTTTCCAGTATAACCGGAAACTGAAACTCAAAAGCTAATGCACCACGCATTAGCTTTTTTTCCTATGATCGAAATCCTTAATTCTTCCATAAAGGATGGATTAAATACAGATAATTAAAGTTACATAAAGGACATCTCCCAAGAAACAAACCATTTGAATTTGAAACACTGAAGTTTATTTACTTTATTATCTTTTAGCAATAGACATATTTATTAAGGTAGAATATAAACTAGTTACAATGTAACATTATAAATCAATAACACAATAAAAAAGTAACATCACAAACAAAAGTGTTAACGCAAAACACACTCCCTTCCAGACTAAAAGAAAACTTTCTAAAAACAGACTCAACCACCATTTCATTTGTTTAGCTGTTACCATGATATCGGAAACGTCTATTCGAATAGATCAAAGAGATTGCGACGGTTTGCGTGCACGGTTACTGGAGCGGGATACTGAAAGAAAACGCCCGAAATACGCGCGTCACTGCAAAAGATGGATAGTAGTTTGGGTCGTATCGGTTTGTTGGGATAGAAATAGACTGTTTTAGTTTACCTACCGTTTTGAAAGTTTGTGTTTTCTTTTGTTTGCGTAAGATCGACTAATTATTTTAATTTATTTTGATGACTTGTCCAATTAACTGAAAATAATGACAGTAATTTTGTACAGTAGTGACAATTTATAGAATGAAATTGTTCATTAATTATTTAACATAGGTTTGATTGTAATTTGTTTTGTCCCAAAAGACTTGACACAGTAACATATTCAGTTAATTACTTTGGCCTGAAAGTATATGGAACAATTTTCGTAATTCTTTACGAAGTGAAACTTTTGTTTTACTATTTTATTATGATTTTGTTGGCATCAGATGTCTCGCTTGGAGGCGTGAAATTGAAAGGGACTCCAATTAGCAGCGTGACTGTACGGTGTTTTTAATTTGTTTGACACACACTTTTTGTCAAGAATGTACTTTTTGTAAAACAGAAACTCAAATTTAATTGGTACGATTGGATATAAATATATTATGTGTATACATACCGAAGTATTTCAGTGCTAATCCATCACAGAAATACTTGGGTATGGTAGGAACAGCTGGAGTATATAATATATTAAAGCGAATGAAGCAAAAACAAATTACAGCATAATAGAAATTAGCCTGGTTGCCTTTTTATCGTTTTATTGATTCCCCAAAACGACTGAAAATAACTTAATACTTTCGATTTATGGCTCGTACGTACGGAAATGAAAGTCAGAAAAACTTGGCCTAGAATTCTTTATTTAGAGGCTAAAAGATATAATTTCAATTTAAATCTCGTATGTCTGAGGCATACGAGCTTTTAATGAGCTTGACCCTTTATAGACCAAAGATAAAAACTGGTCAAGCGCGAGTCAGACTCGCGCATGAAAGGTTCATAAATTTTATTATTTGGTGTTATAGGAGCAACAAAAATACACATTCTGTGATAATTTCAACTCATTACTAAGCCCGCCGCTGTAGCCCGGTGACAGACAGACGGACAGCGGAGGCTTATTAATAGGGTCCCGTTGGTTACCCTGCGGTTACGGAACCCTAAAAGTATAAGAAGATTAAAATCAGAAATCGTTCACAATGAGTCAAAGAACATTTTCCAAAGTTCCTCATCAGCAATTTCTATTGTAAAAGATTTTAAAGAATTTTATGTAAGAGTATTATTTTTAAATGGCGTCCACCAAATGAGATCGATGTTTTGAGTATCTTCCAAGAATTTTAACAAAGAAAATAATACGATAGTGACTAACTCTATTGAGATTCGAGTGTGTGTGTGTAAATTCTGCATAATTGGTGCCTATTTCCAACTGTGATCTAATTTCTAGTCGACATTGCTTTTCGGATTTTTTTGTTACCTATATTTTCAATTGAATGAGTGTTGTTTTGACAAAGTGTAAGTGTTACACGACCAAAAGAAAAAAAAAGTCGCAAGGTGTATTGTTTGAAATAAGAATCGACGTAAATAATAGTGTTATTCCAGTAAAAACACATCAAAACTCATAAAGTAACTATTTAACAAAACATTAATAGATATGAGAAAAAATAAATTGTTTAACAAAGATCACTGCACGCTATTTCTCCTTTGGTTACTTTTCAAAAAATAATTTAAATAGTTTACGTAACTAAAGTCTGACAGCCAGCGCTAGTTTGTCAAAATGGCGCGCGTAAAAGTCATTTTGTGATGACTTTACGGTGTTTCCAGAAACAATAATATGGGATTTTTTTTGTTATGAGGCAACACTGCGGTTGTTATTCATCAATTCAAATTAATTATGTGCTAGAAATACTCCGAGGTCGATAGAAGGATGCGAATATTGAAGAAAATCTTTAAGATATATGCATTTATTTAAATTTGAAGTAAGTGAATTATTTTTTTGTAGAAGTCAGATAGATAATCCGTGTAAAATATTGGTCATCATCTGCCTAGCCTTTTCCCAACTATGTTAGGGTCGTCTTCCAGTCTAACTGGATGCAGCTTTACGCTGATCTCGCACTGTACGGAAATCCTATACAATGCGAGACCAGCTTATACTGGAAATGTATAGCTTGATGTGTAGCCAAGTGTACAATAAATAAATAAAAAAATCACAAACCTTTTTATAATGCCTGCCTCTACGGTGGTTTAAGGGGTAAAACCAGTAATGATATTCCCAGTAACACACCCTTTAGGAGAACATTTTTATGGGGAAGTTTTTCGTAAATTGTTTTAAGTGTCTATTTGAATATACATTATAGGAGCACTCCAGGTGGTTGTGTGTGGAAGGTTGTGACATCAAAGGTCTGTTAGTTGTTCGGTTCATATGAGCATCGCTTTGTGTATTTTGAGGATTTTTCCCCTTATCTTGAGGAAGTTAAGTTCTAAAATGTTTTTTTTTCTGTTATAATTGAAGGAAATAAAATAAGCTCATGCTCGACGAGTTCGTGACTAGATAATAGCAGCCGTTTGGATCTTCAGGTTAAGCTTCGCTTGCCTAGGTTGGTATGTGAATGGGTGGCCACTCATTATATAAAAAATATGTTAAGCCATCGGTTTCGGGTGTGATTTGTAGGTCTTTGACAGTTGTAATAGGTTTTTAATGGCCCGAAAGTCTGACAACCAGTCTTACAAGGTACTCGTATGTTACCCAGTACTAACTCGTTGGAGTGGGTCAGATAGGCAGTAGCACCATATAAAATACTGGTATTTAACTGCATCCGGTTACAATGGAAGCCGACCCCAACATAGTTGGGAAAAGGCTAGGCAGATGATGATGAAGGACATAAACAAATTAGGCAGTTGGCTTTTAGAAACTAGTAAAATCCTAAACAAAGAACACAATGAAAATACAAAATATGACACGGTTTTTAACTCTCAATATAAAATCAAAATGTTTCCAGTCAGTTGGGTCCGTTTGGTCGGTGTAAATATCCACAAACTCGGTCATAGTTGACTAAACAGATCGATGGGCTATTAACAGGACAATAGGACTTTTGTTCGCTCGTTGGACGCGATGTCAAAACCTTAGCGTAGGGAAGTGACACGCAAGTGGTATCGATACTTGCGTTGTGACATTAATTTATCATTAGAATGTAGTAGGGTCAGTCACTCTACTACTGCTACCGAAGTAATCGGTGAAAGTGGTATGGGCTTGTGACACGGAGGAATAAGGAATATGTCGTTGAGAAAGTACTGAGTATGAATGTCGAGGGATAAAAGAGTAGAGGAATGATGAAGAAACGATGGATGGACTGTGCAAAGGATGACATTGTAAGAAGGAAAGTGACCTATGACGAGTAATAGAGAAGTGTGGAAGAAGACGTCATGCTGCGCCGACCACAAATGAATTGAGATAAGGGCAAGAGATTCATGCTCAAGTGTCCAAGTCGGCCTGATTACCAGTCAAGCAAAAGCAAGCAAAAGTAAAAATTAACTCGTTGTCTGTGTTTTAACTACAAATAAACAGTTTTCCAAGAAACCGGGTACAAGGAATTTGAGGTTAAGGTATGGGCCCCATATTTTATGTAGGACATAAAAATCTTTCCACCTAATTTTGTTAAGAACCTTTCGTCCCAAAGGAATATTTTGAATAGCCTCACTGACCTTTCGCCTTTGTCCAAATACAGATACCGTAAAAATTACTGTCCGATATAATTCCGAGAACCCGGATTCCATTCCGTTATTATCGTCAATTTCAAGACGGAACAATTATAGACGCTATGTTGATGAAAACCAAAACCGGTACCAATTACCTAGGATCATGCTTCCCATGCCTGATTGGGTCTTTTCATTATGAAATGCGCCAAAATGCCATCTGGGATCGGTACCGAGTATTGTTCGATGATCGAGATATTTGATTCGATATTCATTATTCGGTTTCGATTGTTGGATACCGTATTGTTTGCATCCCTATTATTTAGGATGGTTTTGTTCGGTATCAATATGATGCATTTATTTGTGAATAAATGTGGTTTGTCGAGCATCGCTTTGTGTTTGTTTGTTGACATTTTCATGGAGCTTTTGAAAGCTGATAGTAAGGTTATCATGGTAATTATTTAATTAAATACATTCAGCCAGCATTAGTAATTGTATTTCGAAAATTAACATGAGAATAGGCTAGACTGAAGGTTATGATTAAACAGTGGAAAAACTATTGTATGGTTTCATGTATTATTCTTCAAATTCTGCAATGACTAAATAGTGAGTCTTGTTTGCAAAAGAAAAAATTATACAGTTTCAAAATATTGCCAATAGGTAGTTTCGTCTATTGTGTATTTCATTAAACTATCTGAAAATCTTTAAGGTCAAGTCTGCCTTTAACATAACATAACATCACGGCTGTAATCTCTGAAAGGTTATGCAGTAGTGTACCTACCGAATCGTATTTCGCCAGACATGTTTAAGTCCAATGTAATAGGATGGAGCCTATTGCCGTCAACCGGCCTCAAATTAGACTCCATGGCTGCTACTGAGAAATTCTTGATGGAAAATCCCAATGACACTTTGCCTAAACCGGGAATCGAACCTCAGTCGCGCTTGCGATCACTAGACGAACGAGGCAGTAATAAGCAAACCAACAAATAACTATTCAAAATACAATGTTTGAAATATTTACTATTAATTTGTGTTGTCTACTATTTTCATTAACAATCTATTTAACTCAGTATACATACATGAGTTTACAAACTGTCCTTTCCCAACTTAGCACGTATTTGTGTTGCCAAGCAAACATGAACCTTGTTCACACAACTATTCACAGGTCCCACGAACATTCAACAACTAACTTCGATAATTGACAAAAAACTTCTAATTATCCGTCAGATATATTTCCAAAAAATATTGGACACGTATTTTTTCTTTTTTTATGTAAACAAAAAATAAAAACGATACACAGTGCTTCGAAAAGTCGTGTAACGTCACAGTTTGGTACATTTTTTAATAGAAAGTGACGTCACAAGCCCTTCTCTATCATCTTTGACACGTTTTATTTACGTAATTTTTTATTAATAACGCGCTCAGGATATTGTTGGGGCTGCCATGGCGATGTAGTGCGTCAGGGATGTTTGCGGAAAGGCATATTGATGGTTTTGCGGCCATCATACGTAAAAGAAGCGTTTCCCTGCTTGCTCGTCTCCGTGGCAGTACCAACACTATCTAGAGATTATTCGCAGATAGATGGGAGTCTCCAATGCTGCGTCATTGGATGAAACTCCATACTGTTTAATTTGTGTATTATGTCTACTAACACTAGCTTTTAAGATCATTGTTACTAACACTATGGGCGCTGCCCGAAATAAATGCTATTATTATTATTAATTAAAAAAAACACGTATCCAATCGTCGTCGTGTCGAGTCATGTCGTGTCGAGTCATTTCGTGTCGTGTTTTCTGTTATTTTTTAGGTTTTTTATTGCTTGTTGTGTGCACTTATGTTTTCTTTCTTTTCTTTTCTTTCAATATATTTTTCGATAATCTAAAAGATGGACTGAACAAACTCATATGTTTTTAGTTAGGGAACATCCCTATTTTGTATTGTATTTAACACATTGCCGAAACAGTCGGGTTTGTAATACTTTATTTCTACAAGTTTGTTGACAATGTGCCAAAGTGACGGTTATAGTTCAACCTAATTCCTTCAAATAACTGTTTAAATACAGAAACAGACGTTATGGTTTTACGGACAATTGACTTGCGTTTAAGGGTAAGTTATCCATCTAAAACCATGCAAAAAAGCAGTAGTATTTTCTGACACATCAGTCTCGTATCTGTTCATGTCATAATTAACCTTTTTTTATTTGGGATGAGAGATCACCCAATGACTCCTCCCGCTCTCGGTAGGGAGTGTCAGACTTCTACTGACTAAAAACCACCCATGTTTCTTCTTAGCCCCTTGTGCCGACCTCTTTCGAACAACTCGTAGCCCCGATGTGGTCATCATCTGGCTAGTTTTTCGCATAATTTTGTTATCCTTATTTTTGATTTGAATAAATACAGATTTTCTAGTATTAGATATGGTATTTTTGAGTATTTGGTAATAAAGTGTTATTGGATTTTTCTATCAGGAATTTCTCAGTAGCAACCACGGAGTTTGAATTTGTGCCCGGTTGATGGCAATAAGTTAGCCCCCTATTACATGGGACTTGAATATAACTGGCGAAATGTGGGAGTGCTATTAGCTACACCCCAGCCTAACCCATCGAGGATTTACAGGTGTGAAGTTAAAAATAATAAGGTATTATTTTAAGGCCTACGTCCAGCAGTGGACGTCTTTTGGCAAAAGGCTCGCCCCCAATATTTACATGGGACGAAAACTTATCTGGCGAAATGTGGGTCCACTGATGGGTACACCTCTGTCTTACCCTTCGAGGATTACGGGCGTGATGTTATGTTGGTAAGACAGACTTGATTTCCATACACCACACATCCCTAGGATGTCAGTCAATGACAGTAATTCAAGTCAACATTTTGAAATTCAAATAAGGAACATTCCCTCATTCATTCCAATCATTCGGAATTCAAACGTCCGCCACGCCTCACCGATTCGTATCACCAAATCGAAAGAATCGATTCAGAAATTCGACTAATCGGTTACAAATAGGGATCGGTACAATTATCGGACCGGAATTTATGGCCAGTTCCTCCCACATAACAATGTGGAATAGTGTAACGTTCGTTTAATAATTAAATAAAATACGTGGGAACGAATCCCATTATTTTGTTTATGGGTCAACTCGATATTTTGGTCCATTCGATTCGAGTTAACGACGTATTTTTTTTAAGCATCGAAGGGCAAAGAACGGATTTAAAGGTGCCCTTGTTCCAACGATTTCGTTAAAGATTTTTATTGTTGGAACAATTTTTGTTTTTAATTCTTATTGCTTGTTAGCGGGGATTTATTAAGTTTATTGGAAGATTAATAACAAAATAATAGACGTTCGTTTTTTCTTAGTACTTTAACGATATTTTTATAGTTCAAAATTGTTTTCTGATTTTTGATAGGCCAATATTTTATGATCACATTTCAGTACTAGCTGCCTCGTTGTTCTAGTGGTCGCATGCGCAACCGTTGAGTACGAGGTCCCGGGTTCGATTTCCGGGTCGGGCAAAGTGTTATTTGGTTTTTTCATCACGAATTTCTCAGTAGCAGCCACGGAGTTTGAATTTGTGCCCGGTTGATGGCAATAAGTTCGCCCCCTATTACATGGGACTTAAATATAACTGGCTAATAGTACCACTATTAGCTACACCTCAGCCTAACCCATCGAGGATTTACAGGTGTGAAGTTAAAAATAATTAGGTAATATTTTAAGGCCCACGGCCAGCAGTGGACGTCTTTTGGCAAAAATGATGACTATTTTACGACGGTATAAACTTTTGTGTGCCTATTTTTGTGGTGACGAGGTCCACACAAATTTGCCCATAGTCCTTTGATTTTCATATCTAACCAACCTCGCAGTATAAAGACTCAAATCGTTCTCGTCGAACTTTAGGTCATCCGACCACTATTACTACTTCATTTGATGTCTCAATGACGTCAGTGAATTCAGCCAATTACGGTTACCATCCGTTTTTCGTCAGGATTAAGCCACTTGACCTTACCTACACTACACTAACTACCGGGTAGTATCCGTTCCTCTTGGCTAAACACACGACCCTGGCTACAAAACGTATATTATTAGTATTTCAACATTTACATACGTTTATTGATGTTTTCCGGCACTACCCGGTTGTTTAAGAAGGGTTTACGCTTCAGTAGACGCAGACCTCTATTGTATGACCTCTGAGCGACCATCATTATGATGACTAATATGTGTATTTTCGTTTGTATGCAGTTTCTTCATAACGTTTTTGGTTTGGTGTGTCTATCACAATAGTACTACGATAACATCATAACATCGCACTATTCATCCCCAAAGGGTTCACTTGTTCGCAAGAGATACCGCATCGACATGAAGGGCTGAGAAGGAACATGGGTGGTTTTTAGTCAGTAGAAGTCTGACACTCCCTTTCGCTCTGCCCAAGAGCGGGAGGGGTTATTTGATGATTTCCCACACCAAAAAAAAAGGGTTAGTCACAAACCACTTCCAAAGTAACCCCTTCAATGGCATACATAACCACCTAAATATAGTTCGACCGAAGTAAAGTGCCCTCAAAAAACGTCCTGTCAAATGATGTCAAACGTTTTAGGTTTATAGGTAATAAAGTAGGTGGGACCTAGATGCGAGTGCTATACTCCATTTACTTTATGACCGTTCATACAATTTGGCCAAGAATTGGATGGAAAGATGGACGAGTCGTATACTGTCTTTATTTTCTGAAATTAGAGTGGTGAGGTTGGTATCATTGGTGTAGTTGGTTGGTAGCATTGCGTGTTTTAGGTAATTGGAATAAGTGAGACAGTCTATTAGGTTTTAAAGAGAAATAATTGCTTTCTTGACCAGGGTTGAATTAAAGAATTGAGACGTCTTGGGTAAAGGAATTGACCTTTAGTACTATTGACGTGTAACCTTAACTTTTTACAAGCAATTTAGTTTTGGTTTAGTTGGAAGAGTTTTCTACAAACGACTGAGCGCTGGCAAGAAGTTCAAACAAAGGTGAAATCCAAAAACCTCACACTTTGGACACTTAAAGTTGTGTCTCGATTTTCTTAGGATACAACTAGCACTTTTGTCCGTGACAGAAAATAGGATAAATAAATCAAAGGCTCATAACGATTTCTTTGTTGTGTTGTCAGCGAGAATTTCTTCAAAGTTTTATGACAAATCTTTGAGTATAAGTAAGCGTTTGGTCAGAGATCTGAGGGATTAAATTCAAGGCCAACACCAAAGCCAAAAGAATATATTTTTAAGATCTCATTGTGCCAACTAAATGGGAACTTATTAATCCCTTCGCCTTTTATCCAGCTTATTAGGTAACACAATGGGATGAAAAAAGCAACAGAAAAAACGATAGCGTTGCGTCGTAAATCGGTGCGGGGTGAATGTGATGCATAATGTTTGCAAATTGCGACCAGTCGCAACGACTTTTTGCCTCCAAACTTATTTCGCATACAATAAATAACAATAAGGATACTTTTTCGAAATAAATTTAAGGTTTGACATTTACTTTTGGATCGTATTAAGGGGATAACATAATTGCTTTGAAGACGCTGCGTTTTTTTTCTGCAATATTTATTTATTTATTGACATTGATAACTAGACATTGAATGAATAAATCAATAAATCGCAGAGCGTGATAATTGGCATAAAAGAAGAAGAATTGTATTCATTTGTGAGGGTAAAAATAAAGGACAGTGGGTAAATACGAGTCGTTGATAAAGTGGATCGAAACAAGTTAATAACTCAATTCAACAGGCAGTGAGACTCGACGGGTGATTTGCGTTCAATTGTATTGTTTAAGTGTTTTATTTTGTCCTAGCACCAATGTAGTATTTATCCAATTAATTAATTATAGGAATAAAATATTATGTTCAAAGGCTGGGAAGAGAAGTTTTGGTCGTCCAGCGACGAGATGGATAGACAACAACATTGTTGTCATCATAGGAATGCTTTGGATGAGGCTGGCATATGGATGTGGCGCTTGGCACCAGCAAGGACTGTAGGGTCTACAGCTCTTTTTCTAAACATTCGGGGATAATAGCTGTAATGTTATGTATGACATAATTATTTGAATAAAATATAGTTATTATTTCAATTATTCATGCAACACTATGTAAAGAATTTCCTTAAAAAAATGCCTAAGACAAAGATTTCTCTCCTTTATCTCCAAATGAAACCTGATTATCGAACTTCTTTATTAAACAAAAGCAATAACGCTCCGAAAGAAGCGAAACGCAGCGTTAAACTATCTAATGTATCATCTCCTTTATACAGTCGAATTGTGGAACAGCATTAAGGAGTTCTAATTAAAGGAACATTTTCGTATGCTCTGATGAGAACATGTCGGTTCGCTAAAATCATATTTTTTGCAACCAAAGTGTACCTGTCGTAAAAATATCGGGATACGAATTTTTAATATAATGAATATGCAAAGGTTTTGCGGGGTTTGATGTCAGTAGATAATTTATTTGTGGGACTGCGGTCTGCCGTTTGTAAAGATAAAAGTGTTAGGATATATTAATGATTTGGTGACTCAGTGTAAACAGCCGGGACTAGGAGTGGGTTCGAACTCAGGCAAAAAATAATGTACTAGTGTAATAATGTAAGGTGTTGTAGAAAATGTAATGTTCTTAAAACTAAAAAGG
The DNA here is from genome assembly GCA_949774965.1 of Diarsia brunnea. Lineage (NCBI taxonomy): Eukaryota > Metazoa > Arthropoda > Insecta > Lepidoptera > Noctuidae > Diarsia > Diarsia brunnea. The sequence continues at coordinate 18,382,376 of OX459000.1, read as the reverse complement.
AAAGCAGCATACTTTAGAACCATTATTTCAAAGATATGTGTTTTGTGTAACTCCGACTAATTTTTACTGGACCCTTTTTTTTTAGCGGGTGGAAAATCATCAAATAACCCCTCCCACTCTTGGGCAGAGCGAAAGGGAGTGTCAGACTTGTACTGACTAAAAACCACCCATGTTCTTAAAAAAAGAGGGTAAAATGTTTACAATGAGGTTTACAATTTATTTATAATGACAATACCGGGAACACACACATCACACGTGTAATCGCCGAATGGAGAGACAAAAATATGCTCAAGAGCTTTTAGCGAAACTTAAATTATTGCTATTATTAACCAACAAAGAAATATAACACGGTATTTTCAAGAAAATATCTACTGTCTCTTGTAAATAAGTAAAATTTTTGACGTTCGAAAAGTGCTGATTATCAGCCTAGTTTGAATAAATGACTTTTGATTTTGATATTGATTTTGAATATAGCATCGTTTGTAAGTTTCAAGCCTACAACTAACACTATTGTGGTTTCCACAATTTAACCACTTCATCTGTGGTTAACCAAAATGGTAGGGCGTGATGCGGTCTACTGCAACTGCATCACAAATTGATGTTACTTATTACAATGCAACTGCAAATGGAGCAATTAGTTATTATTGTATAACGTTAGTAAGGGTCCGTTCACACAGACCGACTCTGAGAGGAGAGCAGATTTTTTTATCACGTTTAAAACAAAGTTTTGAATCATTGTAATAAGATTTATTTTTACATGTCACTTCTTCTGTTATTGAGAATTCTTGAGAGCAAACCTAGCCCGTAGTGTTTCAAGTTTTTTGAAAATTATTCATAACTAGCTGATGCCCGCGGCTTCGCCCGCGTGGATGTCGGTCAAATTTACTAAAACCTTCCTCTTGAATCTATCTATTAAAAAAAACCGGTTCAAAATCCGTTGCGTAGTTTTAAAGATTTAAGCATACATAGTGAGCAACAGACAGCGACAGCGACTTTGTTTTATACTATGTAGTGATATTATTATGGTTAGCCTTTTCTCAACTAGGTTGGGGTTGGCTTCCAGTCTAACCAGATGCAGTAGAATACCAGTATTTTACATGAACCGACTGCCTATCTGACCTCCACAACAGTTAGTACCGAGTAATACAATACCCCGTGGTAAGACTGGTTGTCAGACTTTCGGGACACTGACTACCTGTAACGACTGTCAAAGATGTATAAATGACAGTTAGGATCAAAGGCTTTTTTTTTTGGTGGGAGGAAAATCATCAAATAACTCCTCCCGCTCTTGGGCAGAGCGAAAGGGAGTGTCAGACTTCTACTGACTAAAAACCACCCATGTTCCTTCTTAGCCCTTCATGTCGAGGCCGCGGTATCTCTTGCGAACAACCCGCAGCCCCGACGGGAGGATCAAAGGCTTCATTTGCTTTCCGAAGCACGAGGCAAATAAATGATTATTTACCTTATATTATGTGCCGCTGAGTGTTTGTTCTGTTAGTAATAGGGATATTTCCTGACTAAAAAAATATGATTCTAATTAGTCCGTCTGTTAGATTATCGAAAAATATTCGATACGTATTTTTTGTTTTATCAAATCAATTAAAATTGACGAAGATAAAACGCGTCAAAGATTTGAATGGGGTGAGTTTTCAAAGTACTGTATCGTCTTCACTATTTGTTTACAAGAAAAAAGAAAAAATACTTGTCCAATATTTTTTGGTACTCCATCTGATGGACTAATTAGAAGAAAGAAGAAAGAAAAAATATTTATTTGTCGCAGAAACATAACGAGCATACAAATAGACATACAAAAAAAAATACACATACAACGCATAACAGATATTAAAAAATACAAAAAGCAGGGTTAGTATAAAAATAATTGCACGTCGTGACTGCGACAACTAGGCTGTCACTCAGCATGATGCTGTGCTATGGGCACCCACAGCAAATTCGATTTTTTGTTAACTACCCTATTGTTTGCAAGTATCAGACAATAGCTAAACACAATGGCAAAAGCTAGCCATATATAACATTACCATATGACCTGACATATTATGTGAGCTAAGGGCAAACAATACACAGCGCACCTTTGAGGATTTAACTATACTCGCATCAGAGTAATGAAGGCTTTACGTTAAATAAAACAACTGTACGGTCAACAACAAACAACGAGAGTAACAGTAACTTGCAGTAACAGTAAGTCGTGGTTTCGAAGCCAGGCAGGCGCTTTACTTTTTGTAATTTATTTCATCATCACTGCTCTCAAAAACGGTGAAGGAAAACATCGTGTGGAAACCAAAATGCATATCCTAGAACCAAAAATTCGAAGACTCTTGTGACATCTATCAATCCGCACTGGGCCCGCGTAGATTATAGCCCATTTCCTCTCATAGAAAGGAGGCCTGTGTCCCAGCAGTTGGAACATTAATAGGCTGTTGATGATGACAGTAAACATGGCAAATATTCTGTTTTAAGTGTAATGAACTGTTCTAATGATGCTCATCAGAATTGGTTTGGAACTTATGAACCTGAAATGTTCATGAACTGGAATGTAACATCTTTAGGCAATAATAAATTCAAAACAATTTACTAGTATGGATAGTTTGTTTATCAATAAATTCAATCAAATTACGGTGTTTAGCACAAGAACATTTAAGTACTAGTTTTGTTGTAATAACCTTTAACCCTAAGGACAGCTGACAAAAAAAAAAGGCAAGAGTAAGTGTTTTATGTAAAATAATATATGTGCTTTTACTCAAACGGTGCTCGGTGAAATAGCAAGCATTGAAGGTTTAACTGAACGGCATGCAGTTAAGGTGGAGTCATAACAATAATATCCTAGTTTTATAATACCTATAATAAATTAATAATCACTTTTAGTATTTATGTTCTAGTAGGTACTTGATAGCAAGTAACACGGTAACATAACCTAGTCAATAAAGTAATAACATTTGCATATGACCTACGTGATATACCTAACAAACATAGCCAAACTGGAAGGTTAACAATGCAGCTTTGCAGGTTTAAAAAACAAACATACGTAAAATAATGAATGCCCTTATAGTACACCCACATTTCGCCACTCATGTTTTAAATCCTTCGAAATAGAAGGTGCACCTAAAATCATTGAACGAGCACGGCGAGCACAAATCCAGACACCGTAGCTGTTACTGAGAAATCACTAATGTCAATCTGCCCGGCCTCGGAATTGAACTCAAGGCCTCAATGTTCACCGCGGGAGGCGCTCCGGGCGTCGGGGGCCACGTGATGACTTCCGGCCACCGTAGACGCGGGCCTGTGGACGGTGAGTGATGGGTAAGCTCGCCGTCCGTCCGTCTTATGACGACGACAGGCCGTGTCGACGGCGCGTTCGTGTTCCACGCGCGCCTCAAAGAGATGTCAGCAACATGGAAGGGGCCCGCAAGGGCCGACGCCCGTCGGGGCTGCGGGTTGTTCGCAAGAGATACCGCGGCCTCGACATGAAGGGCTAAGAAGGAACATGGGTGGTTCTTAGTCAGTAGAAGTCTGACACTCCGTTTCGCTCTGCCCATGAGCGGGAGGGGAAATATGATGACTTCCCACCCGCCAAAAAAAAAGGCCTCATGTTCAACAGTGGTACTTACCAATAGACCAATGAGGCAAAACTACCACACTATTCCCATACTACTGTAACTCCTGAAAGCCAGATTCAACCGTTGCGCCGCGGCCGATACAATGAAGCTCTTCGTGCCACAAAAAAAGAATATTGTCTTGGATCCCGCAACGTACAGTACCCGGCGATAAATATTGCACATCGACCTTTGGAAAGAGACAATCGGCTAATTTCGGCTTCGTAGAGCGTTATCTCTGTCGCACGAAATACAAGCGGTCCGGTATCTATTAGGAGCTGTTAAAACAATTATGATTTGCTTTTTTGATAATTCTTTTTATTCTTTGTTTAAATACACCAATTTCCAAAGGTCGATGTGCAATATTTATCGCCGGGTACTGTAACGAATCAAAAAAGAATAGCGGAGGAATAGGAAACATTTAATTTTCAGAGACCAATAATACATAATCAAAATCATTCCCAAAGACGTGTCCAGTACTTTTCTATTTCTAAGGTGTTCAGAAAAAGATAATTGTACCGACCTACCGTTAACATTCAGAGGGTTCATTCCCCTTGTTAAAATAAGCCAGTGCCATGGCTGCCAGTCCGAAGCCTACCATAGGCCTGACCCAATTCACCGTCCGTGGGTTTTACGAGTTGGTGCCAAGATAAGTGGGTAATTTGTTAACCTACTTCAGGCAACGAGGTTAATCTGACCCGTATATTTTACGCATAGATACAGGTTATTATGAATGCCGTTTTTTTTGTTTATGGGGGATGGACAAAATGTTTGTATTGGGTGTGCATATGCAGGTTACATGGTGCATGAATACCGATAACGGTATTCATGAAGGAGCAACACAGGTGGGTGGCAAGACTTATGGCTAAGTAGAAGTTAAATAATAATTATAATATTATAGTTAGCCCATTTCTCGTGGGTAAAGTAATAATATATTTATTTAAAGTTAGAATTGGAAAATGATTACGACTAGCCGTTATTAATTTTACTAGAACATTAAAGGTTTAATTGCAATAGCCAATGAGAGCGAAGCAGTTTTCAATTACGAAATGCGTTTAAATATTAATTCTGTTAATGTAGGACCAACTTATTATTTACTAGCTGATGCCCGCGGCTTCACCCGCGTGGATGTCGGTCAAATTATATACTAAAACCTTCCTCTTGAATCACTCAATCTATTAAAAAAAACCGCATCAAAATCCGTTGCGTAGTTTTAAAGATTTAAGCATACATAGGGATATAGGGACAGAGAAAGACTTTGTTTTATACTATGTAGTGATTTAATTCTGTTAATGTAGGAGAAACTTATGGAAATGGAGGAGCTCGTGGTCAAATAATAACAGCCGCTCGGATCAATCTTCAGGTTAAGCCATGCTTACTTAGGTTGGTCCGTGGATGGACCACTCACTACATACCGAGTTTCCTCCGTGCTTCAGAAAACGCCGTTAAGCCCCCCGGCTGTCATTTTGTGGTTTTGAGGTTCTCTTTTTGTGTAAATCAGCGTATTTTACGAAGTTTTAGACAAGTTAGGAAAAGCTTTAGAAGCACGAAAGAGAGCTTATCTCAAACATAATAAAGATGAATGCACACATTGTCGACCATGCAAATTTTCAACAAAAGAAAAATGTCAAAAGGTTTAACATTATCTTCCTATTTATACATTCGTATCTAACATATAAATATTAATAAACAAAACAAAAAAAAACTAATCGCAGTGATCACTCTCAAGGTACAGGGTGAATGTTCATATTGTCGTCCTCGTGTATTCAATTACAGACGACACGGGGCACAGTAATGAGGTGCAATCAACACGTCCCGATGACGTCACAGACTCAGAGAGACGTATAATAAGCGTTCGTCAGAGAATTAATCTTTTTGTGTTGTTGTAATCATGTTTCTGTTGGCAATTTTGTTTTGTGAGGGTTTTGCTAATTGTGTGAATGTGTCATGTGTACTTTGTGATGTGGCATAAGTAATTGTAATAATCATTTTAGTTAATGTGGGTAATAAAAAGATAGGAAATAAAAAAAACCATAGACAACAGAGAAAATATCTATTTATTGTTATTTCCATTGCAACGAATTCCACTTAACGCTAGTATAAATTAGGTCGCCACTATTTAAACAGTCGTAAGAAAATTTTGCGCCTTGGCGCGTGGGCTTAGAAGTTGTTTTTCAACTAAACACTTTGTTTGTTTTAAAATAAACACTTAGGGTTACATATTTATGTCCCTACACACATATTTGTTTAAATGATTGGAAATTCCATCGCTGTCGAAGTATAATTAATGAAACTAGTAAAATAAGCAATTTTATGATTATTGTTTTATTTATTTACTTGCCAATCCACACAATGTAGGTACCAACCAGGGTATTTAACATAACATTTATAAAATTGTAAACCAGTACTTCAGGTAATTATGATGTCAACAAAAACTAGGTAATGTGACATTGTATGTAATGTGGGAAAAACGTCGTAATTTTGATAATAACGCGAATAAGAATGACTGCGCAGCTAATTATAATTTTAAAATGTTACCAAATTATAATCGCGATCCTAATATGGTTTTGACTGCGGTTTCAAGAACGACGCTTTAAAATAATTGAAGTAGAATTTATTTTGTAAAACATTTTATACTAAGAGGATTCTGTTATACGAGTATGTTTTATTTAAAGTTCAAATTGGTGTTATTTATCTAAAATACAATAGACTTTTCCTTATAGAGAAAAGGTGGAGTAGATACTCCACCTATTCTCGTACCTACCATAAAAAAAACATAAAAATCGGTCGAGACTAATCGATTTTTGTCTCGACCGATTTTTATGTTTTTTTTTTGTATATTTGGTAGGTACGAGAAATCCACAAGTACCGTGTTATGATATATTTATATATTAGCTTAACTGTAAGACTAATTAGTAAGTATACCTACTCATCATTAACTATGCCGAGGTCGGCTTCCGGTATCTAAGGTGCATCTGAATACCAGTCCTTTACATGGAGCGGCTGTCTGACCTCAACAACAATCATCACGTTGATCAGATATAATACTCATCTTGTTGATTAGATTGAAATAACTTCAAAGATACTTATAATGACGTCATTTTTAACTGCCTACCTATTCTATTTTCAACATCCGTTTCAAACTAAACTTAATCATCAAGTCAACAATACCTAAGTATATGGACAGAACAGAACAGATAAACTAAAAATCGTGAGTACTGAACACGCTCATTCCGTTTACAAGACGATGATTTATAATGCTAGTAACAAGTACGTGTCCATTACGTGGCATCCTGGTTACGTTTGTGACCAAAAAAAAAGATGGGTCGTGTGTGACGAAAATTGGGACTTTCACCTTAGTAATGATAGGGGACATCGAAAGTCAGGATGAAGTAATTTTGGATATTATGTAGTTGTGTTGTTAGTTTGTATGTTTGAAAGGAATCCATTTTATAACGCATACAGCATGTTTTACAATATGTGCCAGCACTTATACAGGCTGATTGAAAACACTTAAACGTTATTTGTACTGAAATATAATGAAAAACTGTTGACAGTTTCAATGACGTTTAATTTGTAAAATTACTTTTTTATGCGATCTAGGATGACAGCAATATATTACGAATTTTATAAAATATCCTTCGAAATTTGAAGAAAGTTCGTCAAACAATTAAGATGCTGTTTCAATTTGTATTGAAAAAGTATAATTAGGGGCTAATTTGCCCTTTGAAGGTAACTCAAGGAAATGGCAATAAAAACAGCAATATTTTTTTTATCAAAGACTTGCAATAAATTCTCTATGGGACTAATAAAAATAAATTAACATCGTACTGGTCCCTAGCTTTGCTTACAAATGTTCATATTTTCTATCTAATGCAAGAGGATTAGCTCAATATGTAATTCTATGGCATTTTTATGTACATGTGTAATTTGCTAGCACTTGATGTAAAGTGCTTATATGGTAAAATCAGTTTTATTATTTTTATTGATTGAATGTGTTACTGGAAATCGCTGCTGGCATTGATATATTCTACATAATGTATTTACTATAATTAAAGTAGTTGACTGCTGAGCATGAGGTCCTGGGTTCGATTCCCGGGTCGGGCAAAGTGTTATTGGCTTTTTCCATCAGGAATTTATCAGTAACAGCCACGGAGTCTGGATTTGTGCCCGGTTGATGGCAATAACCTCGCCCCATATTACATGGGACTTAAACATAACTGGCGAAATGTGGGTGTACTATTAGGTACACCTCTGCCTAACCCTTCGGGGATTACAGGCATAATGTTATGTTATAATTAAAGTATTATTTTTATTTTCTTGTAGCATAACAGAGGATGTGTGGTGTGACGCGAATGGATAAAATAAGGAATGAGTTCATAAGAGGAAGTTTCTTCTAAAAGTGACACCGGTGAATGAAAAGTTGTGTGGTAATCGATTGTCGTGGTATGGACATGTGATGCGAAGCAATGAGGAAAATGTTGTGAGGAAAATGTTGGGTATGAATGTCATAGAGTAGAGGAAGACCAAAGAAACGATGGATGGACTGTGTGAAGGATGATATGGTTAGAAAAGAGGTGACTGCTGACATGACGAGAAATAGAGAAGTATGGAAGGAGAGGACATGTTGCGCCGACCCCAAATTAATTGGGATAAGGGCAGGAGAATGATGATGATGATGATAACACCACGCCTGTAAGGGTAAGGGTAGGCAGAGCTAGTGTAAAGTTTTGTTTACGTTCTATGTAATCGAAAGCGAGCCTTTTGTCATCAACCAGACACAAATCCAATCTCCGCGCCTGCTACTATTTTCTTGTACTTACTGACATTAACTTAAAATCAAATAATATAAGTAAATTGTAAACCTAAAATAGTGGTATTCAGCTACATTCAGCTAGACTAGAAGTCAACCCTAAAAAAACTAGACACATAACGCTTTTATCACTTACTTAGCGTTTCATCGCAAAGTTTATTAACACCAATTAGAGATTTCTATCAGAAATAAAGACGCGCAAAACACCCTTATTAACAGAGCCTATAATAAATTAAATTTTATCACCACAATTAAATCACTACATAAAAATCTAATACATACTCGTATATACGCTATATAATTGTGCTGGTCCTAACTTTCTAGCATACAAACGGCTGTTAATGCGATGACACCATGATAATCTTAGACGAGGTAAACAGAAATACTAGTTTTCTGTAATTACATCTTGTACTTGAGCGTACTTGTACAGTCGCGTGCACAAATATGTATGCAATTACTTGAATTAAAAAGGTATATTCGTCCCGAGTAACTGTGTAGGTACTACTTACTGAATATTATGTTCGTAGCACTAAAAAAAAGTTATCAGTAAGAGGTATTGTCGATAGGAAACATAAATAATAATATCACGCCTGTATAGCAGCCTGCCAGTATCACTGCCAATGATAGTGTCAGCGTGTTTATGTGTCATATTTATGGGACCGAGCCTTTTTGGTACACACCCGCCAGACTATTCCTAAACCACTAACTTCTGAAACCCAGAATCAATCGAAGCGACCGCCAGGAGAACACCGAGACAATGAAGTTCCAGAAAAACCTGAAACGGAGACGAGACTATTGCCACCTAGTTTAAAAGTAAATGAAAACTCTGTAGCTGCTACTGATAAATTCCTGGTGGAAATATTTAATAACACTTTTGAACCTAGGACATCATACTCAGCAGTAACGCTTGCGAGCACAAGACAAAAATCACATTTAAAAAGTGCACATCATCATCTGCTTAGCCTTTTCCCAACTATGTAAGGGTTGGCTTCCAGTCTAACCGGATGCAGCTGAATACCAGTATTTTACATGGACCGACTGCCTATCTGACCTCCACAACCCAGTTAATATTAGGTAATACGATACTCTTTGGTAAGACTGGATGTAAGAATTTCAGGTGACTGACTACCTGTAACGACTGCCAAAGATCTATATATGGCAGCCGGGACGAACAGCTTAACGTGCTTTCCGAGGCACGGAGGAAACTCGGTATGTCGGGCGGTCACAGACCGACCTAGGCAAGCACAGCTTTACCTAAAGATCGACCCAAGTGGCAGTTCTTATTAAGCCACGAGCTCCTCACTTATTTATGCACACGACTGTATACAACTAGAATCCTACAAGTGCACATTCTAGCGGTTTAGTTCAATGTCCAACGCGTTGCGACGGTCATATCTAGGTTCTTGATAGCCGTGATCGCGTGTGTGGTCTGGAAAGGGCATTTTTATCTCTTCCTATGTATTTGCTTATGTTTTTATGTAACATCTATCCACATGTTGTGTGGTAATCGCTTGTCAATATACAGGCGTGTTATGTGGAAGAATAAGTAAAATATTCAATTAATGATAGTTTAGTAGTGTGACCGAAGGATTATAAGTATCGAGTTCAATATACTGACTAACTGCCGCACTCAGAGAGCTTTAATGATTACTTAGGACATCACTTAGTAAAGGTTTTGACAGTTTTTTCATACAAAAGTATGTCAAATCTTTACTAAGTGACGGCTTAAGTAATCATTAAAGATCTCTGAGTACCGCAGTTAGTAAGACCTTTGATTTTCGCACTCACTTGCTTCGCTTCGTTTACCGAAGCGAAGGAAAACATCGTGAGCCAACCATCATGCCTTTTTTTTTTTTTTTTGGGTGTGGTGGGAAATCATCAAATAACGGGGTCCCGCTCTTGGGCAGAGCGAAAGGGAGTGTCAGACTTCTACTGACTAAAAACCACCCATGTTCCTTCTTCGCCCTTCATGTCGAGGCCGCGGTATTCCTTGCGAACAACCCGCAGCCTCGACAGGCAACCAGCATGCTTGAGATTTATTCCTTGACGGCATTTAAAGTCTAGTCAGAGATCTATGGGTGACATAAAACCTCTGACAACAGGTTAGGCAATAGCCACTCGATAAAGAAAGACAAAGACAATGATCTAGGTACACGTATGTCCTCGTGAGATAATTTTTAACCGACTTCAAAAAAGGAGGAGGTTATATGTTCGTGTGTATGTATTTTTTTTTTTTTTTTTTATGTATGTTACCTGATTTCTCCTCTATTTGTGAACCGATTCTCAAAATTCTTTTTTTATTTGAAAGAGTATACTCCTGAGGTGGTCCCATTTAAATTTGGTGAAGATCTGATCCTGATCTTCGGAGATATACAATAGAACTCTTCAAAAATAGACGGCAAATCTGTCGTGATTGCTGCAATCGCTTGGATGTTTATTGTTTATACAACATCATGACGTAACATCACGCCTGTATGATCTGAGGGGGTACGCAGATGTGTACACCCAGATTTGGACAGTAAGATATTATTTATAATTTTTTTTTTTTTATTATTTTTTATTATGTAATGTTCCATTTATTGGGGATAAATAAAACCTATTATTTGTTTGGGAACAACTAAAAATGGAAAAATAAAAAACTTTTTTGCAAAAAATAAAACCGACTTCAAAAACACAAAAAAGTGAAAAACACAAAAAAGTGAAAAATAAACTTCACAAGAAAAAGCAGCTTCTGAAGTCGGTGGCAAAGAAAACGAAATCAAACAAACAAAATGTCACCGACTTCAGAAGCTGCTTTTTCTTGTGAAGTTTATTTTTCACTTTTTTGTGTCTTTCACTTTTTTGTGTTTTTGAAGTCGGTTTTATTTTTTGCAAAAAAGTTTTCTAGTCTTGACTCGAGGTATAGAAGATATTATAATACAAAGTCTTCCGTCGCGTCTGTCTGTCTGTCTGTTCGCGATAAACTTAAAAACTACTGCATCGATATTCATGCTGTCTTCCCCAATGGATAGAGTGGTTCTCGAGAAAGGTTTTAGTATATAAGTTGTCGCGACAACCAACATCCACGCGGGTTAAGCCGCGGGCATCAGCTAGTATCGTATTTTATAATTATAATAACTACAATCCAATAATAGTACCAATCTATCTTGAAGAAACTAATAAAATAGAGAAGAACCACTCCATGAAGATGACTAGTCATTTCAAACAAGTGGACCTAGTACCGTGAAAAAGATAATTATAATTAACTGGTTAACATTAAACGGACGTAAATAATAAAATAATAACCCTTCACTATTATAATCATGATAAATTTTCTTGTTTTTTCCTTCTTAAAGCCTTAGTAAGATAATTATATTCGCGATTACAACCATCGCTGTACCAATGACGGCATCCTGGGAAACTTGGATATGAAGTCATCAGTAGCACGAAGTTAAATGTACAGTCACGACCAAAAATATGTAGGCACTAAAAAGAATCGAGTGAGATTTTCTCGTGGAAAATACAACAACTTTGATTTTAGATCAATTTCTTATAGTATATTCGTAAGCTCGTGGCTTAATAAGAACTGCCACTCGGGTCGATCTTTAGGTAAAGCTGTGCTTGCCTAGGTCGGTCTGTGGATGGGTGACCGCCTGACATACCGAGTTTCCTCCGTGCCTCGGAAAGCACGTTAAGCTGTTGGTCCCGGCTGCCATATATAGATCTTTGGCAGTCGTTGCAGGTAATCAGTGACCTGAAAGTCTGACAACCAGTCTTACCAAAGGGTATCGTATTACCTAGTATTAACTGGGTTGTGGAGGTCAGATAGGCAGTCGCTCCATGTAAAATACTGGTATTCAGCTGCATCCGGTTAGACTGGAAGCCGACCCTAACATAGTTGGGAAAAGGCTAGGCAGATGATGATTCGTAACAACATAAAATTACAATTAAGAGCCTAGGAGAAAATCACTTTTAAAATTCGCTACGTGAATACATGTAAAGTACCCTGAACGAAGCTGAAAGGTACTTGTTCTTCCCAACTTTGCTATTTTCTTTTCTCCTGGATCATTACTAGGAACCTTTTAGTCGACAGGTCAGTCAGAGAGAGAGAGAGAGAGGTCAAAGTCAAAACTAATTCATTTGTAAGCACATGTAAGTAATGGCAATCAATATAATAATGTATGTAGAAAAAATCACTTCTAAAAATTACTCGTAAGTGCATAAAGATGTCCGCGACTGTACCTACTTCGATTTACTTACTTTGAGTTAATGCAAAAACTGTGAAGTATTTTATTTCCTGTGTTATTAACTGGTACGTACACCTTTAAGGAAGGTTGGGTGCACACTGAGCTTTTATATATATTACTACGTGTTGCCAGCGGCTTCGCCCGCTACAACTCAAAAATTATTCCACGGGAAGATAAAATCGGGATTAACCGGGATAATGGATAAAAACTATCCTATGTGTTCATCCGGGTTATAAACTATCTGTGTACCAAATTTTATCCAAATCCGTTCAGTAGTTTCTACGTGGAAGAGTAACAAATATCCATCCATACTTACAAACTTTCGCGTTTATAATATTAGTAGAATTCGTACCGAAATGATAGACAACGTTGAAAGATTAATGCTCATTTTAGATCCCCTTTTTACCCCTAACAACGAGCATTATTCTTAGCAAACCTTTCTGAATCTCCAATTATCTAATAATGACGGCACGGTTGACGCAGTGGCTGAGCGATTGGACTGCTGCGCTGCGTGTCGTGGGTTCGATTCCCGCACAGAACAAATATTTGTATGACCTACAGATAGTTGTTTCGGGTCTGGGTATTTGTGTATGTGAGTTTAAATGTTTGTAAACGCACCCACGATACAGGAGAAATTCCTAGTGTGGGGCAACGTTTAAAAAAAAAAAAAACTTTTTACCTCTACGAAAGAATCTAGAAACGTGATCATAGAAGATAATCATTATCATCATAATTCTCTTGCCCCAATTCATTTGGGGTCGGCGCATCTTGGCCTTCCATATTTTTCTATAACTCGTCATCTCATCAAACACCTCCTTTCTTGCCATACCATCTTTTACACAGTCCATTCATCATTTCAGCCATAAGACGTCCAGGGCTGGACATAGGCCTCCCCCAGAAGGGTGGGGGGGTTAGCCATAATCGCACGCTTGGCAGGCGGGTTGGCGATCGCAGTATGGTTGTTACGAAGGCACAGAGAACACTGCTGTCCATTCTCTGGTAAGTCCCTTAGTCACCTCTTACGACACCCACGGGAAGATATGGGATGGTGCTATTCTTTACGTCCGACACCCTAACACACTCATACAGTCGATTCACAAAATAAATATCAAAGAACATAATCAACGCACTCAAAACCCCTTTATCTCAATAACAAACGATTTTATCTTATACAAAAACAATAACTTCAACTTACAAACAGATTTGTTCAAGTGCCAAAACATTGTGATGTTCTTTATTAACTTTCAAGTTAAGATGTACATTCTCTTTATCCATTTAATAACAAGTTTAAAGTTAGCGATATCACGGATGGGCAGATTCTGGCATTACGCCAAAATAGCTGAAGTTTTCAGTACTCACTATTATTGTAGCAGTCATTAGAAGTTGTTGAATCTTTTGTTAGGTTCGTGCTTACCTGTGAAAAGAGAGAATTTATTATTAGTTAAGTTCGGCTGTAAGACTTATTATTATATGATACAGGTCCCAAATAGTGGGAAACGACAAAGCAGCAGACGCAGAAGAAAGTGAACGCGATGAACGATGGTGGGACGAACTCGACTCTCTTCGCAAGGATAGGCGAATCACAGCTGGATGGAATAAGTGGAGCTTTCCATTACATATTTCCTTAAATTCGTTAACATATCAATCAATTGAATACAATCCGTTTTAAAGATTATTTTTATTTATCCTCATTTTGAGTACATTATTTTATAATTATACTATCTGGAGTTTAATTATAAAATAATGTAACTCAACTTTAGCTATTTTATGCTTGGTCCATTTTACAAGGGAATTTCAAACAGAACTCTTTTTAAATAAGTGTAATAGACAAATGGACATAGATTTAAATTGATTCAATAAAGATAACCCAGGTATTGCGAAACTTAATCGTTAATGTTCGCGTTTGTGTGTTTTTAATGACTTCTTTTTTATGCAGGTCATGATAAATATGCATTCTCAAACTAAGATATACACGTGCTTCTAGTGTTTATAATATTTGCAAAAAGCCTTCAAATTATACAATTTCAAAACATTGCAAATAGGTAGATTGGTTCATTGCGAATTTAACTACCTTGAATATCTGAAAATCTGTAAGATTTAAGTTTGCATGTTTTTACCTCATATTACTAAAAACTAGCATACATACGAGTAACTAACTGCTTCACATTATGCAAAAATGTGCTGCCAACCAAAGAACGTGGCGATAATTATGAAGATCTTTAAATTCTAAACTAATGTTCTTACGGAAGAATTCTTAGGGTACGCGCACATTGCGAATAGCAAAGAGTAATCTTATTAGAAGTTTAAAACGTTAGGCACACTCTTACAAATATATAACCAGAAAAGAAATGGTGAAATAAGTAACTATGATTATTTGTGAAAATATAAATAATATTGTTAGATTTTATTTCGGCAAATAAAACAGTACAGCAAGTTAAGCCCAAACTGTGAAATTTCTCCAAACGATTTTAAACCATAAAATGTTGACGATTAAATTCAAAACCGAATGAGAGTATTTGACAGATTGTGGTAACTTGATGCGTTTGTGACTATACTAGCGAATTAAAGTACGCGAAAAGTTATAAGTTTTTAGATCAATACAAGTGCACCTTTACTTACATAACATGTGCATCACAACTAATTATTATTCAGTAGAAGATGCAAATAAGCTAATTAAACTTGTGCAGACCGCAGTCATGAGTTCATCGCATTAAAATTTTTCGACTTGCATACATTTTGTTCAGTCACATGTTCTGACATATAGCGTAAGTAAAGAAACACAATTTTTCTGTAACTAAATATTCATGCGTTTAAAATTGGAAACATATTTTCCGCCAGCTTACTTTAAAGTAAATATTCAAATTCTTTTCCACTGAAAAATAAATAAAAGTTCAAAGGAAAACATGAAAGTTTCGATTTAATATTAAGTATCATCATTATAATAAATAAATGAAACAAAGGTTGTGTTCCGGACTTTATGAAGGTTGAGAGACACTGTTGCCGGAAGGTACGAAATATAAATAGACAGTTTTATCGATTGAAAAGGGTCGAATACCTGTGCCCCGTAAAATTGGCAGGATTTTCCTCGCTAAAGTCTGATTTTTATGTTCTGTTTACATTATTTTGTGTGTGCGTTTTCAATTTCGAATATTTTGGAACCAGTAGGCAAGTACATAAGACTTTGTTTTAGTAGTTTATTTAGGTAGGTTGAGGTAAACGTAATGTGTTCTACCAAGGACTATAGCAACCCAATAGCTAGATACTGGAAAGCAGACCTACAAATTGCTTTATGTAAAATACACCTATACTTACCTATACGACGTTTAGGTCGTGTAGCCGACTCTAACACAGTTGATAAAGAAGCAGACAATGATGTCGAAGTAGGTATACAGAGCACTCCAAATGTACATTTAAATAGGTACTCAATTTTGCTTTTAAGCTTCACAAGACATAACAACAGGAAACAAAAAAAAACTGAATCTAAAACTTCACTAACACTCGTTCACTCACATCACTAACACAGGCAAAAAATATAGTGCAACTAACAGAGCCAGTAAAAAAGTAATAACTAACTTGTTTTACTAAACATTCCAATTAACATCACAATTAAACAGCGGCCTTTAAGATCCATGCTATTACATCTACAATAAATACTTGGTAATTATAGCAACACTGTCGTAATTGAAATGAAAAGTGAGACAAAAAAGTGCGTTTAAAATCTATGAGTAATGGGTCGATTTTGAACAAAGTTGGTTGAATCGTGGCTAGCCTAGCCTTTTTCCAACTATGTGATTGACTTCCAGACTAAGCGAACGCAGCTGAATACCAGTATTTAGGTGTCCGAGCCTTCGCTTGACCCACTACATTATTGTGAGATAACCTCTTGGATTTTACGTGTGGCAACACTGGTTTACCATTGGGCACCCTACTATACCGAGTGCGTGACGTCACTTCCTAGCCACTCGGTCGATCGCAGCGGCGGGGCAGGCGCTTGCGCTTCTTCAGTACGTCTTGGATTTTTGACGTGTTAACACCTGTGACTAGAAGTGAACAACAAAATAGTTATTTAAAGTGCGAATCTACACAAACTTATTAAGGTAAGCTCTTATGTGAACGTGTTTCTGTTCTTAACAGGAAACCCTGTTTCTTAATGTTTGATTGCGCTTTATGCATGGGAAAGCCCCATGCTTGCGTTTTGATTGCGCTTTATGAATGGGAAAGCCCCAAGCTCGCTTTATGCTTTCTAAATCAGAAGCGCATACAATTAACCTTATCGCGATTTACTAGGAAAGCCCTAGTTTTCATCGCAATATACATACATTGTCGTCTGGTTGTTAATTTCACATGGGCAGCCGACATGTCGCCTGTGCCAACAGACGACGTCGGCTGTTCAGACGACATGGGCAGCCGACATGTCGCCTGTGCCAACAGACGACGTCGTCTGTTCAGACGATTGACAACGTCGCCTGCGCGTTTGTTGTCTACATTCCGCTTACGCTTTTCGTTTGTCTGCAGATGACAACGACTATGAGTGAGCTGATAGATTGGCAGCCCCCGCCAGCAGATGAAAATCATTTTCACGCGCTCATACATACGTTAGAAGCTCTTTATCCTGATGGTTGGAAGGATTGGGTGGTCAAGAGCGTTACACCAAAAGACCTCTTCGGCGAAACTCTTACTCCCGACACTGAGGCGCGTCTACGTTTTGCCGTGCCAACGCTCCGCCTTGCCAGAGTCTTCCGTTGTGAAAAATCACTCAGTGAACGCCGATACAAAACTATAAAAAGAAAACTTTTAGAGTGGCCAATTGGCTTGGCCCTTATTTACCAACCTCTATCCATAATGGTGAAAGTCCACCCTGACGGGACACACAATAAGTTTGAAGCTATGCTCCCAGGGCTGAAGAAACACTTGATATCACGCAAAGAGGCATCTGATATTCTGAAATCGGAAGCTAACGAGGAAAACACAACATCCGGCGCCTCGAGCACTTCTGCTGCCTCTAAACGACAGCAAACGCCGGACCCTGTGCAGCACCGAAAGAGACAAAGACTCGCAGATGATACTCATTCTGCTGAGACCCTGTCAGAGTATATGCGGCAACAAAACGAGATCTTGGGTAGGCTATGTGAAATCACTTATGGCCTAACCCGTCAGACGCCAGAACATTCCTCAGCACCTAAAGAGTCTACAAGCCGTAGTCTGGCAAGCTCCGAAGACGACTTTGAAGCTCGTGAAAGGGATTCAAACATCGAAGACTCCTGGACTGCACCACCCCTGGCGGAGGACGAAGAGCCAAACGATCATGACGAACCCCTGCTTGATTTCGCACCTGAAACTAAGGAAAGTGAAGCAAAACTTACCAAATCATCCGCCAAAATGGTCGAAATAGGTATGAAATGCCAAAAATTAGACACCGACGGTTGGCACAACATCCGTTACGCAGAGGTGCAAAAGATGTTTCAGGCATCGCCTGTGTTCACATCACTTAAAGTTAATGGGCACTTAGCAACAGTAACTCCTCCATGGCAATTAGTGTCTACCCTGGAAAAAACTGACCTGTGTCTGGGAGCCATAACCCACGGCTTATTACAGCAGCGAATAGCATTCGAGGAAACGTATGCTAGTGCCCCACCTGATGTGAAAAGTTATCTTAGTAAGAACTTTCTAAATAAAGAAAAATCGCCGTTTAGAAAAATATCAGACTCTCTACTGCAATATACGTGTGGGAAAAGAGCCGAAACCATCGAACAAAGACGAGGTTTATACAAACCTCAAAATAAAACAATCAGTGAACTGCTGCACGCTATTCCACCATCGAGTACTCACCTTTTCGCTGAATCCCAGCTATCTGATTTAATAAAAGAACAAGGAGGAGTAACGAAGGTGTTCCCTGGAAAATTCAAAAGACCGAATGCGCCTGTGAACTCTAAGCCTAAAGGTAGACAAGAATTCAAGCAAAGACCGACATTTCGGAAACAAAACCGCCGAATTCCAGAAAAGTCAACACGTAGCTTTAACCAGCAGCAGCGGCAACCTGCAAAAAATAAAGGAGGATATGAGGGGAAAAAGCAATAATTTTCAGGCAGGACAGGTTAGTCATAAACTCACAGAATGGGAGGCACTCGGGGCTCCACGTTGTATCATATCAATTATATCCGGATATAGAATTCCATTTGTACGGCGTCCCCCGAATTTTAGGTTGGATAAAGACACTTGCGCCCGATATGAAACCAAATCTTCGACAAACATGTCTGAAGAAATCGGTAAATTAAAACAAATTGGTGCATTACGCACGTGTCAAAGTAAAACAGGTTTCTTATCATTTATGTTCTTACGAAGGAAAGCAGACGGATCTAATAGACCGATCTTTGACCTCAGAAATTTAAACCTTTATTTACGTGCACCTAAATTTAGACTCATAAATCAACATAAAATTCCGGGATGTCTTAATATTGGCGATTATATGACTAAAATTGACCTTTCCCAGGCATATTTCCATATTCCAATTGCGAAATCTCATCAAAGATATTTAGCATTAGTATACGCTGGTGTTACATATGAGATGACCTGTCTGCCTTTTGGTTTATCAACAGCTCCTTGTACATTCGCTAATGTTACTAACTGGCTCGCTAACTATTTCAGAAAGAAATCAATTCGGATGATAGTTTACTTGGACGACTTTCTCCTAATGCATACGGATCCAGATCTTCTACAGACTCAAACCTACTTCGTTGTAAATCAGCTCACAAAACTAGGTTGGTGCATAAATCCAGAAAAATCTGTATTACGACCAACCAACAGCGTGGAATATCTAGGACTAACCTGGGACACATATCACAACACCAAAAGTCTTACAGACGACAAGATCATGAAAAACCTAAGCATAATAGAAGACACACTTCAAAAAGGACATTGGACTTGGCAGTCTGCAAAAGTCTTATTAGGCAATATCAACTTCGCTTCTTGCGTCGTGCCGTATGGGCGTCTTTACAGCCGAAGTATTCAGAT
This sequence comes from Diarsia brunnea, assembly GCA_949774965.1. Lineage (NCBI taxonomy): Eukaryota > Metazoa > Arthropoda > Insecta > Lepidoptera > Noctuidae > Diarsia > Diarsia brunnea. The sequence continues at coordinate 18,362,718 of OX459000.1, read as the reverse complement.
AGAAGCGAACAAGCTGACAAAGAAGGAACGCTACAAACGCCATTGCTTACCGGAATCAGTGAAAGAGGCACTGGAGTGGTGGAGAACAAATATCACGCGACAGTCGCCGATACATCACGCAGACCCGACTACCTTTGTAAGCACGGACGCAGCAACTCTCGGCTGGGGGGCTTCAGTAAACGGACAAAGCTTGAGTGGGCTCTGGAATCGAAAGCAACTGAAATGGCACAGCAATCAAAAAGAGCTGTGGACCATCCTGGAAGTATTAAAAATAAAAGGCTGGCAAATTCGCGGACAAACAGTTATGGTACAGACGGACAACAAGACAGTTGTATCGTACATAACGAAGGAAGGAGGAACCAAATCTGTGAGACTCCTACAAACGACATTCCAAATTTTCCAGCTTGCGGAGAAATGGCGAATACACCTCATAGCTCGTTACCTGCCGGGTCGATACAACCTCATCGCCGACAGTCTTTCAAGGGACAACGACCCGCCAGAATGGACGTTATCAGAAGACATTCTGAAAGTGGTATTCAGGAAATTCGGCACACCAACAATAGATCTATTTGCAAGCAAACGATCTGCCGTAGTAACGAGCTATGTCAGCGAAAATGCGGAGGATCAACATTGTGTGTTCGTGGATGCCTTCAGCCGACCGTGGAACTTCAGACTCGGTTGGATCTTCCCTCCACCAGCCCTAGTGCCTCGTGTCCTGCGCCACCTCGGAAAGAGCAAAGGAGTCTACCTATTTGTAGTACCCAAATGGGAGAAGACCTTTTGGAAAGCCGAGCTGAGGCAACGAGCTTGATAACAATGATGGTCTGGAACGTCAGGAAACACCTGATAGACCTAACTACGGGCCGGGCACCAGTGGCAGTAAACCGTCTGTCTTTGCAGGTCTGGAAAATTCAGGCTGGTCCAATATAGTTTCTTCTTGGCCTGAAAAGGACAAAAAGCTTTTAGAATCGTCCTGGCGTAAGTCAACTTTAAAGACATACAAACCCGCGTGGGAAAGATGGCGACAATGGTCTAAAGAACATTGTGACACTAACAATCCAGAGGCCAGTGATCTTGCACAATTCATTTGTCATCTACACTCAGATGTTAAACTCGCCCCCAGTACCATAGCGGTTCACAAATCAGTGGTCGCAATGTTTGCAAATCCTACAAGAACAAATGAGCTCAGTAATCATCAACTAGTTCGTCAAGCCCTAAAAGCCATCACCCTCAGTAAGCCTCCTTCCAGAAAAGCCAACACATGGGAAGTTACTGACCTTATTAATTACCTTCGGCGTTACACTATTGACAATAGTAGTTTGTTCCAAGTGTCGCGGCACGTAGCTGTTCTTCTCCTTCTCGCCACTGGAAGGAGAATCCATGATCTTACTCTCCTCGATATCAGCTCAGAAGGCCTTGAGAAAGTAGACAATCACTTAATCCTATGGCCCAGGTTCGGTTCGAAGACTGACCGTGCAACCTTTCGTCAGTCTGGCTGGAAACTATCTCCTAATGAAGATCAAAAATTTGATTTAGTACATTGGATTCGTATCCTGATATCCGTGTCAGAATCTCGTAGATCAAGTCGAGATAACTTGTGCAGCCTTTTTATTACGACACGAAGTAAAGTCGGTCCTGCCTCTCGCACAGTCATCGCAGGATGGATCCGAACAGTTTTAAAGGATGCCCATATTTACGATTCACCCGGCAGTTTTCGATCTGCAGTAAATAGTGCAAACTGGAGAAACTACAACCTAGATTTGGACGAAGTAATAAAACGAGGTAACTGGAAAAGTAGAGATACTTTCCTAAAGCACTACTTTAAAGAAACCGAAAGTCGTCGAAGTAGGCAAAACGTTGATGAAAATATTATTGCTAATTGCTTTTCGCCATTGTGATTTATAATTCAAGTGATCTCTTAATCGTTCCTAATTTTTGTTCTATGAATAAGTAGAATCTAAATACTTATAATAGTATCTTTACCGTTGTTATGAAGAAGTTTCATTACAAATTTTGTTAATTTCGTTCACTTCAAATAATTAAACATTCCGAACATTAAAGACTTGTGATTTTGGTCTTTGTGTGTTTCATTGGAATGTCAGTCACAGCATTAGGCTCCCCCTGTACAATCGCAGCGCCAGCAGAAAATAAACACTTCTCACAATAATGTAGTGGGTCAAGCGAAGGCTCGGACACCTAAATAGCAACGTTTTCCCCCCGTAGGGTAGAAAACGTATATTTAGGTTCCAGCCGAAGCTTGACCCACTAAGATTTAACATTCTTGCTGGCTTGTGAGTACTGAAGAAGCGCAAGCGCCTGCCCCGCCGCTGCGATCGACCGAGTGGCTAGGAAGTGACGTCACGCACTCGGTATAGTAGGGTGCCCAATGGTAAACCAGTGTTGCCACACGTAAAATCCAAGAGGTTATCTCACAATAATGTAGTGGGTCAAGCTTCGGCTGGAACCTAAATATACGTTTTCTACCCTACGGGGGGAAAACGTTGCTATTTTACATGAAGCGTATGCCTTTCTGACTTCCACAACTCGGCTACTTGGTGATACAATTTATGCCCCTTGGTAGGACTGGTTGTCAAAATTTCGGGCTACTGACTACCTAACGACCGTCGAAAATCTACGATTGACCGCCGGGATCAAAGTGTATCTAATGAAGATAGGCAACACATAAGAATGCAAAGCCTTATCCCGTATCAACAAAAGCGACCAAAAATAACTGATACTCTTCTATTGGTAAATTAAACCGCCAGTATTACTCCTATCATACGTTAGCTACAAAATAATTACCCGCCATGTCAACATCAAGGTTATAGAAGCATGGTGGTGTTAATCACGCGATAATGAGTCTAATGACGTCATTCATCGATTGGGCGTTAGGCCGATGACTGATGCGCTCACCCTATTTTAGGTCGAGGCACACAAAGTACAGTCTATTCATAGTTGTATAACAACAACCTAAAAGCGACCTTATTGCAACGGAATTTGTAATCACTGTTAATGGAGAAAAAATCGTGAAGAAAGTTTTGAGTATGGATCTGGATTGCTATAAGAGTAGACGAAGACCAAAGAAACGATGGACGGCCTGTGTGAAGAATGATACGGTTAGAAAGGAAGTTACTGCTGAGATGACGATTAATAGAGAAGTATGGAAGAAAAAAACACAAGTTGTAAGCAACAACCTTATCGTAACGACAGTAAAGTTCATTTTGACTTTTACAGTAACACAATGTCACAGGTGACCTTATTGTGACAGGACTGTACATTGATTCGACGCTCCGTGATTTCGTTTGTAAGGTTTCTTGTGTCAAACGTTTGGTTTTGGTGGTAATTGTGTCAAGCCAAGTAAAGCTGACCTTTGGGTAAATGATTCTGTGGGGGTGACAGGGATGTTTAAATATGAAGATTATTTTACGAAGTTTAGTTTAAGTTAAGAAATAGAGACGAGGAGTATATTCTTAAGCGATGAAATAAAATGTTAGACTTATGTCGATATTAACGATTTGTATGGTATTCGAGAATTTTCATATATATTTTTTACTAGCGGACGTCACGCGGTTTCACCCGCGTAGTTCCCGTTCCCGTGGGAACACAGGGATAAAAAGTAGCCTATGTCACCCGGGAATAGTGTAGCTTCCCAACGGTGAAAGAATTTTTGAAATCGGTCCAGTAGTTTCGGAGCCTATTCGTTACAAACAAACAAACAAATCTTTCCTCTTTACAATATTAGTGTAGATTGCTAAATAGGCTTGCTCATAACCACGACAACGCCTGATGGAAAGTTATGGATGAGGCGTATGATGGCACGAGCTTGGCCAGAAGATGCTTTGAAAGAAGACGAGTCAAATGTGGGAGGTTAATCAATAATTCTCGTGAATAAGATACTGTGTTTAAGAAGAGGCCTTTTTCCCACAGCACAGTGTGACAGTAATATTCTTGTATTATTTTCCGAATATCGACTGTAACCACTTCTAAATAAATTAGCTGGCTACAGAAATGCAATTTTAACAATCTTTTACCAACCTCAGGCGAATATACTAGCACTGTTTTTGCGCTATCGATTCCCTATAGCAATTTATTATTGTTCATTAATTGAATTAAGTAATTAGAACTTTTTGCTGCCGTATCAAACATATAAAGCTAGTGCTATATTTTTTGTTCAACATGAAATTACTTTTAATTCCGATTCGAAACACATAGTATCATTTGTTACAATGGTTTTCAATCTTACAGAGAATATTGAATCTTAGTTTGTGAATATAAGGAAGAGATTTGTTTTGACATTACAGACGGATTCGTTGTTTTTTTTTTGTTCAGTATGTCTACCTACATGTGGCCATTTTATTTGATCGTATCAAAGGTAATTTGATTTTCTACTAGTATGGGTAAAAAAAAATCTTGCTTTTGTTGCATGATTAGCATAAACTGTCTACTTGGCAATGTATTTGATAAAAAATCTTACTTTTCCAACGTGTGGTTGGCAACAAAAGTCGGTTAAAAAAGTTCAGAGGTATTTTAATTTTATATTCAAATCGGATTCCAATTGATATTGTTTCCGATTAAGCAAATATCAACTTGATGTTTTATTTTTTTTATAAGCTAAATTTTAGATTTGGAATAATTCGTCCAAAAAGTCAATCAAAAAGTTTTTTTTTTAATTGTATTAAAAAATAAAATTTATGTGTGAACTTATCCTATTTACCAACAAAAGGAAGCTACCAGAATTACAACTACCAAAGCTTCTCAACACAACCCTTAAGTTATTAATTCCACTATCATGTTTTGAAACTGAATTGCAATCAAAAGATAGTAAGGTACTTGTGGCTGGATATATAAGTTTTCTCCTTTGCTAATCTTGCTTCCTTGTAAGTACTAAAATAGTACAAAACAAAAATAATGTAAGGCACAAATTACCGACAAAAATAATTAAGTTACTTTCAAGTCAGTTACGAAAAAAGACGGAAGGTGCTTGTTGTGAGACCTAGATCATTGCAATTATTAATTAAATTAGCGACAAAATTGTCCCTTTAGTTATACTAAAATTAACAGCGATGTCGTTTAAAGCCACAGACATATTTTGCGTGGTAAATTTCTTGGATTGGAAACCTTTGGCAGATTGAATAGAGAAGCAAAAAGCAACCGTCTCCCAGTCTTTTGGTCAAAACCAAAGCTAATAAATTCCAAGCGATTTTACTCATAAACTTTAATTCCCCTCTATCTACCCCAGATCGGATGATATTCACGACGAACTCATCTTCATCATCTTCCTGCCTTTTTTTTTTTTTTTTTTTTGGTGGGTCGAAAATCATCAAATAACCCGTCCCGCTCCTGGGCAGAGTGAAAGGGAGTGTCAGGCTTCTACTAACTAAAACCCACCCATGTTCCTTCGTAGCCCTTCATGTCGAGGCCGCGGTATCTCTTGCGAACAACTCGCAGCCCCGACGGGATCTTCCTGCCCTTATCTCATTATTTGGGGTCAGCGCGAAACGTATTCTTCATGACCAACTCAAAACGTAAAAAAAGAGTTACGACAACAAAAAGGCAGACTCACTTTAAGAGTATCTTATTAATATTGCAATAATGCAAAATAACCCTACTTATTCTGTAAGAAATTAAGCGTTGCTATATTATAAAAAATCAGCCAAAGTCGTGGGCGTATCGCTAGTGAGATGACTACAAAGATTAACGTCGGCTCTTTAGTTTTTTGTTCCGTCCATTGTTCGTTGATAAGATGCTAATAACTATAGCAGGCTAGGGATGTGCCTTGTAATATGTTGTAACTTATTATAATTTATGTTAAATATATTTTTATAATTATAATAAATAGGGACTGGGGAAATAAAGTGGGAGTAATATTAGATGCTACTGCCTAACATTCAAGATATTCTAATTTATAATTAATATTAAGTTTTTTGTTAAAATACCTTTTCACGCCTAAACCACTGAACCGATCATGGTAAAATTTTGCATATACGTTGTCAGGTGTACACAAACGGATATAGGGTACTTTTCATTCCCAAAACTAGTAGTTTTCCCCAGGAAAACAACAATGACGTTCTTATGATAAATAATATAGATGGCACCACTTGTCTTTCGAGTCTTGATTTAATAAATATTATAATAGAAATTTGAGTAGCATTTTATAATAATTTCCTGCGGATGAAAGTCGCGGAGCTTAGTTAGCTTCAAATAAGTGTCAATTTTGAAAGTTCCAAAAACAAGGCAGATATTTTTATCTCCAAGAAGAGGTAATTGAATGAAAGCTGCTATTTAGAAAAGAAAACATATTTCACAAACCTGCATAATACATTTTTCTGTAGCCATATTGAAAAGAAAAAAAGATAACATGGAACTTAGTGCGGGCGTTTGAGGAAAAAATGCAGGAAAACCACAAACGAGGTCACAGTGATGGATTGTGTCAATGGAAACTGAATTGTTTCCATTCATGGTTTCAGCCGGTCTTAACTGGTTTTTATAGTATCTTTATGGGCCTACTTTATTTATTTATTCTTTGCATTTTACAGAAATGTTGTGAGGTAAATTTTGAGTATGAATGTAGATGACTATAAGAGTAGAGGAAGACCAAAGAAACGATGGATGGACTGTGTGAAGGATGACATAGCTAGAAAGAAGGTGACTGCTGACATGACGAGAAATAGAGAAGTATGGAAGAAGAAGACATGTTGCGCCCCAAATAAATTGGGGTCAGGGCAGGAGAATGATGATGATGCATTTTACAGAGGCACAATTTTTTTTGAGTGTCACACTTTCCCTGAATGGTCAAGTGGTAGAATGTGCTACTACTTAACATAAGGTCCTGATTCGATTCCTAAGTCGGGCCAAGTGTTATTGGGTTTTTCCATCAGAATTTTTGCTGCAGCTGACCGGAGTAAAGAATTGTGATTGGTTGATAATAATAGGCTGGCCCCAATCACATGGAACTTTAAAATGACTGGTCAAATGTGGATGTCACATACATACATAGATAAACTTCTGTCCAACCTTCCGGATTTTACAGGGCGATTTTATGTAGATCCAAAGATATCGTGGAATTTGGTTATGAGAATGCAAATACATATTAATATTGTATGTAGGTCATGCAAAAAATAATTTAATACGGACCAAAAAGCTATTGATGTTGACAACCCTAAAACACAGTACTAAAGAAATCCATTGGAACAACATAAACACATTAAGAGCATGTTAAAACAGCACGTGTGTATCTTTACGTCATAAGCAGAGACCACATACTCGTATTAATTCACAGAATAGAGATGTTTCCTGACTAAAAAAAATATGATTCTAATTAGTACGTCTGTTACATTATCGAAAAATATTGGATACGTATTTTTTGTTTTATCAAATCAATAAAAATTGACGAAGATAAAACGCGTCAAAGATTTGAGTGGGGGGTTGTGACGTCACGCACTGGTAAAAAATGTCATGCTAATGTCTATGAATATGACGTCACACGAGTTTTCAAAGCACTGTATCTATCGTCTTCATTGTTTGTTTACGAGAAAAAAGAAAAAATACGTGTCCAATATTTTTTGGAAATCTCCGCATGGGAATATAAATATTGATGAATGGAGAGGGAGAGGGAGAGGAAGGCCAAAGAAAAGATGGATGGATTGTGTGAGGAATGATATGAATGAGAAAGGAGTAAATGCCACCTTGACGTGTAACAGGGAAGAATGGAAGAAGAAAACGTGTTGCGCCGACCCCAAATAGAATGGGATAAGGGCAGGAAGATGATGATGATGATGATGGTATATAATAACAGTGATGTAGGTATCTCACGGTCTTCAATAAAAATGAGTACCGTAAAATGGGGTTAATTAAAACACTTTTTTCGTAAAACAGGTGTTTGTAAAATTTGTAATAATTCAAATGATATGGTATATTATTTTTTCGGTAGATTATACAATAAACTATAAAAGTAATGATCGTAGTACAACTTCTGTTATTAGATTTAAAGATATATTACTTTACTGTTGCTATTCCAAATATCGCATCAATGGGGTTATTTGTAATCTCACTTTTTTGCATTAGTTTTTCTTATTTTTTTTAGCTGTGTCAAATAAAAGTCAGTAAGCTATATTTGGAATAGTTAAAGGATGAGAAGTTGCCTTTATTTCACCTTAATTTCACTCTCTATAAGCTATAGACAAGCCAAAAATTACAACTGAACATTTATTCACTAAGAGATCCATTGCCTCTTTGGGGTTATTTGGAATGTAATGTTAATATAACAAAGGTATTCTTAATGAAGGTGAAGCTATATTTGGAATATTTAAGGGCAAGCATGATCTATCTAAGTATGTAAATATAAATGAATCGCTAAATGTGTTGCTAAGCGCAAAACTCGAGAAAGGCTAAACCGATTACGAAATTATTATTTTTTCGTTTGTTATTGTCAGGAAAAAGGTTTTATGAAAGAAAAATTTAAGAAAGTTGCAAGCAAAATTATGTGGGTGAAGCCGCACAGGACAGCTCGTTTCAAATAAAAATGTATTGCGCAAAATGAGTTAGCTGTGCAGATAGGTAGTGACCTGATTCTTTTATTAAATGATTAAATTATTTATTTAAATAAAACAACTTTAGACAATCACAACATTTATTCTTCTTTTACAAATTATATTTTGAATAAGGTACCTATGTAGGTACTATTTAGTCACACTGGTTTCGCAATGTTAAATACATAGGTACGTATTTGTGTACCAATTTTTACCCCCCCCCCCCCGCTCTTGGGCAGAGCGAAGGGGAGTGTCAGACTTCTACTGACTAAAAACCGAACCCATGTTCCTTCTTTGCCCTTGTGCCGAGGCCACGTCATCTAGTACTAAAATCCGCGGCCCCGACGGGCATGGGTAAGTACCTCAAATAATTATAAAATAATGGTTTACTACAAAAGTAAGACATCTCTTGAAAGCTTGCTTACAAAAAGTGTCATCACAAAAACAAATATAAGTACTTACATGTCGAATTGAGAACCTCCTCCTTTTTTTCGTCGGTTAAAAGATGCATTTATTTGCAAATTTTACAAACAAATTTTTTGCAAATTATTTTGTGAGTACCGTATACCGAGAAATATCTTGCCCTTAACATGCTCAAAATACGCAATTGGGACTATTTGGAACTATGATTAAATTCTTTGGCAATGTATATCACGCTTTAAAGGGGCTATTTGAAACTTCGTTCCAATTAACCCCAAAACATAAACCAAATAGCCCCATTTAGAAAAATCGAAATATATGCCAGCTCAAAAAAGGTAGGAACCAGCAAATAGAAACACTGAAAAGCGCATAAAACATACTATTACTTAGTTTATTCAATTTCTTACATACCTGTCTAGATTTTGTGTATCAGACGAAAGTTATCCAGGCACGAAATACACCAAAAACACAACACTTTTTAAAATTACGAGCTGAACCACTTTGAAAGCCGTTATCTGTCAAAATTGCTTTGTGACATTGACATTAGTTGACACTGTATTGCCAGATGGTAAAATATATTTCCTACTGTTCTCAGATATAAATATCCACGTAGTCAAAACTTTTTATTCGTAAATTTCAAATAGCCTCGTGAGTTCTAAATAACCCCATTTTACGGTACGTCTCTAAAAAAACCATAATTGCAATTGAATATTTTTCAAAGCCAAGACCAATAAATTAATAGAGCTATTACTTTTTTATTGCGTTTGATTCAAAGATAATATTTCTGGTTATTTTATAAACCATAATCGGCTTTTTAAGTTCATTTTGCCGTTAATGGGAATTTTTTATGTCTGTAATCTAAGTAAAATAAAATATGGTGGTATTAATAATATTTAAATCTAAAATTACCTTTTAACTCCGACTTAGCTACTACTTATATACCTTTTATGCACTTCAAGATTCATAATAGCATTTGCCTCAAACTTTTTTAGACTGCATCGTTGGTCTCATGGTCGCGACCGCTGAGCATGAGCTTTTGGGTTCGATTCCCGGGTCGGGCAAATTATTATTGGGTTTTTTCATCAAGAATATCTCAGTAGTAGCCACGGAGCCCGGTTGATGGCAATAGGCTCGCCCCTATAACATGGGACTTAAACATGACTGACGAAATTTGGGTGTAGGTACCAATCGGATGCCAAAAAGTGGTCGAAAAATGGTTTGCAAATTTATGAAGCGACTTACTTACCTACCTACGAACAGTGTAAGTTAAACAAAAGCTTGTGAAAAGATGAGGTGTTGCCGATACATTGCAACAAAACGCAAATAACCAAAAATAATGACATCACGGTCACAACTCCAGTCGAAAACAGAATCTGGTTTTCAATTTACACAAAATCGGTAAAGAAATCACTGACTTCCAGAAACCGGTTTGTTCCTAAATAATCGCCATAGATGCACTCAGACCCGTTTAATTGCTTTAGTAGCAATAACCTTGTTAACTCAGTAATTATACCAAGGCCAGTCGGTTCTCACATCACACTTGAATGGGGCTGAGAATTAACCAGCTTGGAAATTAATTATTCGTTTGTAAGTAAAGTATTACTTATCTAGTAACAATCTTTTTTTTTTTTTGGTGGGTGGAAAATCATCAAATAACCCCTCCCGCTGTTGGGCAGAGCGAAAGGGAGTGTCAGTCTCCTACTGACTAAAAACCACCCATGTTCCTTCTTAGCCCTTCATGTCGAGGCCGCGGTATCTCTTGCGAATAACCCGCAGCCCCGACGGGATCTAGTAACAATCTTAGAATAAGTTTATGTAGGTTAATTTTTGTCAAAAAGGTGTCATCCTTCTCAGGTGTCAGGTGTCAGGTGTCTCGACCAAGTGTAGTCACATTGACCGGTCCCGTGCGTCTTACATCCAGCTGATCCTCGGAACCTTCTCTAGGTCATCTGTCCATTTAGTAGGAGGCCTCCCAACGCAACTCCAGAATTTTTCGGAAAAATTGTATGGGAACTCTCAAACGAATTAGAACCATGTGGGGTGCAACCGTTTTCGTCAAATTAGCCTGGTCTGCAAACAGTTATGGTCCGGGCTCTGTTCCAAAATGTTGATTACCTACCCGTCAGTGAGGCGCTAAAGATGCCCCGTCGGGGCTGCGGGTTGATCGAAAGAGATACCGCGGCCTCGGCGCAAGGGCTAAGAAAGAACATGGGTGGTTTTTAGTCAGTAGAAGTCTGATACTTCCTTTCGCTCTGCCCAGAGCGGGAGGGGTTGTTTGATGATTTCCCACAACCCAAAAAAAAAAAGGCGCTAAAGATGAGGCTAGATAGAAAGAATAGGTAATGAATAATTATCGAATGACAATAAACCATTGATGACACGATCGCAGCTGCTATTCTTATAATTTACGGAACCTTGTTATCAATGAACTAAACATAGCGGACACAAGAAAAACAGATAACAAAAATGTTAACAAAAGAAAAGTCCTTGAACTGAACGAATGCATAAATACATCACACTCAGATGCATATCGCAGAAGACATCATGTATTGTGTCGTAAGAGTGTGTTCAGACAGTACGACAATGCACAGAAATGGCGATAGTAATAAAATTGACGGCGCCGAAAATAGTTTGAGCGCGAAACTCCTGTCACGGACCGCTTTGACAGCTGTCAGAGCATCTATGACGTAAGTGATAGAAACTGTTCTATCACTTACGTGAAGTACCACACACAACAGAAAATCGGCCAACAAAGTTTTTTAGCGCGCGGGTACAAATCACTTTACTAGCAATTCATTTTAAGTATTCGGCAATTTTCGTTTCAGAAACCATGTATTAAAATAATTAATGATATTCGTCCACTTTAAAATTAAAATCATCTGTAAATATCCAACCTTTTTTTCTCTGAAAATTAATATGAAAACTGTAAACATAAGCGGGAGATTAAACATAATATTTATCTACTGTAGAGAAAATAAAGTCCTTACATTTTACATCTTATGTACATAAACTCACGCTTTTCCCTTGGGGATGGGCAAAACTATAGAATGTCTGCTCGTTTTGCTTCGTCCATTTTTTATACATTTTACAATATTTCAGTCCGTGGGCCGGAAGTCTGACAACCAGTCTCACCATGGTGTATCATATTACCTGGTACTAACTGGGTTGTGGAGGTCAGATAGGCAGTCGCTCCATGTAAAATACTGGTATTCAGCTGCATCCGGCTTGACTGGAACCCGACTCTTTGGGTAAAGGCTAGGCAGATGATGATCAAAAGCCGTTATTAAAATAAAAATATATATTCACATAGCTACCGTCTAACGCGACTTTTATGTTGGACAGTCAGTGCCCTGCAATAACTGACCTCCCGTATAAAGATGTAGAGGGCAGGTGGTGTGAGATGTATGCGTCGAACGAGAGATGCAAACTGTGGCGAAAGAAACATCCCATCCCTCCACATTTCATCAACCCGGAAGAACACCTGCCGGGAAACGAACTGCAGTGGCCAATCTGGAAATCTCTTATCTAACTGCGAGCCCAGGTTGGCCGCTGTAGATAAAATCTGGCTAAATGAGGTATTCTCGATCCATCCCAAACTAACTGCGAGTATTGAGCCCCTCAACAGGATATGCGCCACCTCCTATCCTGCCCATCCTGCACAACCACTTGGACCTTTCAGGACTTACTAGAAGCAAATGATAGAGCTGTGCAGGTGGCTACATACTGGTCTAATATGATTTGAGCTCATCGACACGTAAAGAAGAAGAAAGTGTGAGAAGAAGGGTCAGGCAACGCTGGGTACTGATTGTACAATCGTATCATCTAAGCGGGTCTTAATCGATGCATGAGCCAGATGTGGACAAAAAACACCGAATAACATCGCGATTCATTTTCATAATACAAGGCTCTGTAACAAAGACATTTAAATTTATAATTTTGTTAAGATAAAGTTGCAATCGTGAAGCTCGCTTTATATTTAAGAATAATTAAAGTCGAATTCTTATTTTTATTCAAAATTTTAATTTGGTTTTGGTCGCAGAGAGAGAGTGTGTTATATTTATAACCTTCTTGTTTCGAAGATTTATAAAGAATACTTAATGTAATTCAGAGGAGTCGTGAGTTTAAATTAAAGCGCGTCTTTCACTTTACAAGCCAACCCGCCTTGCCAAGCGTGGCCATTATGGCAAATCCCCCCCTTCTGGGGGAGGTCTATGTCCAGCAGTGGACGTTTTATGGCTAAAATGGTGACGATGATAATGATTTTTTAGTATAACTTATTTCATCACCACTGCTCTCAAAACGTTGGCGTCATGTCCCAGAACAAAGTATTCGAAGCCATGTAACATACACCAATCCCCTTTGGGTCTAAACAGTGGATTTATATATCCACCACCACTTTATGTGGAATGTACGCATCCCGCCGGTAGTCCAGAAGGGTTAGGCAGAGGTGTACCTAATAATCTATCCAGAATTCGGCAGTTTTTGCAGTCCCATGTAATGGTAGCGAGCTATTTGTCATAAACCAGACACAAATCAGACTCCGTGGCTGCTAGAAATTCCATAATGGAAAAACTATAATTACAATTTGCATTACCCGGAATTCGAACACAGGAAATCACTCGACAGTGGCGCCTGCGACCACTCGACCTATAAGACAAACAAATTATTCGTAACATAATAATGTAACACAGTATTTTCACTTTAAGTTAAGTAACTTTAACGTGATTTATAACTAAAGGAAACTATGTGAAAATTTAAGAAATCAATGAAACGGACAACAATTAATAACTTTAATTAGGTAAATAAGTACATACTTGAAAACTTAAGAAATTTAAACGTCAGTAAATAATTATGCAACATCCTTTGTATCTGGAACAAGTTTAAAACAGTGTCGAATTATGTAATAGACTAAATTGACATTGACTTTCGTTGTAGTAATCTTGATTCATAATGTTAGACTGAACCAGTTTATGTTTAGCCTTGCAGAAACTGATATAATTATAGTAACTGCGGTACTCAGAGATAATATTTAATGATTACTTAAGCCGTCACTTAGTAAAGATTTGACATACTTTTGTATGACAAAACTGTCAAAACCTTTACTAAGTGATGTCCTAAGTAATCATTAAAGCTCTCTGAGTGCGGCAGTAAGAGTCTAGTAAAAAAGTACCTGGTACTCGTTTAAAATCATCATCTGCCTAGCCTTTTTTTTTTTGGGGGTGGGAAATCATCAAATAACTCCTCCCGCTCTTGGGCAGAGCGGTAGGGAGTGTCAGACTTCTACTGACTAAAAACCACCCATGTTCTTTCTTAGCCCTTTGTGTCGAAGCCATCATCTGCCTAGCCTTTCCCAACTTTTTTTAGGGTCAGCTTACAGTCTTACCGGATGCTATTGAATACCAGTATTTTACATAGAAACACAATTAACACAAATTTCTTTCTTTCTTACTACCTGACTTTCACAATCCAGTCAGTACTGGGTAATAGGTTACTCCTTGGTAAAAACTGGTTGTCAGACTTTCGGGCCACTGACTACCAGTAACGCCTATCAAAAATCTACAAATGCCAGCTGGGTCCAATGGCTTAACGTGCTGTTCGAGGCACGGTGAAAACCTATTGCCACCAACCTGGCATAAATTCAGGTTACGATTCGAAATCATTGATGTTAAAACGCAATAACAGTTTGCCGGGGCTGCGGGTTGTTCAAAAAAGATACCGCTGCCTCGGCACAAAGGGCTAAGAAGGAACATGGGTGGTTTTTAGTCAGTAGAAGTCTGATACTCTCTTTCGCTCTGCCCAAGAGCGGGAGGTGTTATTTGATGATTTCCCATCCCCCCAAAAACAAAAAAAAAAACTCCACTAGACCATCGAGGCAGCACTTTTGTTAAATTCAATTATATACTCGAATGTTTTCCTTATAAGTACTATTTATTTCCATCTTAAGACGAACATTACCAAGTAATCTTCAAGGCTAAAACATGTGCGCTCGATTATAAAATCTAGCATCCGCTGGTTTGTTTGTATGTCAATCGTGGCTAGTCGTGTCAGGAGTAAACATTTAAGATTCTAATGCACACGTTTTCGATTTATATAATAGTAGTAGTTATTTTAAATGTTAGCTGTGTTTATCTCATAATAGCTGTTATTTCTTTACGTGATAGTGCCTAAAAGTTTGCAGAGATTTTTGATACTTTATGCAACTATGAATTTTTTAGTAGCAGTAACGGAGTATTTATGTTTTTTTTTTGGCGGGTAGAAAATCATCAAATAACCCGTCCCACGCGAAAGGGAGTGTCAGACTTCTACTGACTAAAAACCACTCATGTTCCTTCTTAGCCCGTCATGTCGAGGCCGCGGTATCTCTTGCGAACAACCCGCAGCCCCGACGGGAGTAACGGAGTCTGGATTTGTGTCTGGTCGTCGGCAATATCCTCGCCTTCTATTACATGGGACTTAAACATAACTGGCGAAATGTGGGTGTACTATTAGGTACAGCTCTGCCTAGCCCTTCGGGGATTACAGGTGTGATTATCACCAATGGTAAGTGATTTACGAATGAGATTGGCGTACCAAAATCTTACAAAAAAACCGGGAGGCAAAACCAACACATTTTACACAAAGCTGGGCTTTCGACCACAAAACCAATGAGACAATTAATTAAACCAGAATATTCAGTAACACAATAACAGGTAATTTTACTCAAACGAGTATTGTGCATAATAACAGATTGTATAGAGTAATGAGCAATCAAAACGGATAATTAGGGCCGTAATGAATTGTTCATTAATTTTCATGTGTACTAATTTATCGTAGGTAAAGTTGACAACAAAATTCAATTAACACATCGAATCGGCCCAATATTATCATGTACGTATAATCTAACATAATTATATGAATGATGTAAGCAAGCAAAATGTTGAAACAATGTTTTGATTTAAAATACAGTATCCGTAGAGTTTCTTGCCTATTCTTCTTCAAAGAAATCTACGCTTTGGAATGGGCAAATACACTTACTGCGGTACTCAGAGATATTTAATGATTACTTAAGCCGTTACTTAGTAAAGATTTGACAGACTTTTGTATGACAAAACTGTCAAAACCTTTACTAAGTGATGGCCTAAGTATAAATCATTAAAGCTCTCTGAGTGAGTGAGTTAGTACTTTTAGAAGTTACTAAGGTCTTCTGACTATACCTTCACTTGTTTTGTCATTCAATGGTGCCAGTTATTGGTCTTATTGAAATAAATGCATTGAGTTTAAGTTTGAACCTACGTGCGAAAGCACGTGAAGGTTTTGGACCCAGCTGTAACTTTTAGATCTTTGAAAGTCGCTACAGGTGTAACGACTTGAAAGACTGTGGCTTTAAGGACTAAAAGTCTTACCAAGGGCTATCATATTCCCGTCGGGGCTGCGGGTTATTCGAAAGAGATACCGCGGCCTCGGCACAAGGATGAAAGAGGAACCTCCTGACAATGCGCACCGTGTCCAGAAGTACTGCTTTCTGGATTAAGCCCTTGATCCAGCTACCAAGCGAGAGCCTCCTTAGATGTTTGTCGAGGCTCTTGGCTATTAAGCCATTGGCAGACACGACTATATTATTATTATTTGATGATTTCCCACACCACAAAAAAAGAAAAAAAGAGGGGTATCATATTACCCAGTACTACAGTTAGTACTATTGGGTAATATTATGGAACAGATACAAGGAGCAACTGCCACTTGGCTCTAGAGAGAGAGAGATAGAGGTGAAGAGGTGTTAGAGGTAAGATAGGCAGTCGCTCCATGTAAATTTTTGGTGTTTAGCTGCATCCAGTTGGACTGAAAGACGACCTTACAAATTCAAGAAAAGGCTAGGAAGATGATTATTTAGCTCAAAAATTCTAATAAACCTAAAGTGTTAATGAATTTTCGATGCTGATTGGTTTATTTAGCACATATTTTGATGCAGTTTTGCTAATAAATAAGAAGAAACTAGATCCATATTAATAAGGTCAACAAGAAACCTTTCAATTAATTGATCATCAAAGATAAGGAAGTAGCGCAATACTGATGGCCGTGAATATACACACAATAGTCGTATGCATTTTTATGTATCCATAACTATTTGAATATTCATCATAATCTTCCAGTCTTACCAAAAGCAACAGGATACCAGTATTTTGACCCGACTGCAGCGAAGCTCATAAGGAGGGTTGTAGGTACATGGAGTTTCTGGCAATCTGACTCCTCGTCGAGTCAAAAAAAATGACATGATTTTCATGAAAACCGAAATTATAATGAGGGAACAATAATCAAATTCGTCCTATAGAATGGTTAACCAGAATCAGTTAAACTGAAAATCCACAGACACACCGGAAAAATAATGGTACAATGCAATTTATTTCGTTTTTCATTAATTAAAAGAACGTCGACAAAGAGTTCTGTTGAAATTGATTAATAGCTTTTCAAATATTGGGGTTGTATTCAGTATTGTTACATTGGAATTATTGGAATTACATTGGTAAATAATAATTATATATAAAGGATCTTCATTGTTATGACAGCTTTTTCAAAAGATAAACGTAAGTCGTTCGTTTAAAACTTTTAGAACCAAGATATCAGAAGGGTTAGGCAAAGGTGAAACCATAGCACAACATTTATCCTGTTACATTAATTCCATCAGTTATAACTGGCGAAATTTTAATGTGGGTGTAGTATTAGGTACATTTCTGCCTAACCCTTCGGGGATTAGAGGCGTGATGTTATGTGCTATTTATGTAATTGCTATAGACGGCGAGCCATCAACCATGGCCAAAATTAAGACTCTGGGTCGTTACTGAAATATTACTAATGGGAGGAGCTCGTGGCTTAATAAGAACTGCCACTAGGGTCGATCTTTAGGTAAAGCTGTGCTTGCCTAGGTCGGTCTGTGGATGGATGACCGCCCGACATACCGAATTTCCTCCGTGCCTCGGAAAGCACGTTAAGCTGTTGGTCCCGGCTGCCATATATAGATCTTTGGCAGTCGTTACAGGTAGTCAGTGACCTGAAATTCTGACATCCAGTCTTACCAAAGAGTATCGTATTACCTAGTATTAACTAACTGGGTTGTGGAGGTCAGATAGGCAGTCGCTCCATGTAAAATACTGGTATTCAGCTGCATCCGGTTAGACTGGAAACCGACCCCAACATAGTTGGGAAAAGGCTAGACAGATGGGAAAACACTGCACGTCATGGGACTCGACCACCAGACCAACATAGCAGTGAAATAAGATTCGTGAGTTCAGAGTTGAAGTCAAAATACTTAGCACATACAAAACCACAAACGACCCATCAAATAACACTTTCGCTAAATGAAACATCCAGATTTATTCCTGCAAATTGCAACTTTAAAGACATATTCACACAAACACATAAGGACTATTATTGCTTGATCCACTGAATCTATTTATACTATAAATTGCTCATGACCCCAATAGAAGCACCAAGACAATTTTATTGTTTGTACCAAGTGCGAGGCTCACAATTGCTCAATAGACCAATCAAACTGATGATACCTCGGGAGAAGTGATTTACATTACATTGAATAAGACCTGTGAAGATTGAGACACAGAAATAAACTTGAGTCTTGCTTGAAAAGATTTTGTAATACTGTGTACGAAAATTGATGTCCTAATGTTAGAAGATGATTTGGCACTTTTTATTTCGGTAATAGACATATACGTATTCAAGGTCTTGTTAAAATAATGAATATTTGTAATATAAAAAAAATGCAGCAAAAACACCAATCATAAAAATGGCTGAGATGCCAAACGGGAATCATACATACATAAGACAATAGACATAAGAATTTAAGAAACTAAGCTTAAAACAAAAAAAAACTTATAATAAGCAATAATTATTAAGTATTACAATTGAAAAATAAACACTAACGGCGATAATATTCAAAATAGACACGAGGACAAACGAACAGAATAATAATTTATTAATTACAAGAAAGAACATGTCTCAAGTCTTTCATATTATTTCGTAACAGACGGGCGACTTGAGGACTACACAAAAGCCATTAAAAAGTCGCTGAATATTAATAGACAGGCCTCAAATACGAAACCTTATCCGGGATATTATTACGTCAGAATTTAACCTCTTGAACGTCCGCTAACATTGCTTGAATGTCTTATGATCCACCGGGTGATCATAAGGACGCTCGAAGACTTAAAGGCATTGCCGTTATATTGCAAATTTTACTGTTATCTAATACCTAAAGGTCTGTAATAGTTTAATGGGTAATAAAACTACCACTGTACCACTTATTGCGTTATTTTATGAGTGCATAATTTTAGAATATGATCCTGACCTTTTTTAGGAATTTGCATTGAAATTCTAGAATTCATAGGTTCAACTTACTATTACAGTAATAATTAAACTAGTAACTAGTTTCATTATCACGTCGTTTCGATAAAACATATGACCATATTTTACATTTAGCGACTTACAACTCAGCCACAAATGATCGTTCGTAAGTTGCTCGTCTACAACACTATAAAGCAAAAGAAAAATAGTAATTTTTCGCCCGACAGGACGTAGCTGTCTCGTCGATAACGAGTATTAACATGATCTTGCAATTAATTATCTTATATTCCTTGCTATATGTGGTCATGCCATGGCCCAAGGCAGTATGGGGTAGATTGGTGTAGTATATCGGTCGATAATAAAGCGTCGATTGGTTATTTTCATAAATATTCCGTACTGGTCAACCCCCGAGTGTTGTTTTAAAGACATACATTAGGGATCATACATTCCGGGTTCTTTAGCACGAATATCAATACTAATAATATGATAATTATTTGTATGTAGAGTAATCTTTTAAACTAATTTTCCAATTCTAGTAATAGATATCGGACAAGAAAAAGCATGGTGTCGGGGTTCCGTATGGTATCGGACGTAAAGAATAGCACCATCCCATATCTTCCCGTGGGTGTCGTAAGAGGCGACTAAGGGCAGCAGCGTTCTCCGCGCCTTCGTAACAACCATACTGCGATCGCCAGGCGTGGCGATTACGGCAAATCCCCCCGAGGAAGCCTATGTCCAGCAGTGGACGTCTTATGGCTGAAATGATGATGATGATGGAAGTGAGGATGAGTTGTAGTAAATCAACACGACAATACAAAGAAAGTCACTATTAAGATTCTAAACAGAATTAAAACATTCACCATAAAAAGTAATTATTCCCTAAATTAACACAAATATTTAAACGCCGATATTTCAATCAGTTTATATTCATAGAGGGATTCATCCGTGAGGAAACGGTAAGGGAATATTAATCCTCTAGACTCTAGAGCGTCGGGCATAAATTCGTTAAGGACAATCCTTATCGATGTGAACCCGGTTTCGTGCGACTGCAAAACTCTGTGGTACGGTGTTTTTACGTTTTGCTCTAGTTATGAAATGCAAGGTTTTATTGCAAAAATTTTGCAGAGTTTCAACTCGATATAGTAATAACTTTAACTCAGGGAAGCGACTTTGTGCTAGAAATATGTAACTAGGGAAATGGGATGACAGTGGAAACTTCTTTTTCATTCTTCTTTTTCAACAGTAAACATGGTAAATATCCCGTTTTCAGTATAAATAATAGTGCTAGTGACCATGTCAGTTTAAAATCTTATAACTTCTTTTTCTGTTTGTTTGTGTGTGTTTGAAAATAAAGTTTAATTTAAATATGCGGATAGTATCCAGCCTTATCCACTCAATTCTAAAGCTTACATTCAATTGTTGCGAGGATAACAAAGTCAAAGAAAGAAGAGACAAACAATATAATCTACTAGCTCTCAATCTCATTGCATATACCATTAATGAATCCTAAAGAAATACTGTGTGGCAAAAATTTGAATGCAACAGTTCCATGACTCCTTGGCAATAGTCACAAACGTAGATAATCTGAATAACTAGATTCCAAAGTAGTTACGAACGACCAGACTGCTAAAGGCGAGATTAAGTGAATTGTAAAAAATGCAATTGAAGAGGACACTTTTAAGATACTGGCGTTTAGCCAAGAGACAGTTAAAAGAAAAATGTGCTAGAAAAATAAATGTTCAATTTGATAAAAGTTCATAGCTAGTCTTCAAAGGTCAAAATATTGGGGTTCAAAATATTCAAAGCGGCTCTCAGTATGTTGCCCACGTACACACTTTATGTAATCTATCATCGGAACGCTTAGACAAATAAAATGTTTGTCATTTCAATGAAGAGCTTTCTCAAAAATAGTCCTTCTATATTGAGGAAGTAATATTAGAAAGTTATAAAATTTGATGACGAGCATGGATATGGGCATTTTAAAGAGTATGATTCGAGTCATGGTATAGAACCTTCTTTGAAATAAAACTGTCTGGAATTACGTTGCATTGTAAACAATTCTAATAGCCATTGTTTTAGTGAAGAATGATCGATTAATATTCTCAGTTCTGTGTTGTAAATTGTCCAGGCAAATTGCCAAGATTCACTGATAAGAAAGGAGCTGGTGATGAGTACTAAAGCGATGTCTTAAAAGTACATTCCACTTACTATCGCTACATACATACCATTGTTTACTATTTCTTGAAATGTAGACACCGTAGAAAAAAAAAATTATAAAAGGAATAATGGTAGTAATATTAAACTTGGCAATCCTTAATTTCAAAACCTAATAAAACTTGTTGATTGCATTCCACTTCCTTTTAATTTAATGGTTAATTAAGATATAAGTATCTGTTTTCATTCGCAGTTTAGGAGATGCTTTAAAGCTTAATCTCTTTGAAGTTGTCAACGTTTAAAAACTAAAATGTAGAAGACGAAGATCAACGAATTGTCATCGAACCTTTTATGGTTCGATGATAATTGTGATGATGATTTTTTTTCAGTTTTTCACGGCATATAAAATGAAGTTGAACCACAACAGGCTTAAAACTAAACTCCAGATGATGTCCAAGGAAAACTTAGCAATATCGCTAAGAAAGAATTTCTTAGATATTGGATAAGCGAAAAACTAAGATGTTTAAGATAAACTAATAAGTCGATGAACGCGCGATTATGTGAGTGGAACTTGATAAATTCCCAGCTGGTAAGATATTGAGAAAGTTTTGTGTAAAGTTACGGTAAAATTTATTAAAATGCGAGTTCCATATGTGCGGAATCCGATGAGAAATGTGGGGAAGTTTATTTCATTTAAAAATCTGCATTTAAATATTTGTGCTTCCTGGTTTTCCTTTTGATATTGGTCATAATATGAGAGCACACGACTTATGACTTGTTAATGACTGTATTTCGTTACTCCGAAGTTCGAAATACCGATGTACGGTATACAGAAAGTTTGTGAGTCCGAATTACGTGAGTCAGAATGTACGCTATGACGAAGTACGGTATTCAGAATGTTTGTTACTCCGATGTACGTTACTCCGAAAGTTTGCTACTGCGAAGTACTGTATTCAGAATGTTCGTCACTCCGATGTACGTTACTCCGAAAGTTTGCTACTACGAAGTACTGTATTCAGAATGTTCATTATCGCGAAGTACGGAACTACGAAAGTTTGCTATGACCAATTACTCAATAATAATAGATAAACAATATGTTCATAGCAGGTAGGACCTACAGATCGAATTATTCAAATTTATGATTATTACCATACAGATCTATTTATTGAAGATTTTGATTACGTTGATATCCAAAATTGCCTCAATGAAAATAAAATCAGGAGTACAAAAACTAAATTCAATTCAAAACCTCAAAATGCATTGGCTATCAAAATTCAACTCATGGAAGACACAAGTGTGTAAAAAGAAACAGCATCAATATCTAAGCCAAACAAATTGCCTGGTAAAAATAAATAGCGGACAGTTTTCCTCCGAAAATATAAGCAAGAAAAATATGTACGTCCGGCACGCGATGGACATATTTTTTGGCGATTCTTAGACGTTTGCAGATAATATTTATGATATGTCGAGTTTGGAAGTGTAGCATGCGATCGTATTTTAGGAGAAGGAAATGTACATCAAGATGTTGGGTCAGGCAAATATAATACATGAATATGTAAAGTGGTGGGTAGACTTGGACTATGGGAGACGACAGATATGGTGTCAATAGAAGAGTTCCTTAATGCCCTACTGAAAGGGAATGATGGCTTCAATGTAAATTATGAGAAATGATGACTTTTTATTAAGTCAGTTCTAAAAATCAAGACGAGTGTAAACATCGCTGAGTCAAAGCAAAAAGTAAGGAAACGTCACTTCAGGTACATCAACAAACTAATTTATTATACCACTTAAAGTTTGACCTTGGCAATAACAGCATCATTTCCATTCTTGCAAACAAACTCAGGTACAAAGACCACAATGAATATTTAAGTACTAATTACGCTAAAAAAAAGTAAATACAAGTACAGACGTTATTTTAAACACAGATTCACTTAAAGCTAATAAAAACAAACAAGAAAACATCGTCAGTAACAAGCAATAAAGTAACAAATTAAATGACGAGGAGAATACAGTAGAAACTGATTGTAATGATACTAAATTGAATGTAACAGAAGCTGATTCTCTAGTGGCCGTGACCTGACGTTACAAAGAATAGCTTGTAGATTGTGATTACATCATTTCTCTACTACAAAAGGTGTAGCTAGTTTATGTTCATGACTACCCTGAGAAATGACATTACCTGTTGTTAGTAGAGTAGTTTGTTCGTAGGAATGACGTTCTGTAGAATAACGACTTGGCATCGGTGTTGCTTGGTTTGGCTGGGAGTTGAAAGATTGTTTTAGAATAAATTGGTACATTGATTGATTTTGGTTTTGAGATTTAAGATTATTCAGGTTTTGTTTTTTTTTAAGTAGCTCTGTCTGTCGTTCGTTTATTACCTTTGACGCTTTAACGGCAGCACGGGTATAAAGAGGACAAAGGATATTTTTTATCCTGATCATATCCGGCCTCCATACATAAAATCAAAGCAGGCAGTTTTGGTTTGAGAGATAGGAATTCAACAATTCTAATTCTGTGTCAATGACTGAGTACCGCTTTCTGCATCAAACCCTCGACTCAACTGCCTAGAGAGAGCCTCTTCAGGAGTTGACCGAGGCTCTCGACAATTTGTGCCATTGGCTATATCAACTATTGATACGATCATCGAGTTTACATACGATATTTCTACATCACAAAACATCACGCTTTTATACCTGATGGTTTAGATAGACAGAAAGTGTCTATAGCACTCAAACATTTCGCCAGCTATGATAAGTCCCATGTAATATAATGAGATTCGTGTGTGTGCTCATGCAAAAGTATCAAGTGATGTGTGTCTTAGTCACTGTTTACATCAATAAACTATTTTGACGAGTATTTTTGACAGATCTCACGTTTGATATTCGTCTGATATTTAAATGTTTTTCAGGTCATAATATGAAATGTCAACCGCAAATATATTTGATGATATCAAAATTGTCGTTAAGTGGTCATAAATGGACGACTCACATGCATTATTATGGGGTACTTAGCCACTTATGGGTGCCTGCCCAATTATATATTAAAAACAATTGGTCAAGTACACTATAAGAACATCATAATAGGTTCGACAAGGTTAAGACTTCAACATGATACTTATGTTTTGTATTCTTAAATGATACTCATTAAAATTTGAATTGTGTTGCAACAATATAATGGTGTTTTCATACTAATTACCGTGAGAATAAGGTCGATTTTAAAAGCTATAAAACACTTAATTTTAATCAACAGTGGCGAAATGGTTTATGTCTTGATAATCCTTGCAGGTAACATGATAATATCGTCGCCTTGGAGGCCAATGGAGCTAAGCCACAATTTTTGCGAAATTGAGTTAAGTGCATTAACGTACTCACAAAGAGCCATACTTTATATTAGTCAATACATTTTTTAGATATAATAACTATAACCAGGTTATTTTTAAATTTGCCAATAAATGTAAGTGTAGTTTTAATAAGAGTCAAAAAGTGTATGCAGCTTAGATTCATTGTGTTTAGTCAAGCAAAGAATAGCAAGCAAGTCATAGAGAATAATTATTGAGTGGTCAATAGTTGTAAGAGCTCATAGAACTTTTGACCTCCAAAATTATGACATCGTACTACTGTATTCTAGACTAGATCTTTAAGTTTATTAGCAGGGATTTTTTTTTTTGTTATAGAGCTTCAGTAAATCTCAACATGGTGTCATAGCAGATTTGCGTAGAGCTCTGCGCTGTATGGGTAAAGATTTAAAATTCTCTTCAGTTAATTGGTTTTAAAAAAATATTGTTTTAAGATTTCCTTTTCGATATTGTATCCATTTTATTAATTAACAGCCAGTTCATATTATCACCAGTATCTGCTTTATTTTTATTTGTGATAACTATGTTACAATACGACTTAAAGTCAATGGTGGTTTTAGCCGTACGTGCGACAGTGTACCAGCCCTGTTTTCTATTGCAGAATGAACACTATCGCTTTCCATCTCCGAATGTCCCGACTCCATGAACTTTTGATTGATGGTTTCGATTAGCAAAACCGTTACTGCATGTAAAACCATTGCGGCAATAATAGTGTTCCGATTCTGGCCAGAAGCAGAGTTTGAAATGAAAGTTATTTCTTTTACCTCTGCAGGCAATGACGATAAATTAACCCAAATGCAAGTGGCAATCTCCGATACACCTTTAGTACCTACTCCTTCATGCCACATGTAATTTGTAGCTTCAGAATCTCCTAAATTATACACTGTAAAATTGTAAATCTTCAACTTTCTTTCATAATAAACCTGACCAGCCTGTAAACAAAATCGTTTGTAAAAATGGAGTAGCAAAAACTGGCCTTCTTGAGAAAGCAGAGACAGTTTTCAATAAGTTGACACCATTGAGGGAGGCATGTAGATATCTACACACCAGAGGGCTGGTACACTGTTGCACGTATGGCTAAAACCACTAAGCCCTATTACGAGTACAAGATTAAAGAGATATCACAAATAAAAATAAAGCAGATACTGGTGATAATATGAACTGGCTGTTATTAAAATGGATGCAGTATCGAAAAGGAAGTCCTAAGACAATATTTTTCAAAAACCAATTAATTGAAGAGAATTTTGAATCATTACCTATACAGCGCAGAGCTCTACGCAAATCTGCTATGACACCATGTTGCGATTTACAGAAGCTCTATAACAAAAAACTTAATATCCCTGCCAACAAACTTAAGGATCTGAAAGATCTCTGCGCAAAAGGTACTGTACCTTCAGTTTATCATGATTTTTATAACAGTCTGGAAGAAGGACCAATTATTGATAACTCAGAAAGTGAATAATTTCTTTAAACTTCCACATTTTTCTATATTACTTTTTAACTGTTCATTTGATTTGTTTCCCTTTATTAAAAATAAATGAAAAAGTAATTATTTTAAAATTATTTTCAATATTCTACTCCACTTACGCCTTTTTGTCTAGTTAGTTTATATGTCATCATATTAAAAAGTCAACGAGACAAGAGAGTTAAGTGACTTACACCCCGTGTACTACGAGTATTGCATTGTACATAAAATAGTAGTCAACAGGCCTAAGCCACATAACTTGAAAACCATGATATTTTGGTATTTTTTAATTATAGCATTCAATAGCTACACGTTTTAATAGTCTAGGGTACAAATTTGAACCCTCTACTACAATATGACACTGATTTAAGTTAAAATAACTGTTTTTACCTACACCCGTATTTTTTAAACGTCCATAACTCGGAAGTTTAGTTCTGTGGAATAGCTCTATTACCCTCCAAGGCGACGATATTGTAAAGTCAAGTTAGAGGACAATGAGTGGCATGAAAACTGAAACGAATTTAGGCAGTAACCTCACAGTAAGGAAGAAAGACCTTTTTTGAATTTCCTAGTAAAAATCCCGCAGTTTTACAAAAACTAGCATCAGATCTTCAAAACATCACGGCCAAAAAAAGAACACTTTCCATGCCACTTTGGATTCAGGTACTAAACGCATTATTCCCATCCTAATAATTTCCAAACTACTTATTTCGCGTTCAACATCGTAATCTTAGTCCTATATTAGGTAAGTAATCGATTCAGTGAATCGTACTTAAACTTGAACAACCCGTGCTTATCAATTTAACATGAAGGATGATGATTATTGGCCATTTCAGAGCTAAGGGTCTAACTAAGGGTCGTTACTTACTATCCACCCTAAGGCTGGATGCGTGTATGTTGCGTATTAAAGGAAAATATCAAGGAATAGACGTTATTTTTGGGAGATAATGGAAGTTTTGTCGACCGGAAAAAAGTGTTTTAGAAAAGCATTGTGTATAGAATGGCTTCCTTTTTCGAAGTCAGTTATAAAGTGACTGTATTGGAGGACACAATGTTGTCAAAATTATTGACCTCAAAGTAATTTGTTAAGTTTCGGATATGAAAAACATAAAGTTAATGGTTTATTTAAAGCAAATCATACATATATTTTGTTGTATATGTTCCGTCGTCGTCGTAATTTTGTCTTACAAATATACTACCTATATAACCTGTGTTAGGATATAAGATACTATTTATCCCAGTTGTCTATTCCTTTGGGATCACTTCTGTCATAAACGAGCGAAACCATAGTTAAAGTTAGTCAGTGCTACTTAAGGTGGATGCGACAAGGTAGCCAGCGAAATTCGATTTTCTTACGTTTTTTGCAGTTTGCCGGTCAGTATCAGGTTGTATGTTAAATAAAATAGGATTCGCGACCGTAACAAATGTGACTATACGGAGTAATCATGATAAACATCACCAATACAACCCTCTCAGTTAATATTACTTCCTGGAAAAAAATACTCACTGTATTTGATGAAAAGGCGAATGCCTTTTTCATCAATCAATCAATTGCTAATGCAAAAGGCGTTTGGGCAAAAATGCAAGAAAATTCGAATTTCGCGGGCCGCCCTGGAGCATCAACCTTAATGCGTCGTCGTGCGTACTTAATCCTCTACTACTTAAAACCCCATCTTGTTAACAAAGTGTTCATAAATCCCACTTAAACTGAAATAAAAAAGTTCCTCCTACATTAACAGAATTAAATATCTAAACGCATTTGGTATTTAAAAAGTGCTTCGCTCCCATTGGCTATTGCAATTAAACGTTTAATGGTCTAGTAAAATTAATTACGACCAGTTGTAATCATTGTAGGGTTGTCCTGCCACGTTATCGGGACTTATCAGGACGCGAAGTTTTTTATTTCTTTATTTTTCTTAGGACTAGCTTTTGCCCGCCGCTTTGCCTGCGTACCGGTTACATAGTTTAGAACAAATTCAGTCCCGGTATTTGTACGCTTAGATCTTTTAAACCACGCTATGGATTTTAATGCAGCATTTTCAGCAATGGATAGAGTGATTCAAGAGGAAGGTTTATATATAATATAGTATACATACATGCATTTTATATCAGAGAAAATCCGAGAAATTCAGTATCTACATTGCATTCGTGCGAAGCCAGGACGGATTGCTAGTAAAATATATTCTTTATATTTACGCAGGTTTCACCGAATTCCGTCCAGCCATTATAGTGTAAAAAGCTAAGACAGGCATATATTCCTGTGTATTTATAATATTAGTATGCATATCAGGTTACCGAGCTTTAAATTAATTACTTTATTATTTTTATCTCGGCATTTCCTTTGCGGCTATTTTTTCTGCATTTTTATCTAGTTTAATCGGACATAATATGCCAAATGTTATTAAAGGTGATTTGTGATTAATAGGGGCTAGTTTAATTAAAAATCTTGGAGTGAGAGCCTGTAGGTAAATGATCTTGTGCATTTTAACGTTAAATAAGTCGCTTTATTATATAATGTTGATTCTCTGTTAATAGACTACCATTTTGTGTTTCAACTTGATTACATTTAAATTATTTTTCCCGTAAGAAGGTACTATAAAATGGAAGTACTGATTTTTAACTTAGAATTGATTGACGTAAACTAGTTTTATAAATAGGGTGCGCATAAAAACTTGCACATGGTGTTCGTCGACCTCGAAAAGGCATACGACCGAGTGCCCCGTGAGGTTCTGTGGTGGGCCCTTAAGGAGAAAGGTGTGCCTGGGAAGTATGTGCAGTTGATCCGGGCGATGTACAGTCGATGTAGAATCCAAGTACGGTCTACAGCGGGCACTACCGGCGACTTCGATGTGGCAGTTGGGTTACACCAAGGGTCGGCTCTAAGCCCTTACCTCTTCCTGGTGATAATGGTCGCTCTTACGTTGGACATTCAGGAAGAGGCTCCCTGGTGTACGCTATTCGCCGACGACATTGTATTAGTTGCCGAGAGTGGCCTAGAGGTCAGGGCAGGAAGATGATGATGATTTACACGTAAAACTACACTACCCGTTTCGCTCCAATAATTCTTAATCAAAGCTATAACACTATTTACCAAAGATACGGTGAGGTACACAATTATAACCGATTATAAATTATTTTTTCAATGATTTATAAGTGAAAGAAAAATTCTATTAAAATAAAAATAAATTATAATAACAATATCAATTGAAATTACAGTACCCAAGTTTCTCTCAACCCTAGCCCTCAGTTAATGCGAGTCGAGCACTAGCATCGAGTATTTGCAACAAGTAGCAACGAACATTAAATTAAGCCTCAGAAACAGTTAACTGTGATAAATCAATTCAGAACGGGTTCTAACGCATGTAATGTAAACTCTAGTATGTGAGAACGTTATATTTTAAAAGCTAGTTAAAGGGCAGGCAATTACATAGGAGAGAATAGTGAGGACGAGAATAAACTAGTAAGTTGCCTTTAGATTTTGAGCTTTGGAACCGGAATTTATTTTGCACAGAGCAAAAAAAGCAAGAAAAAGCTGATGGAGTGTGTGAGAAAAATGATAGCGTGGCAATTGGCAAAGGATAATGGAAGAAGAAAACG
Organism: Diarsia brunnea; assembly: GCA_949774965.1. Taxonomy (NCBI): domain Eukaryota; kingdom Metazoa; phylum Arthropoda; class Insecta; order Lepidoptera; family Noctuidae; genus Diarsia; species Diarsia brunnea. The sequence continues at coordinate 18,332,867 of OX459000.1, read as the reverse complement.
ACCCCAGATAATACGAGATAAGAACGGTGTGTGATGAAGACACTGTCAAGATAATTATGGTGATGTTCGTTTTATTTTTAGAAGCAAAAACCATAATGTCAACTGTAGTCGTTTAAGCTGTATTATTTTGTGCTAATATAAAAAAAGTATTTTGCTCTTTAAGTCAAAATCACAACAGAAAATGCAATTTTTAAAATTACAAACATGTTGTAGATTAAAGTGAAAAATTCTAATCCGTTTAACGACAAAATTATCGCTTTTCCAAGAATTATATACAGTCGTAAAGAAGTGTTGACGTTTAAGAAATATAATAGTACGCCGTATCGTATGGCTGAGTGTGAAGATTACTATCGTTCTAAGTAACTACTTGCCGCTAATACGAGAAATACAGAAGTTTTACATTGCAAAATCATTAGGTTAACTATTATCAAAACCAACTATTATGTACTGGAAAACTCACAGAATTTTACAAAACAGTCGCCAAATTAAAATAGAACTGGACAGAACATATCTGCTGCATGTCGCATCGAAATTGGGCTGAAGTGGCTTCAGAATGGGCTAAGAAGACCAGAACCAGGCGTGATGAGGACTCGATTAAAAATGATTGAGCCCAAACAGCCATAGACAGAGTTCAATCGAAAGAGGTAAAGGAGGCGTTTGCCCTGCAGTATGATGTTCTTCTGCATCAGGCTCATCATAAAAGTAAATGTTCCTATTACTGGGATGCAACATAGATAGATCTTAAACATAAACACGTGACGTGAATTGAGTATCGTGTAATGTTAAAACATTTTCACGCCTATAATTCCCGGAGGGTTAGGCTAGTTAAGTTTACCCACATTTAACCATTTATGTTATGTTTAAGTTCCATGTAATAGGGGGACCAGTGATGGGCCAGTGGTTTCGACTCCGACTTACGAGGGGGGGGGGTCGAACCCAGGCAGGCGCATTACTTTGTGTAATTTATTTCATCACCACTGCTCTCAAAACGGTGAAGAAAAACATCGTGAGGAAACTGCATGTCTCAGAAACAAAAAATTCGAAGACATGTGACATCTACCTACCCACACACATGATGGATTATAGCCCATCGCTCTCCTAGACGCTTATGATGATGAATTAGGGGCGAGCCTATTGCCATCAATTGGGTTGCAACAAAAAACCCAAATAAAAACATAGGACAACTCCAAATTTTTATGGCAAATTTAATACGACAAACTGCCTCTTTTTTTTTTGGCGGGTGAAAAATCATCAAATAACCCCTCCCGCTCTTGGGCAGAGCGAAAGGGAGTGTCAGACTTCTACTGACTAAAAATTACCCATGATCCTTCTTAGCCCTTGCGCCGAGGCCGCGGTATCTCTTTCGAACAACCCGCAGCCCTTTGAAGTAAGTTTGACTTTTGCGATTTTTCCTTGCAATTTTATCCTTTTTCTTCACTTACTTAGTCAGTTGAAATGAACTACGTAATAATAGTTCATTACTATAAATAAATATTGGGTTACACACGGCAGATTTTAAATTGAAAGTGAGAAGCACAAAACCTGGTTTGATAATCATTTAATGTGCTTTTATGGCAATACTTATATGGAGATTAAATGAAAATGTAGTTGCCATAAATTTTAAGGGTTCTTTGCACTTTTGTACCTATAAATAGAGTTCTCAGCAATTTTTGTCCGCTTATTTCAGACTGCCTAGCTTGTCAAGTGGTCGCAAGCACGACTGCTGAGCATGAGGTAATGGGTTCGGTTCCCAAGTCGGGTAAAGTTTTTTTCCAATAGGTATTTATGTGATTTTTGACCGGTTGGTGGTAATAAACTCGCCCCTATTACATTGGTCTTCAAACATAACAAAATTACGCCCATGTTGGCAATAGATCAACAATCGACCTAAAACAATCTATATTTTAATGGGAAAATAATGATTTTACAAGTCTTTTATAACGATAATTATATTAGATTTACTTTCAGATCACCAACTTCCCAACAAAAACAAAAAACTGATAAACATTTCGATTACCCGTTCAATTACGCCAACACATTAAGTAATGCAACTACCAGCACCCACACATCAGACAGCTTATTAAAAAGTGAACCATCAACAAAACAGAATTAATGAACATAAAATATTAAACGTACAATATTAGCATAAACGCGAGGAAACAGCTGCAGGTCCCCTCTCGCATAAACACGTCCCATCCAGTTGGTCTGGTCTGGTGGATCTCGACTTACCTGAAAGACAAGAAAAAACCATTGATAGATAGGACTAGTACATAACCATATATGGTGTGGCGATAAATGCTGGTAAAGGCAGGATCGAATGGCGAATTAACGCAAAGGTTTTTGTTAAAAAAAGACTTTAATGTGTAATGAGATTTCGACTCTATCGAATTGGCGATAAAAGGTATTTTTGACAGGTGAAAATGGAAAAAAAATACATAGAAAAATGTTTTTGGGATTCCTATTTGTGCCACATATTTGACTAAAGGCTGATTTTTCAGTTATCAGATATACCTGTTTTTGGAAGACAAAACATATTGAAGTTAAACATGTTTTAGATTTGATTGTGTCAAACTGTCATTTACAGTCTTCAGAAAATTATATGTATGTCTATTGATTTGTCAGTCCTTACTGTATCAATTACATTAAATTCTTTCTTTACTAGCAATAAACATAATTATAGACAGACGTAAAATAAAAACACAACACAGTATAACCGCATTACAGTTTAAATTATTCATTAAAAATATGTGTCACACGCATGATTACACATCAAAAAACACGCATCGTTGGACGTTTCAACAAGAAATGCAAGAAAAACCAACCAACCAACCAAGTTGTAACAGATACTGTAGTTCTGTCCTTATATAAGTTAGGTTTTATGACTCCTGCCGGGGCTGCGGGTTGTAAGAAAGAGATACCGCGGCCCCGGAACACAAAGGGCTAAGAAGCAACATGAGTGGTTTTTACGCAGTAGAATACGACACTACCTTCCGCTCCGCCCAGAGCGGGAGCAGGCATTTGATGATTTCCCACCCACAAAAATAATAAAAAAAAAGGTTTTTTGAGTCCAGTGAACACTTCCCTTTAGTTCACTAGCCAAGCCTAGCAAGGATCGAAGGAAATTATTGGCTATCACAAGATTTATGCACCAATGAAAGCTCACCGTTTTTCTGTCGTCCAAACTTGGTAGTCGCTTTAAATTCGTCTTAAACTTATGATAGTATGTGGTGATGTTAGTTTTGTACTCTCGGTGACTTTAATTGTATAGAGGATGTGTTATTTTGTGTGGCACCGTGAGAAAAATAGTGAAAGTTTGGTATTTTTTTGGTATTTGTCGGTTTCATAAGTGAAAGGGAATAGTTAGCAAATAGAGATGGTTATCGTAATAAGCCTGCTAATAAATCACTCTTAGGCCTCAGTTGTGATTAATTTTTGAATAAGATTTAAGAAACTTTATTATATCATCAAGTGGTTAAATTAATTTTAAGACTTCGCTGTGGACACTATCCATCAGCGAAATTTGCATTTCTTATGAAATAAACTGATTTGCCGACTTGCAGAGTATGTAATCAGATTGAAGTAGTGCAACATTTCCCGTCGAGGCTGCGGGTTGTTCGCAAGAGATACCGTCGACATGAAGGACTAAGAAGGAACAGGTGGTTTTTAGTCAGTAGAAGTCTGACACTGATGATTTTCCACCGACCATAAAAAATAAGACGTGCAACATTTGCTGATGGATTGTGTCCGCAACAGGTGCGAGAGGGAAGCACTAATGAGGGAATTAGACTTAAATAGGCTTAACGTAGGATTAATTCAATCAATTTTGTCCCAACCAACGTCAGAAAGCGCCAAAAAGTTATGTCGTTTAATAACTGTCCCTCACACGTGAACTCTGTCTTACCTGATTTCATATTGGTATAACTAAGTAGTATTTAAGTTAAGTTTTAAAGTGACAATAGTAAAAGGCTGGACGGGGTTAGCATATCCGTTTAAACAAAAACCTCAAAAGAAATAAAGAGAAAAAAAAAACATCTAGTGATGACAGAGTAATGCGGATGACGTTTACAATTCGACAGTTCTTTTGGAGGTCCTGGCGCAGTCACTTCATTATCTGCTTAGCCTTATCCCAAATATGTGAGCACCAACTTCAGTCCATCCTGCAGTTAAATACCAGTAGTTTACTGCCTATCTGACCTCCACAACCCAGTTAGTACTAAGTAATGGGATAACCATTGGTAAGATTGGTTAACAGGCTTTCGTGTAACTAACCCGTAACGACTAACAAACAGCTACAAATGATCTCTAATTTAGTATGCTGATATTGTTAGCCCGTATCATCCCACGTGAACCACTGGACTTTGGTCTTGTCCAGACCGTTCCGTCAGCCATCCATTTAGCATAGCTACTAAATACCAAAACAGTCTGTAATACAAAATGTAACTTCACATAATCCCCAAGTTTCCCTTTTAAAAACTCTTGCTTTCCCAGACACATTCACTCTCAGAATCATATAAAATCCACCATCAAAGAATTCCACAATAAAACAGGCTTCTTCATTGAATCAATTAAAAACTAGTTGCCAATAAATACTATGTGGTTGAAGAGGGAATTGCTACTGACGCGGTATTAAATGACCCGAGGAATAGTGTGGGGTTTGCTTACAACGTTGGATGAATAGGGTGGGTTGCGGTTTCTATAAAAGGATATTTAGTATTTCTAGCATCTAGCAGATTCTAACATTAATCTACGATCTAGTATTTTTAGTATCTAGTATTTCTAGCAACTAGTATTTCTAGTAACTAGTATTTCTAGTAACTAGTATTTATACTATCTAGAATTTCTGGTGCTAAGATTGTTGAATTTTTATATTCTAAAATTTCGTTACGATCTGATTATGAACCATGTTTCTGGCTTGTGAAATATTGTTTCGATTAGATTAGATCTATCTAATAATATTATATTATTGATTTTCGGAATTGTAAGCAATAAAACTGTGAGAAGGGATATGTGAAGGATGATATGGTTAGAAAAGAGATGATTGCTGAGAGGACGAGTAATCGAGAATAGGAAGACATGGTACGCCAAGACAAACTTTTAGACTTGAATGAAAGTACCGCCACTTAAAGTGTAGTGTGGTTACTCCCTACAGACAATTGAAAGCAATTGTGTCGCTAACCGCATAATTTGCCATCATTAATGTTCATTTCAGATACCTAGTAGTTTAAATCCGCATGTAACATAAAAATTTGCCTGTACATAATTGATTTAACGTATGATTATAAATCTTAATAGGGTTGTCTGGTCTGTGTAAATGTTGCTTTACGATTATTTTCGCGATGTCGAGATACTTCATGCGGTTCCGACGATTTTTAACATTTGATAAATGTCTTTAATTCGATAAACTTGCGAGCATTTTGTTTGTGTTTAATAAAAGCATAATATGGAAATATCTTGCTGTCGTTTTACAATCATTGGTTACTTTAATCGTAGTTAATTGCGACGATGACAGACTTTTATAGCTTTCAAGTTTTAAATCCCGGGTTTGATTCCTAGTTGACGCAAAGTGTCATCTGATTTTTCATCGGTGATTCAGATCCTCGTAATTATAGAGATCTTTCGTAACTATAGAAATTTCTTAGTAGCAGCCCGGATTTTAGATTGTGCGGTTGATGGCAATATGCTTGTCCTCAAGTATCCAGTCGATAGCATAAATATATAATTAATATAGTTACATCAACAATATCATCTGCCAAGCCTTTTCCCAACTATGTTAGGGCCGGCTGCCAGTCTAACCGGATGCAGCTGAATACCAGTATTTTACATGGAGCGAGTGCCAATCTGACCTCCACAACCCAGTTAATACTGGATAATACGATACTCTTTGGTAAGACTGGATGTCAGAATTTCAGGTCACTGACTACCGGTAACGACTGCCAAAGTCCAAATAACGCGCTTAACGTGCTTTCCGAGGCACGAAGGAAACTCGGTATGTCGGACGGTCACCCATCCACAGACCGACCTAGGCAAGCACAGCTTTACCTAAAGATCGACCCGAGTGGCAGTTCTTATTAAGCTACGAGCTCCGTCGAGTATATAATAGGAATTATGAAGCTATTTTTTTTCCTCACTCTTTTTAAAACCAGTTCTTGATAATAAGCTTGCAATTACTAACTAAACAAAGTTCTCCAACAATAATAACATGCCACTACTATACCATTAAGTAAACAAAACGAACTATTAGAAATAACCTCAAGTCACCAGTTGCGTGTGAACTAAATAGGTCTATTTATTTGTCTTTCAAGTTTCCTTAGTGACCTAGACTTAGATCGATAAGTATTTAGTCTTATTTATACATAGTATATTTTACGTAGGTAAGTTCTACCAACTCGAGGACGTTTGAAAATAAACAGTGGCAAGTTAATAAATAAAATAAATAATAATCATCAACAGCCTATTAATGTTCCCACTGCTGGGACACAGGCCTCCACTCTTTGAGAGGGAATGGGCTATAATCTACCACGTGGACCCAGTGCGGATTGGTAGATGTCACATGTCTTCGAATTTTTGGACCTAGGACATGCCGGTTTCCTCCTGATGTTTTATTTCACCGTTTTTGAGAGTAGTGGTGATGAAATAAATTACACAAATAATGCGCCTGCCTGGGTTACTACTGCTCTCTTGATGAAATAATATAAAATTCATTTCTTCTTTAAAATTAGACACATGTTAAACAGTTTTAAATGCAGTTAGAATTAAGTACAATACATAATATGAGCAACTGTGCCCGAGCTAGGCTTAGCCTGTATTTCAGGTCACAGTTCTCTTCCCAGTGTTTTGAGCGGTATTTACAATGGTTGGACATTTCATTTAATCGTTTTTTAAATACAGACATTATATATAATTAATTTCCAAGAAGTTAGTTTGATGTACGTTGTTCCAGTAAGTATAGTGTGGTGATTGTAAGTGTTGTGGTGTGGGTGTGTATTGTATTGTATTGTGAGTGTTGTGTTGTGGGTGTCTGAGTGTGTTGTGATGTGTGTAGTGTTTGTGTTGAGTATTAATACAATTATTTATTTTATCCTAATGTTTTTAGAAGAGTTGAGAGAGAAGTTGTCACGAAGGGATGATTTTAAGGTTTTGTATTTGCCGCTTTGTTAGAGCAGCTCTTAAGATTCATTTAGAGGAGCTTGTGGCTGATAAGTAACAGCCTCTAGGATCAATCTTTAGGTTAAGCTGCGTTTGCTTAGGTTGGTTCGTGGATGGGTGACAACCCATTACATATCGAGTTTCCTCCGTGCCTCGGAAAGCATGTTAAGCCGTTACAGGTTTGGCCCGAAAATACTCTCGCAGACTCAGTATTAACTGGGTTGTGGAGGTCAGATAGATGCTCTATGTAAAATACTGAAATTCAGCTGCATCTGGTTACCCTGGAAGTCGCGCGACCCTAACATAGGAAAAAGGCTAGGCAGATGATGTAGCATTTTCCAGTGCTTATATTTTATGATATCCTAAGGCCCATTTAAACGATCCTCAACATTTATTTAATCTTTATGGTCAATAGCGGCACATAGGCGGACTTAATTAAACCTTAAGCATTTCATTCAATTTCTTCAAATGTCAGGTGTTTTCTACCGCAAGCAATTCAATTTAAACCAACACCATTAAAGTTTAAATCGATATTCTCGACATAAACCCATTAACTAGTACCAGATCATAATAATTTAATAGGTGATATAGTAGTTTATTAGACACATAACGAGACTAGGTCTATAATTATGCCTTTTAGTAAGTGTCTAGGTTATAATTTTAACTATAAGCGATTTTATATTTTGATACCTGTTAAGGATACGGATAAGGTTGCTGACTATCTGTAACGCCTGTTAAAGATCTACAAAATTAAATGACAATCAACAATCCAAGAAGCTTCCCTCGAGAAAATAAATAAATAAGAATAGATCTTATTCCTAAGTACTTACAATCTAGTATTTAGAACTATCCGTAATTACGATTCGCGAAAAAAAACCGGGTACTTACTACTACGTTTTTATTTTTCTAGGAAATAATATAGATTTTCCTCGTGGTATGTCCTTACTGATTGCATAACATAACATCACGCCTGTAAACTCGAAAGGTTAGGCAGTGGTGTACCTAATACACCCACATCATGTTTAAGTCCTATATAGGGGGGCTATTACCAACAACTGAGCACAAACACGGACTTCGTGGCTGCTACTGACAAATAGGTTAGTTAACTAAAAAAATGTAATTAGTCAGTCAGATAGATTTCCAAAAAATATTGGACACGTATTTTTTCTTTTTTCACGTAAACAAACAATGAAGACGATACAGTGCTTTGAAAACTCGTGTGACGTCATATTCTAAGACATTAGTATGACATTTTTTACCGGTGAGTGACGTCACGACCCCCCACTCAAATCTTTGACGCGTTATCTTCGTCAATTTTTATTGATTTGATAAAACAAAAAATACGTATCCAATATTTTTCGATAATCTAACAGACGGACTAATTTGAATCATATTTTTTTTAGTCAGTAAACATCCCTATTCCTTATAGAAAAACCCGATAACACTTTACCCGACTTGGGAATAGAATCCATGACCTCATAGTAGCGCTGGCGACCATTAGACCATCGAGGCAGTCGAAAAAGTTTGGATTTTTTTTAGTTTTTTCTAGGAACAGTTTTTCCTCGTGGTATGTTTATACTGATTAATGATTAAGAAATAAACCTGTTGGTGATTAAATGAAGACGGTTTGAAGTCGTGACTACTGCTACTTATACGATACTTACTTGTAAGCACCAGTTTAACCAAGGTCGATATCGTTATTTAGAAATCATCAAGACTAATGCAAGATTAGCTGTATTCATATTTAATTGGTCTTTGGAGTATATCTAACGATGTTGTGATAGGCGAGAAATCATCATTAGCCTTAATACCTGGATCTGTCATTAACGATTACATAAAGGTTAGCAGGATTCCAAGGCTATATTGAATATAGATCTATTGGTTCTTATTCTTCTTCAGAATTTATATGTAACCCATGTGCTTCTAACTTGCCTTTCAATACCATCGAGGAATACTTCTCAGACATGCTAGTTTCAGTCGGGGCTGCGGGTTGTTCGAAAGAGATACCGCGGCCTCGGCACAAAGGCTAAGAAGGAACATGGGTGGTTTTTAGTCAGTGGAAGTCTGACACTCCCTTTCGCTCTGCCCAAGAGCGGGAGGGGTTATTTGATGATTTCCCACCACCAAAAGCAAAAAAAGGCATGCTAGTTTCTTCACGACGACAGAAACTAACATAACAGAGTGGCCTAATATTACACTAGTTATTTTAAAATGCTCGGTCGTAACAGGAGCAATTATCCAGGTTTTATAAGCTTAGATTCGAACACAAAGCTGTTATTAAGTAATTCATACTAGAATAATCCAAACACCCTGTCCGATCTGGAAAAAAATGCAACACTTCATTCTTACGAGTATAATAGCAGAATTACCTTCGATTCTAGTTCATCAAAATAGTCACTCCCAATACCTAGACAATTTTAGGTACATAAAAATCTAAGTTTATTTTACGATAACTATGAAGTTGAATGTCCCAATACAGCTGATGTTGCAGTGAATACCTCAACGTACGCGGCGCGGGTGCAGTCTATGTTGCGCATGCGCATACGATGCAAGACAACACTGGGTCAAACGCAAGTGCAATGGCCGATGGCGCTAAGAGTATGCTCTTGGTTATAAGAGGCGCGGGAATAGCGTGTACGGATTAATTCTTGAAATCTTGGATGTCATTTAGACCATTTAGGCGCCGTTGGTCGGCTGGGTGAAACTTATATCTGCCAGGTGTATTGAGGACACTGCTTTAGTATCTAATGTTCACCTGGGTGGTATCACCCAGATCATTAGACACTAAACCGATTGAACGCTGCCGATAAGCACTTAAATACTAAATACATATTAATTAGTATCAGCTAAAAATGGTGTATCATTTTTATTCCGCCTTACATTATTCAACACACTTGTACTCAAATTTGAAATTCGATGCAATTTTTTATTTATCTTTAACAGTGGGTCCAACCGACCAAAGAGAAGTAATGTTAATAATGCAATTGGTAGATTCATCCCGCGGGTCCCATCTGAGTGGGATCAATTCACCAAAGAGCCGTTGGTCGACTGGTCGCAGGCGCGATTGCTGAGCGTGAGGTCCTAGGTTTGATGCCCGGGTTGTGCAAAGTGTTATTGGGTGTTTCCATTAAGAAGTAGAAGTAGCAGCCACGGATTCTGGGTTTGTGCCCGGATTATGGCAATTGGTTAATCCTTACATGTAACTGAAACATCACTGGTGAAATGTGGATATACTAATAGGTACACCTCTGCCTAACCCTTTGGGGATTACAGGCGTGATGTTTATGGTTATCTTAGAATAACCAAACTCTACATGTTAGTCCAAATTATTGATACTTGATGATCTAAATAACTAAAAACGAACAAAAAACTGTTGTTTTGTTGGTGTCAGTCATGTCATCATAAATAAATAATTATTATGTTTTTTTTTTTTACTTATTATTATTATGGTTTTAAACTTTCGTTTTCTCAGGTTAATACCTGGTATTTTAAGAATCTCACGGGTGTGAACCAAGGCGAGATTCTAGTTATTTGTCTGTGCATTCAAATTATACTGTACTGCAACGAAATTATTATCTAGATAAGTCTAATTGTATGTTCGGCAAGTGTTTAGTATGGCAGCTTTTTATAGTATTAGAAAATGTGTATTTAGATAGATTGAGTGCGCTAAAACTGTTGAATATTTGTTTTGGGATAACACCTGTGATTGATATAACAATTGGAACTATAGTATTATAATGACCAAAATACTTATAACTAAGTTTTATAACGTAGTTGTAATTATAACTTCATATCAATAAATAATTAGAACACAGACGATAGCCAGACAAACACTTAGACCCAGCCATCGATCGATAGAAGACATTTTTTTCTGGACATTGCAGTTTCACTCACACACAGAATGACGTACAGGTTTGTCAAGGCTTCCACTTAATGTACGAAGATAAGTGTTCAAGTAGTACTCGATATTATAGACCTAGACATGTTCTAGGAATCTAGGCGAAGTAGATATAAACAAGGATAGCATTTTTAATAAGTTTCTGGTGTGACTGCCTCGTTGATTTAGTGGTCGCAAGCGCGACTGCTGAGCATGAGGTCCTGGGTTTGATTCCCGGGTCGGGCAAGTTATTGGCTTTTTCCATCAGGAATTTATCAGTAACAGCTACGAAGTCTGGATTTGTGCCCGGTTGATGGCAATAGGCTCGCCCCCTATTACATGGGACTTTAACATAACTGGCGAAATGTGGATTGTACTATTAGGTGCACCTCTGCCTAACCCTTCGGGAATTACAGGCGTGATGTTATGTTATGTTTCTGGTGCGATTTAATGTTTGTTCAGACGCCATCACATCAATCTGTCAAATTTCTTTGAACAATTTTCAACTTTATCGCTGAAGTGTTAGGTTCAAGGTTGATTACGGAAATTTTAAAGTTACGGGAAGTTGGATGTTGCAGTTTTAGCAGCTAGAAGTCGGATGATAGTTTGAGTTTGATGATGTTTTTCAACTAAAGTCCATTTCACGAAAGAAGTCCCGCAGACGCAGCGCTATATGTCGCGCGACATAATGTTGTTTCACAACTTTTGGCATCGTAAATAAACCTTATAACGCACTAATCCAATAATAAACTCACAAAATATCTACCACAACAAACGCACCTTGATAACATCGACAAACGACAACATGGCCGATCTGTTAAATTTAGTTCCACAATTGTCCGCGGGACTTCTTTCGTGAAATGGACTTTATTCAAAGACAGCATTTTAACACACGAATCCAGACTTCGGGGCTGTCACTAAGAAATTTCAGATGGAAAACACAATAACATTTTCCCCGACCTGGAAATCAAACCAAACCACCGAACACCGAAGCAATATGCAACTCGATGGTGACTTACATTATTCCCGTCGGGGCTGCGGGTTGTTCGCAAGAGATACCGCGGCCTCGACATGAAGGGCTAAGAAGGAACATGGGTGGTTTTTAGTCAGTAGAAGTCTGACACTCCCTTTCGCTCTGCCCAAGAGCGGCTTGGCTTGTCAATATAATTTATTGTACCTAAATGATAAAATAAGCAAAAACTACTAAAATATATATGTTAAAAACACATCAATTTATACTCTATGATTCCCCATCATTATTTGCGCTTTGATATTACACGTTAATTTCGAATATCTACAAGGTTAATAAATATTTGAGTTTGGCACTTCACTGCTGTGCCAATTGAAATGCAAATACCTAATTGTGTTTGCTTTTCTAGTGTTAAGTCATGATGTTGAATTGTGTCTGGTACATCACATTATTCTTCAATTGGTTTCACAACAAAGAATGTTTCAAATTAATATCTTGACGGTACGGTTGGCGCAGTGGCTCAGCGATTGGCTGTGGCGGGTTCGATCCCTGCACGGAACAAATTTTTGTTAGACCTACTGGTAGTTGTTCCGGGTCTGATTGTTCGTGTATGTAAGTTTAAATGTGAATAAACGCACGCACAATATAAGAGAAATTTTATTTTTTGTGCTTCAATCAGATCAGGAGTTTCTCAGTAGCAGCGGAGTTTGGATTTCTGCCCGTTTAATGGCAATAGGCTCGCCCCCTATTACCCACATAGGACTTAAACATATCTGGCAAAATATGGGTGTACTACAGTACACCTCTGCCTAACTCTTTAAGGATTACAGGCGTGATGTTATACACGTATTATAACATAGATATTTAATTCTCACCCCGTATTTAAAAAAAAAACTCAAAATAAAGCACTGTTCAAACTGCCCCGTTATTCCGCATCTGTTAGATTTGGCTCGCTTCCGCGCGAATCGCGGGCACTCTGAATTATTCATCACTCACCTACAAACATGGGTTCAAGGTTAGAACATAATCTGTTATATGCAGAAGCATGGACTTGGTGATATTTTTGGTTTAAGAGTGCTTTTGTGATGAATTAAATAAAGAATTACTCTGTGTTTTCTGTCAGGCAGTTGGGTAATAAAGTAAGATGGACGTCGACGGTTATAGTCACTTGATTGCCATTAAAATGACGACTTTATAACAAACCCTTTTAAGTATAAGTTATCGCTTGCTTAATGACAGAAATAAATAAAATTGCTTATCATTTGTAGAAAAAGTTAATAGTCAATAAAATGACCACTGTCTTTGCCATATAAGCATGAAAATCATACTTTTGCAATAAAACTTCCAAAAATGGCAAGTCAAGTGTGATATGCGCGTACAAAACACGTCTTATAGCACAAATTACTCACATTTTTACACTCGTATCTTTAAGTTACGTCACGGTTATAAATGATAAGTACTTATAATGTTAGTAAGTACTAAGCACCATCATGTAATAAACATTTGAAGTGTCATTCCTTTTACTAACTTATAAATTATCTGCAATAATACTTTTGTAGATAGGAGATATTATTATCAATAGCGGTTAAAGACACTTGTGATAAATAAAACAGGTTTTCATTGTTTACTCTTTTTTCGAATTTCCGCATTCGCTTACCGCATGCGGAGTTTTGAACTTTGCGTAAGTGAGAATGTACCTTTACGACCTTGTATCGGATGTCAAATATAGATTTCTGGAGATTGTATGCTACATACATACGTGCATTCAATGTCAATATGCAATGCGTAGTAAAATACCGGTACTAAGATTTGTGATTAATTTTGTTATATTAAAGAGTAAACGGACTGGTTTTAAGGCGACAAAAAAGAATTATAAAAATTGAATAATATTGAGATTTGACACTTCCCACCGCTGCACCGGTTTGAACCAAGAATTATGTCGTTTTGTATGAGAATTATATATATTTTTTGTTTTTTTAAATAATTCTATATTTAGTGATTATTCACACGCTTCCGTGTCAAACAGTAGATATACATTTAAATATTGTTTTCCTCCGTTATCATGTTATCCTTGTCTGACACCTGCTCGAATAACAAACATTTGATTAAATTAAACCAATTACAGACACTATCGAATAATCAAGAAGTCTGTTGGTAAACAATGAAACTAAATGATCATTGGAAAACAGAGAGCTATAAAGATGAACGGACTAGAAACTCCATGGACACACTTTTAAAATTAAGTTAGTGTGTAAAAACTCCTGGGCACATTCTTGATACATCTATCTAGGCTAGGCAGAGGTGTGCCTAATGGCACACCCATAATTCGCCAGTTATGTATAAGTCTCATGTATTAGGGCGAGCTTATTGCCATCAAACAGTCTTCTTGGCTGTTAATGCGAAATTCGTTACGAAAAAACTCAATAAAAAACTTTTTGCCCGAAAGTTCTTGGTACTTCTTGGATTATGGCATCTCTAAGTGTGAATGAACAAAGTCGAAAAAGAAATTCAAAATTAAAGATTAAGTTTAGATCTGATTAGAAGACAGTTATGACAAGACCTGCCTAAACCGACGGAGAGTCTTACTCTTCGTATTCAAGGTAAATCTCAAATCTTTCTCTCAATTTGCAGGTGGCAATCAAATAAATCCCGATCGTAATCAACTAATTTCCTTTCAAGTAAAAAATAGATTAATTTAAAAACTTCAATGTTCCCATCAAGATTTAATCAATCCGTACAAGTTAAAATAATTGAAGAAAATGGATTATGTACGATATTAATTTAATTAACTTAACAAATGAACGGGCTAATCTTAACACATTTTTTAATTAGTTAGGTGCTGATTTGCGTCGAGCGTAGAATCAGATTATAATTAGGTAGGTCTTGCTTTTGGTAGTTGACTTATTATTATTATGCGCCTATACTGTCCCACTGCAGGGCAAAGGCCTCCCTTCCCTCCTTGTCTGACTTATATTCCTAAATATTAAAAAAAATCACAACTATTTAAACACAAGACGGAGGTGTGACAGACCGAGGAGATGATGACAAGAGACCTTCAATGGCGAGGAGAGGCACACACTGACAAGAATAGTGTAAGAAATAGGGGAAGACCTGGAGCCAGGAGTGGCACAAAAAAAACATAACTAAAAAAAAATTAAACGTAAACCTCCACATGCCATGCACTTTTGTCATGGCTGGAGGCCTTACAATCAAACGGTGAGTGATGGGTAAGACGGTGAGTGATGGGTAAGCTTGCCGTCCGTCCGTCTTATGACGACGACAGGCCGTGTCGACGGCGCGTTCGTGTTCCACGCGCGCCTCAAAGAGATGTCAACAACATGGAAGGGGCCCGCAAGGACCGACGCCCGTCGGGGCTGCGGGTTGTTCGCAGATACCGCGGCCTCGACATGAAGGGCTAAGAAGGAACATGGGTGGTTTTTAGTCAGTAGAAGTCTGACACTCCCTTTCGCTCTGCCCAAGAGCGGGATCATTTGATGATTTTCCACCCACCATAAAAAAAGGCCTTACAATCAAGGCACCCACATAATAGTCCGGTTAAGCAGATGACAACCTCCTAGGTAAAAAAACATGCACTTATCGTGTCCAGCGGTATGATAAGCTGTTGGTACGTAATAGTGGGCTAGTAGTCCGTATCAAGTTTCTTTGCGTGCCTAATAGCACGGTCATGGTATGGTACGGTGAAGTTGCAAGACTCACTAACTAAGAAGATACAAAAATAAAAAATCTAGTTTCACAAAAACCTTTTAAGGCCCATTTCATTGAGCCTTTATATCAGACTGAACAAATACAACACATGTTTGCGCCAACATTTAAGCGTCCATGTTTGTTCCAATTTCAATACATTATGAGGTAAATTTGAATACGTCAGGTGTGTCATATGACCCCGGACGGTGATTACTCAGACACGGCTAATGCTATCCGGCCCCGGCAACCGGTGATCCGGGCCGGATTCATTCCGGACTTTACGAGCGAACCGACGGATGTTTTGCGAGTTGATTTCAGTATGTCTTTTGTTTTTATTTGCTCCATGTTACAGGAGGATGTTTTGAAAACATTGATTTGGTTGATTAAGTTTATAGGCTGTTTTGAGTGGTTCTACAGGTAATTTGCTAGATTTGAATAGCGTCTCTTTATTATGTAACAAACATACTGGATTACTGGAGAGCTATGCTCGGAGTTTCCTTGCGTGATCGAATTAGAAATGAGGACATCCGCATGAGAACCAAGGTTACCGACATAGCCCGAAGAACTTCCAAACTTAAGTGGCAGTGGGCAGGGCACATTGCTCGCAGAACGGATGGCCGATGAGGCCGGAAAGTTCTAGAGTGGCGACCGCGAACCGGGAGACGTTGCGTTGGATGGCCTCCCACTAGGTGGACCGATGACCTGGTGAAGGTTGCGGGGATCCGCTGGATGCGAGACGCACGGGACCGGTCAATGTGGCGACACTTAGGAGAGGCCTATGTCCAGCAGTGGACGTCTTTCGGCTGAAATGATGATGATGATGATGCTGGATTTGTAAGCAAGAGTTTCCGTTTGCTACTGAATTGATTGGACTTAAAACGGTGAAGGAAACCAGCGTTATTTCCTAGAACCAAAAATTCGATGACGGAAGGCTCGTTTGGTGATTCAAAGCCCGCTTCTCACATAGAGAGGAGACCTGTGTCCCAGCAGTGAAAATGGTTTATACTTCTTCTTCTTCGTGTCTCACGACAATTTTTATACTTTGTTAGCCCAGGAATTCGCCATTTCCACCTCGCCATCGGTCGTAGCGCAAAGTTAGCTTCGGCGGCATATTTTTCGGCTAAGAGGGCAGGATAGGTAGAGCATGGTTTGAGTCGCAGTTCCACACACCCACATTCATGTTTTATACTCATCATCATCATTTCAGCCATAAGACTACCACTGGTGGACATAGGCCTCCCCAGAAGGGGGGATTTGCCATAATCGCCACGCTTGGTAATTTATTTCATCACCACTGCTCTCAAAAACGGTGAAGGAAAAATTCCTAGACCCAAAAATTCGAAGACTTGTGACATCTACCAATCTGCACTGGGCCCGCGTGGTAGATTATAAGCCCATTCCCTCTCAAAGAGTGGAGGCCTGTGTCCCAGTAGTGGGAACACTAATAGGCTGTTGATGATGATACTGATTATCACTAATTGATTTGAACTTATTTCAAACAAGATAGCTCCATCAAGTTAGGTAGTAATAACATATTTTCACTACCAGTAACACGTTATGCTTCTTTATGTACCACCCAATCCAGTTTACTAGGCCGACCGCAAACAAATGGATACTTGAAAATTACGTATCCATTTTTCGTTATAACACCTAGAATCAGGTGCTGATCTACACTAATATTATAAAGAGGAAAGATTTCTTTGTTTGTTTGTAACGAATAGGCTCCGAAACTACTGGACCGATTTCAAAAATACTTTCACCGTTGGGAAGCTACACTATCCCCGAGTGACATAGGCTTCTTTTTATCCCTGTATTCCCACGGGAACGGGAACAACGCGGGTGAAACCGCGTGACGTCCGCTAGTACTATATAACTTATAAACCTTATCTAATGTAGTAAGTTTTTGTTATATAAAAATAGAAGTTCAACGTGTATGTATAAGTAAATCTATATTCTATTTATATACAGAAAAAGAGAAGTTCTGACTGACCAACTGACTGACTCATGAACGCCCAGCCCAAACCCTTGAACCTAACAAGCTGAAATTTTAACAGATTTTTAGCAAAAGCTTTATGGGAGTCAAATTGAGGATGAACGTTTGTATTAAAAATCGTCATTTCTGTAGTTTAATAACAGACATCCAAACGGACAAAGCCGCGGGAAAAATCTAGTTTATTTATAAAAGCAGCTGTTTTACCGGTCGGAACACTTGACCATTGACCGATGATAATGCATGCGAAGTGCATCGCGCAATGCAATGCAGCCAATAGAATGTTTGGTGGTGCAAAACTTGATCGTTAAATAATGTGGTAATATAGTTGTGCGGTGTAAGTTAGGAGCGGGAAGCGGGACGGGTTTAGTTTAATTTTTCACTTGCAATTTCGCCAGTTTAAGTCTAAATCTCATGTGTTAATAGAGCCTATTGCCATCAATCGGGTACAAATCCAGACTCCGTGGCTGTTACTGAGAAATTAACCCAATAAACCCAATAATAATTGAGGATCTCACGTTGAGCAGTCGCAGTCACCACTAGACCAACGAGGCAGTAGATCGTAAAATAATGTAATAATACAGTTGTGCGGTGTAAGTTAGGAGCGGGAAGCGGAGCGGGAAACGGAGCGGGTTAGTTTATTTTTTTTACAAATTTATATTTTTGACTTCCAATGTTTGTTCGTTTGAGGTGTCCGATGAGTGACGTGAAATAGAGAAGCACTTATGGAAGAAGATAATACACCCCAAATAAATTGGTAAAGGGCAAGAAAACGATGATGAATGTTTGTTTAGGTGAAATCTTGCAACTGAATTTTAAAACAGTTATCCCCAACCGTTTAAGCTGAAATTTTGCATACATGTTTAGTATGGATGACAATGCATGGTTAGGTTAGTAATGTCATTCTAAATTTAATTTGACAGACTCGCAAAGATGGCTTTCTAGTTTTTTTTTTTATGCGCCACATTATAGGTATCAATTAAAATCTTGTTTTTTTTTACTATTAGCTTTTTGGGTCGTATTTGAAATAATAAATGTAATGCGTGTTTTTCGTTACAATTACATAGCAACACCCAAATAATTGCCTGGATGTTAAAAACGAATCGTTGGAACTCCATTTCTTGATTAAAATTCCACAGTGCGAATTAAGAGCGTACCTAATGCTTGGACGTCTTTTTTTTTATTTTTTAGGGATTTATAAAACTTAAGTACCTACGTCGTTTTTATTGCTTTTAATACTATTTTTTTAGGAAGCCCGTGTACCAGCAATAGAGTATATTATAAGGTTGCTTATTGCTAAAACTATTAAAGATTTATAACTTTTGCGGATGGGAAGCACCATAATAACGTAAGTAATTTAATTTGTGTTGATTATTTTAATATTGCATTTGTGTTTTGGGTATGTGATTTTATTTTGTATTTCTTGTATGGACTGTGTCTGAATTAAATAAATTATTATATTATAACATTTGTTTTACTTTCTTTCAATGACAATGTGTGCAAAAGTAACGATTTTATGTTTGAGGAAGTTGATTACATTCTTTTAGTGAAATACGCACTTCCACAATAATGTATGATGCCTTTTTATTGGAGAATGGGAAATGACTGCTCCCGCTCTGGGCGGAGCGGAAGGGAGTGACTAAAAACCACCCATGTTCCTTCTTAGTGTCCGGTGGTGCGGTATCTCTTTCGAACAACCCGCAGCCCCGGTAGGCGTCAGCCCTTGCAATGTTGATGTAATGATGAATAAATATGTATTTACGACTTCCGTCGTGCAATATCTTAGTAAATTTATTTTTCATTATAATAGATCTAGCGACTAGCCTGAACATTGTTTTTACGACTTGATAAATTTATAAAATAATGAAATTCAGTTTAGTTTAATACCACATAAAATTATGGTGATAATCCCATCAAAAGTGAATTTAATTTACATTATGTACACAGAGGGTGGCCCCGACTTACGACTAACGTGGTAGGTTTGAACCCAGGCAGGTGCATTACTTTGTGGATGGAAAACATCGTGAGGAAACCGGCATGTCTAAGAACCAAAAAAATCGAAGACAGACATGTGACATCTAAAAACCCGCACTGGGCCCGCGTGGTGGATTAAAGCCCATCCCTCTCTAAGCGAGGAGGCCTGAGTCCCTGCAGTGGGAACATTATAGGCTGATGATGAAACAGGGTGTACCAATATAAGTGCAATTATCTCTAAGGTGATTCCGACCATCCCAAAAAACATTGGACTATGAAACGAGATGCAACCGGTAAATTAATAATAATAATATAATAATAAGTAAGTATTTATTTCACAAAAAACTTATTATTATATTATTATTATTATTGTATGGGAAGTACAAATTTATTTATCAACCCTTGTTACTTTGAAAATTTATCCAGTTCGATGGTCTGCATCACCACTTACGAGGTATTGCGCTCATTCTGTTACACTTTGTAGATAAGAATATTTTCTGCCATCTTTACACAATATGGGCTGCCTCGTTGGTACAGTGGGTGCAAGCGCGACTGGTGTGCATGCGGTCTTGGGTTGAATTCCCAGGCCGGACAAAGTGTCATTTGGTTTCTCTATCAGAAAATTTCTTAGTCTGGAATTGTTACCGGTTGATATGGTAAAAGACTCGCCTCAATAGGGGTGTACCCTCTGCCCTAGTCTTAAGGTATTACAGGCGTGATGTTATTTTACAGCCCAGACTTACATTTCAATAGCGACTGCACTTAGGTGCCTCTAGTTTCCCGGTACGAACCAAATGTAGGGTAGGTACTGTGACTTTAAGTGACATATTTTCTACGACAAAACACTTCACATAGTCTAGATATTAGAAATAGTTGCAAACAATCTAGATCAGATTACGGCAGTACTTTAGTCGAACTAGTTATTTTCAAGAGCTAAATGTGTGCCAACAAAACATACTGAATTCAGAGAAAGGACTAATACATTAGTTTCAATTAGAACTTTTTAATTTATTACCTATTTTCAAAGAGTGCTTTTCGCCGCTCGACTAATTAAACCGACAAATTAATGTCGTATGAACCGACAATAGTAGGTACATAAGGAAAATATTATGTAATTGTCAATAAATCTATACAATAATTAAAATTGTATACCTATGTAAGTGTATATTTGTAATTTAAAAATAACAGAATTTTACTGAAGGCATATTATTATGTAAGTACATATTCGGTACTTATAACAAAAACACTTTTATTTTTGTCTTTCTGTCTATGTATTTGTTGCAACTAATCTACAAAAGACTGGACTGATTTTGAAGGAACTTTTATTAGCAAATAGCTTATGTAATGTAATAAGTATTAACTAACGTAGGGTACTTTTATTTTACAAAAAAGTCTAGTGTTCCGTGCAAAAAAAATAGAATATTTGAAATTGACCCGTTTCAGAGGCATGCCCCGAATCAGACTGACCCCGAAAATGTATAAAAAAACCCCATAAAACGTGTTTAACGATAACCAGCCTTTATATACTCGAAAACACGTAAAACATGGTTTTTGCTACCAAGTCTCATGTAACTGTCAAGTTGACTTAACCTTGATTTCGATACAAGTTAAGTTTACACAGTTACCCAACACTATTACAATTCCATAAAGAAACATTCCAGTAATGGCACCTTGCTAACGGTGCCTAGACTTCGATGCATGATAATATTTCTGTTACTAATAATTATCCTAGTTTCAAGAAGACAACTTACTGGGAACATTTTGTAGCCCAAAGGGATTCTAGGACTTTCAATTGAACAAGTAGCTGGCTTACTTACTTGCCTGCTTATTTACTTGTTGGCTTCAAGACCCATCGCTTGAAGGCAAAACAAAAGTGGAACGGGTTTTTATAGCTGTCCACTTAAGTGCAGCTACTAGTTCAAACTTCGGCTGTGTTGACACCAACCCATAGCGGGCTATAAAGGATAAGTATATACGTTATGCATGACAGTTTAAAATGTGCATGCCAAACCGTATTAAGCACTAAAACCATTGAGTAATAAACATGTCACGGAAGTGTTTTTAGTAAAATGGCATTAGGAGCTAGTTTTAAGGGTTCCGTGCCTCAAAAAGAAAAAACGGAACCCTTTTAGGATCACTCGTGTGTCTGTCTGTCTGTCCAACCATTCCCCCCCTCCCTTATGTCTAAAACTACTGAGCCTAAAATTTTGAAAAAAAAAACAGAAATTAGTTCAACACTTATAGATACCAAAACCTATCAGAAGTTTATGGTAATCAGTGCTATGGTGCTAAAATAACATGGAAAATCTCTCAATATCTAATATTATGGTACGGAACCCTTCATGTGCAAGTCCGACTTGCGCTTGGCCAGTTTTTTTTAACGTGTGAAAAAGTTGAAACTTTGACCTCAAATATCTCCGTAAATTGAAGGCTCTCAGGTATTATCCACAGAAAAAAGATCGCAATGGCGGGAAGAACAAGCGTCTTTCAGATTTACTAGGGCTCTTTTTAGCCCTTTTTACTCAACGTAAATTCATATGTCATTATCATCATCACCATTTCAGCCATAAGACGTCCACTGCTGGACATAGGCCTCCCCCAGAAGGGGGGGATTTGCCATAATCGCCACGCTTGGCAGGCGGGTTGGCGATCGCAATATTGTTGTTACGAAGGTACAGAGAACGCTGCTGCCCATTCTCTGGTAAGTCCTTTAGTCGCCTCTTACGACACCCACGGAAAGATATGGGATGGTGCTATTCTTTCATACGTAGTTAGTAGTAATAAGATCCAGATTCCAGATCAGCTGACGATACGTTTGTTGAGAACGCCGCATTATACTCAAGTAGTTTATTATTAAAAGTATATTCAACTCTTTTATTGATACATGTGATCTATAACAAACGTCTTCCGTGTGAATATTATGAGTAGCCAGAGGCATAATAGCTTTTGGATATTATAACCTATTGTTAGCTGAAATGCTCATCAGAGCGTGAGATGAAGTACACCATTGAATAACATTGCAATTGTTTTATCCATTTCGTCGGCTAGAGTTTAACCGTTTAAACTTATACTGTCACTTACGGGATTATACACGCCCTTTTCCCATTGGGGTACGCAGAAACCATAGAACGCCACCTGCTACGATCCTAACATACTCCTTTTGCCTCGTCCACATTCATACATCTGGTCATACAAGCACGCCCGCGGTTCCGAATTTACGAGTAATACGCACCTGTATTTTTTGAAGATTAGGATTATCTTTCGTGAATATTCATTATTATGAGCTCCCGATAAGCACTCATAATTATGTTTTTCGTCCGCCGCTATTATTTTCTGATTAGTTTTGTTGCGGGATCCAAGACAGTTAAATTATGTCATTGGGACTTCGTCGAGTTTCATTGTCTCGGCGCTTTCCTAGTGATCACCACTGTTGATTCTGGCTTTCAGAAGTTGCAGTGGTTTGGGAATAGTGTGGTGGGCTTGTCCCAAACAAAAAAAAGACGCGTGGCACTCGGAGACTGCCGCGGTAAAGCTATTGCATAGCATTTTTTATCAACCTATGCAATTATAATTATTTATTTATTTTATTAATGCAGTATTTTTTTTCCTTTGTTTTTTTTTCTTTGATATTAATTCAAGTTACACTGATTACGGTAGTTTTCCAATACAACCAATGCCACCTAAAGGCGGGTTGCTGAACTAAAGAGACAAGCGTGATATTTCAAAAAGTCATTAAAAGTTCTGGTATTTATCGATAGATGGAAAAACTAAAAAGTATCACCGCTGTGCCGGTCGGAGTGGGGGGTGTTAGGTTTTTTTCGTTACGGAATTTCTGGATTCGGTCCCCACGCTCAAGGCCCGCGATAGAAGCTATGCAATAGCTTAAAAAAAAGTTTTAGATTAGGTGTTTGAATCTACTTATTCAATTTAAAAAGTAATAATCAAGAAATAGTGTACAAAAATGGTACTATTATTTGACTACTGTATTCAGTTTTAGATTTTTTTTTCTATTAAACCGCTCACGCTTACAGCGTATTACACATCCCCGCTAACAGTCTAACCTCGCCCATATCAGTAGCAGCTAAATCTTCTACAAAATGAATGACATAAAGACATTAATCCTAGTTTTTATGCATCAGTTATAAATACATAATACGTTATGTTTCTTTTTCTGTTTTCTGACGTAATAATGTTATTCTGTATGCATAGAAATTAGCTTGCTAGACATGGAACGCATACATTTCATCATTTGAAGTTCAGAGTTAATTAAGTTATTTACATTCCATTTTTTCTCAATTTTAGAGTTTGAAATCTTAGATGGCCTAGTCTTTAGAAATGTTTTGTTTCTTATCTGTTATGTGGCAAATTATAGCGTTTTAGCGTTATGTAGGCATCATTTTTGCTTGCTTTTTCGCAACTTGGCTCTTGTGTTTTTTATTTCTCTATCAGTTACCAAATCAAGATAATTATTGTAAACACCGAAAAACGGTATATTTATCAAGTTTACTTTACCGTTTTCAGTGTAAATGACAGTGTTAGTGGCTATGTCAGTTTAAAAACTTATATCAAAATAATGTTACAAAAAGTTCTTATAATGAAAAAATGTGTAGACAATGCTCATTCTTTCTCCTTATCTTGCAATGCCTTCATTTTGCAAAACAAAAATAATTCAGACATTTTCATTATCTTACTTTTCCCTAACAAGTACTTACACTGAGCGACAGATTAATCTATACATATCCAGTACAACAACACTTCGCTATGTATTGACTTCCCGTACAATGAGAGATCTGTATAAACTGGTTTTGAATATCTTGATGGATCACACAGTCAAAAGACACAAACATCTTCATAAAAATAATGCATTTTGCGCAATGACTAATATCGTCGGCTGTCTAAGTTATATCTAAACCGGTTTCGATATACGAATACCGGTATCGATACTGCTACCAGCGATGAGTCTGCAAGACCTTGCTTAATTTGTAAATATCGGGTTTTTATTTATGTGTATGCCAAACTGATAATGGTTTTTAAGTCATTATTTTGCTGATTAGGTACAAAGCTGGATAATATACGTTTTATTTTGGAAGTTAGGAAATCGTCAAATGACTCCTCCCGCACTAGGCGGAGCGGAACGGAGTGTCAGACTTCTACTGACTAAAAACCACTCATGTTCCTTCTTAGCCCTTTGTGTTAGGACCTGCGGTATCTCTTTCGAACAACCCGCAGCCCCAGCAGTTTCATAAACCTCTCATAATAACCATCTGACCTAGCCTTTTATCAACCATGGCATGTCCATGACCAAATGTAGCTGAATACTAGTATTTCACATGGAAACACAGCCTGTCTGACCGCCATGACCCAGTTACTAGGTAATTTGGTAAGACTGGTTATCATACTTTCGGATTCTTGCCTGACAAAGATCTGCACTACAAAGTTACATTATAAAAATAATCTGCCAGTTAACTTAAATAATTTGAAAATAGGCTGACCGTTGACATTAGTATCATTTTGAATTCTTAAAGTCTTTGGTAGGCTTATCGAAAGTAAAAATAAACATAGGTACTAGGTACCGACTGCGGCGAAGTCCAAAAAGAGGGTTATTAACCTTATGATTTAAGCTATAAGGTTGAAAAGTGGTCGACCGTCAGTAAACTCGGTGACACAACAAGCTATACATTACCAGTATAGCACGGCCTCGTTTTGTATACATTCCCCGTACAATGAGAGATCCACAAAAACTGGTTCAGTTGGATCCACTTAAAAAAACAAAAACAGAAAGTGCTATTCAAATACTACCTATGTGTTTAAACCATGCACCTGGTGCGATGTTTGAGTCTGAGTTCAAGCCTCTTCGAATGTCAAACAACTTTGTAAGACAAGTTGTTGCTACCAAAATGTATAAACTACTGGAAGCGACTTCAATTTTAAAAGAGAGAAAAGATATTTATTTAAAACCGTTTGAGTTTTTATTAGCACGCAAATCCATCCATCATGTCAAAACAGTCGTGTTTTTGCAACGCAGTGTACAGTCATATAGCTCACACACTTACACTTGTACCAAATAATTTGCACTACAGTGCTATTTCTTGCTAACGAAAAAAAGTGTACTCAAGATAATAACACCAATTTAAAACATAATTACATCCTCTACTTTTCACACTTTATTTTGCACCGAAGTGTAAGATAAACCTCTATTATGAACATAGGTGTAGAATTATGTGTGAAGTTATTAAAAATGTACTTACAAGGATCTTTTGGCGCCTGGTTAAAATTAGAAAATAATTTTTAGATTTTGTTTTCTTCTGACAAATCAAAACAATTTTATAAATGGTAAATACTTTGTTCTTTGTTCTTGATTTATTAAAATTATGGGTGAACTTTATACAGATTTTTGAATTAATTTTATTTTATTATTATTGTTTAATTGTATTATTTATTATTATCTAAAAGTTTATTAATATTTATTTAACATTTTATGTGTTTTTTTTTTTATTTATTGTTTTACAAATAAATATGTCTTCTTTTCTTTTTCTTCACCATAAATTCCACATAGGTGCACAAAAACAGACCACATCCAGTTCACACAGATCATTTCCAGCGAAAGTGCTCGTTGCTTCGAGGTCAGTAGAAATGCGGGGAGGGGCCTGCGTACGCGCCGGTTTGCGTAACACCACGTAATCGGTGACAGCTGACATTGGTTGTATGTGGGTTACGATCGGTGTTTTTATAGTTGGAGAATCTTTTGTTTCTGTGTGGTTTTTGACACTTAAAAATAACTTATTCAAAGTTTATAGTTATTTAGAACTTGATAAGTTAAGAGAAGTATACTTTTTTTTAAATAAGTATGTAATTATTAAAAGTTTACAAGTTTTTTTTTTTAAACTGTAAAGATGGGTATGTATGAAGAAGACATGCTGCAACGAGCACAAATAAATTCGATAAGGTCAAGAAAATGAAGATGTTGATGAACACAAGCTAGCTAGATTTTTTGGGCTGTTCTTAATGACTATCATGAAAGAAAAACCTACTGCCACTGTTACTCCATATCACAAATTTTAATGGTCAATTGCATAAAAGAAAGGTTACTCACCAACCTAACCAAGGTTACCGATCAACCTTGCAGATCAATCAGAAAATATGAACGGAGTTACATTATAAATCACGATTTCAATAAGCATCACTAGTGGCATAGGTAATCATTTTATCATTATATTTATGTTTACGTAACTTTCGAAGCTCATTAATGTAATGCATTGGGCCAAGGTTATGCTCCACTGGTCTCAAATGCCAATAAGCTGTAAAACTAGACTAGATGCTTCAACACTTTATTATAACTGGTTTGGTTTGAAGAACTTGGACCTTGTTGCTTATTTTGATTCATTGATATCAGCGTTTAACGTTCCCATAATTCACCACTCAGTCTGCAACCAGTTTTACCAAAAGGTAAGACTAGTAAGACTGATCATCAACCAGTCTTACTAAAGGTAAGACTCGTAAGCCTGATCTGCAACCAATCTTACCATAGGTAAAACTAGTAAGACTGCTCCGCAAACAGTCTTACCATAGGTAAGACTAGTAAGACTGGTCCGCAGCCAGTCTTACCAAAAGTAAAGTCTTTTTGGTTTAGATTTAGGATGTGTCATTGAACGCGTATACAAAGTTTCGTGTTCGAATTATTAACCGTTGAGGAGTTCTCTCGTATGGTGGCGATGCTGAATTCAGGATCGAGTCATACCTCTCATAATGTATTGTCATTACAAACAAAGGTGTGTGCAAAATTTAAACTCAATCTATTGAGAGGGACTGGTTTGAAATTTAGTTGCACGATTTGACTAATACCTACCTATATCTTTTAAAAGTTTTTGCAGTTTATCCGGGATCATAGAGCTTGCAACAACGCCGAAATATCGGGAACTCAAAACAAACACTAAACATGGTAAATATCCCGTTTTCAGTGTTAAAAAAAAAAAAAAATAATAATAATAATAATAACCTACATACTAACTAATGAACTAACGAGGCAAGTTAAATAAAAATATATCTTGCATATTTATAAAATGGCTGTCCGTTTTTCAATAACCGATAATTGTAATGACAGCCCATGTACGTGACAATATTCATGCTATGGTCACAATTTATATTTTAATAGACAGATATCAATTTATAAAGTGACACATCCGAAAACTGGCAATGCACCGCAAAATTGTGCTAACAACGACAAATTTCACAGAACTGTTCTGCGAATATAACACACATGTCACATTGTAAAATAAATTATGCGGAAAATAACTATCGTGTGAACGAGCTTTTAATTTAGAATGTATAGTCTCAATTATAGGTTTGTAAATGAGTGCATTTAAATACTTACATGAAGACCGTCTTAGTCTAGGGGCAAGACGGGAGGGCACACATACTTTATTACAAAGCAGATGCTACTTTATAACTGTATAATTATGAGGTAAAGTCAGGTTGATAAATTGTTCTGTAAATTGATCACCATTACCATTCTCTTGTCCCTATTCATTTTGGGTCTTCGTAGCATGTCTTCTTCATCTATACTTCTTCATACCATATCATCATAATTATTTTGATAACCGACCTAAATTGTCAGTATCTTTAAACATGCATATAAGGCTATTTAGTAAATTGATCCCACTCACAAGGGACCCGCGGGATGAATCTACCAATTGCATTATTTAAAACAGCAAAATGACGTAGGGTGTCAATTTGTTTAACTACTAATTTGTCGGGCGGTATACCCATCAGACGACACTCAAAAACTGTGTAGGACGCTTGCACAGCTAGCATTCTATCACGCACATCCTTCTCGCTAAAACAGGCAAATTGACAATGATGACATTTATCATGCTTGGCTCTAACGACAGGCAAAGGTAATAAACTAATTGAGCAAATGTGCTCGTTTTTTGATTTGATACAATCAACGACACCAATATATTACAAGAAATTATTGCTCTCAAACTTCCTAAACGTTCGCCACAAAACGGTTCTATTCTTGTCGATCGTAAAGCAACTGATCGGCCACTTGTTCAATGCACTTCAAAAAGATCCAGGCCAATAATTGTTGGATGGAAATTTTATTGCACGTATATTTGGACTTCAAAAGCTTGGTTGGTATCAATGCTACTGAATGGGAGATTATCTTTGTTTGGTTTCGCATGAGGAGAGCAGATGTGTATGTTGTTTGAAAGTTCGACGTTTTTACATCGTTCTTGGTTAAGATGTTTAATGTAACAATAAATTAAGTTGATTTGTAAACTACAATGGGCTAGCTTGCCGTCCGTCCGCCTTATGACGAAGTCAGGCCGAGTTGACGGCGCGTTCGTGTAAGGGCCGACGCCCGTCGGGGCTGCGGGTTGTTCGCAAGAGATACCGCGGCCTCGACATAAAGGGCTAAGAAAGAACATGGGTGGTTTTTAGTCAGTAGAAGTCTGACACTCCCTTTTTGCTCTGCCCAAGAGCGGGATGGGTTATTTGATGACTTTCCAACCGCCAAATAAAAAAAACAAAAGAGGGATTACTCACTCTACTAACTACTCGAAAACTTTGTGTTATTGTGTCCATAATTATAAAAAATCCTTTTTTTGTAAATCTGTGTCTGCATCAGGTTATCAGTCCCCCTCGTGGGAAGGGAGGCCTTCCAACGCATTTCAGTCGCATTTTTTTATCCATCAGTTCTGTTTTAAAATGACACACGAGGTTTACTAAAGTCAAGGCAAAATTAACCTTCCATAACAAAATGAATTTACACAATACATTACCGAATATTAAAGCCAAACAAAAACTGGAAGCTAACAAAAACATCAATGCATACGAAACAAAGCTACATAGCTACATAATTCCAGTTATTGACACGTCAGTTAATAGCTATATCGCGTGTTTCAACACACAAAGGAAATTCTACGCTAAGTATGGGGAATGTCAAAATTAAAAAGGTCAGACGGACCAGTTTTAAGCAACAGTGTCGCAACAAAAAGTTGCGAGGAAAGAGACAATTTTTATGCAAAGGCATGCGTGAAATACATAACTTGGTCAATCACGTACGTTCGTAGAAATATGAAGAACTATGCTTTACGTGACAATTAGGTTGTTATTACACTTCTCGTAAATTGTTGTTGGTTAAAACATTAGTTATGGCCTAGTCACTCCAAGTTGTTAATGCATTAATGTTATTTTTGCCTAACACACATTTAATGTAGATCAACGATGACCTTATCTATTTATATAATTCTTTAATGATATGCTAAAAATCATAATTATGAGTATAAACTTTATCAATAACTTACTTTTAGGCAACTAAAAAATGCAGTCTGGCAACTAAAGTCTTTCGCACAAGTTCTCCACGACAATAACAACACAATAGGTTATGATTTACATAAACTGAATTCTCTCACATCTATTGTAAGATACAACATAATTTATTATGGACATTTGAATGTAAAGTAAGACGGCAAACACGAAGAAAGGTAGAATTACACTTGGTGATTAGCGGGCATTGGGGTTATCGGATAACATTAGCTGAATTCGGAAAAAAGGCACGTTATTTGCAAGTAGTCTCGACAAATTGGGCAGACAATAGTGTTGCCATCGCGGGAATATCCTGGCTGAAGCCAGCTTCAGCCAGCGCAATAACGTAGAACTTTGTTAAAGCAAAGGGAAGCCTATACCCGGCAGTGCGTGAAGTCGGGCTGTGGATGTTGATGATGATGACAAATTCGATCACCGTAATTGACCGTCTATGGATTTAAACGTCCTTCTTTTGACGGCTTAGCGGCTGAACGGATTGCAATAAAGTTTAACATAAGAGTAGACCATGACTTGGTTTAGGACATCGAAGCTTTTTATCCCAATAATGAGTTTGTGTTGTACAAACATGTAAGAAGGTCGAAACTAAAACGCGGGTGAAGTCGTTGACGAGACCATCATCACTACATAGTATAAAACAAAGTCGCTTCCTCTGTCCCTATATCCCTATGTATGCTTAAATCTTTAAAACTACGTAACGGATTTTGATGCGGTTTTTTTTAATAGATAGAGTGATTCAAGAGGAAGGTTTTAGTATATAATTTGACCGACATCCACGCGGGTGAAGCCGCGGGCATCAGCTAGTTCATACTAAAATTGAAACTTCGTTGCCTGAATTCCTTAACCCCCGAATACGGGCAAACGACCAAGTGTAACTATACCATTTCCTCAACTGCTATGAACATCTGTCGTCAGCTCATAAACGATCGTTAGAAACTTCTGACAACTTTAATATACGAAGACGTTCTGACATATTTTAGTAGGAACAGATTTGTGCGTCCTAGCTCAGAATAGACTACCGCATTGCTTGTCGAAAGGGATTAGTTAGGTAGACTAGTTTAATTATTTTATGATTCTATGATCCAACAAAGAGCTGTCTTAAAGTATCAGCTATTTATGAGTAACAAGAAACAAATACCTGAGGGAGCAGTCGCCATTTTGAATGTTCTTAATTTGAAGTGCACGTTATTGCACGTTTAAATATGATCTTTAAAACCAAACATCTTGGAATGCTATACGTTTGAGAACTGCGTAGAACACAGAGATGTAGCAATACTTTGACTGAGCGGTGGCCAAGGTTAGACCAAAGAAATCAGAGTCGTCTTAAAGCTCGTCATATTGACAATATTGTTCAAGTCGCGGGAAACACTTGGATAAGGGACGCACAGGACAGGGAAAAAGGAGAGGCCTATACCCAGCAGTGGGTGATTCCACGCTGATATGCAACTCAAAATTTCATCATCATCAGCCTATAATGTTCCCACTGCAGGGACTCAGGCCTCCTCTTAGAAGAGGGATGGGCTTTACTCAAAATTTATGTCGCTTTAATTTTACACATTGCTGAAAATTCAAAATGGCGATTGGATGACTACTTCACTGGTCTCAAATCTCTCCAGAATAACAAACCATGTGTATTGAAATCAACAAGAAGAAATCACAATAACTTCATACCAGGGTCTTTTTCTAAAAATATACTTATAACTTCACAAGGGTCGGCTTTAAGCCCTTACCTCTTCTTGTTGATTATGGATGCTCTGACGTCGGACATACAAGAAGAGGCACCCTGGTGCATGCTGTTTGCCGACGACATTGTTCTTGTCGGTGAAGATGGACCTGAGATCCAGAGCAGATTGGAGAAATGGCAACAGAAGCTGGAGAATGTTGGCCTGAAAATCAGCAGAAGTAAAACCGAATACATGTTTTGCGATTTCGGCGGTCTCTCCAGTTCTGGAGCCATAGCGCTAGATGGCGTGCTTCTTCCAGTTTGCTCCGACTTTCGGTATCTCGGTTCTCTCGTGCAAAGCGATGGCGAAATAGATCGTAGTGTAAAGCATAGAATTAGCACTGGATGGATGAAATGGCGGCAGGTCACGGGAACAATTTGCGACTCCCGCATTCCCCTTAAACTCAAGGGGAAGATTTATAAAACCATGGTTAGACCTGCTGTCGTATATGGATCAGAATGTTGGGCCACAAAAGGGATAAATGAAAGGCAATTGCATGTGGCTGAGATGAGAATGCTAAGGGGGATGTGTGGTGTGACGCGAATGGATAAAATAAGGAATGAGTACATAAGAGGAAGTCTGAAAGTGGCGCCGGTAAATGAAAAGTTGTGTGGTAATCGATTGTCGTGGTATGGACATGTGATGCGAAGGAATGAAGAAAATGTTGTGAGAAAAATGTTGAGTATGAATGTAGATGGCTATAAGAGTAGAGGAAGACCTAAGAAACGATGGATGGACTGTGTGAAGGATGATATGGCTAGAAAGGAGGTGACTGCTGACATGACGAGAAATAGAGAAGTATGGAAGAAGAAGACATGTTGCGCCGACCCCAAATAAATTGGGATAAGGGCAGGAGAATGATGATACTTATAACTTCACAACCATAACTCTGTAAATAGCTAATACTCGTAACTACTAACAGAACAAGTAACTGAGCAGGTTCTAGCAATCAATTAAATGAAGACGCACGTTACAGCTTTTTGCACCACAAATACAGGTTGTGGGAAATTAAATTCTATTGTAACGTTTTTTTACAGACTTCCTAAGTAAAAACGTGTTTTAAATAATTGACTACAAACAAAATGTATCTTTTTTCTACCGAAATAGAACCGAGAATTGTTATCGATACACAATTTGGGCTATTTCCTATTTGAGGCCTTATTGTTGTGTATCTCAATTCTTCTTCTTAAGTACAGACACGTGGAGGTACTTAAACATGAATCTTGTTTTGGTTTTTATACTTACACTAGCTTTTGCCCGCGGTTTCGCCCGTGTGGATGTCGAAAAAAATCTCAACAAACTTCCATCCCGTATTTAACTCCCTTAGGAGTTGAATTTCTAAAAAAAATACTAAAACCTTCCTCAAGAACCACTCCATCCATTGCCGAAAACAGCATGAAAATCAGTGCAGTAGTTTTTGAGTTTATCGCGAACAGACAGACAGACGCGGCGGTGGACTTTGTTTTATAATATGTAGAGTGATTGGTAGGTACAAAACAAAAATTGAAATTTTACTAGGAATAAATTTTATTACAAGACCCAAGCTTTTGTCGGAGAATTCGTTTTCATGGATGAAACCTAGATATCGTATTACGATTTTAAACGAAGACGTTTTTTGCCATTTCGACCCAGAAGATATTCTTTCATTCGCATCTTTCATATTACGAGTTCTTATTTTTGAATCTTCAACTAATCTTTATCTTTCACTCTGTCAGCCGATCATAATCATTTGAAACGTAATACCTATAAAAGAAAGCAGGAGTTAAATCATGAATCCAAAGCTTTAAAAGAAAATCATTTTATCATCATCATCATCATCATTTCAGCCAAAAGACGTCCACTGCTGCACATAGGCCTCCCCCAAGTGTCGCCACATTGACCGGTGCCATTTATTTATTTATTTATTATTACATTTAGTACAGCTTAAGACATTTACACTAAATTAAGTAATCCTTTTACTCGGTCTTCTCGCAGAACCACAAACATTCTAACAGTATCGTCTTCCATTCATCAGCAAACAAATCCAATCCACGGTTAGTCTCCACTAGCGCGTTGAGCATCGTTAGCATACGCGGTATAGGGGAGGTAGACCGAGCTACAGTGCGACAAAATAGGACATTAAACAATTTATGCTTTCTAGAGCGATTATAATTATTTGCCATGCGTCTTGTATTCAGCGAAAACCACTTACGACTTTTGTATTGTGTGTATGACTGTACGAAATTTATACACGTGTGTCTTCTATTTATGTACATGAATAATTTACAGCAATACGAAACAGATTTTGTTGCTAATGAATACGAAGTTCCTTCGAAGTTAACTATACATAATTTGCGAGTAGATATTACATAACTTTCAGACATAATTACATATCACGCGATTGAAACATGCCTGAAACGGCGAGAATGTA
This sequence comes from Diarsia brunnea, assembly GCA_949774965.1. Classification (NCBI taxonomy): domain Eukaryota; kingdom Metazoa; phylum Arthropoda; class Insecta; order Lepidoptera; family Noctuidae; genus Diarsia; species Diarsia brunnea. The sequence continues at coordinate 18,298,745 of OX459000.1, read as the reverse complement.
GGGTTGTCTACGTTCTGAATAGTTCATATTATTCACGGTTTAATATACGAAGCAAGAGTGAACAGGCACCTTTTGGGTGCGTTCATTTCGACATAGAGCTCATGCATCACTTTCTATCACGAGTGACAGAAAAAAAAGTAGTATTAATTTTATTTCTCAATAGTTCAGTCAGACTGACACGGATTAGTCTGACAGAACTTTTCCTTTCCTTTCCTTATCTGCTCAACTCCATGTTCGGTAAATAATCTGGCTCTATGCACCAGTTTACCTGCAACTTTATAAAAAACAGTGTCTTCATTTGTTTGTTTTTTAATTTTTCACGTGTTTGCTTGATTTTACTATGGCAACCTAATAGTTGACAAGACTAAAATTTTCACATACGCACGATAGCCAGTCCATCTTTTCAAAACCAGTAGAAGTGGGCTCTCATTGTACGAAAAATGTATATAAAGCGAGGCCATGTTATACTGAAAATTACTTACTAACACTTATATGGATGCTGTCCGAAATAAATGGTTAATAATAATAAATTATTGTGTTACTTAGACCATTACCCATAAAATTCTAATGCCACAATTAATACACTTCGTAATTATCGCCCCAACAATTACGACAGTTATAAGGACAGTGAAAATAATTCGTGTGTGCCTTGAGAACATAAAAACATAACACAATCACGTATTGATTGGCTACCCGCCAGTGGCAACTAAAGTCTAATAATATGTGTACAGCATTGCTACGCTAATATTGGATGGTAAGAAATATACTGTAGTTTTGGCTGTTTCATCACAGCAACCAATAGTTTGGTTAGTCATTCAACTGAATATAATAGCACAGCATCATCATCATCAGCCATAATATGTCCACTACGGCTCCATAGAACACCATTACGACAGACAACTTGCCGCTTGCATCGACCGGATGTCGTCGGTCCACCTGGTGGGGCCTACGTTGCGTCTTCCGGTTCAGCACAGCAAAATCAGCCTAAAATGTCCCCACTGTTGGGACTCTAGGCCTCCTCTCTTTGAGAGGAAATGGGTTATAATCCACCACGAGGGTCCAGTGCGTGTTAGGTGTCACAACATGTCTTCGAACTTTTGCCGGTTTCCTCACGATGTAGGTATTAATTAGAAAGGTCACAAAATTTGGACCCTACTATGTGTTTAATAGGTATTCTTTTGCTACATCAGCATGCGTAAACATAAGTATTTTCTTTCATAATCTTCAATGCTGGTGCAATTTGATAACTTAGAATTTTTACTTACTAATAAATAAATACATTTTAATTTGGGGTTTTTTTTCATTATCCATCAGTGTTGCAATTATGTCGGAAACAACCCCTTTTTTATGTGGTCGTCGCATCAGGTTTTTTCTTCCATTCTCCTCTGTTAACCTTCAGGTTATTATTTACAGCTCTTTCGCTCATGTCTTTCCCCACACAATACAACAATAGTTTGCATGGTCTTCCTCTCCCCGTCCATCCATCAATCGTCTAGGACAAAGTCTCAAAATTTACTTGAAAGAACGGTCAAACCGAAAATTGCAAAATCCACCTAATTACCTCGAAATACCGACAAATCAGTAATTGAAATTTGTTTCTCGCAGACCCGAGGACATTAGCCCCGTTATTTACTGACTTACTCAACCGTAAATATTTCTGGATTGCTCGAACAATTTCGAGGAGCTCGTGGCTTACGTGACTAGTAGTTACAGCCACAAGGTTACGCAACGCTTGCCGAGGTCGGTCCGTGGATGGGTGACCATTCATACCAAGACCCACATTGTTTTGGAAAGCATACTAAACAGGTGGTATTAGCTGTTTTTTTTTTCTAAGGGGTATCGTGTTTGAATTGTGTTTAAATTACTGGTTTCTGGAGGCAGTCGGTCCTGTGAAATATAGATGGTCAGCTGCATCCGGTAAGACTTAAATAAAAAGAAAAATCCTGACTTACTGACTCATCAACGCCCTGCCCAAACCCTTGAACCTAGAAAGCCATTTTGAACAGTGGTTCCATTTATAATGAAGAATAAGAATACGGACGGGATTTTTTAAAATTCAATCTTTAAAGGAGTTAAAAAGGGCAAGAAAGTTTGTATGGAATATCGTATTTTTTGTAGTTTAACCGACACCCACGCGAGCGAAGCCCCGGGCTAAAGCTAGTACTAAAATAAATAAACCAAGTCAGAGAGTCGGTAAAATCTTCTGACACTAGATTTTAGTAAAAGATAGATACTAAAATGCAGCAAGAAGTATAGCCTACCTGTGACATTAGCAAGCGAATAATTTAGAACTATTCTACTAAAACCGTAAACACTCATAAACCTGACATGTTTATGGCTCACAAAAGTTCTGATATAAAAACTTTTGCAACTCCTTCACTGACTTAACACAACGACAATGGACACTACTATAATATTTCACTTAGGAAGAGATATATTAAGCCCCTTCGCACATGGCGTCGTATCGTAAGCGTATCGTAGAACGCGCGTACGAATGAACACCTCACACGATACGCTGCAACACCACCTCGTGTGTGGACTTGTTTGAAGATGTTTCTGCTCGTATTGCTCTCGTACTACGCGCGTTCTACGATACGCTTACGATACGACGCCGTGTGCGAAGGGGCTTAGACTCTTCACTTGGTAAATGTTTTGACAGTTTTGTCATACAAAAGTATGTGAAATCTTTACTAAGTAACGGCTTAAGTAATCATTAAATATCTCTGAGTACCGTAGTTATACACGGTTCAATCGATTTTGAAAGTCGAGTCATCATCATCATTTTAGCCGAAAGTCCACTGCTGGACAAGTGTCGCCACATTGCCAAGTCCCGTGCGTCTCGCATCCAACCGATCCTCGCAACTTTCACTAGGTCATCGGTCCACCAAGTGGGAAGCGTTCCAACGCAATATCTTTCATATCAAAGAATCAATTGGTATATATGAACATTTTTCAATTTTATTTTTTTTTACCAAAGAAACGATGGATGGACTGTGTTAAGAATGATATGGCAAGAAAGGAGGGTTCTCATGAGATGACGAGAAACAGATAAGTATGGAAGAATAAGACATGCTGCGCCGACCCCAAATGAATTGGGATAAGGGCAAGAGAATGAATGACGAATGATGATATTTTTTTGTTGTTTTCATTTTTTATACGAAATAATTAATTCGACAAAGTCATGATTAAATTATTAATGTTAAATTAAAACCTTACGTAAATTATGACAACGGCGAATTTTCTTAGCTTCAAAGATGAATAATTGGTTTAGTAACGGGTAAGTACCTACTCGTATTTATCAATGAAGAACTTATGTGATATTAAAAAAATACAGTTTAACCAAATTCATTAACTTATAATTTCTGGTTGACTCACCCTTTAGATGATCCGTGTATTATTACCATTATTGACTCCTGAATACATCACAAAAGAGTTCTAAAGATAAATTAGCAAGTGTATATACAGGTTGTTGTTTTACTTGTGCCCGAACAAACTTGAACATGAACAGTCCTCTTGACCCTGACCGGTGTACTTCGAGTGTGTCGGTCACGCTTGAGATACATCGGGAGCCGTGTGATCGTGTCTCATCCTTTAATTACGTATGTACGCAAGTAATGACTTTATTACGAGTAAATTAATTGAAGTAGGCTCGTGTTTAGCATTAATTTAATTAAGTAGGTAGGTACCTATATGTTTATTACAGCATTCATTTTCTTCGGAGTCAGGATTTGTGCTAGGTTGGTGGCAATAGACTCGCATTATTATATGAGACCACAGAGGGTGTTTATGCATTAGGTAAGTAGGTACAACGACGCAGCCAAACCATTTAGGGATTACAGCCGTGATGATATTTAGTTTTTGAGACAGAAATTGGGCTTGAAAAAGGCTCGCCCTATATGGGACTGTAAGATGGGTTTTATTACAGGTAATTAGGTACGGCGCCCCTTTAGGAATTACAAGCATGATGCTAATTTTTTTTTTTAATGTGGTAGTACAAAAATCATCCTTCCAAAAGATAAACATGCTTTTTCTACAAGCCATAATGATTAAATAAAATGAATACCATTAAACCATTTTACTAATTTAGCTAGGTCGATACTCTAGGTAAATAACTAAAAAGGTTTTATTCTAATTATAAAATCTATCTAGAAATCCTTAGTAATCTGGGTCGAGACAACGTTTACAGGACCCAAATAAAAGCATTTGTTAGCATACGTTAATTGAAATGGACGAAACAAATAGAAAACGGCGTAGTAGGCACCCAAATTAATTTTAATTAATTTGCCTTAAGAAATAAACGTTTAGTTCGAAAATATAATAAAAATTAAAGGCCAAAGAAATACTATTTTTAGAATTACCTAAAAAGTTAAAGTAAACAAAAAAAAAATTGAAATTGAAAAATGGTCTGCTGACGACAAGAACCGTACACATTTTAAACAAAAAAAATGATTGTATGACAAAAACAAAGATAAACGAATTTATTTAAGGTCATCAAATCACTTGTGTAAATGAATTACAACAATAGGTCAATTATATTTAATTAAACATTCATTTTTGATAGTTTAAACTAGGTATTCAATTTTGAACATTTGTTTTGAGTACTTACTATAGAAGTTTAGTGTATAGAACAGGCTGTTTTATAAACTTCTATAGTAAGTACAGTAACAGCGTATGAACCTACCTCTTTCCATACAGGACCAAATATCACTAGAACTGTGGGACTACGTACAATAAAACTGGCTGACTCTGTCTAAAGAGGTTTGTCACTAAAACACATTTTCTCTAAAATGGTTTATGTTATTATCTTTCCAGCCTGTTCTTAACTGTGTTAGGCTCAGTTTTTTATTTAGTCTAACTGGATGTATCTTAATACTATGCTAGCCAACTAAGAATAGGATTGCGCTTTCTGCCAACTTCACACGGTAGCAGTAGTTATCTGACAGATAAGTACTGCCAGCAAAATAAGAAATGCGAATAAGAAATATTATGTTTTTTTAATCATAGATTTAATTAATATAATATATGTTCATTTTTATAAAATATTATTTCTTGAATTTCAAAAATAAATTGTCAACTCAATTGAGTTCAAAGAGAGGTGCGGTACTCCATCCTAGAGCACGAGAAATTGTTTTAAAATGTGCACAAGTACTTTGAAAGTGAAAAGAATCGTGTAATATTTTATAAACATGCTTTTTTTTCATATCCCACTCATGTATAACTAATTTGACGTAAAATGGATTAGAAATACCAAAAAGTGATCATTAAATAATTAAACTGAGTATAATTTTTTCATTGATTTTTCTGCACACCGTACGCTTTGGTAATGAAGTTCGCGAGTTTTGCTGAACAAAATGGCGTCTTGACAGCGCTATTCTTAGTTGGCTCGCATAGTACTGTTATTGTGTACTGTGCATGGAGTCACTACTATATAAAATATATACTCCTTGTGAGGCCTAGAATTGAAGTACAAAAACAATAAAAAATTGGCATCTCAATAAAGGGCCACAATAATGACGGCACCAAACGGAAGAAGTTTCAACAATAGCAAGAAAAAACCAATGAACCATCCAGTTACCATTCACTCGAATCCACAGTAATAAGTCTTTCTGACCACACCAGGGCTATAGATCACCGAATGGGTTCCCCATTGCCCGAAGCAAATGATAAATTGTAGATCGTTAATGGGGATCAAAACAACCTGTATTTGAGTTTACTAATAAAGGCAATTTATATCGATCATTATATCACGATGTAAGGGGCAAGCCTGAAGAGATATTTATTTAGTTTTAATATCAGAAACATTGCTAAAGGGTCTTCTAATAAAAGAAACAAAATAAAGTTCTAATTCTGTTTTGAAAACAAATGTTCTGATGTTCAAAATCTGTCTGTGCAGACCAACAGCAACCATATTGTTACTAGAATAAAGATCAATGTAGTTTTGACAGACTTGACCGTCTCGTTGGTATATTGGTCGCAAATGCGATTGCTGAGCATTAGGTCTTGGGATCGAATCCCAGGTCAGGCAGTGTTATAGGGTTTTTCCATGAAAAAAGGCTCGCCCATATTACATGTGACCTTAACATATCTGGCGAAATACTACGGTACAGCTCTGCCTCACCCATCAGGGATTATAGGTGTGATACTACTATGTTGTCAGTGGCAGCAACCTTAATATAATAATAATAAACATCATGGCGTTTTGGCAATAATGCAAATTGTACAACAAAATAACAATGTAAAAGGTCTGTAGCACACATATTATATGCTTCTACAATCTTAACAAAGTCTAAAAGAAACTTCCAATCCAATATTTACGAACATGCCAATCAAAATAAAACTAAAACCGCAACCGATTTATTCCCTCCATAACCCGTAAAAAGGTCACTGGCTCATAAAACTTCCGACAACAAAAAAACTTGACCCACATACTGTCCATTAGTAAAGTTCGGTGGGTGAAAGAAAAAAAAAGAAAAAATGACAAAATGTAGCAAAGGTAGATAATGTAGGGTAGGTGAACAATAAAGCGCACCCTGTGTCAACGCCGAATGCGCCGGTGACCCAAATAGTGGTATAATGTCGCGAAATGGCCAGGCACTACACGGAGTTAGTAGTACTGGAAGTGGCTTGAATTTGTGATGTCGTTTCGACGAATGGAGTGGGAGTAAAAAGTTTGAGTAAAAAAATTATTCGGTTTTTTTTTGCTGTTGTTTATCGTGTAAATGAGTGAAGATGTTGAATGCCTTAAATGTTGGCGTTTAAAAAGCAAAAAATACAAAAAGTGCTTATTGAATTTTTGATGTCGTTTGCATAGATGTGAAAAAACTTCTGACGTTAATGAGGAACGTATAAATGTTTATTTGTAAATGATAAATGCCTAGAAAATTGTCGTACTTATAATGAGACCTAGTTCGATAAAAAAAATACTGGAATACATAACTGCCTGGTTTTTTAGGAAGTCGTTAACAAATACTTAAGATGTCGAAGTTTTCTTCTGATACGATATTCCATAGTGACCACATTATTGCAGCGTTGTGATATGAGCATCGTTTCAGCCAGCCATGTCAAATCGCTATAATATTATTTCTGAGACTGTGCGCGACGCACCTTTTTTACAGTTTTATACTTTTTGGTGTATTTTGTACAGTGTTTTTTTTTTATATTTCGAACGTTATTTTATTTTGATACACTATTGTTTTTCGATTCATTAGATGGAGTTTAGCAACGTTCATGGCGTTTTGCTTTGTTAAATAATCACCCAGTAAATTAGTAAAAGTCTCCAAATCCAGCAGTGGAGATAAAAGATCAGTCTGCTACAGAGACTGTTCTTATTAAAATAATAATAGACTATCAAGGCAGTCATGTTCTATTTGAAAATACAATAAAATTAAGTCACGGTGTTAACGAAAAACAATAAAATAATATCTGATAGTACATGACCTGGCAGCCATATAATAATTTGATTCCGTCAATTGAATTTTACAACACACTTATCGCTTTAGCCAATATATTATTTATTATGTTTCATGTAACCGTATCATACGTATAATAAAAATATATGTTTTACTAGAAGTGGAAAAAATACATATTTTTCGATAAGAAATGAATAAAATGTTGTTCAATTTACATTTACATGCACATGTTGGGTTATTTTAATATTAATAATATTATATTATTCGATGTGCATAAAAATACAAGGATGCGAATTATTGCATTTTTATCGGATCTAGATATTATTATAGAGTTAAAATGCAGCAAGCTTTGACTTTTAAAATGTTTTGCATCAAAATATTGATCGTTATAACAGTTTGAATAACCTAATATTAAGATAAAACTAACGATTGCTAACACGCCTTTGAATACGAAATACTAATAAAATGGTTGGTATGTTCTTTTATAGCTTTTAGAACAAGAAATCTAACTATTCATTGCTCAGCTAGCGTACATGAATAGTATCCATTGCTCCTTCAAAACAAACTTAATTTGAAAGTTTGCAAACGCGTACCGCAATGAATAAAATTATGCACGAAAACTATGTTAACTGACATAAAATGACATTCAGAAATATAATTCTGTATATTTACGTCAGTTTAAAAGATAATTCTATACGTATGTACAAGGATTATCCATTCAAAAGAAACACAAAGGTCGTCTTGCAATCTTTTGAAGAAAAACCTGTGACCTTTGGTCCCTTTGAAATAATGATGTCGCTTAAAAGATAAAGCGAAGGTCGAAATGTCGTTTTTGTGGTTTCATGCGTGAATTGCGATTGCGATATTCTGTCATGTCATAATTGGCAGAATAATGGTGCTTTTTTTCGACAAAAAATCGCAGTTGCGTTGTGTCACAATTATTTGACGAAATGAAATTATGGTTTTTTAATACTATTATTATTAAAACATTTCTTTAAGCAAGGCCCCAGCAATTTACTCAAACGCCGGATCCTACTGAGATTTAAGTAGAAAATGGCTTCTAAAGTGAGTACAACTCGTAACTCCACACGTCATCATTACCGACTAATTTGGTAATAAAAACAAAACTAAATAGCTTCGCTTTATTTCAAAAGAACCACTTGCACCACTAATCAGCACGCTATCTAGGCAAAATCTATGACAGCGAAATTGCAGGCGTTGCATTTTTATAACCAGACTAACTGCTAAACCTAAAATGAGGGTATTGTTTTTTCGTTAGTACTTGAAAATATACAATTGAGGAGCTTGTGGCTAAATTATAAAACCTGTTTGGGGTCGATCTTCAGGTTAAACTGCTCTTGCCTAGGGTACATCCCGAGTTTTGGCGCGTTATGTTTAAGTCCCATGTAATCGCAGGCAAGCCGGTTGCCATCAACCAGCCACAAATCCGTGGCTGCTATGAAATTCCTGATGGAAAAACCCAATAACACTTTGCACAACCTGGGAATCGTACCCAAGACATGTTACAGCAGTCGCGCTTGTGACCACTAAGCCAACGAGGCAGTCATAAATAAAACTAACAATGACAAGAGTTATTTATAGAACAAGGTGTCCGTTCCAGCCATTTTGTTTCCTTCAAATGGCGCCGACGAAATATCACGCAAGGTACAAAACAAGGGAACTAAGTGGAACAAAGTCTTTAGGCATTTTTTCTGGGAATATTTTTTATTTCATGTAATTAGGTATGACCTAATTATACTAGAGTAATAAAGTCTGAAAGTTTATTCAAAGGCGTTTCGCAGAAAAAGGTCTTTCTTTACAAAATCAACCCGTGTATAATAATCAGGTACGAGGGGACGATGGCACTACTTTTCACATCGTAATATATGTAGGGGAAGATGGGAACAAGTACCATTTGCCCCTATATAACTTTAGTCCTAATATATTTTATTTAACATGCACTGAAGTGTGCATTTTGTATATCTAGTTGTGTGCAGTTTGTGTTATAAGTATCTGTCTTTACTGTTACTTACATTATATGAAAAAACAGGATTAAAACGAGAATGTTCTGTCCAATCTTTGAAAGTGTGTACATACCTGAAACAAATAAAAAAAAAGGGTTAGAGCTTGTAATTTGCACTTACATAGTTTTACTTTGGTACACAAATGAAGCACGACCTAGGTTAGAATATTGGCTTATTTCCGTAATTTAAACGAGCAATATAAATATTTGCAGTATTTAGACACGGCAAATTACTATCATTACAGAATATAGCAAAATATCTCAACTTCCTCGACCTATTTATTTTCATTACACATTATTTACTTCTAATTACGTTAAATAACCTAAAACAAATACATTAAAACTATCACACCAAACAAACGGACATCTGGATCACTTCGTTTATATTTCGGCGCGTGCGCATGGGCTGACGTGACGTCAGAAAGTAATTACACGTCAATTTTGACGTCACATAGTCATGATCATGTGGCTAATGAGTTTCCGATTTATTTGTTTTTCTTTGATATTGAGTTTCGTAATTAAATTTATTTTGTCAGTTTGGTTAGAGTATAATTTGGAAGCTATTGGTTTTACAGTTTTTAATGTGTTATAAAAGTTAAATGCGTGAAATTATTTTGAAATCGCTGCTATGAGACGACTTATAAGATCGATTCCGAATTACTCATTTGAGTTTCTATTAAAGTTTTAAACAAACACACTTCAATTCGAACTTTGCAACAAATCAAATTTTGTTTGTTTCTGCTACTTTGTACTGTGATGGAACCAGTTGTTTTAGTGCATTAATAAGTTTTCTTAATTTTGATAAGTAAGCCCAGCAACCACGACCTTACTTAACAGTAGCGTTGCAGATGACAGGCTTCAATCTACATCACCATCATCAACTAAGTACAGTACCCGGCGATAAATATTGCACATCGACCTTTGGAAATTGGTGTATTTTATACAAAGAATAAAAATAATTATCAAAAGAAGCAAATCATAATTGTTTTAACAGCTCCTAAGAGAAACCGGACTGTTTGTATTTCGTGCGACAGAGATAACACTCTACGAAGCCGAAATTAGCCGATTGTCTCTTTCCAAAGGTCGATGTGCAATATTTATCGCCGGGTACCTAGCCTTTTTCCAATTTTATTGGGGTCGGCTTCCAGTCTAACCAGACGCAGCTCAATACCAGTATTTTACATGGAGCTACCCAAGTCTACAATTAACTGTAAAAATGTATCCATAAATAAGCTATTTAAAATTTCGAGTTTCCTTGTTTTTTTCTAAAGAGTGATTAGAATAGCTACAAAAATAATGAACCACTTTTTCCTACACTATCGAAAGTACATCGGAATTCTGTAGATAAGCAAAGAAATCGCCCACATTATATCATTAGTTCACGTCTTCTTTACGAATACTAGTATATTATTCTAATGAGAAAACTTCAATCTTTATAATCCTTACGCAAATCCTAAAAAAAAGTATTGAAAGCTTTACTTTTTCTTTATTTTGTAAGAAAAAAACATCTTTTTTTTTTAACAACAGTTGCGAATAGTCGCATGCCGAACGATCTAAAGCTCAGGATTGGTGTCCTGAAACAGCGACACGGGGTGGCGGTAGACCACGAAGGAGATAGCGGAGCGAACTGGATGTCTTCCTTGAGAATTGGAAAAAAGTTGCACAGAATAGGGTAGGTAACTAAAAAAATCTAATTAGTCCGTCAGATAGATTTCCAAAAAATATTGGACACGTATTTTTTCTTTTTTCACGTGAACAAACAATGAAGACGATACGGTGCTTTGAAAACTCGTGTGACGTCAAATTCTAAGACATTAGTATGACATTTTTTACCGGTGAGTGACGTCACAACCCCCCACTCAAATCTTTGACGCGTTTTAACTTCGTCAATTTCTATTGGTTTGATGAAATAAAAAACACGTATCCAATATTTTTCGATAATCTAACAGACGGACTAATTAGAATCATATTTTTTTTGGTCAGTGAACATCCCTATTGTGACCGTTGTCGCGTTGGAAGGAATGGAGGGACGCCTTTGCCCAGCAGTGGTAGAACATGGGCTGGCTATATTAATATTATTAATTCACAATTTTCAATTATGACAAAATAATGGTAAATTAGTAAACAAGCTTCACTCATTTTTTACAAATGAGTTGAAGCCACCATATTAAAAATTTCGCAGAAAAATAATGTATAACTCACAGGATCGTTTCACGTGATATTTCTGCGAAATTTAATCAAAGCGAGTCTATATTAAATAAAGTGCCACCGGACTGTATCGAGAGCGTTCTGGCTTCATCGCAAGAATAAAAATAATAATATATAAAATAATAAATATTCTAAGGGTTAATAATATTATATTCTAAGGGTTAGGCAGAAGTGTACCTAAAAGTGGATTATTATTATAGTAGGTACACCTACATTTTGCCAGCGATGTTAAAGTCCCACATAATAGGGGGCTAGCCTATTGCCATCGGGCACAAATCCAGACTCCGTGGCTGCTAGTGAATAATTCCTATAAAATAAGGCTCCCAATAGCATTGCCCGACCCGGAACTCGAAGTCAGACAACCTTTTTTTTTTTTTTTTGGGGGGTGGGAAATCATCAAATAACCCCTCCCGCTCTTGGGTAGAGCGAAAGGGAGTGTCAGACTTCTACTGACTAAAAACCAGCCAGACAACCTCATGCCTAGATTTATGAAGCAAAAAAACAATATTTTTTCAAACCTTCCGGGGTCCCGCATTTATACCTTTTAATAACTAAAACGCACCCTTTTCGTTTTCGTTTTATTTTTAAAAACAAAGGGCAAACACATGGATCATCTTTATTTGCTGTTTCACTGTACGTTTGTCAACAGGGTCTGGCAAACGACTATGTTTGGCAAGCGACTCGTTAAACAAGTCCGCTGTGTTTGTTAAAAATGGCGGCCCGTGTTTGACCACTTTCATTTTCGTTTTTTTTTCGGAGATTTTTAATAAATTATGTAATTTACTGAGGAAGAGTGTTTTGTTATTAAATATAGCACTCTACTACCCACAGTCAATAATTTATTAGGTTTGCGCAGAATGATCGAATCGCAAAAACAAAATTTTAGGTTGAAAAAAAAAACGTGATTCCTAAAACGTTGGATTCGGAAAATTCTTACATTAGCTACCTTACTATAATATTCCCATCAAAATTCCACATTATAGTTTTGAATTATGTCAGTCAATCGACCAACCTAGGCAAGCGAATCTTAACCCGAAGATTGAGCCGTGCAGCTGTTATTATTAAGTCACGAGTCACTACGCAAGTACTTTAGTTCACATTAAAAATAAACTAATTAAAATTAGGTCAAGAACAGTTACTTCTATTAATTGTTTCCAAGAATACATACAATACAACACATGCCAAAAAAAAGAAAATCCCATTAAAATAATCGGCAATTAAAACTAACATTAATTAATGTTAATCACTATCGCACCTTTCCTATTGAAAAATCTAAAGTGCTTTTTAATTTTATCGTTATTGTTACACCTTTACAATTGAAAAAATCTTAAGTGCGTTTTTAAAAAACAAACACGACGTTTTAATGGCTTAAGAAATTAACGACATGTACCAAATGAAGTAGTATAATTGCTTTTGAATTAATTACTTGAATATTATAATACAATTAGGAAAATAATGGCGAATGCATTAAAATACTTGTCGATCGCGTGCCGGCTTTGTAGGACGTGGGCCATTACTAGCACGTTCGAATAAAACTACAAATTATACGTTAAATCTAATGAGATATTTTTAATATGCATTAAAATAGCTCGTTAAAGTGATAATACTTGAAGTTGTGCCCAAAACCTGTCTATCAGACAGACGATTGTTCCGTGAGAACAATGACGGCGTTTCAGCGTTCGGAAGAAAATTGCTTCATAGTCATCATCTGCCTAGCCTTTTACCACCTTCTTTGGGTCCGCTTCCAGTATAAACGGTTCCAGAATACCAGTATTTTACATTGAGTGGCTGCATATCTGACGTGTACAACCAAGTTAGTTCTGGGTAATATGAAAAGGAAGTCTGGTTGCCAGACTTTCAGGTCACTGAATACCTGTAACGACTGCCAAAGATCTATGGACTGTATTACAGATCTCCGAAGTTCGAAATACGAATGTGACAGCCGGGACCAACGGCTAAGCGTGCTTTTTGAGTCATAGAGGAACCGCCCATCCACCGACCAACCAAGGTAAGCGAGGTTAAACTAGAAAATCGACAGGATCTGTTAATATTTAGCCACCAGCTCGTCAAACTCTCTCTCATACTATTATTACTCTGGCCATAAACGTGAAAAGCGGTCCACCGTCAATCACAGCGGTAGTGCAGTGTAACCTGGGCAGTCAGACCTCCCTACACCTCTCCATCATCAGCCTAGCCTTTTCCCAACTATGTTGGGGTCGGCTTCCAGTCAAACCGGATGCAGCTGAATACCAGTATTTTATATGGAGCGACTGCCTATCTGACGTCCACAACCCAGTTAATACTAGGTAATACGATACTCTTTGGTAAGACTGGATGTCAGAATTTCAGGTTACTGACTACCTGTAACGACTGCCAAAGATCTATATATGGCAGCCGGGACCAACAGCTTAACGTGCTTTCCGATGCACGGAGGAAACTCGGTATGTCGGGCGGTCACCCATCCACAGACCGACCTAGGCAAGCACAGCTTTACCTAAAGATCGACCCGAGTGGCAGTTCTTATTAAGCCACGAGCTCCTCTCCTCCCTACACCTCTCTATCTAGCTAAAATTTTACCGTGGCAAATTCTCATACACGTCCGTGCCGATATAAGAATACAGGAGACAGTATAAAATTGTGTAGAAGTTTTACTTGAACAGAAAATAAATATGAATATTTTATAAGACAGCGATGAGAGACAAAACTATAAATCTGTTGACTGTTTTTAGATAAAGATGAATTTATTATTTGTTGTGAAGGAAAATACGGTTTTTTGTAACACATTCGGACTACGTGTATCGATAAATACCTACTAGGTTTTTTTGGCCTTGACCGTGTCAAAACTATTATGAAAAAAACTATGTGTTTTGATGTTTTATCTGATTATTTTATCCTCAAAGACAAGTCAGTCTCATCATAACTTTACCTATTCTAAACTAAACTAAACTAAACTACACATAACAACATATTATAAATTAATGTCCTCCACCACTTTTGTCTGTCTGTCTGTTCGCGATAAACTCACAAACAACTACACCGATTTTCATGCTGTTTTCACTAATGGATAGAGTGGTTCTCGAGGAAGGTTTTATTACATAATTTGACCAACATTCGCGCGGGCGAAGCCGCAGACATTAGCTAGTACCTACAATATAAAATTAATAAAACAAATCACCCTGGAGCTGGCGGAGTTAATGAAATTGACTTGCATGCTTTAAGAAATTATGTTGTCGTCACATACGTGTATATGTGTATATTTTTTTTTAAAAGCAACATATTTTTTGCTAAAAATAATTAGTATTCTACTTAGTTTAGGTATTTATAATTCGTCTTCGACTTTCATAAAAAAAAACGAATTAAACTGAAATGCAATAAAACGCGAATTCAGTACTTTCCAAACAAACATAATATTTCCGACTACATAAACTCACATTCAAAACCAGAAGCAACCAGAATTACTACCAGCACCCATATATTATGACGTGCCATGTTTTAAATCACACAAGATCCACAGTTTGTATACAAAGCAACATACACTAGGTTATAAATCCAAGCGATAGCTCGCTAAATATAACCATGTGAAATATGTCGGACGGACTGAGGAAGTAGGGGGGGGGGGATTGATGAAGATTTGTGATATTTCGAATGATGGTAAGGTAATGACAACCTTCATTGTGTATTTTTTGGTTGATTTTTTTTTGGGTTTAGTTTTTTGTGGAAGCCGAGCCCAACATAGTTGGGAAAAGGCTAGGCAGATGATGATGAGTTCTTATTGTGGAGTTAATGGAAATTACAGTCCACTGTTCAATGTCGAACGTTATTAATGGCCCTCCTCCTGACCTGCTCTTAGTACAACTTCTCCTGCCTTTAAGGGACTTCTCCAAAGCCGCTACTAACGCCATCAAAGTGGCTGAGTTCTGGTGGAAACAAATCAAATTTAATCAAATTAAATAACTTTGAAAATAGGGTAGTTGGCAAAAAAAAGTAATTAGTTCGTCAGATGGATTTCCAAAAAATATTGGACACGTATTTTTACACAGTGCTTCAAAAAGTCGCGCGACGTCACAGTTTGGTACATTTTTTATCAGATAGTGGCGTCACCAGCACTCACGATCTTTGACACGTTTTATTTTCGTAATTTTTTGTTAATTTAATAAAAAAAAAAACACGAACTTATCCAATATTTTCGATAATCTAACAGACGGACTGAACTGAATTATATTTTTTTAGTCAGTCAACTACCCTATTATGGACACGAAGATGAAGCTCAATCGGTTATCTGAACCTATAGAAGTCCACTGCCAGACATTGGCTTCTCCAAGGCTGTGCTACAACACCGTCTTCTGCCTTCCGCGTCCAGCCTGACCACAGACCGGCTCATCAAGTCTGTGTGCTTCCAACGTTGCGCTTGTCGATACCATCCAAGACGAAGGACCCATTCCAAGACTCATCTCTCTCACTCATGTAGACCATATGGATCCAGGTCTTTGTCACATACTCTTTGTGGATAGAAATATATCTGTTTTGAGTAGCTAGCTGAAATGAAACTGTATGGTGGGATGTCAATGTTGCCATTAATGTGCTTATAAAAAATCTCATTTCTTTATTTTTACGCAAACGCATGTCATAACATGTATTTTTGTCACTAAAAATGTGTTTTTTTTATTAAATATTACTGGAAATTAATAACTTCTTACCTATGCCTACAAATTAAGAATGATTTCTTGTATTATAATAATTGTCACTTTAAATTTAATAAACGTCATAATAATTATTAATCGTATTAAAAAACATATACCTTAACACATAATTATCATATATAATATGCTTCGGCCAATCCCTTACAAATAAAACAAAATATATAAATAAAAATGTTTAAATAAAACTACGGTCAGTTTGTAACAAATGCTCAATGGCTAGCAATTAATTTTATTTATCGTCTATTTTATTTCCCAACAACTGTTTTCGATTTGTCTGTCTGTCTCCAGTATTTTAGAACCGAGACAAGTATCATGAATTTGTTTAAAGTGTCCATTTAAAACTCGCAGAAGTGAATTTCATTTCGAAGACTTTGTAAATAATTTTTGGTAAATGAATATTGTCACGATAAAACAAGAAATAGTACGTAAATATTGCAAACTAGTTAAGAATAGCCCAGAATTGGGAAGATTTGTAAAATGTTCATACATAAAATAACACCACGCATTTAATTCCCGAAGAGATAGCCAGAGGTATACCTATCTAGATAGATACACCCACATTTCAGTGAAAAATCACAGTTTACGGAAATACTCAATGCACTCAAAACATTGTGCTAAGGATGCGTTTACTCGTAAACTAAATTTATAACATTTCCTGCGGTACTCAGAGATATTTAATGATTATTTAAGCCGTCACTTAGTAAAGATTTGACTTACTTTTGAATGACAAAGCTGTCAAAACCTTTACTAAGTGATGGCCTAAGTAATCATTAAACCTCTCTGAGTGCGGCATAAAGTATTTTATGTATGTACACCGATTACGCTGAGATTTATGATCCGATTTACGTAATTCTTCTTCCGTTTGATGCGGAATAGTTGCCATTTGGTCCCATAAAAATTTAACATAGTTTGGCCCAATAGGTACTTTTCATTTTATGAACTTTTTTTGTAAATATTTGTATAGGATATTATAACAAAAAATTTAAAAAAAAAAATAAAAAAATATTGCAAAAAAAACAACCGACTCCAAAAACACCAAAAAGTGAAAAATAAACTTCAGAAGAAAAATCAGCTTCTAAAGTCGGTGACCTTTGTTTGTTTGATTTCGTTTTTTTGCCACCGACTTCAGAAGCTGATTTTTCTTCTGAAGTTTATTCTTCACTTTTTGGTGTTTTTGAAGTAGGTTGTTTTTTTGCAAAAAAATTTTTTACACCCAGTATACCTAGGTTAACTTCTAAAAGCAATTAATCAGCTTAAGATACAACAGTACCTATCTCCGCGGGAAATCATCCATCTTTAATTCAAGATTACTAGTTACAGATAAACATTAGAGAAAATTATAAAATTAAGTGACATTATTAATGCAATATACCAACAGTACTAATAATTACTATCATTTATGGAAACATTAAATACACGCAGAAACATTAAAATAATTGAATTTGAGTTTACGAGCAGATACTAGACACTTAGACTAAGAATAAATGAATATCTAAGTAGTTTAAGATTTATTTTATTGTATTCCCGCTACATGAATAACTAGTAATAAAATTATTGTGAGAATACTCTGTAGCTTCGTGTAATATTAAAAACGTTATTAAATTCTTAACGTCAAGCTAATATTCATCAAAATCTCAGAATCTTGTTGAAGTGTTTAACAAACAAACAAACAAAAAAAAAACAAGGGATGAATCTTTCTGTCTCTTTGTTTCGCTTTTACAACACAAAACAAGTTCTAAATAATTTCCCTACTTCATCATCATCATCTTCCTGCACTTTTTTTTTTCAGGGGGGTGGGAAATCATCAAATAATCCCTCCCGCTCTCGGGCAGAGCGAAAGGGAGTGTCAGACTTCTACTGACTAAAAACCACCCATGTTCCTTCTTAGCCCTTTATGTCGAGGCCGCGGTATCTCTATCATCTTCCTGCCCTTGGTTCCGTACCTCAAAACGGAACCCTTATAGGATCACTCGTGTGTCTATCTGTCTGCCCCCCCCCCCCTTAATAATTTAGGCTCAGTACTTTCAGAGGAAAGTACTGAGCCTAAATTTTGAAAAAAATACAGAAATTAATTCAGCACTTATAGATTACAGAAGAACCTTTAAGAAGTCTATAATGTTCCCACTGCTGGGACTCAGGCCTCCGTCTCTAGGAAAGGGAAGGGCTATAATCCACCACGCGTGCCCAGTGTGGGTTGGTAGACGTCACAAGTCTTCAAAGTCAAGACTTTTTAGTTCTAAGACGTTTCCTCACGATGTTTTCTTTCACCGTTTTTGAGAGCAGTGGTGATGAAATAAATTACACAAAGTAATGCGCCTGCCTAGGTTCGAACCAACGACTTACTTTTTCTGTTTTATTAAAGTATATCATAACATACAATTAAATACATAAAAAAATAAAATAGCCTTTATTAAAATTTGCTTAATACATAGATGCTTACTTTCTAAAACTAAATTGATTTAATCCTAATTCTAATTTGTACTTGAAGCATCGGCAACTGGATGTTTGAACGGAACAGCTTGTCTGTCGACAAAGGCCTCCTCTAAATATTTCCACGCATTTCTGTCTCTTGCTAAACGGGTCCACACCGGACCAGCTATTCTCTTGAGATTGTTTTCCCATCTTTTAATCTGTCTACCTCTATTTCTTTTACTTCCTCTTGGACATACACTTAACTCTTGATCAATTACCAATGTTACTCGCATCATCAGATCGTGACTCGTCTCCAAACGTTTTTCAACGAACCAGTTTTAAAAGAATTTAAATAGGCTTCAACAAAATGCCGGGCCGTTTGATAAATGACATAAAACTGTATAGAACACGCTTTTAGGGTTAATATGGGTAATTTTTACGAGGTATCTTATTGTCTTTTATGTTATTTTTATGGTTTATCGGAGGCATTAAAGTGAAGTTAATTAAGAAACAAAAGCTTCGCGTGTGGCCGTTGTAATACAGTCGACAAATAAAATAACAACTTGTGTTATATTCATCTAAGAGTTCAGTTCAAAGATAGTTCTTAAAACTTCACGTTTTTTCTTCTTTCTTAGAAGAGAAACAATTAAAGTATGTAAGGATTATTATAGCAGGTGGAGTTCTGTAGATTCTGCCCACCTTCTTGGTGTAATGGTGTGAGTCTTTGCATGTGCAACTGAAAAATAAATAAGAGCAATGTTCATTATCAACATTTTCCTAACCTTGTCCCACGTTACTTGGAGTCAAAGTCAAAAAAAATATTGCGAACCAAGTGTACATTATGGTGTTAGGTATATTTTGGTAGGCTGCGGATTGTTCGCAAGGGATACCGCGGCCTCGACATGAAGGGCGAAGAAGGAACATGGGTGGTTTTTAGTCAGTAGAAGTCTGACACTCCCTTTCGCTCTGCCCAAGAGCGGGATGATTTCCCACCCCCCATAAAAAAAAAGGTATATTTTGGTAAGTAGGTACTCATAACTTAGCAGCCTTTTACAAGCATTGCAATCTATTTATTCGCCTGTCCATATCATCCTAATTTAGCATGCCATTACACATTACTCTGAGTCGGTGAAACTATACTCTATTTAAATATATACCTAGTCCTTAACTCCTTTTCCTTTCAGATATAATTATCAGACCTTACACAATCCATCCATCGTTTTCTTGGCGTGTTAAATCATGTATTTCCAACAAAAACTGTCAAAGTAAATAAGGTTAGTGACATACAAATGAATTCGAATGAAAAACGCAGTCTTTTAATTAACCTTTAAATATTTACACAACTGCTGTTGAAGTCACCTTACCTCTTTAATTTAATTGCAAAATACACAATGTACTTATTTATGACTCTCAATTTGGAAGAAGCAACAAAATTTCAGCTATCTGTCTTAAAAAGTTCTGCCAAAATCGGTTCAGTCATTTCGGAGATTAGCAGGAAGAAACAAGCAGACACAATAAAAAAAATGCGGTTTTGTTATGTGCAGTATTTTAATTTTCATTATGCATTCAGTAAAATGCTATTATTTTAACAATACAAACTGACACTTCAATTTTATTTATTTGCATAGATTTTCTAATGTAGGTATATGATTTATTATACTATTATTTAAAAAGGATATAATAAACAATAAATGACGCTTGTTTATCACAAGTACACATACAGTTGCCAAGTAATTTACTTGAACAACACATGGGAACCATACCTACTCGTATCTTATATTCTAACCACTGTGCAATATGTGAAGTTTATTGCAACAGCTGGAAAAATTGAAAGAACTTTATTTGTTTAGTAAATTATAATATAAGTTATCCGAGCAGTTAGTTATAATTCTTTGTTTAGTTATGAGAATATATGCAGTTAATGAAGGAATAGGTTTACATTAAAATGATATATGTCTTGTGAACAGAAACATAAAGACGATACCTTTGTTTAAAAAATACAGCGAGACGGTTAATGTTTTATTAAATACAGCTATTAGTTATACGATCCCGTAGTTGAAGAGTTTGGGTGAAAACTACCTTAGTTGTTTTCTATAAGTATTCATTTTAACCTACATTACTAACTTTTATAAAACTCTAAGGGCATGTTTCCCCACTTACGATTAACTGCCCGTTAATTTACTTGGCAGGTAATTTGATACAAATTCTGTTACATTTCTGAATCTGTACAAACAAAACAAAAAAATATACTGATTTTATTCGGACATCGTGAAACATCTTTTGAAAGCAGCTTACAGAGTTACAGCACAAAAATCGTCAAGCGCGCGTAACGTTGAATTTCAAATATCACTTGCGTTGAATAAAGTTGCATCCACATTTTTTTCATTTACATGGTATTTACTGCAAGGATCTTTCATCATTTCAGCCGGTAGACGTCCACTGCGGACATAGGCCTCCCCAAAGGATCTTTACTAGCTTCTAATTGATAAATACTTACTTAATAACTGAAATACTAGAATTGTAGCTTTTTAAATAAAAATACATCACAGAAACGTTGATTAAACACAGCTATTTGAATAAAACCGCAAATAAATCAACATCCACTCCGCCAGTTCTATTTTAATAGCTAGACAAAAAAAAAAATGGCCACCTCAAGCTACAGTGCGTGCTCACGCAGATAAAGTGAAACTAATTAGTCAGGAGAATCAACACCATAATTAATGATCAGATCTAAGACATACGATTCAACTTAGAAGCGTATTTATTGCTTCGCTACACTGTGCAAACTATTATCAGCGAAGGGCTGGGAAATGTGCGTATCGATGTTTTTGGTGTGAGGGATTTTGTCGACTTTTTGTCGCGGCTATCTACTTATCAAACTGTGTTAAGGTCGGCTTCCAGTCTATCCGGATTTTGCGGTTCGGCAATTTCTGAGTATCGAGTTGGAGCTTTATCTTAGGTAGGTCATAATTGGTCATGTCATATAAACACACCTGCAATCCCTGAAGTATAAGGCAGAGTTGTACGGTCAGCAACAGAAGTAGATTTACATTTCGGAACTTCAATTATATCATGTACAGTACCTCAGATATAATTTTTAATATTTCAGAAGGTTATTCTTTAAAATATTCATTACTCTTCAATAACTTGTCAGTAACAAGTAATTTCTTACAAGTTTTTATTAAAAAAACGTGCTTTGAAACTTTGAGAAGTGTTAATTTACTTCTGATGCTGACTGTACCTAAAAGAACAACCACTTATGTTAAAATCAACCGGACACAGATCCAGACTATTCCCTACTCGGGAATCGAATCCAGGACGTCTTGCTTAGCAGTCGCACTTGCGACCCTTAGACATACGAAGCAGTCAACTACTGTTTATCTGATTATTCAATAGGAGTCTCATTAACTTTGACGATGATATGGTCATACTTGGAAGAGGTCTCTTCAGGTATGTCCGGCAGTGACTGAAAGTTTTCCAAATCGATCAATTATTTTTTTGTAGGAGTTTATTTAAAATAGATCTATTTTAAATAAATACATACAAAAAAATAATTAATCTATTTTGATTGATACTCATAAAAAAAAAACGCGGGGCGAGTTAACGTTAACTAGCCCCGTGGTATATTATAGCCCATTCCATCTCCTAGAGAGGAGGCCTGGGTCCCTGCAGTGGAACATTATAGGCTGATGATGAGATACGTTAAAAATACATTTTAGAACGCATTTTTCAATTTATTTATTTTTGTACATAAGAAATCTAACTAAGAATATGTAGGTACTTAACAATTATTTATGATTGCGAAATATAATAACGAATTACTTAAGAACGGCTAATAAAACACCTAGAATTTTACAAATGTCAAGTTATCTGCAACAGATGTGTAAGTAATTGAACTGTAGGGCAAGAAACAAAAAGGTCATGTATGTGTGACGGCGCGAGTCATTGAAAAACCTGCCTTTAATTGTAAAGGACACGACATAAAATGCCACAGACGGAATACACATGCAATATGTCAAAAACCAACTGTCAATATATATACGTGTTTATTCATTTGTTTTGTAGGAGTTTTACAGAACTACCGATAGCAGCAAGTGAAAAACAAACCTATCACGATGAAAATAAAGATAACTGTTATTATGACTAGCGTGTCAGTGGCAGTAACCTAACATCAACCTTATCGTAACCAGAATAAGGAATACGACGATTGTGAAATTTAAAAACCATTCAAAGCAAAATTCATTAATGTATTTGACTGTACAAACAACGCAGACTAAAACAGAAAATCTATTAGACTGAGAAAACATTCACAACAGCCGACAACGAGAAAAAAAGAAATGTCTATTCTAAAAATATAAATAAAATATCAGTGAGAATATTGGATCGTGGAACTGTTAAGCCAAACGTTACCCACGTTGGCTTATACGACTTTTGTCGAGATTTGTCGAACCGTTCCGTTTCCGTATATTTTATTTATAAAACTTACACCCGCACTCCAGAATCTGCCGATCTGTGACTTGTCACCAACAATACGACCTACCACATGATTTATTAATCAGGTTTTTCTACGCCACTGCGTTTGAACGCGAAAACAATATTGAATTCATATTTCATTCAAATCGATTTATTTACTTGTCATAATCTAATTTTATCGACATTAATTGTGTAAATCACTACTTTATCACCTTGACATTCGCATAATTCGAACAAAAAAACCGACTTGACTCGAACAATTTACTTGAGTTTAGTTTTTCGTTAACTCCCATCTCTATCGTCAACGGTATGCGACTAAGACCAATTAACCGAAGGAAATGCCCTTTAAGGTATTCCAGCACGTTGGATAAAATATTTCAGAATGTCCGTATAATATATAGAATAGTTCTTTTAAGTCCTTATAGGTATTTTATTAATAGACGTAAAGCTTAGTGCATGCGTGCGAATACGGCTAACACACACAGTTTAGCCGATCACCTGCGCATAAACATAACTGGCTTTTGCTATACCGCCTTTTTTTCATACGAGAATTTATGCGGTACAAAAATAGTCGATAATATACTATTTCTAAACCGGTTTCATAGTAGTCATGCATCGAGATTCTTGAATGGAAATTAGAAAAAATAAACATTGACGGGAAAATATGGGTATGATGTTTAATAGTTGATTAAGCTGCTTGAATTAAGTGATTTCTAATTTGTTTAATAAAATCAGAGAGTCTTTAATTACAGTCTAAGGAAGGTCAAAGAAAATAGGGATGGATTGTGAGAGTAGTCAATAAAGCCGTGATACCTGACGGAAGAATGGAAGAAGAAAACGTGTTTCACCGACCCGAAGTAGAATGCGACAAGGACATGAAGGATGAATTATAAATTGTAATCTCATCATCTCCACGAATTGTGGAAGTATTTTGAATTGAAGAAAAAATAATAGTACAAACTCATTGCCCTAAATATTTACATCTGTCTTCTAGGATTTCAGAGACAGCTTCTCCACTAATTGTGGCTCCGTTTATTTTATCGTTAGTAATGTATTTTTTATGTGTGCGGTTAAAACGTTCCAGCCTTAAATAAATACTGAGGGACAACAGTAACTGGATATTTCGATTTGAAGCTCGTTTTGAAATAAAAAGCTCAGCTTTGTACGTTCAGTGGTAAGAAATCATGATTATTGTTAATTTGTTTAAATTTATCAACATTGCAAGCCTTTTGACACGCTTGTAGGCACGTAGGCAGACGGTTATATCTTCCCTTTTATAATCATTTTAACAAAAAAAAAAACGTAGAGACATTATGCTACCCAAAAACGTCAAATTTTCCAAGTTACAGACAGATTATTTGACAGATTATAATGGCTCGATGGATGTAACTTTCCCATATTTCATAAAAAACCGAAATTAAATGTAGCAAAAATACAATATTAAATAACGAATAGCAAAGATTATTTCACATTAAAAAGCTTGTATATCATTTTTATTTACACATAAATAAAAAAAAGTTTCCCGTGCAACAAAATAGTACGAATTTAAAATTCGACTAAACAATTTTTTTACGACTCACCGCCCGTTTACTGAGAACCACGCAACTTTTTAATCGCCTAAACTATTTAATGGCATAAACTAATATTACTAACCATATTTTTAATCGTATTTTACGTGACGAGGCCCGAGGCAAATAAAGTTTCAGATGAATTTAGTTTTAGGTGCAAACCACGTTTGGAACTATTAGGAGCAGTTTATTTCTGGTCAAAATGAACTAAAATAGAACTTCGCTGTAGAGAAATACAAGTATATAGATGTCACTAGCTAAGAGCACTGGCCTCATTTTTTATCTCCCTTTCAGTCATCTTTGGCAAAGAATTCTATCGGCATAATTTTGTAGCCGAATCCGTTTTATACAGAACATAACAGCACGCCTGTTATCCCGGAAGGATAGAGCAGAGGTGTACGTCATATATGTTTAAGTTTCATGTCATAGGGGCGAGTCTGTTACCATCAACCGGCTGTTACTGAGAAATTCCTGATGGAAAACTAACGAGGCAGTCCGTTTTATACTTCGATACTTAATTATGAATATTAAAACCAGCTAAGTCCATAGCCCCACAGTGAACACCGCCCTTAACATTTTCAAACACTTTAAATTATAATGAAATAGTCGTCGCCGTTGTTACACTAGATAATGTTAATAATTGAGCTATAAATAAAGATGTTAAGGCTAAATGTCAGGGCTGCTACCCATTACTTCGGGTCGGCACTTTCGATTCTGCAATGCTCTTTATGAAAATAGCCGACCCGAAGGAATTACTGCACGTCATTATTTGGTTTAGTGTCCTGTGTTCACCTGGGTGATATCACCAACATTAGTCACTGAAGTAGTATCCTCAATTCACCGGGGTGAAACTAATATCACCTACGTGAATTGATTGGCTTTCTTTCAGTTTATGCTCATCGGCAAATGCCTGTTAAGGTCTACTTTAAAATAAATGATTTGAGTTTGAGTTTTAAACTCACGCCTTTTTCTCAGGAGTAAGCAGAAACCACAGAACGCCATCTGTTACGAAACATATTCTTTGCACCGTCTAGGTATATCTCCATAACATTGGTTTATATGCCTATTTGGGACAACCCTAAGCAGAAGTATCCGCCACACTGTCCCGAGATATTTATGGAAAATTGTATATCCATTGTAAAGTATTTCAGTTCAGTACAGAAAGTGTAGAGTTTCTTTGAGACGAGTTATTTGAAAGGGTGCTGGAGGATAGGTCGCATTTTTTGCGCACTGATCTAGGCAGGTAAATAGATTTTTCTCTGAAAATGGTTGTCATTAGTGGTGTTAAAGAATTCAATTATCGTGAACGTGTGAAAGTAAAAATATGTAAGGATCGTAGGAGTGGTAGCGTGCAGTATATTCTGCTTATCCTAATGGGTAAAAGGCGTGAATTTTCTGCGTGTAGTTTGTTTGTGAGAGTAATACTAGATGATATTGTAACTGTAATTAAAATAATAATTAAATTTATAATCAATATTGTTTTCTATTATCTTTTTCATTACATAAAGATTTAGAAACTGTCTTTTTTTTTGTTGTATTTTTCATTGGCTGGCAAGCAAATCCAGCATTAATCAAATTTTAATAATTTTTTTATTTTATAATTTTATTGTATGTCTGATTTATGTAACAATTAACTGTGTATGTGTACCAAGCAATTTGTATTACATTTCTGGCTCCTATGATTAACGCATGCCGTGGCAGCCTTTAATTAAGGCTACACTATAATAAGTATGAAATTATGAATAGCTTAACATGTATTTTTAGTGTATGCTTTGTTGGTTGTCCTAAATAAATAAATAAATAAATATAGTTTCGTGAACATAGAAACAAAAAAAAATATTAAAAAATTTAGGAATGCTAGAATTTCTGAAACTATTTTATTTTTGGCCAAATGATATGGCTAGAAAAGAAGTAACTGCTGAGATGTCGAGTAATATTGAAATATGGAAGAAGAAGACATGCAGCATCGACCCAAAAAAAATAGGATAAGTGCAGAAGAATGTTGCTGATGATAATGTTTTTTTTGCCACGTCAAGCATTGGGTTTGTCGTGTCATTAAGGCAAGTAGTAAATATTAATTTTAAGCCAAAACAAACGCTATTTCTTACAAAACTTACACAGTATACCACCACAGCCCCATTCATGCACACCATAATTCAACTGTTCTTACAATAGTCTATGGATCGTAAATGGGTTACTATGGCAACCGTGGGCGTCGTAACCTGTAACAGAGTCGTGCACGACAGAAATACAAGTGTCGGAACCTTGCCCTGCGCGTTTTTATGCACTATAATATACTTTGTGTTGGTAGTTGGTAAGTGTTTCAACAGATTTTATTTGGAGCCCCGATTTCAAAGGCTTTTGAGAAAATGATAGTTTGCAAGATCTAAGACGTTGTTGTTATGTTTTTGATAAGTGGAATTTCTACTTTTATAATTTAACATTACACATTACATAAGAGGAAGTCTGAAAGTGGCGCCGGTGACTGAAAAGTTGTGTGAAAATCGGTTGTCGTGGTATGGGTATGTGATGCGGAGGAATGAGGAAAATGTTGTGAGGAAGGTTTTAAATATGAATGTGGAAGGATATACGAGTAGAGGAAGACCAAAGAAACGATGGATGGACTGTGTTAAAAATAATATGGTAAAAAAGGAGGTGTCTCATGAGATGACGAGAAACAGAGAAGTATTGAAGAGGAAGACATGCTGCGCCGACCCCAAATGAATTGGGATAAGGGCAAGGGAATGATGATAATATAACATTACACCTGTAATCCCAGATGGGGAAGGCAGAGTTAATTTTTATTTATTCAGGAACAATAAACAGCTACAATATGTGCACATAAAAGTACAGTGAGTAAGTGTTTATTTTGGTTTATGGTGATAAAACAAATAAGAAGCAGGTTCAGCCATATTTTACCAAAAGCATGCAAAAATTATAATTTTACGCTAACACAATAAAAGCAATGATACGAGTAGATTCAGTGAATAGTTTTATATCACAAGTTACATAGATCATTGCAAGACAATTTATAGAACGAAAGAGTGCATTTGTCAAAATATTGTACAATGCTGGACTATCATTCATTACATTAAAATTAAATTATTAATCATTAGAATTGATTAGAATAACAAATAATATAAAGAAATTGAATAATTTGTAAAACAGATTAATTAATTATATAAGGCGAAAAATCTTGGTATGGTCATGTAATGAGGAGGGATTAAACGCATGTGACTAAAAAAGTGATGGATATAAATATTGATGGATGGAGAGGGAGAGGAAGGCCAAAGAAAAGATGGATGGATTGTGTGAGGAATTATATGAATGAGAAAGGAATAAATGCCACCTTGACGTGTAACAGGGAAGAATGGAAGAAGAAAACGTGTTGCGCCGACCCCAAATAGAATGGGATAAGGGCAGGAAGATGATGATAAGGCGAAAAATTCAGTCATGTCAAAGAGATTATTATAGGTAGAAATATCAAACATTGAGGAAATAAAATACTTACGATACCCGTTGGTAAGTCTGGTTGTCAGATTTTCAGGTCACTGACTATCTGTAATGTAACGACTGTCATATATCTTCAAATGACAGCTTGAACCAACGGCTTCACGTGCTTTCCGACGCACGAAGGAAACATAATAATACATGATGGCACGGTTGGCGCAGTGGCTAAGCGATTGGACTGCTACGCTGCGTGTCGCGGGTTCGATCCCCGCACGGAACAAATATTTCTATGGCCTGCAGATAGTTGTTTCGGGTCTGGGTATTTGTGTATGTGACTTTATATGTTTGTAAACGCACCCACGATACAGGAGAAATTCCTAGTGTGGGGCAACGTTTTTTCTAATAAAAAATAAAATAAATAAATAAATAATGTAATGTGAAAAGTGGTCACCCATCCACGGAACCAACCTAGGTAAGCGTTGCTTAACCTAAAAATCAACCCGAGTATTATAAACTAGCTACAGTTAACAAAAGCAAACTGTCGAAATATATAGTATTCGACAGTTCGCTTTTGTTCACACAATAGTTATAAAAAACATTCAATAACGTCATCGTAAAACCACAGCGTGAAATAAATTGGTACTCTATGGTATAGCCATACCTAGTTGATACGTTAATCGTTTTTATCAACAATTCGTTACATAAATAATTACTTTTTTGTTAGGATTAAGTGTTAATCTATACTTTATAACCTTGATAACTGGGATTACGTGAGGATGAGTGATTTTGTGATGTTAGTTCAAGGGCATCTTAAACCAGTTATTATTATTAAATAATATTATCTTCTTTGTTTATGCTATGCTTCCTTACACGCATGATAAATTGACGTTTATTTTTGGTAAAGTAACTCGGCAAAATATTACGTATGTATTTGATTTTTCCCGAAAGGCTAGGTAAAGGCGTACTTACCTTTATTTTATTTGAAGCGAGGGAAAGTGTGACTTCTACTGACTAAAAACTACCCATGTTCCTTCTTAGCCCTGTGTCGAGGCCGCGGTATCTTTTTCGAACAACCCGCAGCTCAGGCAAAGGTGTACCTTATAGTACACCCAATTTGCCAGGTATGTTTAAGTTCCATGCAACAGTGAGCGAGCCTATTGCCATGAACCGGCCACGAAGCCAGACTCCGTGGTTCCTACCGAGAAATTCCTGAATGGAAAAACTCAAAAACACCTTTCACGACTCGGGAATCGAACCAAGGACCTCATGTCCAACAGTTGGGTTTGCGACCACTAGACCAAAGAGGCAGTACGAGAGATAAGTGTCTCATAAATCATATTTATTGAAACAGTGAAAAATAAAGCAAAAGATCATAAAAAATGCCAAAACATTAAATGTCAAGGAACAGCTAAAAGTTGCATTTAAAATGATATTCATAATGCAGACAAGCTCAGACGGGCAACTTGATATTTTTGCATCCAAGATGGCAGTTTTATACTTATTTTTAAAAGAATCTGTGTGAAATATGTTCCTAAATATCCTATTACATCACTATAAGGTAAAAACCTAACAGCGATATTCCTCAAAATAACATCATAAAAGCTTTATGAAAGGAAAAGATTGATTATAGTACTTTTATTTAAAACCAAATATTTATAAACAACAAAGACAGGTAAAATAAATTAAAAATATCTAAACAAAACCTTGTTTTATAAACATTATAAATTTAATGCGTGCGCGCGCGCAGGTTATGAGATGAGATCGATTGTTGAAATAAACATCGTTAAATCGTTAAATCTTCACCGTATCGTGTTAGAATAACAATCATCGGTCGGACCATAAACATGGATTATTGGTGGCTACCCATTCAGCAGCGTCGAGATTGTCACATATTTTCTTTTCTCTCTTCCGCTTTTCACAATTCAAAGCATTTACATCAATTAAACCATTACAGGCCATTTGAATGGCAAAAAAACAATGAAAGTGAAGCTACACACAAGCTCACAAGCTACTCACAAGGCATAATAACTTGTGAAAGTACTGTAGTTGCCCATTCCCAAACGTAGGTCTCTATGGAGAAGAATAGTCAAAAGAGTTCATGGATACTCTTTTAAATCAAAATATTATTATTAATAAAAATCATTTTAAAGCTCCTTCGTATCTTTGGGAACACTTTGAATATATTGTTCCTAGAGGTAGCCCAAAGTCACCCAAAGGGCATTGGAGAGCCCGTCGGGGCTGCGGGTTGTTCGCAAGAGATACCGCGGCCTCGACATAAAGGGCTAAGAAGGAACATGGGTGGTTTTTAGTCAGTAGAAGTCTGACACTCCCTTTCGCTCTGCCCAAGAGCGGGAGGGGCTATTCGATGATTTTCCACGGGTCAAAAAAAAAAAAAAGGCCAATGGAGAGGGCCATGCTCAGAGTCTCCTAGCGGGATCGCATCAAAAATGAAGGCATCTGCAAGAGAACCAAGGTTACATAGCCCGAAGAATTGCCAAACTTAAGTGGCAGTGGGCAGGACACATTGCTCGCAGAACGGATGGCCGATGGGGCCGAAAAGTTCTGGAGTGGCGACCGCGAACCGGAAGACGTTGCGTTGAAAGGCCTCCCACTAGGTGGACCGATGGACCGATGACCTGGTGAAGGTTGGGGGGACCCGCTGGATGCGAGACGCACGGGACCGGTCAATATGGCGACACCTGGGGGAGGACTATGTCCAGCAGTGGACGTATTTTGGCTGAAATGATGATGATGAGAGGTAACCCTTGTCGCTACTCATCATCTCCTCTCCTTCGTTTCCCTCCCTACTCCTCAAGTCAAGGTGCGATGAATCACTTACTGTGCGTGAGAATATTATAATTGAAAGTTCTCATAAATTAGAATAAATGTTTATGTCAGTATATACCAATGAAACAATTAAATGTAATAAATTAATTGTTTTAATGAAGTATTTAATCGAACTGGTAGTACAAGCAACCTAATTAAACGAAATACTTAAGTGGCCTTGTGGTCTAGTGGTCGCAAGGCGCGACTGCTGAGCCTGGTCCTGGGATCGATACCCGGGTTGGACAAATTGTTAATGGGTTTCTCCATCAGGAATTTATCAGTAGCAACCACGTAGTCTAGATTTGTGCACAGTTGATGGCAATAGGCTCGCCCCTTATTACAAGGGACTTAAATATAACCTGCGAAATGTGTGTGTACCATTTAGGTACACCTCTGCCTAAGCCTTCGGGTATTTCAGGCGTCATCACCATCATTTCAGATATGAGACGTCCATTGCTGGACATAGGCCTCCCACAGAATCGGGGGATTTGCCATAATCGCCACGCTTGGCAGGCGGGTTGGCGATCGCAGAATGGTTGTTACAAAGGCACAGAGAACGCTGTTGCCCATTCTCTGGTAAGTCCCTTAGTCGCCTCTTACGACACCCACGGGAAGATATGGGATGGTACTATTCTTTACGTCCGATGCCATACGGATTTCAGGCGTGATGTAATGTATTTAAAGTAGTATTGTAAAATATTCGTTTAGAAGCAAAAAAACCTAATGTGTTTCGTTGCTACTTACGAGGAAAAAAATAATATCCTCAAAATCAAGAATCGTTATTCATGCAGATAACAGGTAAATTGTTTATTATATTTTAATTATTTTCATAAAACTGACTTGATGTTTGTTTGGCAGTTTTTTTAATTATTTTAATGAAAAAGGTTTTTTTTGTAAATGGTATCTCGCAGGTTGATAAAATGTTGTGAGGAAGGTTTTAAATATGAATGTGGAAGGATATACGAGTAGAGGAAGACCAAAGAAACGATGGATGGACTGTGTTAAAAATGATATGGTAAAAAAGGAGGTGTCTCATGAGATGACGAGAAACAGAGAAGTATGGAAGAGGAAGACATGCTGCGCCGACCCCAAATGAATTGGGATAAGGACAAGAGAATGATGATGATGATGGTATCTTGCAGGTCAACCATGGTGGTTGGGGTCTGCTGGACTATCAAGTGGGTGAATGTAAGGCCTCCAGCCACGGGGAAAAGCAGAATAGGGCAGGATCGTCTTTTACAATAGGTATTTAAATACTTATATCATTAATGTAGTGTTTGTTAACCCTTGATTTACTATTGAGGGAGACGAGCCAAAATGTAGAGAATAGTTGATTTCTACAAGTTCAGAAGAACAACTTTATAAGTTTTATGAAGATTAAGGAAAAAGTTATACAAACTTTTGTATTTATTCTTCATTTTTCCTGTCTATAGCGATAATAGCATTTTCCCTACTGCAGCACCTGTCATTGGTATGCCCCAGACGATATAATCCAGAAGATATGCCATAATTATAATGCATGCGCCAAAAATAGAAGGCCATTGGATTCCCAACTTCAATGGGGAAAAACGTTAACCTAAAACTGCTAACTCGGATAGCATCACCTGCCTAGCCTTTTCCCAACTATGTTGGGCTCGGCTTCCAGTCTAACCGGATGCAGCTGAATACCAGTATTTTACATGGAGCGACTGCCTATCTGACCTCCACAACCCAGTTAATCTAGGTAATGCGATACTCTTTTGACTGGATGTCAGAATTCCAGGTCACTGACTACCTGTAACGACTGCCAAAGATCTATATATGGCAGCCGGGACCAACAGCTTAACGTGCTTTCCGAGGCACGGAGGAAACTCGGTATGTCGGGCGGTCACCCATCCACAGACCGACCTAGGCAAGCACAGCTTTAAATATAGATCGACCCGAGTGGCAGTTCTTATTAAGCCACGAGCTCCACTGCTAACTCGGATAGCGATATTTGAAAATCCAGGTACGATATTTACAAATCTGTTTCCGTGCAAACTGAAAAAAATCTTTCAATGAAAAAACATTGACCTAAACAAATTCCAATGCAAAAATGATTTGAGATTTTGACAGACGACAGGAGAACAGATGCTCTTGTATTTTCTATTATTTTGTTTTAAATGAAAGGTAGTCAAACATTGAAGCTGAAGACAAAAGTGCCATCATCTTTGACGGACATTTGGAACTGTTATCAAAAGTGCGTATTTCTTTATTTTCGCTCACAAACGTAACGAGGTCGCGAAGTATTCTTTAAATTTCAAGATTGCTTCGGGCAATTTCATTTTGGGGTGGTTTTTATTGAGGTTAAATGGGGCATTCATAATATTGCTTGTTTCCGTTTTTTGTTATTGCTGTGTGTACATACTTTTGTGTTTTATTTTAATGGTTATTTGATTGTTTTGGCAGTATTTTTGTGTATTTCCTATGAACACCTGATTTTGACGTTTTACCTAACTGCCTACTAAACTTCAGTTTATAACATCACGTCTGTAATTTTTGAATGGTTGGGCAGAGATGTACTTCATCATCCATCATCATCAGCCTATAAAGTTCCCACTGCAGGGACTCAGGCCTCCTCTCTAGGAGATGGACGGGCTATAATCCACCATGCGGGCCCAGTACGGATTGGTAGATGTCACATGTCTTCGAATTTTTAGTTCTATGACATGCCGGTTTCCTTACGATGATTTCCTTCACCGTTTTGAGAACAGTGGTGATGAAAATAAATTACACAAAGTAATGCGCCTGACTGGGTTCAAACCCGCGACTCACTGTTCGTAAGTCGGGGCCGCCACCACTGGGCCACCACTGCTCTCGATGTACTTAATAGTAAATAATAGAGTAATAGGGAGCGAGCCTATTGCCATCAACCGGGAACAAATCTAGACTGTGTGGCTGCTAGTAAGAAATTCCTAATGGAAAAACACAATAACACTTTGCCCGACCTGGAAATTGAATCCAGAACCTCATGCTCGGCAGTCGCGACTGCGATCACTACACCAACGTAGTAGTCCTACTAAACTTCACTTAATTATTATTACACGCATAAATCCTATTGTGCATTGTGTTCTAACCACACATGTTAAAACTAAAACAGTTTTATTTTCCGGTCTGCGAGTTGTTCGCAAGAGATACCGCGGCCTCGACATGAAGGGCTAAGAAGGAACATGGGTGGTTTTTAGTCAGAAGAAGTCTGACACTCCCTTACGCTCCGCCCAAGAGGGGAGGGGGGGGGGGCAGTCATCACTACTCATCACTCAACCAATCCATCATTTCAATATTTAGCTTGCATTTCCAACTAATAATATTACGACATCAAAGTCAAATATTTTCAGTTTGAGCTTTAATTTGCTCGTTGTTTATGCAATAAAAGTAACTTCCGAGACGTTTTGGATCATTTTCAATGATACATCAAAGTCTGGATGGAAATAGAAACAGTTTAAACCAGAAGAATCTTCGTAAACTCAGTTTAATTTTCAACGCCAATACTGCAGTTTTCCACTTCAATGAAAACCGCGATTGCGTCGGGATTTCTATAATTTCTACCTTTTTACCGTGAATCAAAATAACGAAACATAACATCGCGCCTGTAATCCCCAAAAGGTTCACTATCACTATCGTCAGCCTATAATGTTCCCACTGCAGGGACTCAGGCCTCCTCTATAGGAGAGGGATGGGCTATAATCTACCACGCGGGCCCAGTGCGGGTTGGTCAAAAGGTTGAGTAGTACATATTATTGTACTCACACCATACTAGTTATGTTGAAGTCCCATGAATAGGGCAACTAAAAGGATCTAATTAGTCCGTCAGATAGATTTCCAAAAAATATTGGACACGTATTTTTTATTTTTGCACGTAAACAAACAATGAAGACTATACAGTGCTTTGAAAACTCGTGTGACGTCATATTCCAAGACATTAGTATGACATTTTTTATCAGTGAGTGACGTCACAACACCCCACTCAAATCTTTGAGTTTTATCTTCGCCAATTTTTATTGATTTGATAAAACAAAAAATACGTATCCAATATTTTTCGATAATCTAACAGACGGACTAATTAGAATCATATTTTTTTAGGCAGTAAACATCATTATTCGGAGGCGTGCCTATTGCCATCAACCGGGCATAAATTCAGTCTCCGTGTCTACTGACAAAATCCAGATGAAAAAACGTAATTACAGTTTGCCCGACCTGGGAATCAAATCCAGTACTTCATGCACAGCAGTCGCACTTGCAACCACAAGACCAACGAGGCTATCAAACATCGACAATCTTTGGAAACTCAGTTTATTTCCAACACCAATAATACTGCAGTTTTGGTTAAACAAATTTCCACATCAATGAAAACCACGATTGCGTCGGGATTTCAAACTTTTTTTGCGTGAATCAAATCATGGAATTTCGTGTCATGGGATTGGTATAAAAGGATTTCTGACTATTCAAATATTCGTATCAATAAACACAAAAACCAGTCGAGTTTTTACAAACGTATATTCGAGTTAGAATGATAAATAAATGCAGATGGATTATATTTAGAAAATGCGTTAGAATAATGTTTAATTCAGATCAACCGAAAATATCGGAGAATCAAAATTAAAACAGTCTCTTGCTGACACTCTGATGAGATAAAGAATGCAAAGAGAAAGAGTTCTCTTTGCATCGTTTGTCAAAACAGAATGCAGGACTCTGATAATCTTTTCGTCAACTTTATTAATATATGATTAAACGATTTAAGAGTTTGATTAACAGACAGCAAAAATTTCAGTCGAAAACACTAAATCGAAATCGGTTTATCGGTTTTGGAGCTACGCTGCCAAAGACAGACACACGTACGTTCACGTTAACCTTATAACACCCCTCTTTCTTCATCAGGTTAAAAATGATAATTATAGAATATAAAAATTAAAACTGACATGATCACTAACATTGTCGACATTGAAAACGGGATTTTAACATGACATAGCACGCTAAATCTAGAATTTTGACGCCATGTAAAATTCTGCGTATTCACCCTAAATTCTTCATAACCATAGTTAAGTTCCAGAACAACTTGCTTTTTATATATTATACCTATATGTTAATTATCACACCATTAACAAAAGCGTTGAGCAATCCAGACCATTAGTGTTTCAAGATAATAATGGGTAGAGCAGCTGTATACTACACAAATTATATTATAAATCTCCTCAACAATTCACTTTTAACTATAGCTTGGCAACGTGGACACATTAAAAAAATATATATACCGACTGTTGTAACAAAAGGTTTGTGAAGAGAGAAGAATGTATTTTTTTTAAACGAAAATAAAATACGGAAAGTTTGGCGACAGCCAACTATCTGTCGCGGAGTAGTCGGATGTGGGTCTAAAATAGACCGCGTTTCTAGTTCGACTTTGCAAGTCAAACCGACAATCGTTAGGCATGCATTAGTATTATTTAGTTAGTCTTTTTGTACGTCTACGTCTTGTACTTATTTATAGTTAATGAATTCGACTGTACCAACTGTAACATGTGGTTTGTTCTGTTCGCTTGCGTTTCCGTAATCAATTTTTTGTTGTTCGTTTACGAGTATATATTGAGCTGCAACTGGATAATTACTGTCCTATTCTCTAGGTGATTGATTTCAAAATTGAATTATTGAAATGCTCAAGATTTGATACTGTTTGCAATAGTTGGAATGGATACTCAAAACATTGAGAGTCAACGGATGCAATATTGCATAATGTGTGGAAGAAGTAAACAATGTTACATAAATTGTAGTTTAAAAAGTCACATGATAGTAGGTACCTACCTATATTTTGGTTTATTTTATAACAAAAAGTGAATAAACTGTAAACGAAAATAGAAATGAAGTGAATACTGAGAAAAATTTGCTTCGTCGGGTTTCCATAATAAGGCGAGAAGCGCAGAATACGTATGATGATTATACTAATGAATTTAGACGAGATGAAATAGGGATTCTTTTCTGCATATTTTATACGGTAAGATGTACCTACATATCTACCTATAAAGTCTAGTTTCGTAAGAACACAGCTCTTTGTTACTGTTAGACAGTCTAATTCGATTCGCTATTGGTCACATGCACCTGCTACCATCATTCAGTACCCACGATGTCTGCCTAGATACACTTTCATGGACTATTACTTTAATTTTAAAGTGTTTATGCGTCGGAAGTAATTGGCCGTGTTATTTACGAGATTTTTCGTCAACACAGAAACAATTTTCGAGCAAAAATTAAGAATGCAATGTGTCATAATTTTCTATTGTTTTAGCAATAAAAATGTCTCGGGTTAATTGTTGTAAGTTACAGTTTCGTTAATCTGCTTCAATTACACAGATTCAGCGCACTGTAAGCAATTCACGGCAATAATACATTTCTAATGCTCTGGTTAGCAGAATAAAAACAATTTGGCATTAAGCCCGTCACAAAAATTACAGACAGAATTAAAATAATATGACGTCGAGGACAAAGACTATTGCCATGGAGTTAGAAAAAAATAACAATAAGTACGACAATAGACGTATGTTTTTAATTTTGTTTTTCAATGAGCAGAGATAATCTTCAATTGTTGAAATCTAAAGTATAGAGTTGGATGCATGGGAAACTACTAATCGAATTCCAAAGATTCTTATATTAATTACGTCCTATAGTATATCCACGAGCAAAAGCCATTTCTGTAAAATTAAGAATAAAACAAAATTGAATTATCCGTCAGTTGGAATTGACACGTTCGAGTTTTGAGTTTCGAATTAAAATTATTCAAATTCGAATAACGAAACGAGACTTCAAAGTTCGAACTTTGCTATCGCCATTAATTCGTTTATTTATTGTAAATGTGAATCTAAACTTGGATTTTCATTTGTAAGTATAAACTTCGGTTTTCTACGGTCCTTATTAAGTCCGAGAGGCAAATTTGAACGGACCCTGAGGATCTCAATATTTTATCAACTAAACTTTTGGGTCCGCCGAATGAATATTCTATTGCTGTCAGTAAGTATACATTGATGTTTTTGGGTTTGAAAAATAAACATTTCTAAACTCGTGTTATGGCTGAGTTTCGTGAATTTCGAAATTACATGATAATTTTGTTGAGTTGGAAATTAAGACAAGAATTTTTCAATGTTATATTGCGTTGCTTATTATTTTATAAAAACTCAAATAGTCAGAGTTTGAAAATAATTAATGAATTTGAAACAATAAAAGTTCTAACAGATTTTTTATGTTTAGTTTATCTTATCGGGATTTTCTTTCGATGTTTACATGCGGTAGCGCACGAAATATTTTCTGTATTCACACAATATGATGATCCTAGCCTAACCCAACAAGACTTGAAAACAAAGAGTACTCACTTTTAGATAGAAGAACACGAAAAAGAAAAAGAATCCGAAAATCCGCTCCTGGCGGTAGAAACACACAATTCTCCAAACCACAGTACAATTTAAACAAATTAATCAACGGCACACATCAACTGAACATCAACAATAGAACAGAACGCGATATCAACGTCTTTTCTTAGAAAATTGCAATTTTAATTCGTACGTAAAATTTTCGCGGGAAACAGAGAGCGTTGGACAGCGACCCACCCACGCGACGTTCTGTAGACGACTGAACGAAAACCATCAGTTCACCTGCAATGCGTGCGCTGATTCGCCGGAAAGAGAAGCCAACATCGCAGATAGTACACGCTAGAGCAGGACACACGATACACGTGCTTCCGTACCTACCAAGGGGGGTGAGGAAAGGGGCGCGTTTGTAAGTACAAAGCTGCGAATGAATAGGGATGTATTTTGCATTATGAAGACTGGGACAATAGCCTGAATTATAACTTTTGTTCGTGAGGCAAGTCAATGTGACATTTTCGTAGCTACTATCTCGTTAACGTAATAAAGTTAGGGCCTTTTAATGTAAATGGGGGCGATCGCTTGTGATTAGTTCAGAGGGAAAAGTTTTTAACATCTTTTTTAGCTTTTTATCGCCGGTTCAGAAAACCTTGAAGATTTTAATGTTAACAGGAAAATCTGTTCACAACAATAAGTCGTTTCTTGAAGGAAAACTCAAGTTCGGAATGAAAGGATTTATTTTTCCGCTATGGAAACGAAGAATTGAAGAAAACCATTATAATAGTGCATTCACTATTTCAACAGAAGGAATGGAATGAAGATTTCTAGAAGTGAAAAAAAATACAACAAATCTCTCAAAGAAATGACTCTCCAATCAATACTATCAAATTAGTAGATTTTTGAGGTTCAGCGCGCGCTATTGCGTATCTTTTTAAATGTCAGTGGCTATCATAGTGTCCATCAATTAACTGTCAATTGGTTATGGTTTGGTACAAAATGGAACCATTTGACAGTTAATCGATGGACATTATGATAGACACTGACATTTAAAAAGATACAATATAGCCCTGCTGGTCTTTTATATTATGTACCTACCTACTTTTCAGTTTGTCTGTCCCATTGATCATGTGGTTGGAAGCGCGACTGCTGAGCGTAAGGTCCTAGGTTCACTTCCCGAGTCGGGCAAATAATTATAGTTATTGGGTCTTTTCATTAGATTTTTTTCAGTATAAGCCCCTAGATTATGTTTGTGATAGTACGGTTGGCGCAGTGGCTCAAGTAGTTGACTGCTGCGCTACGTGTCGCGGGTTCGATTCCCGCACGGAACAAATATTTGTATGGCCTACAGGTAGTTGTTTCGGGTCTGGGTATTTGTGTATGTGAGTTTAAATGTTTGTGAACGCATCCACGATACAGGAGAAATTCCTAGTGTGGGCAACGTTTTTAAAAAAAAAAAAACAGTATAACTTCATAATTTTGTCAACATTTGAACCGATCCCAAAAACAAGAAAATCCCGTTTGAATTTAAACTGTAAACAATTGTTTGTCCTTGACTATGTACTGTAGAAGCTCAAATCTAATTTTGTCTACCACAATAGTTTCATGTCTCATTTAAAACAAAATTAATTAGTACACAAAAATGTCAACTATTGCCAACAAAAGAAAACTGAGTCGAAGGACTTTTTAATTTGTAGATTTTGTTGTTTATTGTTGAACGTGTTTATTATATTAAGGATGGGGTCCGGGGTTCGATTCCCGGGTCGGGCAAAGTGTTATTGGGTTTTTCCATCAGAAAATCGTCTCATTAGCAAACACGGATTCTGGATTTGTGCCCTGTTGATGGCAATAGGCACACCCCTATTACATGGGACTTACATACTACACAACTACATAGCAATCCTTCTGTATATAAGGAAGGTAAATAGATACTGAATAATTATGATTGTGTTGTCACGGTAATTTATTGACCCGTCGGGGCTGCGGGTTGTTCGCAAGAGATACCGCGGCCTCGACATGAAGGGCTAAGAAGGAACATGGGTGGTTTTTAGTCAGTAGAAGTCTGGCACTCCCTCTCGCTCTGCCCAAGAGCGGGAGGGGTTATTCGATGATTTTCCATCCGCCAAAAAAAAAAAACTAATTTATTGATAATCAAATTTTCTACAACTGTCTTTTGTTTGACATTGCTATAACACGGCAAATTGACCGTCGATTTGTTTGTCAATTTTTTTACCTATTTTTATCTAATAATTATCTATTTCTTTAACATTTTATACAAAAACTTGTTATGACGTGCTACATCAGAGAAGTTATCTGCGATGAAAATGATATCTGAAGCGATTTTTATTTTATTTTGAATGCTTTTACCAAAACTAGGTTAAACCAAATTTTGCGCACGTTCGTTAATTAGCGAACACCTTAAATAGGTGTTACAAAGCATTATTCTATGCTAGGACGTACTAAAACGGCAAAATATCACAAAGGAAGGTTTGCAGAACCATAAAATATGAACTAGCTAATGGTCAGGTCGTTAGTCCAGCCTCGTTTGGACTGCAAACTATTGTGAAAGATGTTGCATGGGTTCAACAAGTTAAATTATTACGTGGACGACGCGATGGCACGTGAAATGAATGCCAAGAGAGGATGGGAGGAGACAAATAATAATAAATCGTTTTATTTCAGGCAACTAAGGCCTATAGGTAAAATACACACAATAATATAAAACTATAATAACAAACTAATACATATAAAACAGTAAACCATAACTAACTAAACACGTAACGTCGGCGTCGTGTTTCGCTGCGAGGTATCGCGTAGCCGTCCTCGGAAACGACGGAAAACGACACCTTTCGGCCAAAAGTCTTCCTGCAAACAGGTCTGGAGATGTTGGGTTGGAACACGTACCACAAATGACTTAAAGTTGATGTTGTGGCGCGATTCTAACCTTTCGACCCTCAGAGTCCAGTTGGTCTTCACTTTCAGGTACTGCACCACTTCCTCAATCTAACTCCCCCCCTCCCTTCCCCCCCTTCCCTCTCTCTCCTTCCTCTATCTGACTCTCTTCCTAATCAGACTGTCAGTGAGATAGGTAGACGAGCTAAAGACAATGGTGGGAAAAACCTGGATTTGGTTTCATCATCCTCATCATTTCAGCTATAAGACGTCCACTGCTGGACATAGGCCTCCCCCAGAAGGGGGGGATTTGCCATAATCGCCACGCTTGGCAGGCGGGTTGGCGATCGCAGTATGGTTGTTACAAAGGCACAGAGAACGCTACTGCCCATTCTCTGGTAAATCCCTTAGTCGCCTCTTACGACACCCACGGGAAGATATGGGATGGTGCTATTCTTTACGTCCGACACCATACGGTTTTGGATTTGTTTTTGATTTTTTTGTTCTTGTATTTGGCTTACCAAGAAGGTATGGTATGGTGCAAAACCGCTGTGAAATATTATTTTAAATGTAACAGCACCGTGCTGAGATATGGGCCTTTTGGTCTCGTAAAGTACCAAATTAGTTCATGGCATGTCTTATTTTGATTGTTAACCTAACATCTGCCTAACCCTCCGAGGATTACAATATGCCTATCAGTGCCCGATATCCGCGTCGAGTTCACAATCTGTCAGTATCGGCTGACTGAACCTTGAAAATATACTGTCGAACCGAACGGACTTTCAGTGGACAGGGATTCACAGATATTCAAACAAAACCAAAGAAGAAACGGGTTCTTCACCAACTCGACACAAGAAACTGAACACACGTGTGTCCAGTTGGTGAAACTCAAAATTAGTATCAGTTATTATTTCGTCATCTGGACTCTAAAAGATTTTTACGCGTGTCCACAT
Source organism: Diarsia brunnea (assembly GCA_949774965.1). Classification (NCBI taxonomy): domain Eukaryota; kingdom Metazoa; phylum Arthropoda; class Insecta; order Lepidoptera; family Noctuidae; genus Diarsia; species Diarsia brunnea. Next base: position 18,256,470 of record OX459000.1, on the reverse strand, counting down.
AGTGTAACTTAAATTAAATCTTTTTATGAAACATCCATCTAAACATACCGAAACAACACACACTCGTGGCTAATAAAACAGACCTCGTTGATGACGTCATAATTTCAGAGAATCATTGCGCCCGCGCGTACCGACTAATACCGACCTAATGATCTCAAGTGGCTTGCGGTAAAAAAACAGCTGTTTCTGTACAACTAGTAGTTTTTCCCCGTAGAATGAATGAGCGTTCATGTGTGTTTTATTTTGTTTCTATAGTTGATGTATTAAAAAAAAAACATTTTATTTCAGACATTTTGGTCCATAACAATTTATCTGTTACATTTAAAAATTAGGACATTACATTACAAAATTAAAAACTTTATTTAACTTTATTACTTTTTTTTTTTTTAACTTTATTTTTTGTATTGGCCTATATTGGCCTATAATCGCATTAGATCGCGAAAAGTGGAAGGAGGGAAGGGAGGTCTTTGTCCTGTAGTGGGACAAAACAGGCTTATAATAATAATAGTTGATGTAAACAATAATGACTGCTCCGTTGGTCTAGTGGTCGCAAGCGCGACTGGTGAGTTTGAGGTCCTGATTTCGATTCCCAGGTCGGGCAGTTTTATTAAGTTTAGCCGTCAGGAATTTCTCAGTAACATTCGAAGTCTAGATTTGTGCCCAGTTGATGGCAATAGGCTCACCAATAGGGTAGTAACAAAAAAATCTAATTAGTCCGTCAGATAGATTTCCAAAAAATATTGGACACGTATTTTTTATTTTTTCACGTAAACAAACAATGAAGACGATACAGTGCTTTGAAAACTGGTGTGACATCATATTCTAAGACATTAGTATGACATTTTTTACCAGTGAGTGACGTCACAAAACCCCACTCAAATCTTTGACGCGTTTTATCTTCGTCAATTTTTATTGATTTGATAAAACAAAAAATACGTATCCAATATTTTTCGATAATCTAACAGACGGACTAATTAGAATCATATTTTTTTAGTCAGTAAACATCCCTATTGCTTGGGATAGTAGGTACTGCCTACCCTGATACGATTTCGATACTAGTGAATATGAAAAATATTCATAAACATGTTTCTTATTACTGATTTTTCTGTCAAGCTTAAGGTGAATTTCATGCTTACCTACTTCCAAGTTATTTTAAAATCGTAACCTTAATTACAGGATAGAGGATTAGTACAGAAATGAATGAACATTACGTGTTTGTATTGATTGAAGAAATCGTAAGTACCTATCGTCTGTTGGGAAATTCCCAGTGATTGCGTTGTATAAGAATTCAATGAGTAACCTGTACTAGGTACCTAGATGTTTTTACTCATTCATAATTATTATTTTTGCTTATAGAATACAACTCTAAAGTTATGGAATATCAAATAAACACGTTTAATGAAAGTAAAGATGCAGATTGAAAACGGCTTATGTCCAACTGAAGCGTAACAGAGCTATTTCATTCATACATGTACATACATGAACTCACGCCCTTTTCCCATGGGGGTAGGCAGAAACCACAAAACGTTAAGTAGTAATTTTCAACCACAGAGGTATTTCGTACTAGTAAATAATGATCATTCAGGTGAATTAATTGCTTGATAAATTGCTTTACGTCATTTTGACCTTTTTTTTTTGGTGTGTGGGAAATCATCAAATGACTCCTCCCGCTTTGGGCGGAGCGGTAGGGAGTGTCAGACTTCTACTGACTAAAAACAACCCATGTTACTTCCTAGCCCTTTGTGCCGAGGCCGCGGTATCTCTTTCGAACAACCCGCGGCCTCGACGGCTGTCATGCTATTTTACAAGACTGTCAACCAATGAGATTTGTTGTTTGAATTTATGGACAACTAACTTGGCTCGTGGCTCCCCCGCGTGGGATCGATCATTGTCCCTCGGGATCGTACTACCAGGATAAAAAATGCCACAAATCCTGTGTTTATCCTAATTATTGACTATCTAAGTGCCAAATTTCATATAAATAAGTTCAGTAGTTTTTCCGTGAAAGCGATTAATTATATTGAATAACTAGCTGACCCACACAACTTCGTCTGCGTTACATAATATAGCTTATAACCTTACTCGGTAAATCTAACATATTAAATTGAGTTAAATCGTACTCGTAACAAACAAAAAATCTTACCTTTCCTCTTTATAATACCTACTAGCTGACCCATGCAACTTCGTCTGCGTCACATAATATAGCCTATAACAAAATGTCAACATAAATTGAGTTAAATCGTAACAAACAAAAAATCGTATCTTTCCTCTTTATAATATTAGTTTAGATTATATTAAAGTGTGAATTACTATTGGTATCTCTTACTGTTAAATATACAGTAACACCTTGTAAACATTATGGTGCAGTAAATATTTTGAATATGAATTTCTCCGGAGTCCCCGGAGGCCAGAATCCCCACTAACCTACCGCACCGGACCGAATGACTGCCGCGCGCTTAATTATTTTGTCGCGCGGATATTTTTACATTGCGATATCTTCTAAGATATTTGTTTAAACTGTATAGAGTAAAGGGCACAAATATTCTATATTAAATTTCTGTGCTAACAAAACACATTTATTTAGATATAGATTAATACCATATGGGTTAAATAAGCTTCGCAAAATATCATTATTTTTAACCTAACATTTTAATAGTAAAAAATGGTTACAGTGAGTCAATCTTAAAAGATAGACATATGCTGTCGCGGACTTTTTTTTAGAACTTTTAAAGAGGAACTATTCTTTCATACATGGTATTTGCGTAACTTAAACCGTTTTCGCAGCGCACGCAACGGAAGCTCTCAAAAAGGAATATCTTTTCCCGTTTTTGCAACATTTTTCATTTATGCTCCGCTCCTATTGGTCGTAGCGTGATGTTATATAGCCTAAAGCCTTCCTCGATAAATGGACTATCCGACACAAAAAGAGTTTTTCTATTCCAACCAGTAGTCCCAGAGTTTACCGCGTTCAAACAAACAAACAAACAAACTCTTCAGCTTTATAATATTAGTATAGATTAGTTTAGATTGGCTTCAATTATATTATTAAAGTAACAATTACTATAGGTTTCTCTTACTGTTTAATATACAGTAACACCTTGTACTTGTAAACATTATGGTGCAGTAAATATTTTGAATTTGAATTTCTCCGGAGCCCCCAGAGGCCAGAATCCCCACGTACCTACCGCACCGGACCGAATGACTGCCACGCGCTTAATTATTTTGTCGCCCGTATATTTTTACATTGCGATATCTTCTAAGATATTTGTTTAAACTGTATAGAGTAAAGGGCACAAATATTCTATATTAAATTTTCGTGCTAACAAATACATTTATTTAGATATAGATTAATACCATATGGGTTAAATAAGCTTCGCAAAATATCATTCTTTTAAACCTAACATTTTAATATTAAAAAATGGTTACAGTGAGTCAATCTTAAAAGATAAACATATGCTGTCGCGGACTTTTTTTTAGAACTTTTAAAGAGGAACAATTCCTTCATACATGATATTTACGTAACTTAAACCGTTTTCGCAGCGCACGCAACGAAAGCTCACAAAAAGGAATATCTTTTCCCGTTTTTGCAACATTTTTCATTTATGCTCCGCTCCTATTGATCGTAGCGTGATGTTATGTAGCCTAAAGCCTTCCTCGATAAATGGACTATCCAGCACTAAAAGATTTTTTCAATTCCAACCAGTAGTCCCTGAGTTTACCGCGTTCAAACAAACAAACAAACAAACAAACTCTTCAGCTTTATAATATTAGTATAGATTAATTAATTCATCCGTACTTAAAGTATATACTCTCAAATTTTTGCATCATAACAGAAGTAAGATTTTAGTTGCAGTTGCAAGCACTGCCCGCTTAGCCATAATAAATCTTCCTGATACTCAAGAGTGTGTCGTTGTAAACTACTGAATAGATTTCAAAGACATTTGGCAGAGGTATCTTGGCACTTGAATTTTCACGCGAACTGAATCGTTGGGCACCAGATTTTGACAAATAAAATGAAAACAATAGATTTCTGATGGTTTTTTGATCGAAAAGAACAATTGAAGATCTAGGTTTTAGTATTTCACTTATTGAAATTGAACCTCAATGAATTACTAAATCATAAAAGAGATAATGGATATAAATATGTTTAATTTATTAAGTCATCATCTATATTACGAGGGTCATTCAATAAATACTTAGCCTACAAAAAGTAAACGAACATTTTGGAAAAGTGGCAATTAATTTTTCAACAGTGGCGACCACACGAAAAGCGCCGAGACAATGAAGCTCAACGAAGTCCCAGAGAAACGATTTAACTGTCTTGGATCCCGCAACGAAATTAATCAGAAAAGAAAAGCGGAGTAGTAAGAAAAACATAATTTCCACTTCCGCTGATATGGAGATATCAGCAGGAGACAGAACAACCTGTTACGACTGTCAGAGACCTACAAAATGCTAGTCAGGACGGCTTAACGTGCTTTCTGATGGACGGAGGAAACTCAGTATGTAATGGGTTATCACCCATCCGCAGATTAAACTAGGTAAGCGCCGCTTAACCTGAAGATTGATCTGAGTGGCTGTTATTATCTACCTACGAGCTCCTCTTAATTTTCATCATCATCATCAGCCTGTAATGTTCCCACTGCAGGGACTCAGGCCTCCTCTCTAGAAGAGGGATGGGCTATAATCTACCACGCGGGCCCAGTGTGGGTTGGTAGATGTACCTACCATGTTTTCGATTTTTTTGGTTCTAAGTCATGCCGGTTTCCTCACGATGTTTTCCTTCACCGTTTTGAGTGCAGAGTTGATGAAATAAATTACACAAAGTAAAGGGCCTGCCTGGGTTCGAACCCACGACTTACTGCTCGTAAGTCAGGGCCGATACCACTGGGCCACCGCTGCTCTAATTTATTAAGTAAGTAATCAAAATGCTAAAGCTAAGGAGAGCTGTGATGTTTACAACTTTAACCTTAATAATATTAACAACTGATTTTAATTGAGGTTAAAACTTCATAAACTTCTTTTTGAAACCTTGAAACAATATTGAAAGGATAGAAAAACAATACAAAAGAAAAATTAAATTCAAGGAAATTCTTAACAATTAAGAAAAATGTGTAGGTTCAAACATAATTTCATGTTATTACCGTCTGATGTAATTATTTTCAGATTTACAAAGGCTTTGATTAGCATGTTGCAAAAAAGCTGGGTTGCCACTGAATGCTATAGGAACAGGGTGGAAGGAGCAACGAAGCTAAAACGCTTATCACGTATTCAGTACATTATTCAAAAAGCATAACATACTGTTCGCGTCAAATAACTGTGCCCCTCTGAAGTTGGCTACGAGTAGCTCAAAATTACGAACAAAACTGCAACTGCGCATGCGCGAGTCATGGGGGCGGGCATTATAAAACTATGTTTTCTTTTAAAAATATGTATTTATTTTGTTCAAATAATTTTCTACGTGACTGCACTTGCGCGATCTTTTTGCAAATGGCTAACTTCAGAGGGGCAAAGTTATTTGACGTGAACTATACGATTAGTTTACCATCGGTAATTTCATTTTAAATCTGCTGTTTCTTACAAAAGTGCAACTGAACACACACTAAATTAGTGTCCTCAATTCACCTGGTTGATATTAGTTTCACCCAGATGAATTGAGGACGCTACTTTAGTGTCTTATGATCACCTAAACCATGCCTACACGGCTAACGACGAGTCAAAGAGAATGTATGGATCGTAGTAGGTGGTGTTCAGTGGTTTCTGCCTCCCCCCACGGCAAAAAGGCGTTAGCTTATGTGTATGTTTGTATTTCATCAATCCGATACTGGATTCTTGCTTCATTCATGTTAATAGACACAGGAAGATTGGAGTATTTCTGTGAGATGTAAAATAGTTTTCACGTTCCAAAATGCTTTTCAAATGTACCATGCAGGTTTATTATTGGGGAACTCGAATAACGCTGCGTCGCTGTATACGCTACGGGCTAAATTAAAATATCACATGCTTCATTTGTGCCTTTTAATTTCGATGATTCAACTAAAAAATCCAAGACATCCATGAACCCGCAGTGGGCCCGCGTGGTAGATTACAGCCCACTATCTTTCAGAGAGACTTTTCTGTTTTCTGGTATAAGTTTATAAGCTGCCTAGCTAATCTCATTAATCAAAATGAATTGAGATTTAAATAAAAGTATGTTAGAACTGCCTCGTTGGTCTAGTGGTTGCAATTGCGACAGCTGAACATGAGGTTCATGATTCGATTACGGGGTCGTACAAATCGTTATTAGGTTTTACCATCAGCATCATTTGTGCCCGGTTCATGATAATAAGCTCCCTTCCACATAATTAGCGAAATATATTTGGATGTACTATAGATACGTCTATGCCTCCCTTGGGGGATTTCAGGCGTGATGTTATCTTATATTAGAACACAATTAACCAAAGTAAATTAATTCTGTTAAACCTTCTAACAAGTCATTGTGTCACTCTCACTTAATTTTCAAGTATAATGAAATAATGTTCTTAACTAAAAACTTCTAAGTATAATCCTTAAAGTATTTACGAAAACGACATGTTGTTTAAACAGCCCCAAAGTTCAAAGTTAAGTACATCAAGTTAACCTGTTTTACGACGCGAGTACGCGACGCGACGTAGCGGCGTACTACGAGAGAACGAACTACTATTACGGCGTATTATTATTGGATTAAAGTATTAAAACTGTTTTATATTACCCTCTGCTCGTTTTAAGCTGTTTCTTTGTAGTTTTAGCTTCGCTAAGACGGCGAATACTTAACGAAGATCGATTGAAGCGATCAAAAGATTATATTTTGTTTTTATTAGATAAAACTGTCAGTTTTGTTTACTTTATTTTAGTTTGAACGTAAATGAAAGTCATAACTAATATTTAGGTGCCAATCTTTGTTAAGATTATAGCTAATCCAGTTATTTTCTTAATTTATCGACTAATAGGTATTTATATCTATGGGTCCGTTTTTGATTAATATCTCGCCTGATGGAAATCTATGGATGAAGTATACTAGATGTAGCTGGATGGAGGACTAGTGGTGTCAGCCTTAGACTATCAAATCAAAGGTCTCAAGTTTGATTCAAATGACACGCACCTCTAAGTTTTCGGAATCACGTGCGTATTGTATAATTATCACTTGCCTCGCTGAAGGAAAACATTGTGATTGAACCAGCATGCCTTATTTTCTCGACGACATGCAAAGCCAAGTCAGAGGCCCATGGGCAGCATAAAATTTTTAACACCAGTATAAGCACTAACCACACGATAAAGAAAGATGTAGCCATGTGGTTCATCATCATCATCATTTGTCATAAAACGTCCACTGCTGGACATAGGCCTCCCCCAGAAGGGGGGGTTTGCCATAATCGCCACGCTTGGCAGGCGGGTTGGTGATCGCAGTATGGTTGTTACGAAGGCACAGAGAACACTGCTGCCCATTCTCCAAGTCCCTTAGTCGCCTCTTACGACACCCACGGGAAGATAATGGGATGGTGCTATTCTTTACGTCCGACGCCATGCGGTTAGGCTTTATAAAATACTAATGTTATATCGATAGCTGTGAACAACACTAGGTTTAAAACATAGACCACAATGATGAACAATGAAGTTATGAAGTTCCCAACACACATTCTGCCAACCATGATGGATGATATACGGCCATATAGCAAACGTTACTGGACGATATACTTTATGACGAGAACTTTATATTTTAAAACAATGGGATTTATTTTACAGACCACTGCGCTTAAACAATTAACTTCGCTTTTGATTGACGTCGGTGTAAAATTAAAAGTAATGTAATTATAGGAGCATGGAGTTTTTAAAAACTGAATTATGATTTCATTTTCTATGATTATGTTAATGAAAGGGAAAGAGTAGATTGAATATAGGAGGTGAAGGAACTGCTGGATTCATATTATGCTTGTTATTAAAAAAGCCATTTTTATAAGGTTTTTAATACTTTACTTTGCCTTGTTCATTAATTAGTTAGTATGTATAGGTCAAATCTAGTAGGTAACTACCCAACAGATTCAGCTTAAAATTTTGCACATAGATATTGTTCTGGTGACAATATATTTCATGTCGGCTTGCAATGGGTGAACACCCTTCCACGGAACAAACTTAGACAAGCGCAGTTTAACCTCAAGCTACGATCTTCGATAGAATATTATGCTTAAACTGATTTTATATAATTATAGTTGGTCTCTATCAAACTTCTGGTCATTCATTTTACCTTTCAGATACATTTAAAACAATTCGTCCAGCTAATATTTCTATAACTTCCCCTGTGTGTTCCGCAATTCCACAGTTTCATTAACAAACTCAAACAACAATTCTGTTCGACATTTTGTATTACTACCTACTCAAAAGGTCAAAGGTGTTCACTTAGTCGTATGCTGAACCTTAGCATTATTCCGTCAGACTCAACTAACCACTCCTTTACCACTAAACAGCCACTCAAAACTACCAGAAACCACAAATATTTCCACATTTACTTCCATAGTAACAATTATTTTTGCCCACTCAACCGTGACTAACAGAAGCCACCCTGCTGTTAATCCATCAACTTTTCTGACATACTGCGATACGATCGCTACTTGTAAAAATTGAAGTGTAAATATGGGGGTATTGATCGTGTTGTTAACTGTTTTTAGAGTGAGTTGATGTACTGGGGGTTTAAAAAAGGGACAACCATAATATATTATAATTATATAAGCAAATATAATATAAATAATGCTGATAGATAGAGAGTGAGAGGATGACCAAGGGGTCCTTTCTGTCTTCATTCATCATTATCACTCCTAACACAATCCATCCATCGTGTAAGGACACGATGGATGGAAGGCGTAAATGATAGTGACATGGTTGAAACAGGAGAATGTAAGCTAAGGACGTGTTGCGCCGACCCCAAGTAACATGCGACAAGGGCAAGAAGATGATGATTATGAATTACGTGAAATCTTTGTTGACATTTTACGAATTGTAACGTAATTAATATTGCTATGATATTATGATTCTGCTCGGCCATTTTAGACACGCAATGACTATTTCAATTTTGGAAACATTGGGAAATTATTGAAATGGATGGTGCTAAATGAATCGTACTAATCCATAGCTTCCAATACCCTTGAGTAACCCTGGCTGTCTGTTACCCTTTCACGGCAGCAGCCGGCCCATGCCATGGTTCCCGTGGGAACCACACCTGGGTCCACATTTTCGACGAGCTCAGCTCCAATCGCAAAATATATCTATAGTAACTAGGGGTAGACCGTGTCGGATTTTCCGGACGGTAACGGACAAGACGGTGATCTAAATACACAGATCTAAGCCCACCAACCTCCAAGTAACTGAAGCTTTCAAAACAGCCAACATGATAATAATCATCGCACTTAAAAATCTACGAAAATCACAACAAGAGAACTGTGATGATTTTAACAGTTAACACAAGAATAGTGCCGTTAAAATAATTACGCGTTTGAAACAGGCCAAGGTCATCCATTGTTGCTCGTAGTAGATTTTTTTCCCATTAATTTTGGCCAACCAAGGCTCTTCAGATTAATGAATATTTAAGAAATTATATTACCATGTTCTTGAGTGTTTTGTTGGCTGGGTTTATATTTACGTCGTCTTACGTCAGTGTTGAGGTAGAAAAGTTGCGTATTATTATAACTAATATTCACTTATTTATTCATTATTATGGCTGCGTAGTCCTAAGCCCGTTTGTAAGTTGACGGCCCGAAGTTTGGTGTTATGCAGGCTGATTTCGGTTATTTTTAGTTTGACAGTTATTTTTAGATTTTTGACAGTCGTTACAGGTAGTCAGTGTCCCGAAAGTCTTACCAAGGGGTATTCTGTTACTCGATACTAACTGGGTGGAGGTCAGATGGGCGGGCAGTCGCTTCATGAAAATAAAGCTGCGTCTGGTTAGGCTGGAAGCTGACCCCAACATAGTTGGGACAAGGCTAGTATAGATGATGATGAGTTTCTTTTTTGTGAGGATTATTAATTTATAACGTACGATTTTATAAAGGATTTAATCATGAGCTTGTTTTCTTGTGAATGCTTTTTTCTGTAATAATCCTAATTTAAAGTAATTACTTACCCGACACGTGTTTGCAGACTTACCAAGAACGCGAAAAAACGTATTTTTTCTGGGAGTAGGGTTTATGTAGGCAAATGTTATGATTCTCAGTCATTAAAAGTTCGCCTTGTGAAGTTATTTATTCAATTAAAACAAAATTAACATTCCTGGAGGTCGACAAAAAAGTATAAGCACTTAAAACACCTATTAACAATCAAGATAATAGCTTAGTTAGTGTACCTGTTGTTTAATAATAAAATAATAAGCTTCAAATAAAAAATATAATGAACATCAGAGTATTTAACTTATATTTTGACATTAACCTTGTAATTGGTAGAAAAGATACAAATCACATTTAATAAGCGTTAACCTGTGCGCCTATTTGTTTATTTTTGATTTATCAATTTGTGCGCAAATTAATAATATTTGTAACTTTTAGCACCGAAGTTCCTCAAATGATGATAAATAATTTATCTACCCATAATAAAAATAAACGACGGAAAATGTACATCATATTAATCCAGGGTATAATTTGATTAAAGATAGAGTGATAACAGCAACACGTCATATTATAACTTATCATAGCTTCTGAGTACGATACGCTGGATCAATTATTATTTTCCTCATATAATATGAGATAATATTTGATTTTTGGTTGCCGTTATTCTAAATTATTATTCTATGTTGCCTTTTAACTTTCAGTTTCTATAATTGTCTAATACGGAAACAAGAATAAGAATTGAAAGCCAATAAAACTCAAAATAATAATACGCAACAATTTTGCGTCTACATTAATTGGGGTTTCTACAATTATTAAAATAAATAAATAAAACTTTTAAAACAAAATAAATATGCAAAAATTTCTCTCTAAAACCAAATACACAATCACAGTAAAATAATAAACTGTCAATCATTCTAATTTGAATGCCATCAAATGTCGACCCAGATCGGTCAGATTACGAAACTTACATTATTCAACAAAAGTAAAACCTGGCACGTATTAATGTGCCTATTATGCTAATGCTGACCCACCGTGACAGGTCGGAAGCGTGGCGTATAAAAAAATGTATAAAAATCGACCCCTAACTATATAGGTATACAGGCATGTCCAAAAGTGTCGCACGTCACTGCCGCCATCCCTGGATACGGCTCTTTTAATAATCACCTCTTTGGAATAGGAGTCAGAGAGACCACTGTGCCGAACTTGCATGGAGGAAGACCAGAAAGAAGCCCACGTGTTTCTGCACGGTCCAGAGGTTGCCTCAAGTACTTCAGTAACCCAGGTACTCTCCGTGTGATCGTCAGTAACACTAAGGAACTGCTGGTATTTCTCGGAGTTTCCGCCGTCCGCAAGAAACGCCTTTTGGACGTAGACTTGCGGACATCAGCCCCTTATACAATGCAAGTGTGACACGTTCCGGTAATTTCATAAAAAAACCTTAACGTTCGGTAAAATGTTTACTTGCCGTAGGTTGTGTTCATTTGTTTTCATTCTACAGAAATAATCTTTGAATTTGATTGGTAATCCACTAAAATCCACTGAATACAACGAACCAAAAAAAAACAATCATAGAAAACACAATTCTAGCTAAACCAATTTACAAAGTGAAATAGTAAAACAACAAATAAATGGTTGTCAAACGCTTTTGCACATGACTGTATCAAAAGCTGGCGTATTACGTTCTGGCGTATTATTATAATAGTCATTTGCGTAGCGTGCGTAGTGAATGGGAAAATCTGTAATAACGGTCATTATGTAATACGTTTGAGTGGCTCAAAATTCCAGCATTAGGGTTATATAGGGTGAATTATCTACTAAATAGACATATAAATCAGGGTAAAGATTGATGGGACTACGGGTACAGTAAAAAACCTATTTATTTTTTTACATTCAGTTCGCTTTACTCGTGACTGATTTTATTTAAATTCACTATGTGGACACGTGTAGAAATCTTTTAGAGTCCAGATGACGAAATAATAAGTGATAACAAAAAAAAAATAAGTGTGTAGCATTTATCGCATTGGGGTTGCCCTGTAATGATAGATGTAAGTTGATAAATAAATAAATAAATAAATACTAATTTTGAGTTTCACCAATTACTGGACACACGTGTGTCCAGTTTCTTGTGTCGAGTTGGTGAATAACCCGTACGGCCAGGTACAAATTTGAAGAACTTGTGAATCCTGATCTTATGTTTTTCGATGACGAGGAGGAACAGTGACAAGTCAGATACGAGTACGAGTTATCGTATGAACGTGGATTAAGCGGTAGGAGTATGTATGGATCGTAGCAGTTGGCTTTCTGTGGTATCTACCAACCCTAATAAAAAAAAAACATCAAAAGATTAAGAGAGAAGATTCAACTATATCTACTAAGATATTCTTTAACTGTAAAAACTTGCGAGCATGTTTGTACCCCCCCTCCAAAACCTATTTTCAGATTTATAATCTCAGTTTTCATTACGATTTATTGTTGTTTTTTTGGCTTCGTCTGCTGATAACGGACAAAAACCTCATGGTCGACCTGAATCATAAATTTAATAGCACCAATAGGTTCTAATCGTAAAATACCTAGAAAATTGTTATCGGTATTACAAAGTTTGGCTGTCTGGATTCATTTGAAGGCTAAGAAGAACTGATAAAAATTAAATTAAAATAAAGTACATAACATCATGCTTTTTATCCCCGCAGGGTTAGACAGTGGTCTTGTCGGGAATGCGGGTTGTTCGAAAGAGATACCGCGGCCTTAACACAAAGGGCTAAGAAGTCATATGGTTGGTTTTTAGTCAGTAGAAGTCTGACACTCCCTTTCGCTCTGCCCAGAGCGTGACTTATTTGATGATATTCCACCCACATAAAAAAAGGCTAACAAGAACTGAAGAACTGATAACATATACATACATAACATCATGCTTTTTATCCCTGAAGAGTTAGGCAGAGGTGTACCCATACACCACAACCACAACCGTATTTCGCTAGTTATGTTTAAGTCCCATATAATAGGGGGCGTGGCTGCTACTGAAGTCTCAAAATTTCAGATAGAAAAACCCAATAACACTTTATCCGACCTGCAAATCGAACCCAAGATCACGACTTCTGCAGTCACACTTGATAACACTAGCCCACCGAGGCTAACAAGAACTGATAACCATACTCAAAAATCATCCTTGCCATACAATTCTAGTTTTTCACACAATAACAACAAAGATTATTAAAAACAAAAGTTAATTGCTTTAATAATTGTTTCCTTTGCGAATGCTGTTCTTATTTAGCGCTGATACTAATCTGTGGTAAGAACAATGCAAGGACGCGACGCTCTAAGGTTCTTATAATCGCAGGAAAACGGGGCTGATATTAAAAACTGGTCAAGTGCTAGCCGGACTGGCACACGACGGGTTCTGTAGGTACCAAGTAAAAACCGCCGTAAAAAACACGTTTCTTGTATAGGTACTTCATCATCATTTGTGGTTGGCGCAGCATGACGTCTTCTTCTTCCAAACTTCTCTATTACTCGTAATCTCATCAGATACCTAATTTCTTGCCATACCATCATTTACACAGTTCATCTATTGTTTCTTGTCATCATTCATACTCAAAACTATCCTCACGACAATTTCCTCATTCCTACGCATTACATGTCCATACCACGACAACCAATTACCTACCACACAACTTTTGAGTCACCGATGCCACTTTCAAACTTCTTCTTATATATTCATTTATATTTTTTCTATGTCTTTTGTATTTATGTGGGTGTCATCATCATCATCATTTCAGCCAAAAGATGTACAGCTGGACATAGACCAGGTGTCGAAACATTGACCGGTTCCGTGCGTCTCGCATCCACCGGTGTACCTACCCCTTTTAATTTTTAATTAGCGTTTATTGATTTTTGTTATAGTGGCTATTTCAAGATTTTATCTTTTAAAGTTCAAAAGATAGAGCTTCTAGACATACCGACGGACAGACAGCGAAGCTTTAGACATATGCTCCTGTTGGCACCTTTTGGGTGCAGAACCCCAAAAAAAGTCAGTTACTTGAAGGATCTGAGCAATTAATTTTAATGAAAATATTGAAACGGTACATAGTAATGGTTGTTGTGGTTTGTATGATATTGAATGAAATGACGCAATAAAAGTTATTTTATGCGGGATTCTTACCATGATCTAAGCTATTAGGTCATCTAGGTAAGTTAAGTATGGTTCATTTGAATAATGTTTAAGTAAGGTTATGTTAATCATAAGTAAATAACTGCAGTTAAATATTCATCGTTAAAAGTTTGGTGCTCCATACATTTTGACAGTGTAGGTAATACACGACGGCTTTGTGCCGGGGCTGCGGGTTGTTCGAAAGAGATACCGCGGCGCTGGAACACAAAGGGCTAAGTAGGAACATGGGTAGTTTGTAGTCAGTAGAAGTCTGACACTCCCTTCATGCCCAGAGCGGGACGAGTCGTTTGATGATTTCCCAACCACCAAAAATAAAAAAGGTAATGTACTTTTGCAGGACACAGCAGACTTATTTAAAAAAAATGCCGAATATTTGCTATTGTTGGTGGAATACTGGAGTTCATGGCAACAATAACGCGATGATCCACCTTCTACGCTGACAACTTCATAAATCCAATCCAACATGAAAAGGCGTATCATATTCCCGAATTTGTCGCCAGTAGGCACTTCAAAGTAAAACCCAAAGGCATCAAACCGAACGCAAATAGTGTTTTAATCATTTATGACAGTTATAAAACTGATATGACGTTGTAAAAACGTCTTTTGCGCCGATAAAATTAACTTGCACTGTAAATCTTTTCGTATCAAAGGGATTTCCGTATCTGTTATCTGTGCTGAAAAATAAGGAGCGAGTATTATTATTATTTTAATATGTGTACAGTCAATGCCCAGCATTATGTGACCCCTCTTCCTACTCAACTTGCCCCCTTTCTTCTATATGCGAGGGGTCAGGTAAAGCTAGCTATAGCTGTATAGTTTTGAGTATGAATGATTCCTCATGCATACTTGCTTCTACTCTTACACCCCTTTTTTTTTGGGGGTTGGAAAATCATCAAATAACCCCTCCCGCTCTAGGGCAGAGCGAAAGGGAGTGTCAGACTTCTACTGACTAAAAACCACCCATGTTCCTTCTTCTTTATGTCAAGGCCGCGATATCTCTTGCGAACAACCCGCAGCCCCGACGGGCCTCTTTTACTCCTCCGGGTAAGAGAGTAGAGAAAGACCGAAGAAACGATGGATGGACTGTGTAAAGGATGATATTATGGCAAGACAGAAGGTGTTTGCTGAGATGACGAGTAATAGAGAAGTATGGAAGAAGAAGACATGCTGCGCTGACCACAAAATGAATTGGGATAAGGACAAGATGATGATGATGATGAGCAATTAGGTCAATTAAAAAAGTATTCAGCACGTGGCTAGATAAAAAAAAAACTTGAGAGGTGTCAAGGAACACCCGGATGGAACGAAGTTATTGTTATTATTTTTTATTATGTAAAAAAAAAAAGAAATGTAGAAATGAAAATATCTGGCTTGCTTTCTATAAGAGAGAGAGAGACAGACAGAGAAACATGCGACGCCGCACAGCTTACAATAGCTTATTATAGCAAAAAGTGTCGTGACAACTTTTCGTAAGATTTTTTTCCGTCTAGCCCCCTTTCACAACGCGCGATAAGGAACTTCGTTCCAACAGCCAGTCGAATCAGGTTAAGCCGCGCTTGCTTAGTTTGGTCCATGTATGGGTGACCACGCATAACATGATTACTCAGTTTCTTTTGTGCCTTGGAAAGGATATTAGGCCGTTGGTCCCCGGTAGTCATTTGTAAATCTTAGGTAGTCAGTCTGTCGGGGCTGCGGGTTGTTCGCAGATACCGCGGCCTCGACATGAAGGGCTAAGAAGGAACACGGTGGTTTTTAGTCCGTAGAAGTCTGACACTCCCTTTCGCTCTGCCCAAGAGCGGGAGGGTTATTTGATGATTTCCCAACCCCCAAAAAATAATAATAAAGGTAGTCAGTGAGCCGAAAGTCTATCAACCAATCTTCAGAGTTCAGATAGGCAGTTGATCGGGAGGCGCTCCGGGCGTCGGGGGCCACGTGATGGCTTCCGGCCACAGTAGACGCGGGCCTGTGGACGGTGAGTGATGGGCTAGCTCGCTGTCCGTCCGTCTTATGACGACGACAGGCCGTGTCGACGGCGCGTTCGTGTTCCACGCGCGCCTCAAAAAGATGTCAGCAACATGGAAGGGGCCCGCAATGGCCGACGCCCGTCGGGGTATTTGATGATTTTCCACCCCCCCAAAAAAAAAAAAAAAAGATAGGCAGTTGCTTCATGTAAAATACTGGTATTCAGCTGCATTCGTTTGGACAGGAAGGCGACTCCAATATACTTGGAAAGAGGCTAGGCAGATGATGATGAAATTAGAAAAGTTCCAATTTTATTATCAGTTTTCTTTTTCAGTGATAAAATAACACGAAATTAGATACATAAACCACACCTATTATATCAGCAAAATTATTATGGATATCTGAAAATACCAAGCGAGTACTTTTAGATATAAGTTAAGAATATATTTCACGGTAAATTAAGCAGAATAATACACAAAACAATACCCTCAAGCGATACCCGAAACAAAAAGGAATTTACTTCAAACTTTATTTCCAATAACTAAAACCGTAAACTTTCACACATGAATCCTGTTTGAGCAAAGATAAAGTTCAAAATCCCATACATAATATTATATCTCGTATTGGTTTTGTATTAAGCGCCAGATTTCGTCTAATTAGAACGATATAAACTCTACGACCCACGTAATAAGGTTGACATTCCCATAAATGTAATGTCGGATTGGATTTGTAGGCACCAGTTTTCATCTATCGTAGTTAATTATAGAAGTTTAGGGTTCAGTGAAAATATTTTTAGTTCCGTACACGTTTCGGTTCCCTTTTAATTAAGATAAATGATTTGCGAACGAGTAATGAACTGGAGTTCTTGACTGTGTCATTAAAAATCCATTTATTCGAAACTAGGTGATGCCCGCGGCTTCACCCGCGTGGATGTCAGTTAATTATATTTTAAACCTTCCTCGAGAACCACTCTATTCATTGGTGAAAACAGCATGAAAATCGGTGCAGTAGTTTTTGAGTTTATCGCGTACAGACAGACAGACAGTCGTAGGTTTGAACCCAGTCAGGTGCATTACTTTGTGTAATTTATTTCATCACCACTGCTCTCAAAACGGTGAAGAAAAACATCGTGAGGGCACCAACCAAAAAAATCGAAAATGTGTGACATCTACCAACCCGCACTGGGCCCGCGTGGTTGATTATAGCCCATCCCTTTCTTAGAGAGGAGGCCTGAGTCCCTGCAGTATGAACATTATAGGCTGATGATGATGAATTTTTAATAGCTTATGCCCGCGGCTTCGCATGCATGGTTCTCAGTAATTGTTCCACGGGCACGTACCACCGAGAGAAGAGTGTCGTATGTAATCTAGGTTATTATCAATGTGTATGACAAATTTCATCCTAATCTATTATATAGTATTTGCGTCAACCAGTAACAATCAATCATCCATCCATCCTCACAAACTTTCGCATTTATAATAATTTTTTTTTTTTTTTTTTTTTTTTTTTTTTAATTAGCAGTAAGATTTTATTTTTATTTGACAAAATCATGACTCGGGTAATTACCAAGGTTTAACCGCAGTTTACTAACATTACTTGCTAATATTCTTTTTCCTTTGTCACTTTAATGTTTTTCCGGCGTTTAGACCAGACTAATTTTATTACTTTGGGTAATATAAGTAAGGTTTTACGTCCCATCATTAAACGAAACACTTACTATGCCGTCTTTTTATCAGAGAAATTATAGCAGAGGTCTTCTTTATCGTACGATTAGTGCCTAACTTGTGTTTTGGAGACCCACTTATGTTCGTTATTAGCCCTTTGTGTCGAGGCCGCGGTATCTCTTTGGAACAACCCGTAGCCCCGACGGCGAGCATCTTCAATGTTGCTGACATCTCTTTGAGGCGCGCGTGGAACATGAACACGCCGTCGACGCGACCTGTCGTCGTCATAAGACGGACGGACGACGAGCTAGCCCATTACTCACCGTCCACAGGCCCGCGCCTACGGTGGCCGGAAGCCATAACGTGGCACCCGACGCCCGGAGCGTCTCCCGCGGCGGCTGGGACGAGAGGTTCTCTCCCTCTCACGTTCCGCCACCTCCTTCGCTAGCATGTTAGTGCCTAACCTGATATCACAATTTTTATGCCACTCATGTGTTTACTTAAATATACGTTTAAAACTACGTTAAACTCACGCCCTTTTCCCATGGCGGTAGGCAGCAATCACAGAACGCTACCTGCTACGGATCCTTTCATACACCTTTTGCCTCGTCCATATTCAAACTTCTGGTCATACACGCACGCCGGTTACGAGTACTACGCACCTGTCCTTTCTGAAGAACGTCACCAGTAAGATCAGTGTATGTGTTTCTAGGGTTAGGTTTTACGTACCATAATTAAACCAAATACCTACTATGCCGTCTTTTAATTAGGGAAATTAATTCCAGGTAGGTAAATTAATAGAATAACTTGTCCTATATTACAAATCGCAAGTTCCTGACCTGAGAACTTCAGTGTTCAGTGGTAGACATTAAATTAATAGGAAAACCAGCTGCGTGATCATTACACCCAAATGTGAGTTGGACACGCGAATCTTTTGTATACCTATATAATTTGTATGGAAATAAAAAGTTTTACTAGCTTTTTGTTTAAATGGAGATAGGTAAAATGGCTTTTAGGAAAAGTTTTTTTCTAAAATTACTGTTTTTTATTACTTTTGTGTTAAGGCTTTTAAATATTATCATTTACCACCTGACCTTCTTAAAGGCTATCAATATACACACACAATACATAAACTTAGACCCTTTCCTATGGAGGTAGGCAGAAACCACAGAACGCCACCTGCAACGATCCTTACTCCTTTTGACTCGTCCAAATTCATACATCTGGTCATACACGCACGCTGTTGCGAATATTACGCACCTGTTCTTTCTGAAGAACCTCACCAATAAGGTCAGTGTATGTCTTTCTAGAGCGTTTCCTCCCGACGTTGTCACACACATCTGACTTGTAAATATCTTTAGCTAATCGCTTATCACTTATTCTGTCCACATCCAACGATCTAAGCATACAGTTTTCTAGCTCAAAATATGTTTGGAAAAAAATATCAGATCCTAAATAAGTTTACTACATAGCATTTCTCAAGCATCTGCCAATTGGAACTTTAACTATGCTCATTAAATGCTCTTTCATTTATTATATCTCTCATAATCTAATAAAAACGCATAGACAAAATTACAAAGCAGTGCAAAATTAGTGGCACAGTGCCAGATCTCTTTCTACGAGTGTTGTAGTAACACATTTCCTGTGCATCACCATAAAACTTTGAAAGAACTTTTTTATATTTTAAATAAACATAAAAAGACGCTAGTATGCATGCACGATGCTTTATTAAATCTACCGTTGTAATTTTCTCGTAAAAAAACAATACGTGGTGACAGTTGACATTTTCGCAATGTTTTTTTTTTGAAGATATTTCACAGCTTGCACAGGAAACGTCTCATCAAAAAGTTCACAATTTTTATTGCTATTTCATCACTAGATGAGAGTGAAAATGTTTTTTATCAAAAATAATGAAGAAGTATTCTGAAAGTTTTGTATTTTTTGTTTGGTTTTAAGTTTTTACGTATGAAGAAAGAAGAGATGGTGCGTTAACCTCAAATAAATTAGAATAAGAGCAAGTCAATGATGATGATGAATAGTATTGCATATTTTATGTTAAAGTTCAGGTCATTGGCACTAATAAAGGCTATAAGGTACTTATGTAGTGTTTGGTAAAACGTAACCCGTAAAATCATACATAAACTTAACCCATAAAACATCCATAAAAAGACTCTTAAAAAACAAATACCACATATTATTATACACCGCAAACAAGTAAGGGTGGGTTACCTAGTCATTTAAAAAATGAGAAAATTAAATATTCATGCTTTACGATGTCCGCCACTGTAACTACAAAACTACTGTTATGAAACCCTCGTCAAACTATATGGAACATATTTCATTGTTTTAAATGGAAATAAATTATATCCTATGAAGCCTACAATCGGTACATGAACTAAATAAAGCTTTAATTTGTATTTGCTACAGTTTTAATCATTTCAGTTTTTATTCGGGTAGTTACGGTTCCTATTTTGGAACTATTGGTTATTTTTAAATCTCTAATATAAACCTTTTTAAATTGTTATGGAGACCCTTTTATTTTTTTTTGCTAACAACTCGCAGCCCCGACGAGGTTATGGAGACGATTTATCATTTGTCCAGAATTTTCGTCACAGGAAGAAGCCGGACAACGGTCAAAAAGACCATGTGCGATAAAAAACACGGGCGATAACCCTACTTGCAGCTGACAATTTTTATTAATTTAATGAAACTTGTATTTTTTTTTTTGATAAATAGGTCATGTCATGCCTATGTCATTTCGTGACATGATTTTAATTTTCCGCCATTACACATACTGTCAACTTTACATGTATTTCAGGGTTAAATCTGATGCTATATCCCAATACAAGTGACAATCTAATTATCTTATATCGGGCACAGTTCCAACTCTTTTTATAAAATTATTTTCCGATAGAATACGAGGGTATTCTAATGGAACACTGCAATTACGCTTAAACCTGGATTTCAAACCCAGTTGCAGATCGCAATAATGTTCACTGTTAAGACCCGATTTGAGTATCCGAAAATTCAAGAAACCGAGGTATTTGAGGTAAATTAGTATAGACAGTAACATAAAATATCCACGTAAGTCCAAAGATACACGAGAGTGTAAAATACACGATTTACAATTTCATTAACGCTGTTCTTTACAAAAAAAAACATAGATTTTGGTCTTCTCTGTTTTTCCATTAATTACTAATAATAATACTAGCAAAATAAATAAATAAGGTAGAGTGTATTATTATGCAAATTAATGTGACAATGGCTTCGAGCGATGTGGCCTCACATCGCTCGAAGAACCGACAACCGATGGGGAAGAATGGTTACTCGATTGGCGACCACGAACCAGAAGACGCAGCATTAGTAGACCTCCTGCCAGGTGGATGCAAGCGGCAGGTTGCCGTTTGTTATGGCGTTCTAAGGGGGGGGGGGAGGCCTTTGATCAACAGTGGACGTCTTCTGGCTGATGATGATGATAACCAATAACCAGTAACTCTTGTAAAAGTCATTTGAATTTTAAATTTCATTGCAGCAACGTGTTTTCTAAATACACTTCTAAAATGGCGACTGAAAACTGTTGCATTCGAGGAAAAGCTTCGATCCTTCATATCTAACACGCTAATCAGTGTTCACTTTGTATAAGAAATTAAGTTCTTAGAATATTTCAAAGTAAACAGCGTGATTATTTTGAACACGTAACAATTTGTTAGCTGGTCAAAGTTGTTACCCTTTACATGCACTGAAGTGTATCTTGTGTAAAAAGTGAAGTATAGTTACTATTGGAATAGTTTTTTTTTATTAATAATATTGTGACACTGCTCTCCGGCCAATCTGGCAAACATATTCGAATAGAATACGATATAATTAACTTATTTTTGTAGCCTAGTTCAGGCAAAAAAGCAACTGTGCTTTATTGTTATTGTTGTTATTTTATTGTAAATGTGGCCCTTGTGATGTGATAACATTATGATTTTAGGAATAAACCCATACCTACAAAAAATACATGGAATTATATAAAAGATCTTAGGTATCTCTTGTCAATGTAACTTACGTAAAAAATACAATATGAGATACTGTATTCTCCAGTGAATATGGACATACCTGAAACAAACAAAAAATATATGGTTGACTTATATGTATATTACTGCGTAAGGACTGGGCGGACGGCATGTTAAAATGACGCCTCGAACGTGGTCCCAATATGGTCTATCCTAAGCCGAAGTGAACTAGTCCACGATCGGCTCTCTTCGGGTGCGGTCGTAAATTTTATTAAAAGCTCTATTTATGTTCTTTATACCTCGAAAATACCACGCCGCTTATACAAGGTTACATTAACGAGCAGACTACATCGATTCTCTGTATGGCGAATGCGTCGAGCAAATGTTCGGACTACCGTATCTTTAGTTTTTATATCAATGGTTAGAACTTACAATACTGAATAAAAAAACTTTTTTAAAATAGCACAAGAAATCCCTCGAAAAGCCTTTTTTGTCCTATAATCCGCTTTCCTTTCAGGTACTTGAATAAATGCAATTGATACCTTACTATTAAATAATCGGTGTAGATAAATTATTATCATTTATCAACAGCGGTACCAATTTAGGACAGTATTGTTAAGTAAACTATATCTGTAAGTGTTTATCAAATTATCTTAACAAGTATTGAGTACCTTTTATCAATTGTAAGTACCACTGTTTTAGGATTAAATAAAAAAGGAAAAAAAAAAATAAAAAAAATGATTCGGAACAACCGTTCGGGACAATCGTCAGGATAAACCTCGCTTGCCCAGGTTGGTCATTGAATGGGTGACCACTCACTACATACCGAGTTTCCTCCTAGCCTCGGGAAGGACGTTAATCTGTTGGTTGACTGTCGTTATATGTAGTCTGTGACCTGAAAGTCTGACAAGCAGTCTTACCAAATGGTATTTATTGCATCTAATTCAAGCCTGCAATGTCATAACCAAATTGGAAACTAGACAAGCTAGGCTGATGATGTGATGGTGATGGGTGATGATGATGTGTGTGTGTGATGTGTAATCACTACATAGTATAAAACAAAGTCGCTGTCGCTGTCTGTCCGTCCCTATGTATGCTTAAATCTTTAAAACTACGCAACGGATTTCGAAGCGGTTTTTTTAATAGATAGAGTGATTCAAGAGGAAGGTTTTAGTATAATAATTTGACCGAGATCCACGCGGGTGAAGCCACGGGCCTCAGCTAGTGATGTATAACTAGAAGCAAACCTGTATTAGATTTTAATAAAGATAATAGTGGAAGGTTATGTGTATGTTTGAACCTTACGTGTAATAATTACTATTTATCATTCGAAGAATAGATATAATGTTGAAAGAAGACTTCATTCCATCAAATAACTTCGTCATATTTTCCTACAGACGAAAGTACGTTTACATCTAACATTATCATAAATCAAACAAATTCCTAACTTAAAAACGTATCATTAGGCTTCATTTTCTTTCAAACGAGTCCCTTTAATTTGTCTCAGACGACATAATGAGATATCTTGTTGAAGCAAATTTATCCTTAACAAAACTAAGTAAAGTCTACTATGAGTTGAAAGCAAATTGAGAGGGCTGTTTGAATAGGACATGATTAGATTATGACAGGCATCGTTGTAATGGTCTGGGAATGAAAGAAAAGACTGCTTGGAGGGTAAATTGTGCAATATTCTCTTTAAAAGGAATAAAGCTCCGTAAAACATTGGACAGTTTTCTCCTAATTCTAGGAATTATCTTTAATTTCAAAGCTCTTTTTGGCAGAATACGTTTAGTCGTTTTTTTGTCTGCAGCTACATTAGGTAGCTTCAAATAAATTTCACAATTCACAAATCTGTCTGTCTCGTTGTTACAAGTGCGACTGCTGAGCATGAGGTCCTTTTTTTTTATGGTGGGTGGAAAATCATCAAATAACTCCTCCCGCTCTTGGGCAGAGCGAGATCCAGTATCAGACTTCTACTGACTAAAAACCACCCATGTTCCTTCTTAGCCCTTCATATCGAGGCCGCGGTATCTCTTGCGAACTACCCGCAGCCCCGACGGGCGGGCATGTGGTCCTTGGTTTGATTCCCAGGTCAGGCAGAGCAAGTGTTATTTGATTGTGCCCTGCTTGGCAATACTCTCCCACGTTTGCGTATGGCTTTTAAATAACTGGCGAAATGCGGGTGTACAGTCAGTGTCCAGCCTTACCTGACCCCTCTTCTTACACCACTTGCCCTCTTCTTCTCCATTCGAGGGGCCACGTAATGCTGGGCGTAGACTATACTATTTAGGTACTATTCTGCCTAATCTACAGGGGCCTCCTATACATCATGAACTATACTTTAATTTAGGAGTATCTCAGAAAAATAAAATAAACAGGAATTACGGATGTGGCGACAGCGACATCTATCGCAACACGTGCTAACTAATTGGCTGATCCTACATCGCGCTATCAACTTTATCCGCGACATTAGCCTATATAGAAAATCCCGACTTACATATGTCGTGCAGTTAGCCCACCAGACACAACACCCGTCAAGTCGGAGGATCCTCCCTATTCTATGGGGGATGAGGAACTTTACACCCTGTTCCGTCACTCCCCCCAAACGTCCATTATCCTCTAATTGACACTATTCTGTAGTTAGTACCGTAAACCTATATTTTTCCTCTTATATAACTAATTCCTGTAATGCCATTTAAATCTGTTAATGAGCGGCCCCCAACCCTCATTAGTAAGAAAATCTTAATCAATAATCTCAAGGAGCTTTTTCCTCAATAAATGTGCAAATTTGCTATGCTCTATATCGTTGTGCGTAATCAAATTAACGTCATATACTTAGATTCATTAGACGCAGAGAACTTATCTTATTTGAGTTTTACTACATCATCATCATCATCACCCTATAATGTTCCCACTGCAGGGACTCAGGTCTCCTCTCTAGGAGAGGGATGGGCTATTGTTCACCACGTGAGTCCAGTGCGGGTTGGCAGATGTCACATGTCTTTGAATTTTTGGTTCTAAGACATGCCGATTTCCTTACGATGTTTTTTTTCACCGTTTTTAAAAGCACCGGTGATGAAATAAATTACAC
This sequence comes from Diarsia brunnea, assembly GCA_949774965.1. Classification (NCBI taxonomy): domain Eukaryota; kingdom Metazoa; phylum Arthropoda; class Insecta; order Lepidoptera; family Noctuidae; genus Diarsia; species Diarsia brunnea. The sequence goes on along the minus strand of OX459000.1, from coordinate 18,231,478 downwards.
AAAGTAATGCGCCTGCCTGGGTTCGAACCCATGACCTCTCCACCACCGTCTCTCCATAAACATAAAAAATAACATATCCCCGATGTATTAGGCAAAGGTGGTACCTAATAGTACACCCATATTTCTACATTCCTCAGTAATAGGGAGCGAGTCTATTGCCATCAACCGGGTACAAATCCAGACTCCCTGGCTGCTACTGAGAAATTCTTGACAGAATAATCCAATATCACTTTGCCCGACCTGGGTATCAAACCCAGAACCTCATGCTCACCCGTCCCAAATGCGACCATAAGACCAACGAGGCAATCTAACTATAAAATAGTAATTCTATTACTGTGGAAAATGGGTATCGATAGTGGTAGTCTTTTGAATTTGATTAACCCTCTTCGTGGAGCTCGTGGCCTCGTGGCTCGTAAGAACTGCCACTCGGGTCGATCTTTGGGTAAAGCTGTGCTTGCCTAGGTCGGTCTGTGGATGGGTGACCACCCAACATACCGAGTTTCCTCCGTGCCTCGGAAAGCAAGTTAAGCTGTTGGTCCCGGCTGCCATATATAGATTTTTGGCAGTCGTTACAGGTAGTCAGTGACCTGAAATTCTGACATCCAGTCTTACCAAAGAGTTCAGTATTACCTAGTATTAACTGGGTTGTGGAGGTCAGATAGGCAGTCGCTCCATGTAAAATACTGGTACTCAGCTGCATCCGGTTAGACTGGAAGCCGACCCCAACATAGTTGGGAAAAGGCTAGACACATGATGATGATTAACCCTCTCCGTGTCCGTGTGATGGATTACGGCTACGGCACACTATACCACGGACAGGACCAGTGTAGTAGCAATTCCTAGAACAAATGATTTAATAAAGAGTTTCTTTAATTAATCAGAAAAACAGTTTGAAATAAACATTGAACCCGTCGGGGCTGCGGGTTTTTCGCAAGAGATACCGCGGCCTCGACATGAAGGGCTAAGAAGGAACATGGGTGGTTTTTAGTCAGTAGAAGTCTGACACTCCCTTTCGCTCTGCCCAAGAGCAGGAGGGGTTATTGTATGGTTTTTTGGATGGTTTGCCAAAAAAAAAAAAACATTGAAAATCTTAAGTTTTAAAACTGACATGGTCACTAACACTATCTACTCAAAACGCGATATTCCGTTCCGTTCGTTTTCGTTTTTTATCCCGTTTTCAGTATTAATAATTTTGAAAATCTTATCTTCACCAAAGAACAAAATAAAGCTTATAAAGATAATAACGTTATCAATTGCTCTGTAGACCATTCCTATTCTTTAATGCTTTTCGAAGAATTTCCATTTTCCTCGCCATTTTCTAACTAAGAATATGGAAAAAAATATTTTTCAGGATATCTGATAAATTATGAAAGATATTCATTTTTGAAATGACAAACTAATATAGACATTACATAAACTCACGCCATATTTCCATGGGTTGCAGACACCACAGAACACCTCTTGCTACGATCCTTGCATACTCCTTTTGCTTCGTCCACGGTCATACATCTGTTCATACACGCACGCTGGTTGTGAGTACTACGCACCTGTCCTTTCTAAATAAACCTCACCACAAGACCACAACACCACCAAAAGGTTTTTCAGAAAACCTTTTACCTGTACCTCAAAAATGAATTATATTTTATAACGAGATGGATATCTAAAAGATTACGAAATATTTGCTCCAAAAACATTCATTTCGTGGTACTGATTTTTCCAAGAATTTCCATCGCAATTTTCCATTTACTTTTTCTACAATGAGTGAAAACAAGCAGCTGAGCTCTTCTCGGAAGAACTAATAGCTATTGTTTTATTTTATGTCTTATTAGCTTTTGCCCGCGGCTTCGCCCGCGTGGATGTCAAAAAACATCGCAATAATCTTTCATCCCCTATTTTAACTCCCTTAAAAACCCCCAATTTCGAAAAAATGAGTACTTATAACCTTTCTCGAGAACTACTCTATTCATGGGTGAAAACAGCATGAAAATCGGTGCAGTAGTTTTTGAGTTTATCGCGAACAAACAGACACAGACGCGGCGGAAGACTTTGTTTTACAATTAGTGATTTTAAGGACAAAAGAAACAAATCAGTATGGTTGCTTAAAGTTAAAATGAACTTTCAGAAGATGGTCCTGAACAGGACATTGATAGTTAGGGAATTTAATTGCTGTTTCCGCTGGGATATCAGCTTTCCCAAGTCCCTGGGTTATGGCTTGAAGCATAAACTGAAGGGGGACTGACGAAAAAGAAGGAGAGAATCTTACAAACATTTTACCAACAGCCTACTCACCGCCACCATCATTCGTATCATGTCCCAGAAGGGAATGTTACCGATAATCTTTCTTAAATTATTTATAAAGACACAGATTTTGTTAAGGGATCTATTCCCATCCAATACCAAGAGCTAATACCATTTGGTATTAGTTTATTTCCGAATTAATTTTCTATTCCCAACGAGTACCACATTTTTTAAAATAAAAAATCTATTACTAACGAATACCAAAACGTGACTTTTTGTACACTCAGCTACACAAATTACATACTATACTATCGTAATTGAATGCTAAAAGTCTAAAACTTTCCAAACTAACAAATAAGTAGTTCAAATAAATCATTTCTCTTTACCTGCGAAAAAGGGTCGACTTTTGTCTATTGTTTTGAAATTCGAAGCAACCAATCAGACTTGAGTGCAAAATAAGTCTTGCTATCAGACAGACAACTCAGTTCAGTACATTTCCGTGCTTGCGGCGGGTAGTGTGCATACTCAGTGATCAATATGTGATTTATATTCCAACCCTAATCTTGATTAAACATTACTTAAAATCACTCAAAGCATTTTAATTTCAGTGAACCTGACTGTACCTAATTTCTTTAAACTTGTTTTGGTATTGGTTTCAAAATGTGGTACTCGTTGGGAATAGAAAATAAATTCGGAAATAAACTAATACCAAATGGTATTTGCTCTTGGTATTGGATGGGAATAGATCTGTTAAGGCTACTGTTGATATTTTGTTGAATAAATAAAGGGAGTAAAAATACCCTTAACAAAGCCGAAAAGTAATAATTTTCCCCGTCATTGCGATCATATTTACTTTCTGGACCATACCTGGGAACCTTCTGGTTATGGAGATATTCGGGCATTCGGCGGCGTGTGATTCGGCGTGGTGGCTTTCGGGATGACGTATTGCACTCGTAGTTTAGTTTAGTTTTATGAATTGTTCTTCTGACATTCAAAAGTACCAGTAATGGTTTAATTGAAATAAATGCTTTGACTTTGACTTTGGAAAATTGGTGGTCAAAGTTTTGGATTTTTCAGAAATATTTTTAAGGTATTACTTTTACTTTAATATCTTCATGACTCGTTTAGTAATTATTCAAAACATCCAGCACACTGCTTTGAGTGTGCTAGATTGAGTTTTACTGTAAAATGTGATTTATAATTGATAATAATTTTTTGCATAGGGTTAAATAGTTTAACGTTGACGGTTTCGTAAAGGGTTCATTTACACTGTACAGGATTTAAGAAGTTACTTGGGTAAGGCAAGCAACAATGAACAAAGATGCAGTCAAAGTAGAACCTTGTGCTACCAAATCGGACACCAACTCCCAGAGGCATAAACCTTATTAAAATCAGTTCAACCATCTAGATAGACAACCAACTGTTTATCTAAACACTAGTTCAAGCTAAACCGCATGATGTAAATAAATGTCGGACTGAAATCGGTTTTTGTGTTTACCGAGATCATAAATGTATGATGCCGTTCTAAATATGGAACAGTGGATTCAAATATTAGTATTATACAAGGTTTGAGAACTGAGACGTCAAAGGAAGGAATTAATATTGTTGATTTAATAAGTGTGTGTGTGTTAGAGGTTGGAAGACCAAACAAAAGAGATATGGATTGTGTGAGAAATGGTATGCACGAAAAAGGAGTAAATGATAGCGAGGCGATTGACAGGGAAGTACGGAAGCAACATGCTGCGCCGACCCCAAATAACATGGGACAACGGCAGGAAGATGATGATGGAATTGCGAGGTTGTTAAAGTGGAGATGCAAGACGAGCATGAATCTAAAGAAGCAGAGAGTAGAAAAGACTAGCAGTAAATATTATCAGGTTAAACAAGAAGGAAATAATTTTAATTAAAATACAGAGAACGTTGTAACTTCAATACGTTCGGAGCAACTGGTAATCATTGACGCGATCGTCAAAAGAACAGAACAGTAAAGAGAGGCAGATGGTTGCAATGTTGTATAAAAAGTTATTTTATGAATTAAAGAGGAAGGTAATGGTGAGTTGAAAAAATTTGGAGCAGAAGACGTCATTAACGAGAATCTAAGACAAAGAGAAAGAATTAGATTTAGGTAGGTACAGGTAAGAAGAAATACTGTTTTAGTACACCCGGCAACCAATAGGAACCAAACCCAGTTTATACGGATCTCTCATTCTACGCGAAATCTATACAGAGCAAGGTCATGTTATACTGGAAATTATAGCTGGATAAGAAATAAGTAAATATAGCGGTATGATCACTGCAGGAAGATTTGTTGCAAAATAATAGACGAAGCTTATTCAAACAAAATGAAGGCAAAGGAATGTTATTGCATTTACTAGAAGTGACGTCATAGCGTCGTCATTCATACCACATGAAGTAAACTATTTAGTAGGTATGGTTCCAAGTCCAATGGCTAGATATATTGCGGTGATCTATTTGTTCGTCGTCAACGGCTTTGTATTCGTCGAATAATGCGTAAGCAAACGAACTGGTCTTATAAAAACTAGTATGTTTTGATAGACGTACGCCATTCATAGAATTTGCAAACCGTTTTTATTAATGTAGCAAAAAAGAGCCAACGGCTATTGTGTATGGATCACACTGTGTAGTTTTGACAGCACGTCACAATTTTATCGGCTGGCTCCAATTGATGACTCCAACTGATCAGCAATATTTGTCTCACTGAAAGTTTATAAACTACCAGTTCTTTTTATAAAGGGAGGGTTGTGAGGAGCTCGTGGCTTAATAAAAACTGGCACTCGGATCGATCTTTAGGTTAAGCTGCGCTTGCCTAGGTTGGTCTGTGGATGGGTGACCGCTCATTACATACCAAGTTTCCTCTGTGCCTCAGAAAGCACGTTAAGCTGTTGGTCCCGGCTGTCATATATCTTTGGCAGTCGTTACAGGTAGCCAGTGACCTTAAAGTCTGAAAACCAGTCTTCCCAAAGGGTATTACCTAGTGTTAACTGGGTTGTGGAGGTCAGATAGGCAGTCGCTCCATGTAAAATACTGGTATTCAGCTGAATCCGGTTAGACTTTCCAGTCTGACCGACCCCAACATAGTTAGGAAAAGGCTGGGCAGATGATGATGTCAACATCTTTGTGTTTTTTAAGACCTGGCTAGATGGTGCTTCTAATGAGTAGGTACCTATAGCAATTTTCAGACTATGATGGATGACTTATTTATAGATGTTTCGGTACACTTTTCTTTACACTACGTTCTTTCTAAACCTTCAAAAAACAATAGCTGATGACGAAGATATTTTTAATGTAGACAGAAAAGAAATAAAAAATAATTAAAAGTCTCACACAGTACAAAACAAAATAGTGTAAAAAAACTTGAGAGGTGTCAAGGAACACCCGGATGGAACGAAGTTATTGTTATTATTTTTTATTTAGTTAAAAAAATAAAAAAAAATAATTTAGAAATGAAAATATCTGGCTTGCTTTCTATAAGAGAGAGAGAGACAGACAGAGAAACATGCGACGCCGCACAGCTTACAATAGCTTACTATAGCAAAAAGTGTCGTGACAACTTTTCGTAAGATTTTTTTCCGTCTAGCCCCCTTTTACAACGCGCGATAAGGAACACTTCGTTCCAATAAAAGAAAATATTTAAAAAGTAAAGACAAGAAAAGTTTGAAAAATAAAGACATGTATTAAAAAAAATGTCCCGTACGAGGCCAAAAAACTTTATCTCAGCATGGTGCAGAAAATCGCAGTCTTTTACCACTTAGATCAAATCTGAACCCGCAGAGAGTAATTATTAAAGAAGTTCGTATAGACGTGAAAGGTAGCCGTCTTCAATTAAAAGTTCAGCTTCATCTGGAGCAGCTTCATTTTTCCTAAGATCTCTCAGAAAAAATATGAATTTACAGACACGTGCCTAAGTCAAATTTAGATGATTTTCTGTTGGTCTTGGAACCTAAGAGGTCTATAAACCACTACTGTACATACATGAAGTTTAAATGAATAGATAGTTGGTAACCGTAAACAATATTTAAGTTATTATTATTTTTGTACCCGAAAAAATAAAAAAAACGATGAAAGAAAAATATGTAAATGGTAGGGTGGCGGTTGACAAAGGAGAATGGGAGAAAAAAAAAACGTGTTGGGCCGACCCCAAGCAACAAGGGGTAAGGGCAGGAAAATGAAGACCCTAAAACAAAGTTATTCTACAGGTTAAATATTAGAGAATGCCTTGAAGCATTAATTCTACCTTTGTAAATACGCTACCAACCATAAAGTTAAAATAAATAAAAAAACATTAAAAACAGGTCATTATGCCGAAAATTCATGAAAAAATCCAGTAACAAAACGGTACTTTCAAAAAACATTTTTCATTTCGGCGAATAAACTCAGTATTGACGTGAAAATCTGTAACACGACGCCCTGACGTCAACACTTCGTGACGTCATGAATAATGATACTATAAGGTGTGACGTATTACGTGAGAGCAGGAAGGGTTTTGAACGAAAGATTTATTTAATGTGAAATTAAACTGGGTATTTTTGATTTGTATATTTTCATAATTGTGGATTTAGCTGGTCACGGTATTATTGCAAAAAGTATACATACAAATGTATACTTTTTGTTATTACGACTTAGGAACTTTTAGTTTTATTATATTGCGAGCAGCGGTGACCCAATGTTAGCGGCCTCGACTTAGAAGTCGTAAGTCGTGGGTTCGAACCTATGCAGCCACATTACTTTGCGTAATTTATTTCATCATCACTGCTCTCAAAACGGTAAAGGAAAATATCGTGAGAAAAACGGCATATCCTTTTTTTTTTTTGGCGGGTGGAAATCATCGAATAACCCCTCCCGCTCTTGGGCAGAGCGAAAGGGAGTGTCAGACTTCTACTGACTAAAAACCACCCATGTTCCTTCTTAGACCTTCATGTCTAGGCCGCGGTATCTTTTGCGAACAATCCGCAGCCCCGACGGGCGTCGGCCCTTGCGGGCCCCTTCCATGTTGCTGACATCTCTTTGAGGCGCGCGTGGAACACGAACGCGTCGTCGGACGGACGGCAAGCTAGCCCATTACTCACCGTCCACAGGCCCGCGTCTACGGTGGCCGGAAGCCGACACGTGGCCAAACGGCATGTCCTAGAACTAATAATTCGAAGGCAAGTAACATCTAAGAATCCGCACTGAGTTCGGGTGGCTAATAACATTTCATTTCAAAAAGGAGGGCTGCGAAAATTATAGGCTGATTATATAAATTCAATATCTTTAATTAGAAAGCTGTAAACGGTAAAGCCAGAAAAAAGACAATTAGAAACAAAAAACCAACAAACCATCATACATTATCCTCTCCTGAGAAAACTATTCAAATAACCAACGTTTTATCAGAACGAAGCAAGCTGTTTCATACTCAGGCAATAAAAACTAACTTCTGCTCTCCGTTTAGATAACAATTTCATTTGCAGTAGCTTAGGTCGGCTAATTTGAATTGTATTATGTTTTTAACAGAACAAGGGTTAGCTACAGATTTTATAAGCACGTTTAATTATAGGATAAAAGTGGAAAGGTTTTCAAGAAAGAATTTTAAAATGTCCATGTTAGATTTTGTTGCGATGTTGGGTTTAACAAAGTTCCTGCCGAGGTGCGGGACTTTTCGAAATACCGCAGCCCTAAAACACAAAAGCCTAAGAAGGAACATGGGTGCGTTTATTCAGAACAAGTCTGACACTCCTATCCGCTCTGTCCAGAGCGGGAGGGCTCATGTGATGATATCCCACCCGAAAAAAAAAGTGTTTAACAAAGTTAGGAATGAAGTCCAGCTAATTATGAAATGATCAACCTAGGTCAGCGCGGCTTAACGTGAAGATCGATCCGAGCAGGTGTTATTATTTAGCCTTTTTTTTGGGGGGGGGGGGGGTGGGAAATCATCAAATAACCCCTCCCGCTCTTGGGCAGAGCGAAAGGGAGTGTCAGACTTCTACTGACTAAAAACCACCCATGTTCCTTCTTAGCCCTTCATGTCGAGGCCGCGGTATCTCTTGCGAACAACCCGCAGCCCCGACGGGACCCGCAGCTACGACGGCGAGTGGGGTTAGCTGACAATCCAGGTGTTTTCAACGAATGGAATGATTTATTTTATTTTATTAGGCACTTGATAACGTTACCTTTTTATAATTCATACGATGTTCTTAAGCCTTTTATAAATGGCCTAACGGTACCTCTTTATAGCGGATCGAATTTATTCATCCCCTAAGAGAGGTACTTTTAATATAATGTCTACTTTTGTGCGATAATTCTTCTTCTTTTGATAACATCACGCCTGTAATTCCCGAAGGGTTGGGCAGTAGCGCACCTAATTAGTACGTCCCGTTTCACCAGTAATGTTTAATTCCCATGTAATATGAGGCGAGCCTATTGCCATCAACCAGCAACAAATCCAGACTCCGAGGCTGCTACTAAAAAAATCCTAATAGAAGAAACGGCACGGTTGGCGGAGTGGCTGAGCGATTGTACTGCTGCACTGCGTGTCGCGGGTTCGATCCCCGCACGGAACAAATATTTGTATGGCCTACAGATCGTTGTTTCGGGTCTGGGTGTGTTTGTGTATGTGAGTTTATATGTTTGTAAACGCACCCACGATACAGGACAAATTCCTAGTGTGGGGAAATGTTTTCGTAAAAAAAGAAAGAAAAAGAAAAGAAAGAATAACGCTATGCCCGACTCGGGAATCGAACCCAGGCCACATGCTCAACAGTCACACTTGTAACATTTTCGTTAAGCTGTATCAATGGCATTCAATAACGATAGTATTACACTGTCATCATCATCATCATCATTTCAGCTAAAAGACGTCCACTGCTGGACATAGGCCTCCCCCAGATGTCGTCGTCGCCACATTGACCGGTTCTGTGCGTCTCTCATCCAGCATTACATTGATCATGCCTAATGCCGTCAAAGCAAGATAAGCTACTGACCACTTTCTGTATACCGTACATCGGTATTTTGAACTTCGGAGTAACGTAATACAGTCCTCCTAATTATGTGCATTGAGATTGCCAATCCAACTGTCATAACGTGCCAGGCACAGACCTTGTCAATCTATTGGAAGACATTCAATATTCTGCAATGGACGTGCCTATTATTAATGGAGATACTATTATCTTATGAACCGGTACAATAACTACCATTGTTAGGAAAAACGATAATGGAAAAATATTTAATTAGAACCGGAAATCGGTATTATAAAACAAGAGCAGGAAAATGTTTACTATTTCTCCAAGGGAAGGAATAATTTTATACCCAACAATTTCTATGTTGAGTACCTATTGTATAAATAAACTAAGTAATTATTTTCCTCGACTCTTTTCGCAGATATTGGCGAAAAACAGCACTGGTAAGGGATTAGTGGAACGAGGGTAGGGAAACCTTTACCCTGCAGAGGGACACAAATGGCTTATAACAATAGCAGTATTTCGCTAATAGGGTAAATGACAAAAAAAAAACCGGCCAAGTGCGAGTCAGACTCGCGCACCGAGGGTTCCGTACAAACCTGTAGGTATATAAGTAAAAGTTATGGTATTTTTATTGCTAAATGAAATCCATAACATAACAATGTGGAAAGCTGACGGTACCTTGTCAATACATATATGAAAACATTATGTATGTTCGGAAAAATCTTCATCTCTTTAAGAAGAGAAGTGATAGACATAATTTTAATACTAGAAATAGGCACAATTTGGATCAATCTCGGTTTAGATTGGCTAAGGTACGAAATTCTTTTATGGGGAATTGTGTAAAATTTTATAATAAAATACCACTGCGGATTCTACAACTGAACGAGACAAAATTTAAAACATGCATAAAACGCACACTATGTAGACAAGCATATTATAAATTAGAGGATTATATCCTTGATAAAAAAGCTTGGCTTAATGCTGGTCCTGCTCCACAGTCACAGCCACTTGGGTCCACTAATTAGTTTTCTTTTATTTTATATTTGGAAGATATGCTCTCCCTTTTATTTTTATAAACATGGTTTTTTTTTTTTTTTTTTTTTAAATCGTATTTTTTTTTTTTTTGGAGTCGCATAACAACGTTTGCTGGGTCAGCAAGTCTAATATATAAAATTCTCGTGTTGCGGTGTTTGTTTCCAAACTCCTCCGAAACGGCTGAACCGATTTGCATGAAATTTTGTGTGCATATCGGGTAGGTCTGAGAATCGGCCAACATCTGTTTTTTTTTTTTAATCGCTGAACAACGTTTGCTGGGTCAGCTAGTAAGTTTATGATTATTAAAAAAAATATACTATGTGATGTAACTAAAAATTTAAGATTTTCGGAATTTTTCCTATATGTGTACTTTATAACGTTGCTTCATGCCAAATTTCAAGATTCCAGGTCGTCTGGAAGTATCCTTTAGGTTTTGATTCCCTTGCGAGTAGTTGCGAGTTTCAAAATATGAGGCTTTAATTGCTGTATCTTTTGATTGCGTTGACGTAGAAGTTTGATTTTGTTACAGCTTAAAGATATTATAGACTTGAGTATTTGTTAAGAGTTTCAATATAATACCACTACGCGTTCATGAGTAAAGGGGTAATAAGTTTAAAATTATTAAAAATATTTTTATTATATGATGTAACTAAAAATTTATGCTTTTCGCAATTTTTCCTTTATCTGTGTTATAAGACGTTGCTTCGTACCAAATTTCAAGATTCTGAGTTCACGGGAAGTACCCTGTAGGTTTTGATTCCCTTGCGAGTAGTGGCGAGTTTCAAAATATGCGGTTTTAATTCCTGTTTCTTTTGATTGCGTTGACATAGAAGTTTGATTTTGTTACAGCTTAAAGGTATTATAGATTTGAGTATTTGATATGAATTTCAATATAATACCACTACGCGTTCATGAGGAAAGGGGTAGTAAGTTTAAAATTATTAAAAATATTTTTATTATATGATATAACTAAAAATGTATACTTTTCGCAATTTTTCCTATATCTCTGCTATAAGACGTTGCTTCATACCAAATTTCAAGATTCTGAGTTCACGGGAAGTACCCTGTAGGTTTTGATTCCCTTGCGAGTGTCGAAAATTTGCGGCATAAACGGGAGTATCTTTTGATCGCGTTGACTTAGAAGTTTGATTTTTTCACAGCTCCAAGAGACCATAGACTTGAGTATTTGATATGAATTTCAGCTTGATACCTCCTCGCGTTCCTGAGAAAAAAGGTCTTGACAGACAGACAGACAGACAGACGGACAACAAAGTGATCCTATAAGGGTTCCGTTTTTACCTTTTGAGGTACGGAACCCTAAAAATAGTCCGTCAGATAGGTTTCCAAAAAAAATTGGACACGTATTTTTTCATTTTTCTCGTACAATATAAATGAAGACAATACAGTGCTTCGAAAAGTCGCGCGACGTCACAGTTTGGTACATTTTTTACCAGAAAGTGACGTCACCAGCCCCCACTCACGATCTTTGACACGTTTTATCTTCGTCAATTTTTATTAATTTGATAAAACAAAAAACACGTATCCAATATTTTTCGATAATTAGAGTCGGGTTCCACCGAAGAAAAAACGAGACGAGGCAATGATAGGAGATGTCTTAGACCACTAATCGAATTTCCTTGTTTATACCTTCACGTCTCCGTTTAGTTTTACTGGAAGCGGTTGACCAGAAATAAAAGACCACAAAAACACTTAATCCAGGTTTAGGTCTATTTAGACCGCGGTCCTGTGGACGGTGAGTAATGGGCTAGCTGACCATCCTCCCGTCCTATGACGATGACAGGCCGTGTCGATGGCACGTTCGTGTTCCACGCGCACCTCAAAGAGATGTCAGGAACATTGCCTGCAAGGGCGGACGCTTACCGGGGCTGCGGGTTGTTCGAAAGACACAAAGGGCTAAAAAGGAACATGGATGGTTTTTAGTCAGTAGATGTCTGACACTCCCTTCCGCTCCGCCCAGAGTGGGAAGAGTCATGAATTGGTGATTTCCCACCCTCCAAAAACAAGGTCTATTTAGACTGCACATAAGGCTATTTTGTGTCGGTTTTCACACAGTCTACGGTTCCGCAGTGGCTGAAGGCACACACTCAAACGATCAAACCATTGCATACATTTCCTTATCTCCATAATAAGAAGCCATGAAAATAATATCCATCATCATTCATACAATAACATAATCATTCAGACGATATACGAAGGAGAGTGGTGCTATCACAATCGTAAACATTACACTCAAGAGGGAGATAGAGCGATATCGTTATATAGAAAAGCACAAGAGGGTACAGGACAAAAAACCCATGGAGTTTATTACACGAAACGAAGTTATGGTAATAAGGGCGATTTACAACGTGGATGCACGTTTTTTTATGGCGTTCACCCTATTGTTTTGAAAACGAAATTATTTTTGCCAGATTCCCCCTTATTTTTGCCCCTACTTTTTGTGAATTTCTCTTGGGAAAGTTTTCCGAGACGATAGTTTTTTATTTGGTGCTGCTTGAGTTCTGAGATTTTTATTGAAAGTAGAGCTTGAATAAAAAAAAAGCTAAAAAGCTGGGAACTTGTGTTTACGAACTTAAATGAATGGTGTCAAATACTAAAATGATTTGATTTAAAGTAACTAAGGGGTAATTTGTACTTCTTCTTAGCGTGTCGATGGCAAATTTCTATACGATCAAATCGTTTTGGCCCAAAATTCAGCTATGCAGACTTCACTCGCTGATGCAGTCATAAGGTCGTCAAGTGTGCAGGTGTCAGGGCATGCAGCGCAAGATGGAAGGTTGGACATTATCTGTGGAGATAACGCCGCATACACACTTGAGGTCTGAGCCGTCAGGGCCTGTGGACGGTGAGTGATGGGTAAGCTCGCCGTCCGTCCGTCTTATGATGACGACAGGCCGTGTCGACGGCGCGTTCGTGTTCCACGCGCGCCTCAAAGAGATGTCAGCAACATGGAAGGGGCCCGCAAGGGCCAACGCCTGTCGAGGCTGCGGGTTGTCCGCAAGGGATACCGAGGCCTCGACATGAAGGGCGAAGAAGGAACATGGGTGGTTTTTAGTCAGTAGAAGTCTGACACTCCCTTTCGCTCTGCCCAAGAGCGGGAGGGGTTATTTGATGATTTCCCACCCCCCAAAAAAAAAAAAAAAAAAAGGTCTGAGCCGTCAATGAACCCCCATCTGAAGAGATTATCTTTGCTACGGTCGACCTGGGTTCGGAGTCTATTTAGAGATTTCCAAGTCGGCCACGGCAAAGCATGTCCAGGTGGAAGGCTTTCAGACGGCTTGATGAAGCCTTCGGGGGGCTTGAGCAGCTCCCGCCAGAGTTCGCATCTTGCAGAGGAGGCATTTCTATTCGCTGTAACAACGTTTATATCTGAAAATAATTGTAGCATTAAGATGGAAAAGAGCCAAAAAATAGGACTAAACTATTGCCGTCGTGCTCCGTCAAGCTTGCCCCTGTGGAGTGCCGTGGGGCCAGCTGCAGCTCAGACCGATTATATCATAAAAATTTGACGAGAACGACGTTACGTATTCCCCTTTTTTTTTCTCGAAAACTGAGCCGATTCAATTATTTTCTCATTAATAAGAAAGACTTTTAAGATCCTGTCAATTTCTTTTGTGTTAATAACATTTTATATTTGCATTTATTATCATTTTTGGAGGGTTATATTTTATTTACTTATTAGTTGTTGAAAAAAAGGGAACGTGTTTACAGTAGACCTCGTTTTTCTGTCGAAAAAAAAAATATTATCATAAAAAAATAGTATATTATGCAACTAGTGAATAAAGAACGGATTTAAAGCGAGGGCCGTCGGTAGATGAGTCACGAGCAAGTGAAGGATTCTAATGATTGAATCACGAACGTAGCGAGTGATTCAACTGTTAGAATCCTGAACGACGCGAGTGATTCATGGCCCTCGATATAAATTCGTACTTTATTCAGGAGTTGCATACTATACTTTATATCATGACTACGAGAAAAGACATAATTTAAGCGAAAATAGAAATATAATCAAGAAATAAGAATTGTTACATGAATTAATTAATAATTGAAATGGACATTAAAATTAGAGCAATGACTGAAATTAAGCGTAATTTTCTTATTATTATCATTAGGGTGGTCAACTTGTGAAACAATATTTATTAATCTAATGCCAAACTCCTTGTCGCAAATATCGACCAATCAAATCTCGAGAATTTATTTGCACCAAAGAGTTTTGAATTTCGAATCTTAGCGCAAGGAGTTTGTGTAAGCATTGAAATAGAGACCGGATATATTTTTGTGTTCCAAATTCAAACACCAAAATAGTGAATAAAAACAAAACAGTGAATAAAAGGCCTTTTTATTCACTGTTTTGCGTGAATAAAATAAGCTTTTTAGAGTAGGTATGGTATAAAAATCTAATTAGTCCGTCTGTTAGATTATCGAAAATAGGTATTTAACCTAGGTGTTCTTTGTTTTATCAAATTAATAAAAAGTGACGAAAATAAAACGTGTCAAAGGTCATGAGTGGGGGCTTGTGACGTCACTTTCTGGGTAAAAAAGTACTAAACTTGTGACGTCACACGACTTGACATTTGACTTTTCGAACCACTAGCTGTATCGTCTTCATCTTTTGTTTACGTGAAAAAAGAAAAAATATGTGCCAATTATTTTTTGGAAATCTATCTGACGGACTAATTAGATTTTTTTGTTGAAATACCCTATTGGTCTAGACTTCTAGAGGCATTATTCAGAAAGAAAAATAAGGGAATACATTTAATTTTGTATAAAGAATCCCAGCCCCTCTTCCCTGTTCAGAAGTATAGTATTACAAATATTAAGATCCTAACGGCTATTTATGTAAGTGCAAAACGTTGTAAGTGCTTAAAATAGCCAGTTAACCCGAAACCTATTCCAGGCTAAGAATAGCCTCCCATCCGACCTTTGCACTACCTGATGGATGGATTTGATTAAAACGAAAGTACAAAATGGCGCTGGAATACAACGAAATGTGGAGCGTAGGTGTTAACTATTCTGCCAGGGTTGCGGAATTTGTTCGAAACAGTCACCGCGGCATAAGAACGCAAAGGGCATTAAGAGAAACACGGATAGATTTTAATTAGTAATAACTGGCATTCCCGTCTGCTCCGCCCAGAGCGAGAGGAGTAATTAAATGATTTTCCATACTTCAAAAAAAGTGACTATTTTTTTAAATTTTTTGCGAACTACAAACTCAAACTCAAACTCAAACTCAAAGCATTTATTTCAATTAAACCATTACAGGCATTTTTGAATGTCAGAAGAACAATTCATAAAACAAAACTAAACTACGAGTGCAATACGTCATCCCGAAAGCCACCACGCCGAGCCACACGCCGCCGAATGCCCGCAACAACGAACACTACGAGCACGAAAGCATGCAGCGACGCACACCGCAACAACGAATGCACGAGACTCCAAATCACGGAACAACGAATGCACGCCGCAACGCGCAACCGCCGCCCCGCGACCCGGAGCCCCGCGCACCCATCGCCACGGCACGCGCCGCCGCGCACCCCCGCACCCACAGCACTCGCCGCCGCAGACATCCGGCGACGCGCAACCCGACGCAGCAACCCCCGGGACGACGCATTGCACTCCTAAGCTACAGTCACAGTCACAAGGCATAATAACTTGTGAAAGTACTGTAGTTGCCCATTCCCTAACGTAGATCACTATGGAGAAGAACGGGCAAGAAACTCCATGGACACTCTTTTAAACCAGAATATTTTTACAAAAAATCTTGGTACATTACATCATTCATGTTGAGATGGTATAATATGTGAGAACTATGTAGCAAGACGTGCAAGTTAAGAGCGTCCGGAGTAAAAAGATATAATAAACAAATAAAAAAAATAAAAAAATATTTATATATAAACCATGGCAACTAAGATATGACCAGTCTCCACTGACAGCGCCCGTTCACGAACATGACGCATGGATCAGCACCATTCAACTCAACCATTTTGAAGGGAACTAAATGATCCGACACACGCGCCACCATCAGCGAGACATTTGAGTGAGCATGACATTCTCTCAGCCGCCAGGGCAACGTCACTAAAATGTAACTAAATGTAAAAAGTGGCTTTATAGTACATAGTACTCACACATGTGCCATGCAATTATATAATATTAAGAAATTGAATCTATACAATGCAAAGATACTTTTACAATCTTCTGCAGCCTTTACAATAACTTCACATGTTTTTTATACAGGATTTAAAATTGCGTCTCATTCAGTTGAAGAATGTGAGGGGGTATTTTATCGAAACATTTTAAACAGTACCCCATGAAAGGTGAGTCTACTTTAGCTAGCCTGAATGTTGAGATCTTACATATATGTGAGAACGATGTAAAAATACGTGCAAGTTAAAAGCGTCCAGAATAAACGATACAATAAACCAATAAAAATATAACATGGCAACTAAGAGATGACCAGTCTCTACTGACAGCGCCCGTTCACGAACATGACGCATGGATCAGCACCATTCAGCTCAACCATTTTGAAGGGAGCTAAATGATCCGACACACGCGCCACCATCAGCGAGACATTTGAGTGAGCATGACATTCTCTCAGCCACTAGATCAAAGTCACTAAAAAATAACTAAATGTAAAGTGGATTTATGGTACATAGTACTCACACATGTGCAATGCAATCGTACAATATTAAGATATTGAATCAGCTTCTACAATAACTTCACATGATAAGTAATCGATTTATTTGCCCTATGGTTGTGGAGCAGGACCAGCATTGAGCCAAGCATTTTTATCATCAATGTAATCCCCCAACTTATAGTATGCTTGCCTACATAGTGTGCGTTTTATACAAGATTTGAATTTCGTCTCATTCAGTTGAAGAATGTTAGGGGGTATTTTATTGTAACATTTTAAACAGTACCCCATGAAAGATGAGTCTACTTTAGCTAGCCTGAAACCTGGCTGAACTAGTTGGTCCCTATTTCTCGTATTATAGTGGTGTCTATCCCCTCTTTTGCTAAATAAATGTATATTTTTCCTAACGTACATGATGTTTTCATAGATGTATTGACAAGGTACTGTCATGATGTTAATTTCCTTAAACAGCTCTCTCAGAGAATCGCACCTACTGCAATAGTACTGAAAAGGACCAGGATCAGGATTGTAATGGGAATTTATATTTCCTCACATGTATGCAAAAAGCACGCAGCGAATGGCAACCCCGACGACGAGTTCGATGAACTCTGTAACTTGGCAGGAAGTGAAAATTTGATTTCACGCATCGCGTCGTTCGTTAGAGTATTCCAATATCCACAGTATTCCAACATCCAGTATGTTATACTGAATTCATTCCATCAGTCCATGGAGGGTCCCTTACACCCTGTCATCATCATCATCTGCCTAGCCTTTTTTCAACTATGTTAAGGTCGGCTTCCAGTCTAACCAGATGCAGCTGAATACCAGTATTTAACATGAAGTGGCTGCCTATCTGACCTCCACAACCCAGTTAATACTGGATAATACGATACTCTTTGGTAAGACTGGTTGTCAAACTTTCAGGTTTACTCACTAGCTGTAACGACTGCCAAAGATCTATATATGGCAGCCGGGACTAACAGCTTAACGTGCTTTCCGAGGCACGGAGAAAACTCGGTATGTCGGGCGGTCACCTATCCACAGACCGACCTAGGCAAGCACAGCTTTACCTGAAGAGCGACTCGAGTGGCAGTTCTTATTAGGCCACGAGCTCCCTTACACCCTGTAATACCCTTTTCAGTAACCCAGCTACCATAGCAAGTATTCCCTATCATCTCAAAGCAAGATGTACAGGTAAACATAACCTATTTTTGAGTTACAATGTCCGCAGCATTGTAAATCATTGTTTGTTATTACTCGTCTAACTCATAAATAGCTGTAAAAGCTATAACGTTCGTTTGTTCGTGCGCTCGTAAAGCAATGGCTTACGTTACTGTGATGTGGTGAGGTGAGAAATTGTATCTAGGTCAGTGCGAAGGTGTCAGCTTTTTTTTGGCAAACAAATTGTAACTTTTGTTTTACAAGAAAATGGAAATAAAATGTTGTTTTGCAGTTTTAAAGTTTTAGCCAGTAATATAAGATTGTGTTGAACAGAATGTTGGGCCACAAAAGGGATGAATGAAAGGCATTTGTGTGTGACTGATACGATAATGCTAAAGGGGATGTGTGGTGTTACGCGAATGGATTTAATAGGACATGAGTTTAAACGAGGAAGTCTGAAAGTGGCGCCGGTGACTGAATAGTTGTGTAGAAAGCGGTTGGCTTGGAATGGGAATATGATCAGAAAAATGTCGTGAGTAAAGTTTTGAGTAGATTATGAAGACCCAAAAAACGATGGATGTATTGTATGATGGATGATGGTAAGAACGGAAGTGAATGATGAGCTTCAAAATACCTAATACAGGAGTATGGAAAAATAAACCAAGAGAGAAACTTAAAGTCACGCAACAAGTCATGGAGAGAGCTATGCTCGGAGTTTCTTTGCAAGATAAAATCCGGTATGAGGAAATTCGGCGAAGCAACAGCGGCGAAGCAACAAAGACCGGCAAAAAAAGTAAAAGGCACCACAATCGAGCTGAGAATAAAGAAAAAAATCACCACAATCAAAAAAAGCAATACTCTTAAAAATCAACTTGAAAAAACTCTCTCCCGGATCAACCTGGTAGATACAGAAACATCTACAAGTATAAGAAATCCTATTGAAAGTAATTCGAATGTTACTAACTTTCTCCGGTTTTTTCGTAAAGCCGACATTTTCCGATATCTCTAGGGATACATTTTTTTGAAGTCGAAGTCGAATCCTGTTTCCAAAGCCTTTGTGGTCTCAAGATGTCAATACACTGTTCCGGTAAATCCTTTAATTCTACGGCGTGATGTTTTTTGCTTTGATCAGAATCGAAGGTAAACTTTGTTATATGTCTGTAAGAAAATTGTAAGTTTTGTTGAGATTTTTATGGACGTGGGCGTTTTGTAAGTAGTTTTTTTTCTATTCTTAGTACCTACCTACCTATTGATCAGAAACATTAAAGGCTTTAAACATGGAAGGTTACTTTAGTCGTATATGCTGGTTACATCATACGTCACTAATCCATCTTGGAAAATAATCTGTTCACCGGTCATCATCTGCCTAACCTCTTCCCAACTATAGTTTAATTTATTTTAACATTTTATATTGTTATTTTTGTGTCTTTTAGCATCGTATTGGCTGTATGGTCTGTAATCTTGCTATAATTAGTGCTAAATAAATAAATAAATGTTGGGGACGCAGCTAAACTTAAACTAAAACGAACGAACAACACTTCTCTTTCCAGCCATTGGACGCAACTCGATCACAGCTCTCAGCCTTCACCGCGCCTTGCTAGGTGTCTTGGCCAATTCCAATTTAATGCAGCTGAATAACTGATAATTCTAAAACTACGTTTATCAGAGTCTTCACGATCTTTAAACAAGAATCTCACAGCACAAAAACAAAGCGCATTCCTCTTTCTCAATTCCCTGCAACCCAGATTAAACAAAGTTAAAGAAACACTAAAACACCACATTAGGGGTAACTGAAAATGCGAGTCAGAAATACAAACAGCGAGACAAAATATAGGATTCCACAAACAAGCTTTGTAGCTAATCTCCTTAATGCAAATGCTTTTATAGCAGAATGTGAAGCTCTCTTGTGCACTGGTTTATTATGAGACATAACATCACGCCTGCAATCCCTGTAAAGTTAGACAGAGGTGTATCTATCAGTACACCCACATTTCGCCGGTTATGTTTAAGTCCCATGTAATAAGGGGCGAGCCTATTGCTATCCGGGCAAGAAATTCCTGATGGAAAACTCAATAACAATATGCTAGACCCGCGAATTGAACCCAGTATCTCATGCGCAGCAGTCGCATTTGTGACCACTAGACCAACGAGGCAGACACTAGACCAACGCGGGAGTAAAATTATGAGATATTCAGACTAATATTTCTTATAAATGCGTAAGTAACCTTGTCCTATCTATCTGCTACCTTTTTACGCGTTATTGGCTGGACGAGCTATGACGAGAAATTCGGCGAAGCAACCCCTGTTGCTTCGCCGAATTTCCTCATTCACCGACCGTCATAGCTCTCAGAATATGCAAGTTAAAGTGGCAATGGGCAGGCCACATCGCTCGAAGAATTGGCAACCGATGGGGATGAGTGATGACCACGAACTGGAAGATGCAGCGTTGGTAGACCTTCCACCAAGTGAATCAACGCAACGGTGCAAGCAGTAGGTTGCCGTTAGTAATGGTGTTCTATGGGAGACGCCTTTGTTCATCAGTGGTCGTCTTCTGGCTGATGATGATGATGATGGAATAAGAAAACATGTTGCGGTCCCAAATAAATTAGGATAAGGACAAGAGAATGATGATGAATCGTGTGAATGAAAATATTCTAGCAGATAATTATTATTGTTTTGACAGCTGACTGCTTGATTAAGTGCCTCGGTTTATTATGAGAACCAATGCGCACTAAGTCATAAGTTTTATTTTGTTATGTGCAATTCATTCTAATCATTGTTATGAGAACTCTTATGGGATTCTTTTGAATCCTTGCACCGGTTTTTAAACATTTCTTATTTGGCTTCCTTTCAAAATTTACACATGGATGTCTATGAAAGTCATTAGTCATTTACATAAAAAGAAAATTAAATTATATAAAGAGAAAACAAAAGCAATAATACAAAATACAAACAAGCTAAAACATTTCAACATTGCACAAAAACACTAAATACTTATTAAAAATTCCGCTAAAGTTCTTCAACAGCATTATGGAACAATGGTACGTCAACTGTCATTCTTGACATATCGTTGATTTTACAAAATAAATAACATCCTTAATCCTTTTACCTACACTATTGCTCAGTATCAACATCCTCATTTCAGCCGAAAGACGTCCACTGCTAGACATAGGCCTCCCCCAAGTGGCACATTGACCGGTCCCGTACGTCTCGCATCCATTGAATCCCCGTCCAGCCAATAACGCGTAAAAAGGTAGCAGATAGATAGGACAAGGTTACTTTCGCATTTATAAGAAATATTAGTCTGAATATCTCATAATTTTACTGCCGCTTTGGTCTAGTATCTGCCTCGTTGGTCTAGTGGTCACAAATGCGACTGCTGCGCATGAGATACTGGGTTCAATTCGCGGGTCTAGCAAATTGTTATTGAGTTTTCCATCAGGGATTTCTTGCCCGGATAGCAATAGGCTCGCCCCTTATTACATGGGACTTAAACATAACCGGCGAAATGTAGGTGTACTGATAGATACACCTCTGTCTAACTTTACAGGGATTGCAGGCGTGATGTTATGTCTCATAATAAACCAGTGCACAAGAGAGCTTCATATTCTGCTATAAAAGCATTTGCATTAAGGAGATTAGCTACAAAGCTTGTTTGTGGAATCCTATCTTTTGTCTCGCTGTTTGTATTTCTGACTCGCTTTTTCAGTTACCACTAATGTGGTGCTTTAGTGTTTCTTTAACTTTGTTTAATCTGGGTTGCAGGGAATTGAGAAAGAGGAATGCGCTTTGTTTTTGTGCTGTGGGATTCTTGTTCAAAGATCGTGAAGACTCTGATAAACGTAGTTTTAGAATTATCAGTTATTCAGCTGCATTAAATTGGAATTGGCCAAGACACCTAGCAAGGCGCGGTGAAGGCTGAGAGCTGGGTGAGAGCTATGATCAAGTTGCGTCCAATGGCTGGAAAGAGAAGTGTTGTTCGTCCGTTTTAGTTTAAGTTTAGCTGCATCCCCAACATTTATTTATTTATTTACCACTAATTATAGCAAGATTACAGACCATACATCCAATACGATGCTATAAGACAAAAAAAAACAATATAAACAAGTAAAATTAAATTAAACTATAGTTGGGAAGAGGTTACGCAGATGATGACCGGTGAACAGATTATTTTCCAAGATGGAGTAGTGACGTATGATGTAACCAGCATATACGACCAAAGTAACCTTCCATGTTTAAAGCCTTTAATGTTTCTGATCAATAGGTAGGTAGGTACTAAGAATAGAAAAAAAAACTACTCACAAAACGCCCACGTCCATAAAAATCTCAACAAAACATACAATTTTCTTACTGAAATATAACAAAGTTTACCTTCGATTCTGATCAAAGTAAAAAACATCACGCCGTAGAATTAAAGGATTTACCGGAACAGTGTATTGACATCTTGAGACCACAAAGGCTTTGGAAACAGGATTCGACTTCGACTTCAAAAAAATGTATCCCTAGAGATATCGGAAAATGTCGGCTTTACGAAAAACGTGAAGAAAGTTAGTAACATTCGAATTACTTTCAATAGGATTTCTTATACTTGTAGATGTTTCTGTATCTACCAGGTTGATCCGGGAGAGTTTTTTCAAGTTGATTTTTAAGAGTATATTGCTTTTTTTGATTGTGGTGATTTTTTCTTTATTCTCAGCTCGATTGTGGTGCCTTTTACTTTTTTTGCCTGTCTTTGCGGTATTTGCGCGTTCCTTGGGCCTAGAAAAAATGAATCTCGAATGTTATCTTGTACCTACTTCAAATAGTATAAAGGATTACAGTTTGTAAGTTTTTGTGAAAAGTTCGCCACTTCTTCTTCCCCGCTAAAACACTAAAAATGCTGTATATCAGCTTAATTTGTATAAAAGTTTTTTTGGATTTAGTATATTATAATGTACATAATATTATTCAATCTATTTCTCTAAATAACAGAAATTACCATTTGAGTAACTGAGTTATTATTTTCTTTCCAAATGTCATTGGACACATTTCAACTATCCGATGCGTAAATTTCCGTCCACAACGCGAAAGAAGTCGCGGGCAAAAGCTACTTTACTTAATGACCGATTTTCAACCAGTCGTGGAACATATCCCAAAAGTTGATTCAACAGACAAACAAAGATCACGAGTATAATTTAATAGAAAATACTTTATGTACCCCTGAGGAGTACTTACAGGTTTACTTACGAAGTTTTTATTGTGGGTTGTAAATAGAAGTACTTACAGGTGCAAAAACAAACGCTTTTGTGAGGAAAAACTTGTAAAGAAGATGGAAATAAAAAAGGGGAAGATACTTCAACTAACTTTTGGAGGTAGGTAGGACTTTTTGTGAGTTTTTTTTTCGGAGTTGCGTATAAGGTTCATTTTAGAAGCTTCAAGGCTGTGAATAAGCGTACTAACTTTTCCACTCCTGGACAAACGCCTTACCTCGGTCCTTCCACAAATAGTAACCTAATATAATACTTAATTAAATACTAAAAGTGATTATCTGTCTAGTAGTTGCGTTTTCACGCCTAAGTGGATGAACGGGTTTTGATGAAATGGCGCACAGGTGGCCTTGTGCCCTAGGGAAATCATCAAATAAACCCTCCGCTCTTGGGCAGAGCGGAAGGGAGTGTCAGACTTCTACTGACTAAAAACCACCCATGTTCTTTCTTAGCTCTTGCGCCAAGGCCGCGGTATCTCTTTAGAACAACGACGGGTCGGCTCTGTGTCCTCAGTTTTTTTTTTAAATTTCATACACTCAAACTTACAGGTATGTACTAGGCAGGCAGGTGATGATGGTGGTCTTTCTTTCGATACCTCAGAAAAAACAGTTGCTTCAAGGGCAATACCTGGTTACATTACGCCTGGTCCATTTACATGGGTTACGTAACATTCAGGATTCGGCCAACGTAAATTTTCACATTTGCCACACACAGTGTTCTTCAAGATGTCCAAACATATTTTTATCAAAAGGCCTGGATCTTACTCAAAATATTTTTAAGTCTTCACTTTGGCAACAAACTACATCAAGCATTCAATAATTTAATTTTTTACAACATCAAAGCTTTGACGGTAGACGAATTTTTATAGTCAGTATTTTCTTTGTCATTTGTCAGAGGCACAATGCCACACGCCATTAGGCACACCCAACAGTTTTAACTCAACAAAAATATTCTTGTCCGTTACTATTTCTAATTATAAACACATTATGTTGTAAAAATCCTTGTTTTTCGTCAGTTTAGTTAAAAGAAAACGGTTTTATTTTTACATAACTTCGCGTCTAAAATCTGTAGGGTTAAGCTGGTGTCGAAAGCTTCATGCCTCATTGCGAGTTACTTTCATTCCACAAGCCGTCAAAATGACACAGAAATGAACATTCCTCTGTCATCATTCGTGGACGAGTGAATTAAGTCGAGAGCCAAAATCCAACGTCGTCGGAACATTTATTCAGTAATGCATTCATTTTTTTAAAGATTCATTTTTTGTTCAGAAATTCGAGAAAAAACCGCTAAATTTAAGGTAATGAATTAGTACATAAAGCAACAAAGGTTTTCTTAGGAAAGTAAAACATTTTAACACCTACCAAACGCTCTTCCTGATCACACACAACACTGAAAACGTTACTCTCAACAAGACAGTGACGTCACAACAGAAATATCTTAAGTCTTCCTACACGGTTTTCCAATCAAAATACCGTACCGGCTCCCGTCTTCGACCAACTACACAGTACACATAGTAGAAGAGATACACAGTATTTCAACTGGGAACAAATGATCGCATCGTTTACTTCTAGGCAAGCGTGCTACCCACACACACATGCAAAGTATTATCATGATCCAAGTAAAATTTTACTTATGTGTGAGTTGGGGTTGTCCCATCGAGACAAGTCTATAATAATAAAAAAAATGTGTAGTCCCAGTACAGACTATGTCTCTCCTGCAGGAATGACCCAGGTGTCCATTATCCAGCACCCCTGGACGATCTAAACAACGCCTCTGACAGTGCAACAAACGTCCACTGCGCCCTAACTGATATAATATGATGGATTTGACATCGATTCGGAAAAAAAGAAAAATGTGCAATACTACATAACAAATAGTTTAGTAGATAATCTTAATAATAGTCTGATGTCACAAAAAAAGCACACTTGGTCTACTGGCTATCTTTACACTGTGCCAACTACGTCATCTTTCATGGTTATGTCATGATATACTCGCGTGATACTAGCGTGTCCGTTGGAAACGTTCCATGGGCGTAGAGAAAAAAAAAGTTTTTAAAATATCATAAATCCAGATCGTTGCCCGTGACGTCAGAATTCCATTCAGGCGCTTCGTTCTTACAGTTCTACTTTTGAAACTCGAATGAATGAACTAGAATATGGTTTCTGTTCGAGTTTTTAAATTGGATCGTTTTTATTTTTAACCGACTTCAAAAAAGGATGAGGTTCTATGTTCGTGTGTATGTATTTTTTTTTTTTATTTTTTTTATGTATGTTACCTGATTTCTCCTCCATTTGTGAACCGATTCTCAAAATTCTTTTTTTATTTGAAAGAGTATACCGGAGGTGGTCCCATTTAAATTTGGTGAAGATCTGATCCTGATCTTCGGAGATATACAATAGAACTCTTTAAAAAATAGACGGCAAATCTGTCGTGATTGCTGAAATCGCTTGGATGTTTATTGTATAAACAACATCATGACGTAACATCACGCCTGTATGGTCTGAGGGGGTACGCAGATCCGTCGCCTCCTTCTGCGAAGCAGTGATGCTAGCGAAGGAGGTGGCGGAACGTGAGAGGGAGAGAACCTCTCGTCCCAGCCGCCGCGGGAGGCGCTCCGGGCGTCGGGGGCCACGCGATGGCTTCCGGCCACCGTAGACGCGGGCCTGTGGACGGTGAGTGATGGGTAAGCTCGCCGTCCGTCCGTCTTATGACGACGACAGGCCGTGTCGACGGCGCGTTCGTGTTCCACGCGCGCCTCAAAGAGATGTCAGCAACATGGAAGGGGCCCGCAAGGGCCGAAGCCTGTCGAGGCTGCGGGTTGTCCGCAAGGGATACCGCGGCCTCGACATGAAGGGCGAAGAAGGAACATGGGTGGTTTTTAGTCAGTAGAAGTCTGACACTCCCTTTCGCTCTGCCCAAGAGCGGGAGGGGTTATTTGATGATTTCCCACCCCCCAAAAAAAAAAAAAAAAAGGGGGTACGCAGATGTGTAGGTACACCCAGATTTGGACAGTAAGATATTATGTAATCTTCCATTTATTGGGGATAAAGAAAGAAAGAAAGAAAACATATTTATTTAGCACATGCCACAAGTGCACACAACAGACAATAAAAAATATAAAAAGAAACTAACAATCTAAACTTCTGAAGAAAAATCAGCTTCTGAAGTCGGTGGCAAAAAACGAAATCAAACAAACAAATGTCACCGACTTCAGAAGCTGTTTTTTCTTCAGAAGTTTATTTTTCACTTTTTGGTGTTTTTGAAGTCGGTTTTATTTTTTGCCAAAAAGTTTTTTTCGTAGTAACTTTGCAAGGAGTTCTTAAAAATTGTTATTGTATTATTGCATATTGTTGTAAAGGGTATACCCCTTTGCACCTGCTATACAATATTTGCTGTTCAATATTGTTTTGAATTGAGAATGTAAAAAGAGTTCGATGACCGGGGGGACTATTGGGAAACATTTGTAAAATGTGCGGAACAAAATAGCAAAGTTAGGATCCATGTGAAAAGATTTTTATACTACTATATTATAATTAAATATAACTATTCTGCAAGTTGCTAGTGCTAGTGGAAATTATGTTTTTTCCTACTCCTCCGCTTTTCTTTTCTGATTAATTTCGTTGCGGGATCCAAGACAGTTAAATCGTTTCTCTGGGACTGCGTCGGGCTTCATCTTGTCGGCGCTTTTCTTGTGGTCGCCACTGTTCATTCTGGCTTACAGGAGTTACAGTGGTTTAGGAATAGTGTGACGGACTTGTCCCATAAAAAAAAACTGTTCTGCTGCCAATAACATGACGACATTCTATTTTGTCAACCTCCCCTAACTTTGTCGCTCTATGACATATTTTCATAATTCCTTTACTACCGCAAGATTTAGAGATTAATTTAATTACAGCTAAACTATATAGGCATTATATAACTCAAAACACATTAAGTCCCGATATCTGGTACATTGAAATACTTGAAGCGATAATTTTAATTAGTATACGAAGCTGATTGATTTTCGCTCATAGTAATTACTCTAGTTTCAGGCTAATACCGATTCCTACCTACACACATCCATAATTGTGACACTTGTAACCTTGAAGCGTTAGACAGAATTGTACCTATTAAGTCCCATGTAATAGGGAGCGAGCCTATTGCCATTAACCGGACACAAATCCAAACTCCAGGCTGGTACTGAGAAACAATCAAATCAAATCAATCCAATGCTGATTTTGAGTACCTATTAATTAGGTAGATGCAATAATTATTAGTTCTGATGCAATGATCTGTGTTTTCGTTGATTAATTATTTATTGGTTCAAAATGAATGGGTTTAATTGCAATGCCTAATTGGCAGCTTCAAACATTAAATATAATGTATTCTGTGGAATAAATTTTATTAATATTTATAGTGAAACTAACTGATTATTTATTCATTTTATCAGACGACTGTTGATCAAGTGCTGTGATAACGAGTAATATAGAAGCATGGAGGAAGAAGAGATGCTGTTGATACGAATAAATTGTGTGTGTCACTTTACCCATATCCTCTTACACACAATCGATACATTTTTTCTTTGGTCTGCTCCGAATCATACAGTTAAAGCACATTTTTTGGTAACCTACTTAAGTGTCCCACTGCTGAGCAAAGGCCGGTCAGTGGGTCGTCTTAGGGGGCCTTCTCTTAGAATAACAAAACACATTTGAATTAAAATAAGTAAACGTGCCCTACGAAACTTTATAAAACACCTACATGTTAGCAATTGAATACAACATACACTGATTATTATTGTCAACAAAAGCGACGTTAAAGAAAAAAACAAAAGGAATCGAGTAAAACGAAACGTCGACGTACATACAATATTCGATCGAAAAACAATAGTACCCTACTGACGAGGGGTACATTGAAATGGTTCATACTAGATTTTTTATGTGCGAATATTGTTTACGATTTTTTTATGTATTTCTTTACTGTGGAATATGTTGTTATCGTTGCAGCACATGCCAATGTAGTACAACTTTATTCGATAGTGTTCATGAATAACAGAAAATGTAGTGTTGTGCGAATATAGTATGATGACAGGATTATTGAACGAATGTGTGGTTTTTTTTGTCTGGTATCCAGATTGGTCTGTCTATAGGTTCATTCAAACCAGTACGGACAGATTGCGCACACCGTACTCTGACAGAAACTTCAGTAATCCATTTTGATTTTTCTTTATTTCAACTAAACAAAACAGATAAATGATTATTTTAAAAGTTTAGCTTGGCAACCGTGTGACCTACATCAGCAATTTATATTAAAGAACGCAGTATGCTAGCTGCGAGTTTAAATGATACTGATTTCCTGCATTCCATTGCTCACTGACAGATCCCACGTGCTGACATTTGACGCTTGATTGGAGTCGATGTCTGCGATCCATAGGAGAGGGAATGAACTAATTAATATAGTTCTTGGCACGAACACACGTTCTGATAAACTTCAAACACTATAAGTATATTAATTTGATAGACTTCAAATTGTCAGCAAAAAATATTATAAAGCTTACATCATTTCATAAAAATTTAAATGAAAATTCTAATCTGTAGATCAGAACCGAGTATCTACCATTTAAAATATCAAATTCGCTCACTAGACTGAAAAAAACCCGCAGTCGACCATCCGACGAATGTAGGTCGGGACGAGCAAGTATAGCAAGTAAATCCCTCCTTTTAAACTCTGTTAATCCTACTGGCTTTTCAATTGTGAAACCTTTTCAGGAGGAGGTATTACCCTCACAATACAGAGCGGCGCCAAGTCTTGAACGTACACATTGTCTGACAGATCGCGAGTTTGTAACCTTTTTGCTTCGAACCTTTTTGTTACTGTTACTTGGTTTTTCATTACGGCCAGTGTCGTGACAGGGGGTCTACTCGCTAAGCACGAAACCCGTGAATACGGCCATATTTACGGGCGTTTCCTACTCTCTAACACCTACGGACATAAGATTAGTTCGAGGCCCAAACTAAGAATGAATGACTACTCGATTTGACAGTTGGCCTTACTCCCGATGTGTCTTTGCCCGTTCGAAAAGTTGAATTTGACATTTGTTTACACGGATATTTATGTCATTTGATACGACAACAAAATAGTTATCGTGTAGGCCACGAAAGTTTAAGTTTTATAATAAAACAATATTATGGCTGCTTTTTTAATGCTAGTACGAGCTCTAAAAGAGCCCCTAAGACGACCCACTGACCGAAGATTCGGCGGCCGGTTGTTTTTGTGCCAAAACTTTCAGTTGTCGAGTATGTGTGCACCGTTATGAGTTTAAAGGAATTATAGCCTCACAATGGAATTATTTGAAGATTTGTGTGAGCCTGCGAGGAACTATTACCTTTTTTGCCTCGGCAAAAGCGACGAAATTGTGTTGATTCAAGAATTAAGGTGGGTAATGGTTTGATCTAAGAATTAGGTCTAACAATAAACAAAATGAAGATTCTGCAAATTATTGAGTTATATAACCAATCTGTCCCATCTACCTACATATTTACTGTTGTTTTTGTTTACTTATACGTCCTTGCTGCCCTCTATTTTATCCCGGTTGATCTACCAAGGTGCAGTGGGCCTTAGCAGTGACGTCCCAAATGTTCCAATGGCACAACAGACAGTGTCAGACTATCTGGGGTTGTTAAATTATTAAAGTTTACTAAAGTTTCTACAGCATGTGACTGAGAGGAACCTTTTAAAATAAAGTAAGTTTAAAAGCCTGAACTATTTTTCTAAAACAAACCCAGATATTCAAACACAAAACTCAAAGCATTTATTTCAATTAAACCATTACAGGCACTTTTGAAATTTGAAGAACAATTCATAAAACAAAACTAAACTATAATACGAATGCAATACGTCATCCCGAAAGCCACCACGCTGAGCCACACGCCGCCGAATGCCCGCAACAACGAACACTGCGTGCACGAAAGCACGCAACGACGCACACCGCAACAACGAATGCACGAGACTCCAAATCACGGAACAACGAATACACGCCGCAATGCGCAACGCGCGACCCGGAGCCCCCGCACATCCACCGCCACGGCACGCGCCGCCGCGCGCCCCCGCACCCACAGCACTCGCCGCTGCAGACATCCGGCGACGCGCAACTCGACGCAGCAACCCCCGGGACGACGCATTGCACTCCTAAGCTACAATCACAGTCACAATTCATAATAACTTGTGAAAGTACTGTAGTTGTTATTTTATAAAATATGTACCTATAGCAGTGGTGGCCCAGTGGCGGCGGCCCCGACTTACGAACAGTAAGTCGTGGGTTCGAACCCAGGCAGGCGCATTACTTTGTGTAATTTATTTCATCACCACTGCTCTCAAAAACGATGAAGGAAAACATCGTGAGGAAACCGCCGGCATGTCCTAGAACCAAAAATTCGAAGACTTGTGACATCTACCAATCCACACTGCGCCTGCGTGGTAGATTATAGCCCATTCCCTCTCAAAGAGTGGAGGCCTGTGTCCCAGCAGTAGGAACATTAATAGGCTGTTTCATGATGTATCTATAGCAGAAACTACTTGAGCTAAAACATGTCATTTGAACAATGACTACCTACCTATTGAAGAGAAAATTCTGATTAATTTTAGTTTTTTATACCCTAAAATAGATCAGAATTTTCTCTTCATTTTTCAATATTAAAGAATTTTAAATTTTAATAAGCCACACTTGGTAATGTGTACAGATTTTATGAAAATATGGCCTGCCAGGCATAATTGGCAGACTGCAGGCATGTGGCATTAGTGAAACCCAGTGAGTGGAGAATTTGTTAAACAGGAAGCAGTTGGACTCCTTAAATGTCTAAGGGCTTGTTTACGGAGAGGCGGGGAGTTAGTTAAGCGGCGCGTGCGGCGCCGCGGCCCGCACTAAATTCAAACACATGGCGTTGTATGAGTGCGTTCACGGAGAAGCGATATTATACGCGTTTGCTTGAATTGCAGGCGGTGCCCGCGGCGGCGCTCGCAGCGGCAAATCTCGATGAAGCGATGCCCGCGGCGGAACTTTCTTGCAGTCTTATTTCGAATTCGCACAACCTTATAATTATTGTCTAAACCTACAATCCATATCCACAATTTCGGATACTTCCGTCCACTTTCGTTTCACAATTACTCGGTTTTTGTTGTGAATGGCACGCCATCCACAACTGGGGACGCTCCTGTATTGCAACAATAAATTCTTCTTGTTTGTCGTTGTTCATTTTGTTGCGACACGTGCGCTCGCATCTCTCGCTATCATAAAACTAGTCGGTTTGATTGAGATCGCCGCGGGCGCCGCGGCGGGCACCACCACGCGTCCCGCCCCGCGTCTCTATGAACAACATGGTATATTGCTATACATTAGTGTTTACGCGTGCGATGATATCTGCCGCTATACGCGCCGCCTCTCCGTAAACACAAAAAACGTTCGACGCGCCGCGAGTCGCCTCGCTGCACGCGCCGCCCGACACCTCGTGTGTCCGTAAACAAGCACTTTATTTTCATATCATTTCCCACACAATCCCTGTATCTTTTCTTTGGCTTTCCTCTCCCTCTAAATCCATTACTTTTTTAGTCACTTGCGTTTCATCCCTCCTCATTACATGTCCATACCAAGACAGATGACTTCTTTTCAATAGACATATATATAGACATATTAGTGCAATTGATGAAAAAGAAAAAGTATGTACAGACTTATAATGCAGTCTCATAAAAAACAACTCTCCTACTAATACATCTCAAGAAATACATAGGATATTAGTATTTATATTTATTATTAATTAGGGTAAAATAAGTATTTTACAGTCTGTTTATTTTGCTTACAGGATACAATGAGCGCTGAGACTGGCAGAAGATTCTGATAAAAACAAAGATTTATCCAATAAAGTATAATTTAATTTTGATCAGAATGTCTTTTTATTTTGCACCAATGAAATTGAAAAGAAAATACAATACACTAATAATGCTCCTTATATACTCCAAAACGTCCTCTGGCATCATGATGTGATGTGTATAGCGGGACGGCGCAACATGTTGTCCATACAAATTAAGACTTCTTCAGCAGCCTGTCCTTGGATTGTTACCGGTGGCAACGTACTTGTAACTAGCTTGGAGGGCTCCTAGGCACCCTATATTTGTTTGTTTTTGTTACCGCTAATGCTTTTGTTGGTAGCTGCCAACTCGTTGTTTACGTTTATAAAATTGAGGTATTTTAGCGCGTGAGTTCTTACTGGAGCGGTTGAGGCCATTTTACAATTTATTACGAAAAGTTTCCTAGTCGTAACTCGTATTATTAATGCTAATTAAGTTTAATGTTTATTGTAATTATCGTAAATAAAAAACTTGACATTTCAGTCAAACTGACAAATCAGTATACGTCAAAATGTGAAATACAAAGAAGGTAAAGGTTTTAACAGGATATAGCCACAACCCGAACAAAAATATTTAAATTATATCTTAAAAGACATAATAAAAGTATTTTGTGCAAATGCAGCCATTTTTTAACAATATCAATGTTTTTTTTTTAATTTAAATGCTTGAAAACCATAAAGTAAGAAAACCGGTAATCAATCGAAAAAATGGTGCAACGCTAACGACTTTTATCATTCGTTCACTTATCTAAACTAATTTTGTCTACGACTCCGTTCGAACCTCATTGATCCGTGATCACTAGGGAGTAGGGTTCACCCCGTAGTTACGAACGACTTTAGTACGGGCCCGTATATTAGTTGACGGAGTTAGAGAGTAGACCCCCTGATTGGGTTCAACGAATCGGAATGTGTGGCGATGGATTTGAATTTTGTTCTTTTTTTAATTCAGATTTTCGTGTTTCTTCTTGTAGTTTGTGAGGTGGTAGGAAAAATGTTTTGTCGGTGGATTTTGTTACATGACATAACATAACGCCTGGAATCATGAGGGTTAGGCAGTGGTATATACCCAGTTAGGTTTAAGTGCCATGTAATAAGGGCGAGCCTACTGCCATCAACTGGACAAACAGATTAGATTACAGTAGATTTTGTTTTTCGCAAATACTACAACAGTATTAATTTTACCTTCTAGTGTCCACAGGAAGATGTGCAATTAGATATTTTATGTAGTTCCGTAGCTAGCAAGTTTATTATGTAAGATTTTGAACGTAGAGTTTGATATAGAGGAAATCTTTGGAAAAACTAATCCAATTCCGATATGTAGGCCATTTAAAGACATTCCCATAATATGATAATCACCGACCTTAAGCCGAGCAAAGCTGCTGGCAAAAGCTAGTAATGCTAAAAAATAGTGGTAGAAGACTGGAAGCTTCTCAAAGCATTTTCTATGTACCAACCTACAAGAAACTTTCTCCTTAATAAACATGAAACTGCATCTAGCTCTAAACCCAAGATTGGATGGCTGTGACCCATTTAACTTGCACCGCATCCTCATACATGCTCTCTTACAGTTGGTCTAATTTAACATAGTTCTTCGGTAGAGGAATGTGCCTTTGAGAGATAAGACACGGAACACTAATCACGCGAACGCTGTCTTGCACTTAGAAAGGTTTTATCTTGGAACTTCTGAGAGTTGAGAGTTAAAATCGGCGTGTATTCGTGTTAGACCGTTTTATATCTTTGATCGTGATTTCTTGTGATTTTACTTATCATCTATGCTTGTGCTAGAAAGAGACTTGCCTGACTTTCCTTACCTGCTTAACCTTTTTTAGCTGCGCTGGGGCTGCGGGTTGTTCTCAAGAGATACCGCGGTTTCGACATGAAGGGCTAAGAAGGAACATGGGTGGTTTTTAGTCAGTAGAAGTCTGACACTCCCTTTCGCTCTACCCAAGAGCGGGAGGGGTTATTTGATGATTTTCCACCCACCATAAAAAAAGGCATGCTGGTTTCCTGAAGATGTTTTTCTTCACTGAAGCAAGTGGTAATTTTACAATACGAACAATTCGGTTAACACTCTCAAGACGTATGACTTGGTTGACAGACGGCCATATCACTAGGCAATCACTGCTGTAAGTAAGGCTGTAAGATATAATCTCCGAAACGGCTCTTACTATTTCAGAAATTCTCAAACCAACAGAATCATCATCATCATTGCAGCCAAAAGACGTCCACTTCTGGATATAGGCCTCCCCCAAATAGGGGAGGTTTTGCCATAATCACCACGCTTGGCAGGCGGGTTGGCGATCGCAGTATGGTTGTTACAAGGGCACAGAGAACGCTGCTACCAATTCTCTGGTAAGTCCCTTAGTCGCCTCTTACGACACCCACGGGAAGATATGGAATGGTGCTATTATTTACGTCCGACACCATACGGAACCGACAGAATACTTCATTATTAGCGATACCTCCTCCTTATGTTTCCTCGACGAGGACGAAGACAAAAGCAGAAGCTAGTATTGTAATCAATACGACCCTAGAAAGATTATAGGCTCGACCGTTAAATGACTCTTACCCATTGACTTATATATTACTGCGTAAGGACTGGGCGGACGGCATGTTAAAATGACGCCACAAACGTGGTCCCAATAAAGTCTTTCCTAAGCCGAAGTGAACTAGTCCACGATCGGCTCTCTTCGGGTGCGGTCGTAAATTTTATTAAAAGCTTTATTTATGTTCTTTGTACCTCGAAAATGCCACGCCGCTTATACAAGGTTACGTTAATGAGCAGACTACACCAATTCTCTGTATGGCGAACGCGTCGAGCTATGTTCGGACGACCGTATCTTTAGTTTTTATATCAATGCTCTTACCCCTTTCTATTAGGGTACTGAACATAAGTAACGAGTTCTGCCTAATCTTTCGGGGATTACAGGCGTGATATTATATTATGTTGAAAGGCCTTCTGTCTCGTCCTATTGACTAACTTAATATTCAGTGCCCAAAAAGGATAATGCAGAACTGGGACTGTCTATTTACGTAACTAAAAGTTCAAATATACGATTACGTGGGTAGTAATACCAACTAGCAATTAGTACCAGTCATTCAAAGTAATACATTAGCAAGTTTAATTACTACGAATGAAAGCATCTGCCTTAATGGTCCTAGGTTCCTTTTCGGGGCCTGGCAAAGTGTTATTTATTTATTTATGTACACACAAAATACAAAAAGGAAAATACATAAAAATAGAAGAGCACAAAGGTACTGCTTATTTCATAAGAAATTTCTTCCAGCAGACCTGCGAGAGGAGAGTTGGATTAGACATGTAGACACAGTGTGTAGAAAAGACAAACAGTAAAATTTTAATAACAAAATTGTATTGATATAAAATAAACATACATACAAATATATACACGTATAAAAATAAACACTAGTATTTTTTTTTTTTAAAACGTTGCCCCACACTAGGAATTTCTCCTGTATCGTGGGTGCGTTTACAAACATTTAAACTCACATACACAAACACACCCAGACCCGAAACAACTATCTGTAGGCCATACAAATATTTGTTCCGTGCGGGGATCGAACCCGCGACACGCAGCGCAGCAATCCAATCTCTCAGCCACTGCGCCAACCGTGCCGTCAAAAAGTATTACTGAGTATTTCCATCTGAATTTTTTCAGTAGCAGCCCAAGAATCTGAAATTGTGTTCGTTGATGACAAAAGACTCACCTTTATTACATGGGGCATAAACTCTTCCTTACCGGTCGGGCATTACAGACGTGAACATGATGTTACGTTTATAATGTAGCTGAAACCAGGTACAATTAACCGGAAAAATAAAATAAATCCTGCAATATTTACTGTAAGTAACCTACTCATCATCATCTTCCTGCCCTTATCCCATTCTATTTGGGGTCGGCGCAACACGTTTTATTCTTCCATTCTTCCCTGTTACACGTCAAGGTGGCATTTACTCCTTTCTCATTCATATCATTCCTCACACAATCCATCCATCTTTTCTTTTGCCTTCCTCTCCCTCTCCAGCCATCAATATTTATATCCATCACTTTTTTAGCCACATGCGTTTCATCCCTCCTCATTACATGACCATACCAAGATAAACGACTTCCTTTCAATTTTTCTGTAACAGGTGCCACTTTCAATCTTCATTACTTGTACTTGCAAGTAACCTACTAACTTCACAAAATATAAACTCCCTATTAAAACGGTTTCTCAAGTCTATTTACATTTTCACCCCTAGGGGTAGCTACAGATTTA
Source organism: Diarsia brunnea (assembly GCA_949774965.1). Lineage (NCBI taxonomy): Eukaryota > Metazoa > Arthropoda > Insecta > Lepidoptera > Noctuidae > Diarsia > Diarsia brunnea. The sequence continues at coordinate 18,195,042 of OX459000.1, read as the reverse complement.
TTCCAAATAGGTAAAGGTAACAAGACAACCTACAAATATGAAAACAGTCCTAAACCCTTCGATATTTAAACCTTTTAAGATATTAATCCCAGATTTCCTTTAACAGGACCCTTTTCAAAGAAACATGTAGGTATCACCATAGACTAAAAGTATACAGAAGCGACACTTCTGCAGAGTTAGAAGGAGAAGTCTACGCACGCGGTCACGGTAATCAACTTGAAAACGTTTCTTGCGTTTGATTAATACCGTGGATGTGGCAAGCTTAATGTACTATAATTGATAATAGCATATAATTGTGTTGAAAACCTTTTTATGGGCGAGTAGAGAAGGCCTGTGTATTGCAATAAACGACATTCATTCGACGTTCTATGATGACCGAAGTCGTTATAAACATGTATTATGCTTGATTTATGCTTTTGAAAAGTCAGTTATTTATCGCCCCGTCGGGGCTGCGGGGTGTTCGAAAGAGATACCGCTGCCTCGACACAAAGGGCTAAGAAGGAATATGATTGGTTTTTAGTCAATAGAAGTCTGACACTCCCTACCGCTCTGCCCAGAGTGGGTGGAGTCATTTGATGATTTCCCAACCGCCAAACAAAAAGGTTTATTTATCGTAAAGCGAAATGGCTACCAACTTAAATCCTATCAGTGCCAAAGTTTGTCAGGATGGATGGACGTTTGTGAGTCTTGCACACAAAAACCACTAGACAGATTTTAGTGAAACTTTACAGTGATATTTATACATCAGAAGAAACTCGGTAAAAAAGTGTTAAACTATGAATTTCTTTAAAGCCTTAACTTTAGACATTGGTTTAATTTGTTTTTTTTTCAAACTTTATTTTAACATCTTGGTTCTCATGGTACCTGCAGGGCTATTGCGTATCTTTTTAAATGTCAGTGGCTATCATAGTGTCCATACTCCATCGACTAACCGTCAAATGGTTCCATTTTGTACCAAACCATAACCATTTGACAGTTAATCGATGGACACTATGATAGCCACTGACATTTGAAAATATACGCAATTGCCCTGCTGGTGCCTGTTGCGACGAGCTGGCAAGTAGGTATTTGTTTTTTTTATTTAGATATTTGACGGTGTGTATATTTTGTTCCACAGTATATTTATACCAGACAAGCTCTAGGTGTAAAGACTTGTAATTTGTTGTCTGATTATCATTATTTATCACTATTGTATTTAGTTGTAAGTCTTCCAAAGTCTTTAAATAAATAAATAATTTATAAAGATATTGTGTCAAAACCTTCACATTCAACACGGCAAATTAACGAAAGGTATCAATTTGCAAAATTAATTTCTGTGACGGCAAAATTACATGTACGTCGCTTCTGTACAATTTTATTCCTCTATGATACAAACCTACTTTTCATTCCTACTCCACTTTGAAGATCATATGTAACAAACAGGGTTTTTGAATAGAAAAGGATGTATTGGTTCTTTTGATACGTCTGATAATACTGTTTACTAAAATAGTTGTTTGACGTATGGACCGTTTGTTTGTCTGGCCTTTATGCTTTTGAAAGGGAAGAAAGTGTATATATATGTGAATGAAAAGGTCTTGTTTGGATATTGGTTTGAAGAAATTGCGAATGAGATGTTTTGGCATTTTATGTTGAATTTTATGACTCAACTATTGGAGCGTTGTTTATAATCGAATATGATATTGTCACTTGTTAGTCAATCTATCAGTGTCAAGTATATGTCATTTTGAGTTTGACGTTTGGTATCTTTGTCTCTGGTAATGGCCGTCGACGTAAAACTATGTAGCTGCGGTCTCATAGATTTAGATTTAGATTATTTTTATAATCGTCTAGTATTTTGTTTACGTTTTGCCCTAAGTAAATCGCATAATCAACTAGTAGAAGTATAGTTAAATAATATAAAGCACTAGCGGACCTAGCAGACGTCGTCCTGCACGAACAGCAGAGCCACCTACCGGGTCCAATTATGATCTGAGCCATCCATGAATCCCAATAATCAGTCAAGTTGTAGAAAAATCTCCTGCAAGAAATATTGTTTAGAATGGAGGTGTTCAAATTTGCAAGTTTAAACCAAACACAAAAGTAATGTAATAACAACAGTATAAGTACACATGCAAACAAAAAAAATGCTACATACACGATACTCACACAGACCTATCACGGTTTCAAAAAAGAATATTAAAATTCGAAAAACAAACAGTAATACGTTCCAGTGAGACCGAACAAACAGACAAAGTCCCTTCACATTCACAATAATTATCATTGTAAATAGAACGAGGAGCTTTGAGGATTTATTTAAATTTAGAAACGTTTTTTTTTGGAATTCGAAATTTGAAAACATGGTGGAAGTTCACGTTCAATTTGCAGAGTGCGACGATATTGCTTTTTGATTTGTTTGTCGTTTATGATATTTTTTTGATTATTTTCAATTTATGTTTTGAGAGATTCTAGCGGGAATACTACGATTTTTGAATTCGAACATGAACTTCGGCTATAATCAAAGGTCGTCGCGTTCATATTACTTCACTAACTTGCTTCGAAAACCTGAAAACGCAAAAAAATGCCGAACAAAATGAACGCGACGTTTGCGTGTTGGCGGGATGATCGTTTTTATTAGGAAGCGGCCATAATTATGTTTTAAGCCAATCGATTATTGTTTATTTAGCTCCTTCTAAACTATACCGTAAACAGAGCGAAAATCAGTGAAATAAGCAAAACATCGTATACGCTAATGCAATAAAACTACAAACCATTATAATCTTTCTAAATCGTGTGGTTAGTGACTAACTCGATGTCAGAGTTTTTATACCGGCCATAGGCCTCTGACTTGATTATACATGCCGTCGAGAAATATCTCTCAAACGTACCACAATAAAGAAAATAAACGAAAATATAAAAATAGAAATAAATAACAGCATTTTTCATGAAAAGTTATAAATACTCTACTACTTTCATTGCGAAGCACAAACGGTATTTATATTCCATATAAAACCGAGATCCGACCGTGCGGTTCGCCACATATGAGTGGTACTTAGTTTTATGTACTTGATGTGCTATTTACCTGTTGCACTTAGTTCAAAGTATCATTTTAACTCCTCTAGGCTTATTTAGGTAGAATGTATGGCTGTGTTTCTCCTGGTATATACCAGTATGATATCTTTAGAAAACATCTGGTATTACCATTGATATAAAAACTAAAGATACGGTGGTCCGAACATTTGCTCGACGCGTTCGCCATACAGATAATCGGTGTAGTATGCTCGTTAATGTAACCTCGTATAAGCGACTTGGTATTTTCGAGGTATAAAGAACATAAATAAAGCTTTAATAAAATTTACGACCGCACCCGAAGAGAGCCGATCGTGGACTAGTTCACTTCGGCTTAGGAAATACCGTTTTAGGACCAAGTTCGAGGCGTCATTGTAACATGCGGTCCGCCCAGTCCTTACGCAGTAATATAATATAAGTCAATGTACGTATACAAAATTATTTTGATGATCATGGGTAACTAAGTTTCCCGAGTTTGAACCAAATACCTCACACTTTTCGATTTAATGTGCACATTGTATAATTATCACTTGCTTCGGTGAAGGAAAACTTCGTGAGGAAACCAGCATACCTATTATTTGATCAATTTTATTTTAACTAATTTTGTCATAATTTTATTTTCACACTTTTAATATTGTATTGTTATTTAATTGAATAGGAATTGGCGCTTGGTAGTTACTAAGTTAGCTTAGCTATCTAATTTATTGTTTTGTGCATGTGGTGTTTACCTTTAAGTAATTGTTACGCTGTAGCCTAATTTTAATAATGCATAATGTCGATGTATTAAGTGTGAACAATTGTTGGTAGACCTAAATAAAAAAAATAAAAAATAAAAAAATACCTGAGTGACATGTCTCGACGGCATGTAAAGCCTGTCTGAGACCCATCGGCAGAATAAAATCTCTGTCACCAGTTTAAACACTAACGCACCACACGATAAAGAAGAAGAATTAAAAGTCTACTAAAATAAAACAATAAAATCAACCTCTAAACATCAAACATTCCAAATTCAAAACACGATCATTCAAGTTTCGAATATAGCTTCACTTTTTTTAAACTCAAATAGAGAATGATATTTATTTGTACCGCCAATCATTAAGACGTTTGACCTCAAAGGAGTTTTATTGGTCGTTCCTGAGCTATTTGCTGCCCAATGATTTATTTTCAGTCTGACGTTCGACGTTTGAATTCGTTCAGTTGAACGGAGTTAAGAAAGAAAGAATCAAGCGACAGTTTTAAGAAAATGGAAAATGGGCTTTAAAGTTATGCTACTAGCATTGGAAATTCTTTTTACATTTTTTAGCTGTATTCGCGTAGTTAAAATAATCGTATTGACGCCGTACATATGGTTTTTTGGCGGGAAACACATGAAAATTATGTGATGAGGTAATTTTGTGGTGAGATGGATGTGTGGGCTTAGATTTTCATGAATAGTTAGGAAAATGACCGAATTATTCGTTTTATGGATGTTATAAAAACAATTACTATGGCGCCTTGTTCTATGAGCAGAAATGATGTAAGGTTGCAATCTAATAACATAACATCACGCCTGTAATCCCCGAGGGGTTAGGCAGAGGTGTATCTAATAGAACACCCACATTTATGTTTAAGTCTCTCGGGACTTAAAAGGCGTGATACCATAAGATAGAACTAGATCCTCCCGACTGCATCGTTTGGTTATAGTGGTTGGAAGCGGAACTGCTCAGCATAATCAAAGTGGGCAAAGTTTTATTGGGTTTTTTCTTCAGGAATATTTCCAATAGCCACGGACTTGTGCCCGTAAGATACATAATCATCATCAGCCTATAATGTTCCCACTGCAGGGACTCAGGCCTCCTCTCTAGGAGAGGGATGGGCTACAATCCACCACGCGGGCCCAATGCGGATTGGTAGATGTCACATGTCTTAGATACATAATAAACTCGCCAAACTAAAATGAAGAAAATGTTCGTTAGGAAGGTTTTGAATACGAATGTGGATGGGTATAAGAGTAGAGGAAGACCAAAGAAACGATGGATGGACTGTGTTAAGAATAATATGGTAAGAACGAAGGTGTCCTATGAGATGACGAGAAACAGAGAAGTATGGAAGAAGAAGACATGCTGCGCCGACCCCAAATGAATAGCAAGAGAAAGGGGCTGCGGGTTGTTCGCAAGAGATACCACGGTCTCGACATAAACGGCTAAGAAGGAACATGGGTGGTTTTTAGTCAGTGGAAGTCTGACTCCCCTTCCGCTCTGCCCAAGAGCGGGAGGGGTTATTTGATGATTTCCCACCCCCCAAAATGAGATAGATAAGAACCTCGCCCTCTTTTGCAAGGGATTTACAAACATAGCTGGTGCCATGTGGGTGCCATTAAGTACACCTCTCCCCTAGGATTGCAGGCATGAGGTAATCTATACTAATATTATAAAGAAGTAAAGTTTGTGTGTTTGTATATTTGTTAAATTGTAAGGGGTAATCTCGGGATCTACTGAACCGATTTCAAAAATTCTTTCACTGTTGGGAAGCTACACTATCCCCGGGTGACATAGGCTGCTTTTTATCCCTGTATTCCCACGGGAACGGGAACTACGCGGGTGAAACCGCGTGACGTCCGCTAGTCCTAGATAAAAAACTAGATAATAATAAACCAACAACACTCTATTACATCAACTTGTCAAAACAATGACCAAAAGCATTTAAAAATAGCTTTCCCTCCTAACCTCGTTAGACATTTAACAGATAGACACCCAGATCGACCTAGCTAGACTGAAACTATATGAAACCAGTAAAAAACTGCTAAATAACAGATTGGAGTGCCAGCTCTGTCATATGACGGCTATGTTAATATCCTATGAAGTTTGACGGCAATACAGGTCAGAGGCGTGAATACATAAGTCGTTTGTCCAGCAGGGTTATTGCGCATCTTTTTAAATGTCAGTGGCTATCATAGTGTCAATCGATTAACTGTCAAATGGTTATATTATAGTGTCAATCGATTAACTGTCAAATGGTTGTGGTTTGGTACGAAATGGAACCATTTGACAGTTAATCGATGGACACTATGATAGCCACTGACATTTAAAAAGATACGCAATAGCCATCGCATTTAAAAAGATATGATTGCATATCTTTTTAGCCCTGCAGCAGGGTTATTGCGTATCTTTCAAATGTCAGTGGCTATCATGGTGTCTATCGATTTACTGTCAAATGGTTATGGTTTTGTATGATAAACTAACCATTTGACAGTTAATCGATGGACACTATGATAGCCACTGACATTTAAAAAGATACGCAATAGCCCTGCAAGTCTAGTGCAGATATAAGCCATTATTGCCTGTTGAGTGACTGGATTACTGAAATGATGGGTGGTATTTGCCTTTGCGCATCTAAAGAGGTGTGTGAAAATCTTTGTATGATTTGTGTGGGGATAAATCTTTTGAATTTTGAAGTTTTCGAAATAACGGTGACGATAATATTCACACAGGACAAAGCAAATTGACAAAAAATTTATTGATTGATTTTTTGATTTGGTCTACATGAATTATTTTAGGACATCCAAACAAAAACATTTTGGAAGATTACAATGTAGTTCAAGTCAATAAAACATATATAGTGGCCTATGACATTATCACATTACTTATAGTATCTCATTTTAGATTCCCCATTTTCACCTCATTCGTCAAAAACTACACTACATAACATTCACACGCCATCCAATCAAAACCCAACGAAAAAAGCCAAAAAGCCCACACTGCATGGCGTTTGCAGCCACGCCGTTAACAAAATGGAAGTCGACGGGAACCATAAAAAAGAAACAATACAGCGATATTGGAAATGTGTGACGAACCATCTGTTGGTCTGCTATTGCGTTTACATTTACTGGCGAGAATTTTTCGAGATACATTCGGATGTCCAGTTTTTTTACCATAAAATGTCTTTTGATTTGGTTTTCATAAGTAACCTTTGTGGAAACTATATTTTCGAGCCGTTCGGGGTTGAAACTCTGGGGCCGTCTGGGGTCAGAGTGCCCATAGCCATTTTAAGAAACGCCTTATTGATGCTTCCTGCCCTAAAAGCTGTCTTTTACTTTGGCCAGAAGCTAAGTATCGCCATACAACGTGGCAATGCCACTAATCCCTGGGACACAATACCAGGTGACAGCGTTGAGGAGGAGTTTTTCAATGCCCTTTTATAGTTTGTTGTTAGTTAAGTTTATTTACTTGGTTAAAAAAGTTAAACCCTTAAGATGGGAACCTTTAAGTTTTTTGCATTTTATTATTTGTTGATATAGCGGACATGGTATTGCACACTCTTTTTAATTTGCGTAACTTTTATGTCTTTCATTTATTTCATTTATTTGCTCCGTTAGTTAAAATAGGTATTGGTCGAATCTTACAACTGAATTTCAAATCAGCTCCCCCCAACCGATTGAGCTGATGCACACACCTTTGGTTCTAGTTTATGATTGTATACTGTGACTTAACTTTTAACGTTTTATTAGGCGTTGAAAAATGCCTAACGCATACCGCACCGTCCGGTGAGACGGTTTGATTTTGAAAAGGCTTGCACCAACTGAAAAACACCGCCGTTAGCCTACTGTCGCCTTGGCGGGTGGGCCGAAAGAACTGCTACGCATTACATTCGCGGTCCATTAAAACTTAAAATTAACCTACACCATCATACACCTGTTTTTTAACCGACTTCAAAAAAGGAGGAGGTTATTATAGCGTGTGAAATCATCAAATGACTCCTCCTGCTCTGAGTGGAGCGGAAGGGAGTGTCAGACTTCTACTGACTAAAAATCACCCATGTTCCTTCTGAGCCCTTGTGTCCACCCATGTTCCTTTTGAGCACTTTGTGTCCGAGGCCGCGGTATCTCTTTCAAACAACCCGCAGCCACTAACCTACACCTGTCGCAGTTCTTTACAAAGATTTGCCAAAGAATAAAGAATGACGACAAAGTCCACGTCATCACCAAGGGCAGGCGTAAAATATCAAAATAATCTATAATAAGTATCATTGCTTCTTTCTGTTTCAGCCTAGATGCCAGACTTCCCTTCGGCGCCGGTCTACATCCCGTCCAGACTAGTCAATATATTAATATAACTCATAATATATCTTTTTCATATAAAATAATGCTTTGATGATAAACGATTATGAGTTATTTAGGGATTACGGGAGGATTATTATAAAACTAGTTCAAATTTATGATACGGTTTTATAACGTATGGGAATAATATTTATAATGATTGATTTAATAACTACGAATACTTTACTATCGAATTGTTTTAATGAAAAATGCGATCAGTCTAAACTTGGTTGAAGAGCAAAAATCTTCTTTGCTAAAAAATCATAGCAATGTTGACAGTTCTTGAAAATTGTTTGTATGTTCTGGGTATGCCCAATACCTCTGTGAGTCCTGTGGCCATGTTAGTCCTGATGATGAGTTAATGCTTACCTGAAAATAAAGAAAATTTCAAATTAAAAAACGAAACATTTAAAACATAATAAATTTATTTTGAGGCAATTCAAATTTGTTTTTATTTTTCATAACCATCTCTTGTTCAACCCAAAAAAGCCCGCTTCAAAAGGAAAAATATCGCTACATCAAAAACTCTCGCAGCGCTCGAGAAAAGGGCGAAAACCAAAGATACAATCATACCTAGATACCGCACAAGAATCACGGTCCGTCTGAAAACTAAGCGTGTCATTTTTTGACTATGTACTATGACGTCATAAGCACTATTTCGTTACTAAACAAAATAGACTTCGTATTTTGTTCTTTAACTGCCGCACTCAGAAACGTTTAATGATTAGTTAAGCCGTCACTTAGGTTTTGTATTTCAAATATTTACTAAGTGACGGCTTAAGTAATCATTAAACATCTCTGAGTGCAGCAGTTAATGTCCATAATTAAGTTCTTAAATTGCATTATTGGTGAAACGTTATTGTTTTTAAACAAATTAGCTTGCTGCTACAGTAACCACTTCACTACAAATATTATAAAACAGAATACAACATCCAACGCGTCTGTCTGTTTGCGATAAACTCAAAAACTACTGCACCGACTTCCATACTGTTTTCACCAATGGATAGAGTTGTTCTCGAGGAAGGTTTTAGTAAATTTTTTGCCACACGTGCGAAACCGCGGGCATCAGCTAGTTAAGTATAAAATACTAAAGCCGCGAAGTAAGTTCCCTTGCGTTATCTAGATATATTATACATCTGTGGCAAAAACACACAGTACCAGCCACATGTCCAGTAATACAATATGCTTTGATTTATGGTATGGAAACCGATTGCTCTTCGTTACGTCGCCGGAGAATTTTTCTGCTGTGTTACAACGATATGGAGGATTTTTCTGCTGCTACTACGATACATGAGTCGACTGTTTTTGAGTAACTGGTTCACTTATATCGTTGTGAAACTCTTTATTGGTTAGCAGTGTGGAGAGTTCAGTTATAGTGGACAATTTATTGTGCAACTACGTGTGTTTTAATCATCATCATCATCTTCCTGCCCTTATTCCATGTCATTTGGGCTTCATCCATCCACATTTTTATATTCATTTTGTCACAGTATTCATTTGTATACTGTGATAAAATGTTTGTATTTTTGATTTTTTTGGTGGCTTGGTCTACTTTCAAATATTAATTATTTCTTTAACGTTGACTGCCTTTATATTACTGTAACAAATACTCGCTATGGACATGAAACTCCGCTATTCTTTTCGTTTCGTCAAGACTCAAGAGAAACGATTTAACTGTAAATCGTTTCTCTGGGACTTCGTCAAGCTTCATTGTGTCGGCGCACTTCTGGTGGTCGCCACTGTTGATTCTGGCTTACAGGAGTTACAGTGGTTTGGGAATAGTGTGACGGGCTTGTCCAAAAAAATAATTATTATATATTCTAAATATTCATCATCTGCCAAGCCGATATAATCGCATGTAGCTGAATACCAGTATTTTAAACGGAGTGACTGCCTATCTGACCACCTCAACCCATTTAGTACGGGCTAATACGATACTCCTTGGTGAGACTGGATGTCAGACTTTCAGGTCAATTACTACAATATACAGCCGGGTCCCGTTGGCCCCGCTAAGCCCGGAAGAAACTCGGTATGGGTGGTCATCCATCCACCAACCAACCAAAGCTAAACCAGTTAACTAGCTTAAAGATCGACTCAAGCGGCTATTATTATTTTAACGCATGGTTCTCACGTTTGTAAGATACTGATATAAATAAACACAACTTCTCTTTTACCAACGGATAGTACAGCAACAACAATTCATACAAAGCACACAATCCCATTTAAAATCTAAATTTCATTCTAAACTAAACCAACCACATATATTGGCTATTACTTCGTTCTCCAGAGTTTCAGAACCAACCAAACAAAATGGCCAATATATCCCCAATAACAAACGCAGTAAGCACACAAATCCCACTGATTGGTGGCATGTTTGCTCACGTCCACCAAACATGTGTAGTTGTGTGCGGAACCCAGCGCTGGGCAAATAGTTTTGCGGTGCTTTGTCTTTGGTACTTTGTACGGAACGGTTTCATTTAATTTTCTGGTGGAGTTGTGGCGTAGCTACGTGTAAATAATTGTGATGTGTGCTAAGCAGGAATTTTGATATGCATACTTTTTGTTGGCGACGCACGCATGTCAAAGATGCCATATAGTTTTTAAGTTTTGAAGTGACGTGGAATCCTTCACTAAGCTGAGACCTGATATTTTCTCTTTGCTCCATTGTTCAATTTACCACGTTTAATTCGATTATACATTTGATTTCTCACCATTTTAATTTCCGTTTTTACTCCTTCTATATATTTTGTGCTCCTCATCTTGAAACTGTACATAATAATAAACTTTCATAATATATGTTTTTACATGAAGATTTCCTTTTCATTCCCTCAAGACCAGCACTAAAGAGTGTTTGGATATGGGCACTATAGCAGGTTGAAAGAAAGAAAGAAAACATATTTATTTAGCACATCATGCCCCAAGTGCACACAACTAACAATCAATAAAAATTAAAAAGAAACTAAAAAACTAACAGATAAAAAGAGTGTGTACATCTCACGGCTGCGTCAAATAGGACCAGTTCAGCAAACTGCCACCCCACTCACTGGTGAGCGGTCTACGGAAAGATTGAAGGTGTGGCAAGGTAGTGCATCCTTACCTTACCCATTTGTTCCACCTGCTGAACATCTCCCACCTGGACAAGAGTGGTCGTGGCTGACCTGGAAGTCTTTAAACAGGCTCCGGACCCAGGTTGGTCGCAGCAAAGAAAACTTGCTGAGGTGGGGACACATAAATGACTCTGCACTGGAGTGTAAATGTGGTGCTATTCCTCAAACAATGGGGCACTTAATATCGTGCCCTGCCTGTCCTGCTAGTTGTTCACTACAGGAACTGATGGACGCTACCGAAAGTGCCAAACCAGTAGCTCAATTCTGGGCCAACACAATTTAGATTGCCATCGACACGCTAAGAAGAAGAAGAAGAAGCAAACTGCCGAGCAACTAGTGCCCGACCCTGGTTTTCAACTGGACCTGAGATGGTAATGTGACGAACGCAAAACAGTTTAGTACTTTGTCTTTATAAATATGTATGTGTATGAGTAGGTACTTATATATGTGAAATAGGTGATAATACCAAAAATTACAATTTGGAAAGAGATTTATAACATCACTAGCTGTTCCCGGCATGCGTTGCAATGCCCTTTTTCCTACCTACTACCTGCCAGTGTACCAACTACCTACCTACCTACTACCTCCTACCCTACCTACCTACTACCCTACCTACCTACTACCCTACCTACCTACTACCCTACCTACCTACTACCCTACCTACCGACTACCCTACCTACCTACTACCCTACCTACCTACTACCCTACCTACCTACCTACTACCCTACCTACCTACCTACTACCCTACCTACCTACTACCCGACCTACCTACTACCCTACCTACTTACTACCCTACCTACTACTCTACCGACTACCCTACCTACTCTACTATCCTACTTACTACCCTACCTACTACTCTACCTACTACTCTACCTACTACCCTGCCTACCTACCTACCACTTTCTCACCTTTAAAACCTTCCCTGGACTTCCACGAATAATTCAACACTATATTTAGCCAAATCGGTCCAGCCGTTCTCGAGTTTTAGCGAGACTAACGAACAGCAATTAATTTTTATATTATACGCAAACACCATTTGAAAAATCGTTTTTCTATTGGGAAAGAAACAGTAATTATTTGTGATTATTGTGATAATGTCGTATGGTCTGTTTGAAGTTGTCATTCGTTGACTGAACAACTGAACGTCACTCAATTGTTTTGCCTTCCCGGAACCTCTCCACTAACACTTGAACTTTATGGGTACGGTATTAAAGCTCAAATTGATTTTACGTTTTAGTTAGAAAACGTTTGTATGGGAAAAAGAAAAGGGCTGTTTTTAGGGCTTTTCCGGCCATTATTCGAATTTTTCTCGCCGTAAGAACCATCCTTGAACTTCAACGAACATTTAAAAAAAAAAATCAGCCAAATCGGTCAAGCCGTTTTCATGCCAAGTCGTGACAACGGAAAACGGGTTTCATTTTTATATATATAGAAGATTGTCTTAGTCAATTCAATAAAACTGCTGCTTTTCGATGTGAAGAGTATAATTTTGATTAGGTGATTACAAGGAAGTGACGGCAAGCGAGTCGATGGTCGAGGGTTCAGCGTTAAAGCGGTTAGGTGACTCAGCATCGCATGATGCGATTCTACTGGCCGGCGCGATGAGATGATCCAGGACAATCATCAGGTACCTTTTTGGTTTTTTTTTGGGGGGTGGGAAATCATCAAATAACCCCTCCCGCTCTTGGGCAGAGCGAAAGGGAGTGACAGACTTCTACTGACTAAAAACCACCCATGTTCCTTCTTAGCCCTTCATGTCGAGGCCGCAGTATCTCTTGCGAACAAACCGCAGCCCCGACGGGATCATCGGGTACCTGCCTTCTTTAAACGATTGAAAAAACAGTACAATGAATTTGAATGAATGGAAATTCATAGGGTACAACGTATTTAGTGATTTTTGGGGAAGTGGGTCTTCTTAGTACTGACTGCTTCATTGGCCTAGGCCAACAGCTAGCTGTTGCAACCAGCAGATAATATACCCAGATCAGAAAGAGAGTTATTGAGTATTGAATTTCTCAGTAGCAATTTCAGCTCAGTTAAAGGTTATAAAATCACCCCTGTTACATGAAACTTAAACATAACTAGAAAAATATTCGTTTTCGGTACATATTTATAACATTTCGCGCAACTTTTCAAGGAAATACCCACATTCATACTCAGAACTTTCCTCGCAACATTTTCCGCATTCCTTACATATAACTGTCATTTCCATGACAACAGGTTTTCACAGAAAATTTCACATTTCCTCTCAAATATTTCTACGAAAACAGAAGCCATCTCTTTGAGGCGCGCGTGGAACACAAACGCGCCGTCGACACGGCCTGTCATCGTTATAGAACGGACGGACGGTGAGAAAGCCCATTACTCACCGTCCACAGGCCCGCGCCTACGATGGCCGGAAGCCATCACGTGGCCCCGGGCGCCCGGAGCGTCTCCTGCGGCGGCCGGGACGAGAGGTTTTCTGTCTCTCACGTTCCGCCACCTCCTTTGCTAGCATCACTGCTTCGCAGAAGGAGGCGACGGCGTCCCATTCATCTTTCTGCCCTTGTCTTATGTTACTTGGGGTCGGCGCAACACGTTGTTTTCTTCCATTCTCTTTTGTCAACCGTCACGCTCTCATTGACTTTTTTCTTTCATATCATTCCTCACACAATCAATCCACCGTTTCGCCTACAGAAATAGAGATCCTGGATTATAATTTAAAGCCTTTAAACCGGCTTCAACGTAACTGCAGAGTAACAAATCCGGTTGATAAACAAATCGTGATTCCTTGAACCAGTTATTCCTGTTTCACCTTGCTTATTTTCCTGGGCGATTCCTTGAAACATTCAGATATGCTTCACACGGAATGATCCTGAGATGTGACGTAATTTGATCTGTAATAACATGACATCACGCCTGTAAAAGAAGAGTTTGGCGTGTATAATAGTTAAAATTAAGTTCCATGTAAAAGGGGGCGAGCCTATTGTCATCAACCGCACACAAGTCGAGGCTCTGCTATTGAGCAATACCCGATTGAAAAACCTAATAACACCTTGTATAATCCAACCTGGGATTCAAACCAAGAACCTCATGCTTCGCAGTAGCTACCACTACACCGCTAGACCAACGAGGCAGTTAATACATGTGTGTGTCGATGTGTAATATAATAATAGTATCATTTTCAAATAAATCTTAAGAAATACAGAATAAAGAAAATCTATTTTATGTATTATAGCGGACGTCACGCGGTTTTACCCGCGTAGTTCCCGTTCCGATGGGAATACAGGTATAAAAAGCCTATGTCACTCGGGGATAGTGTAGCTTCCTAAAGGTGGAAGAATTTTTGAAATCGGTCCAGTAGTTTCGGACCCTATTCGTTACAAACAAACAAACAAATCTTTCCTCTTTATAATATTAGTGTAGATGTTAAAAACCTCTTGTGGTTAACCAAAACAATTGTCTTCTTTCGTTTCACAAAGGTATTGAATATTATTAAGCTTTCATTCTATTACTACGATTATCGCTTAAGATTATTTATTTATTAAGGCTGGTCCGAACATTGAATGCCACCCCTAAAAGCGAGGAATCCACTTATCTTGACTAAATATTGATTTCTGCCGAATCTGATATAATTACTTGTCCAATAAACGTCTTAATAACAACTTAAATATTTACTTAGCACAATAATACCTAAATATTATCCTATATTCCTAATAATTGATCAGTAGTAGGTAATTACGATTTTTGAGAAGCTCGTGGTTAAATACTAACAGCTGCTTAGATCATTCTACAGGTTAAGCCTGCCTATCCATGCACCAACCTAGAAAAGGCTGCTTAATCTTAAGATCCACCCGAGTGGCTGTTATTTTAGCCACAAGTTCCACGTCGCCGTCGCAAGTACACAGGAAAAGTTCGTTACTCAAATCTGCCTTGTAAATAACTTATATTAGGCACCTACGACCAGTATGTACGGTCTATGACCAGTGTGTGTTGCCAGTGATTACATACGGGACCGAAACGTGGTTGCTCATAATGGGCCTCATCAGAAAGCTCAAAGTCACCCAAAGGGCAATAGAGAGGGCTATGCTTGGAGTCTCTTTGCGGGAACGCATCAGAAATGAACCAAGAGAACCAAGGTTAAAGACATAACCCGAAGAATTGCCAAACTTAAGTGGCAGTGGGCAGGGAGGGCACATCGCTCGCAGAACGGATGGCCGATGGGGCCGAAAAGTTCTGGAGTGGCGACCGCAAACCGGAAGACGCGTTTGAAGGTCCCATTAGGTGTACCGATGACCTGGTGAAGGTTGTGGTGACCCGCTGGATGCGAGACGCACGGGACCGGTCAATGTGGCGACACCTGGGGGAGGCCTATGTCCAGCAGTGGACGTCTTTTGGCTGAAATGATGATGATGAGTCACCTATGCCACGGTTTTTCTATAATTATCTTAGTCCACCAACATTATTTTGGCCTTTAACATTACCAAAATATTAGTTGTTACTAACAAAACTTCCTTCCAACAAAACCATTAGCTGGTAATGAAAGTCTATCAAACATGGCCGGTAGCCCGTAGAAATGGACTCGAGTCTATTTATTGAGTACACAATGCTGCCAATATCCGCCCAATTTCAGGCCAGAAACGTTATAAATCTGTTATTTACTGAAAACGATTTATTTTATTTGTTATTGGAGATTACTTGTCATTATAGACTTTGTTGGTAGATGTAATTTGTTGTTGGTATTTTTAGGCTTAGGTTGTAGGATTCGGTGGACGCGAGACGCACGGGACCGGTCAATGTGGCGATACTTGGGGGAGGCCTTTGTCCAGCAGTGGACGTCTTTCAGCTGAAATGATGAATGATAATGAAGTGATGTCATTTGAATGTTTCTGTTGATGTAAAGTAAGAGCGTATTCATGCGGCGTATGTTATACACGCCGCACCGTACGATTCATAAACGGGCTTCATGGCACCGTAAAATCCAATTGTTGCGTTTTTGTATCGATTCAAATGCGTTTACGAAGCTTTGTGTGTCGCTGCATCTGCGCGTACATATTATGGTGTATTATTCTACATGCGTTGATGTTAAATGCGTTAATTTACTGGCTGCAACTGAATCTTGTTTAAAACGCGTAAAACGTACGTCATCGACGCGTATTAAATACGACGCGTGAATAGACTAAACCAGCTAACAAAAGCAAGCAAAAGCCTGACTATGCTTCTTTTGCTGGAGTTCAATAAGAAACAAAAAAAACAGTTGAATAGGACATGGGTCAAAATAAACGGTAGCAATAGTAAAATTGCATTCGAAAATGTTTTTAAGGCATTCACAGAACTCTGACACAACAAAATTGAGGGTGGAATGCCAGCATAGAGCATAGCAGCCATGGTGCTGAAAAATATGCATTTTTTGTCCAATTTTAGACTGTACGCCGACTACCCGTATTTGAACTCACGTTTGCACTGTACTGGGAACATTCGTTACTAAAATATTACTTTTCAGAGTGTACTGTATTTTTTGTATATGGGTTTGTAGGGGTCGATTTAATACCAACGATTGTGTATTTAGAACAAATTGTTTTACCGATCTTTTCGGTATTTTTAACCGACTTCAAAAAAGGAGGAGGTTATATGTTCGTGTGTATGTATTTTTTTTTTTTTTTTTTTTTTTTAATGTATGTTACCTGATTTCTCCTCCATTTGTGAACCGATTCTCAAAATTCTTTTTTTATTTGAAAGAGTATACTCCTGAGGTGGTCCCATTTAAATTTGGTGAAGATCTGATCCTGATCTTCGGAGATATACAATAGAACTCTTCAAAAATAGACGGCAAACCTGTCGTGATTGCTGCAATCGCTTGGATGTTTATTGTTTATACAACATCATGACGTAACATCACGCCTGTATGATCTGAGGGGGTACGCAGATGTGTACACCCAGATTTGGACAGTAAGATATTATGTAATGTTCCATTTATTGGAGATACCTATTATTTGTTTGGGAACAACTAAAAATGGAAAAATAAAAAACTTTTTGGCAAAAAATAAAACCGACTTCAAAAACACCAAAAAGTGAAAAATAAACTTCTGAAGAAAAATCAGCTTCTGAAGTCGGTGGCAAAAAAACGAAATCAAACAAACAAATGTCACCGACTTCAGAAGCTGATTTTTCTTCAGAAGTTTATTTTTCACTTTTTGGTGTTTTTGGTAAATATTTTTAGTATTCTTGTTCCCAAGGGAAGAATGTTGTTTATCTAATAATTGAATTATCATCACCAGAATTCTTCTGCTCTTATCCCAATTTATTTGGTATCAGCGCAGCCTGTCTTCTTCTATACTTCTCTATTAAGTACTTGTTATCTCAACAATATCTAGCTATATCATCCTTCGCACAGTTCATCCATTGTTTCTTGGGTCTTCCTCTACTCTTATAATCATTGAACAAAGAGTATATTTTAGAGTAGGTACAGAAAATTTACAAATTGATATTTCAGTTAGAATTGTATAGATCACGCCAAGACTCTCGTTCAGTTACTAATACCGAGAAAAAGGTAACAAACAGTTCAAAAAAGAAACGCTTCAATAGTCTGTGCGATCTACAAATAAACCAAGAAATAAAATAAAAGATTTGCAACCATTCGAGTTTTCGGGGTTTACCGGGATATTTCTCTAATGGAAACCGCAAAGATATCTCTTTAACACAATTTCCGACGTCCGATTTTCAACCTCAGAAGCAGGAACTCGTTAAAAATTCAGATCACGTCTGCGAAATGCAGGAACTATTCATCTGAAAGCTGTGACCTGTTATCTGTCGCAAATCTATGCAAAGCGAAGGAAGGAAGGAGTGCCACGCCTGTCATAATAATCTGATTTAATCTTTGGTCCAAGGAATATGAAAATCGTTGTTTTGGTAATTTATTTTTGAAGCAAAAATTATGACTTTTGCAATGATAATAATTTATCGACAAAAATCTAAAAGCTCACGCCAAATTCAAGGTGTAAATAGAAACAAGCTGGCCGTACTGTTCGCGTCAAATAACTGTGCCCCTCTGAAGTTGGCTACGAGTGGCTGCGCAGCAGTCAAAATTACGAAACAAAAAGTCAAAAAGCAGTCAAAAATTATACAACATTTATACAAAACTATGCTATCTTTTATAAATATGTATTTATTTTGTTCAAATAATTTTCTACGTGACTGCACTTGCGCGATCTTTGCAAATGGCTAACTTCAGAGGGGCAAAGTTATTTGACGCGAACTATACATCAAACTGTGTAGACCTACGCAAAACCTATTGCCTACATACATTATATATTTTATTTTATAGCTAGCCCATATAGTCCCACTTCGCCACACACCTTCTTACATTTCTTCCAATGATCACTATAATGTGTAACTTGTTTCCAATTCTCAAGGTAGACACAACAGTTAAAAAAAAACAACACTCCGGTAGTGCCGGCAGAAGTGAAAACTTGAACATTAACACACAACACACATAACATAACATCACGCCTGTAATCCCAGAAGGGTTATATTTTGGTATAAAAAAATATTTTGGAATGGTTAGGGAATAATTTCGCACGAATTGCTTTATTTATCAGCATAAAAGCACTATCATTTATGTGGTTAAATACAATATTCATTTATTGCTCTATCGTATTTTTTTTGACATTTGACACACACGCACATTCGCGCAAGCGCCCTGCGCCGTCTTACGAATTCTCGATCAGGTCACGTGTCCCGACGCGAGTTTAATATTCTTACCCATCCCAAAAAAGTGCACAACGCCGCTAAAGAAGTTTTCACTTTTCGAAAATGAATACAACACACACGTGTCTACATGAAAGTTTAGTTTTCAGGAAGTTCGTTGAAAAATAAAATTCCCCGAACCCAATATTGTTTGTATTTCTTCGAAAAATGAGGGTAGTCAGCAAAAGGTGGCGAGAATTATGGGATCAATTTAAAATACCAAGAGTGCAGGAGCTTTTAGCTGTGGTAAGCGGCGTCACAAGAATTTTACATGAGGAAATATTTATCACATAATTATTTAAATTCAATCTCTTAGCACTATTTTATAAGGTTTAGTTTTGAAAGTGCAAACCGAGTTTCATGTATGTTTATGGGTTACCTTTTATATTATTATTTATTTAATGCTCAATGAAAAGATATTCTTGATTCATAGAGTTGTTCAGGTATTATTTGATGGAGTTAATATATTCAATAGAGCTATTATCACATAATTATGACGCCATCATAACATGACGCCTAATCTTCAAAGGGTTAGGCAGATGTGTACCTAACAGTACAACCACATTTCGCCAATTATGTTTAAGTCCCGTGTAATAGGGGCGAGCCCTATTGTCATCAACCGGGCACGAATCCAGACTCCCGTGGCTGCTACGGCGAAATTTCTGTTGGAAAAACTCAATAACACTTTGCACGACCCGGGAATCGAACCAAGGACTTCAGGTTCAGCAATCGCGCTTGCGACCACTAGACCAACGAGGTATTGTGACACCATTTATGACTATGCAGATGACATTGTCATTTTTCATTAAAAAATCATGACATCATAATAAACTTTTTTAAGTTGTTATCTTGAAACAACTAGAATATCATAAGGATACTTAAGAGATAAAGTAAATAAGACTTTTTTCACAGTCTCCTTTCCCTAACAGTATGCGGGAGCACGACCACCCAAACTTCATATTCCTTTCAACACCAAATAAATTTCGCCGCTGCAAAATTTATGCGGGAGACTATGAATATTACGAGTAAAACTCTGTAAATAATGTTTTCATTCCACGGCTAAGTTTCCACTAGCTGTAAATATGAGCTGGTCTACTAAATAAGCATTGAAAAGCGCAACGATGAGAATTTTCAGAGTAAAAGCACAGCATAGTAGAGAATGTCAGTGTGTGTGCGTTTTTGCTCATTGTATACAGGCTGGTGCCGAAAATACGACAATAAATGAAACCACTGGTGGTTCTAGTCCATAGGAACATTATTAAACTATCAAAAAAGTTCTAACACTAAAATAAAAAAATTGAAAAAAAAACAATAAAACTAAGTAGCAAAAAACTGTTAACGAAATACATTACAATTTATAAACAAATATTGGTTTACTAACCTTAAGATAAGATAAGATAAGATAATATTTATTTTTAGGAATAATTTGCACCGATTAACGAGTGGAAATAAAATGTAACAAAAGAATTTGGCAAAGACATTTAGGTAGGTTGTTGTCGTATCGTCGGAACCACGAAGGTGTTAGGATTTATTTGATAGTTTAAAATGTTCCTATGAACTAGAACTACCAGTGGTTTCATTTATTGTCGTATTGTCGGAACCACCCTGTACCCGTAACCGTACACCTATAACCGTTCTTCGAGAGAATCCTCATCTGCCTAGCTTTTTCCCAACTATGTTAGGAGCATATGGTGTCGTAAGAGGCGACTAAGGGACTTACCAGAGAATGGGCAGCAGCGTTCTCTGTGCCTTCGTAACATCCATACTGCGATCGCCAACCCGTCTGCCAAGCGTGACGATTATGGCAAATCCCCCCCCTTCTGGGGGAGGCCTATGTCCAGCAGTGGAGTTCTTTTGGCTGAGATGATGATGATGATGTTGGGAGCGGTTTCCAGACTAACCGGATGCAACTAAATACCAGTTTTATACTGAGAGTGACTGTCTATTTGACCTCCGCAACCTCATTGTATAAACTCATACTTTTAAAGGTACTATTCTATGTTCAAAGCGAGTTAATGAATTTAATTAACTCTGTCAATTCAATTTCATTCCATCCCATCTTTCCTGAAGGTTCCTTTTTAATCGAAAAGTTCTTTGAGAGGGCGACATTGACATCCCTTGTTTTCTTCGTGTAAAGGCTGTCTCCACATTTGATATATGCTTACAAAGTGGGGAAATACGTTGACGTTTGTAGGCTCTGAAGTTTTGAAAGGTGAAGGGGACTTTGGCATTTACATGCTTTGAATATGGAAGGAAAAGTCTTGTACTTACAAAATGTCGGTGAAAGATTTTGGGTTTTCTCTGAGAATTTGTGAGAAATAATCAAACGAAAAGCAACTTTATTTGGGACTAACTGTGCCCCGTGAAGTTCATCGTGTGAATTTCATTTGAACTGAATTTTGTTAACAATTTCAAGGGTATATTTTTTTGCATGAATAGTGTTCTATGTAAAGTAGGTCTCGTCAAAATTGGTCCATCCGTTTCGGTGATTAGCCGGAACAAACAGCGAGAAAGACAAAAATTAAAGTGATTTTGTTAGACGCTCTATATATCTGTCTCCATGAGTATTCAGCAAAAAGTTATTGTGAAATTACAAACAGACACTACAATTTGATTTATTTGTATACTTCAAAACTGTTTTTCACAGATAAAAAATTAATTGTTCGCTAAAACAATTTTTCTTAGAAAGTTTTGACTAAGTTTTTAAGCAGTTCTCAGTAAATAACTCCTTTTTTTGAGCAGCAAAAACTATTTTTAAAATTAATAGCGACTTGATTACATCTAAAAAGTTTAGCAAAATAGAATTTTATTAAGCTAAATCTTAATAAGAATCTTTATAACTAAGGGCACTTACCTTTTTATTAGCAAAGTAACCTAGTTTTTTTTATTAAAAAATAGGTACTTGCATTAAATAAGTGTTGTCAAGAGAAATCGCTACGTATTTTTATAGTAACTATGATTATTTTATCGCCACGGCTGTCAAAATGTTGGAGGAAAACATCGTGGATAAACTGGCATGTCTTAGAACCAAAAAATTGCAGATCTGAATATTGACTCTCACATTCACCATGAGGTAAATGTCGTGAGGAAAGTTTTGAGTACGAATGTTAAAGGGTATATGCGTGCGGGAGGCGCTCCGGGCGTCGGGGGCCACGTGATGGCTTCCGGCCACCGTAGACGCGGGCCTGTAGACGGTGAGTGATGGGCTAGCTCACCGTCCGTCCGTCTTATGACGACGACTGGCCGTGTCGACGGCGCGTTCGTGTTCCACGCGCGCCTCATAGAGGTGTCAGCAACATGGAAGGGACAAGGGCCGGCGCCCGTCGGGGCTGCGGGTTGTTCGCAAGAGATACCGCGGCCTCGACATGAAGGGCTAAGAAGGAACATGGGTGGTTTTTAGTCAGTAGAAGTCTGACACTCCCTTTCGCTCTGCCCAAGAGCGGGAGGGGTTATTTGATGATTTCCCACCCCCCCCCAAAAAAAAAAAAGGCTAAATGAATGGTGAATGTACAAGGAGAGTGGATAATTAGTACTACCTTCTCCACTCCATAGAGTGTCCCAGCACTGGGCTTGTTGCAGTCTTATTAAGCTATATTTTATGTTGGTCTGTCAATGTAAACAATACAAGCGTATAAGCCGGTGGTCCCGGCCGCCAGATGGCGGTCGTCAAACCATGTCAGAAGCCCTTTTTTTTGGGGGGTTGGAAAATAATCAAATAACCCCTCCCGCTCTTGGGCAGAGCGAAAGGGAGTGTCAGACTTCTACTGACTAAAAACCACCCATGTTCCTTCTTAGCCCTTGCGCCGGGGTCGCGGTATCTCTTTCGAACAACCCGCATCCCTGTCGGGATGTCAGAGGCCCTTGAGGTGGCTTAGAAACTCCGACACTAGGGTGTGTGGGGTCGTTAGACCTTTCTGCCAACACGATAAGAAGAAATAATGTGAACAATACATTTCGTAATTTTTCATACTAACGTAATAATAGGGAACATTCTTTGTTACCGAAAATCGAAAATAGGTTTATAGAAAAAAAAAGTGATCCAATTCTCTAATGAATTCGAACTCCCTTCAACATGAAACCCCATGACACGAAAACCCTTCGGATAACAAATGTCTTTTTCAACACTTTGAATGCAAGCCACGGGTATTATATACCACAAATCTCTAGAGCCTCATTCGTATGCAGCATCCATCTTATTTACTCTTTCCTTGACAAAATTGGCTGGGTAAGGGTTAACTAAATTAAAAACATAATCTTTGAGGGTTATCTGGGGACGTATTTAGATAGGTTGTCGAGGGACTGAAATTAGGGCTGAATTTTTAGCTGAACTGGGTACTGGGTACTCATCTTTATGATTGTGGACCGTTTTCTTTTTTGTCTGTAATTATAATTTTAGGGTTAGGCCGTGAGTTGGGTTGGCCTTTGTTGCTGAAATATTTTTTTGTGTCGTTGACAATTTGTTGTCGTCTAGGTCGCCTCCCGGGGAAAGGTTTAATTATTCGGGAGAACAAATTTTATGTCGACGAATTCTGAAAAGGTCGGATAATGCTCTTGTTGAAGAGTAATGGCTTTTTCTGACTTTTGATTCCCATAATGTAATTATTTTGATTTTAGAGGATATTATGCAGTACGACAAATCAATTATAACCTTTTTGACTGCCACAGCAGCAGGTTATGCCTTTTTTTATGGTTGGTGGAAAATCATCAAATAACCCCTCCCGCTCTTGGGCAAAGCGGAAGGGAGTGTCAGACTTCTACTGACTAAAAACCACCCATGTTCCTTCTTAGCACTTCATGTCGAGGCCGCGGTATCTGCGAACAACCCGCAGCCCCGACGGGCGTCGGCCCTTGCGGGCCCCTTCCATGTTGCTGACATCTCTTTGAGGCGCGCGTGGAACACGAACGCGCCGTCGAGACGGCCTGTCGTCGTCATAAGATGGACGGACGGCGAGCTTACATTTGACTGCACCCTCCAATTTATTTACCATCCACCCACATTCTCCTGTCATCCCGCGATCATGGTGCTTGCGTCGAAATATCGGGAACAAAATAATGGATAATCACGGAAAATACAGAATAAGTTTGAGTTATGCTTTTATATAAAATCACCAACATGCAACCATTAATTATGAGGAAAGTTTTGAGTATGACTACCAACCAATGAAACGATGGATGCACTGTTTTAATGATAATATGACAAAAAGGGAGGTGTCTGATGTGATGACAAGTAATAGAGAAGTATGGAAGAAGAAGGGATGCTGCGCCAAACCCAAATGAATTGGGATAAGGGCAAGATAATGATGAATATTGACATTTAAACTAAAAGTTTCAAATAAGTACTCAAGTTTAAAAAAAAATCAAATGGTTGCACTCCGGGAGTGCCGGCAGAAGTGAAAACTTGAACATTAACGTTGTGCAGTTTTGAATATTGTGGAATGGTTACGGAATAATTTCGCAAGAATTGCTTTATTTATCAGCATAAAAGTACGATAATTTATGTGGTTAAATACAATATTCATTTATTGAGCTCTAGTAGTACACAAACATGACAATTTATATTACATAAAAAAATTAACACTATTATTTAACTATTACAATTAATTTACATTAAAAAGTTTATGTCTCAGAAAAATCAACTTGACATTGAAATTTTTGACATTTGACACACGCACATTCACGTAAGCGCCCTGCGCCGTCTTACGGTCAGGACACGTGACCATCTGACGCGAGTTTAACATTTTTTACCCATCCTAAAAAAAGTGCACAACCCCGCTAAAGAAGTTTTCACTTAAAAAAATAGATAGGTAGATGTTGTAGTCACAAAATACTCAAACAATCGTATCACACACACCCCGATTCAATTATCCCCCGAAGATTACAACGAACACACAATAGCACAGAATAATGCTCACAAACTAAAACTAGCAACAGTGCTAGTGATAATTTTCTAAAGTTACAAGTTTAGCTCCTACTACGAGAACAGAGCAAACTGAATACCGTGAAAGGGAAATTGAAAACCCACTTTGAATGGAACAAAATTATAACTTCGGTGTGCGTCGAACTTTCGCACAATGCAGACACTACCGTTCTCCTGGAAAAATATGGATAGATCGTTATTGCTTGTGGCTGAGATGAAAATGCTTAGTGGGATGTGTGGTGTAACGTGTACGCATATAATAAGGACTGAGTACATAAGAGGAAGTTTGAAAGTGGCGCCGGTGACTGAAAAGTTGTGTGTAGGTGTGGACACGTGATGCGGAGGAATGAGGAAAATATTGAGTATGAATGTAACATGGCTATAAGAGTATAGGAAGGCCAAAGAAACGATGGATGGACTGTCTGAAAAATGCTATGGCTAGAAAGGAGGTGACTGCTGAGATGACGAGAAATAGAGAAGTATGGAAGAAGAAGACAAGCAGCGCCGACCACAACGAATACAAAAGATACTCTCGTTAGTCGAGGGGTTGCAAATATGACTGCTGAGCATTCTGGGTTTGATTCCCGGGTCGGGCCAAATGTTATTGAATTTTTCATCATTTCATCAGGATTTTTATTGTGAAAATTAATGCCAATAGGCTCGCCCATTACATTTCACTTAAAACATGACAGATGTGAAAGTACAAGGCATAATGTTTTGTAATAGTTGCTAAGTTAAGCATAGCCCAGTTCTTTTGCTTGAGTAAAATTCAATTAGTTTCCCAAATTCCTCCCAAATGACACAAATCTCCATTCAAAAAACCTAAGAATTCAAGAATCTTCATAAATAAAGTCACAACAGAGATAGAACCCGTAGTACCCATAATAATATAATATAAATACGGTACAGATTGTAAGGAATCGTCGGCAGCAACAGTTGCTGGCCTAGTTTCTACAGCAATAACTTATTGTTGCTTGGAGTCGAGCAACAGATATTAATATGCACCAATATGTGCTTGATTGATGAACTGTGATTCAATTATTGAGCTATAAAGAAGGTTAATAGACAGTGTTCAATTTACATCATAAAATCTGTAACGTAGTACGTTACATTTTTAAGTAATGAAATATATTAAGGCTGGGTGGACCCGAATTTAAGTTTTTTAAAACAATCTGAGACAAAAAATACAGTGTTTTAAATCAAATAAAAAATATATGTATTAGTTAAGGATCTTATCTAGTCAAAATCGCATTCAGTTGCAAGAC
The DNA here is from genome assembly GCA_949774965.1 of Diarsia brunnea. Classification (NCBI taxonomy): domain Eukaryota; kingdom Metazoa; phylum Arthropoda; class Insecta; order Lepidoptera; family Noctuidae; genus Diarsia; species Diarsia brunnea. Next base: position 18,168,909 of record OX459000.1, on the reverse strand, counting down.
CTGATGAACTTCACTCGATAGAAAAAAATCGCAAAGTTACCCCTTTTTAGATCGTTTTTTCAATATTATGACTACATTTAATTTTTGTACTATAATTAAGAAACTAATTAGTTTAAGACAAATTCGCAGAGTTTGAATTGATAAAATGATTTTCTCAATTACTATGTTTAAAAGAATTAAAAGCGATCGCGGCGGCTCGGACAGGTCCGTTCAGTCGCGTGTTGGCGCTTATGGACGACGGACCTGTGTCAGTTTGACAACTACGCGCACCATACTATCTCTTTTTGAGAATTTGTTGCTTGTTAGTTATAAATTATAATGGGCAATAAACAACGCAGGCGAAAAAAGTCGTGTAAAGCAATAAAAGACACAAATAGAAAGAATGCACTCCAAAGATATGTGAAGAAGTAAGTACCTACGTAAATGTTTTATTTGTATTGTAATGTAATTTGGTCTCAAAATTAATTTTTATTTTACTTCAGTCTCTGATTGGTAAATGTCTAAAACTTACGATCATCGTACTATAGTTTATGAATATTAGTACCGAGGATCGCTACGATTTTTGATAATTCATATTTTGTCTTTTCGTTCGGTATCCTGCCTGGCGAGTGGCGAGCCACAATATAAAAATATCAGTACTACTAGAGAACGCTAAGATTTTTGATAAAATTAAATCATATTTTGTCTATTTCGATATCTCAACCTGGCGTTTGCTAACGAACAGTAAATTACTATATCTACCTATCAATTTCATCAGTGAAATAGGTACTCCATTTACTTTTTGTTATAGGTTAGTTGGGCATCTGAAGAAACTAACATGAACACTGCCGCAGCAACAAATCTGATACCTGAGGATTCAAACGAAAATAGGAATGTAATTATCTTTTTTTTTATCGTGTGGTAAAATCATCAAATGAGTCCTGCTGCTCTGAGTGGAGCGGAAGGGACTGTCAGACTTGTACTAATTAAAATCCACCCTGTTCCTTCGGTTGCCCTTTGCGTTCCAGGGCCACGGTATCCTGGTAAGACATATTCGTGGCCCCGGCAGGCATCCCTATTTGGGCCCCGTCAGTTTGCTGGAAGCTCTTTGAGGCGCGCGAGGAACACGACGCGCCGCGGACCCGGGCTTGGTCCTTGATCGGACGGCGAGTTACCCTTACTCGCAGTCCGCTAGCCCGCGTCATGTAATTACCATAGATCAAGATTAGGGTTCCGTACCTCAAACGGAAAAAGGAGTCTGTCATTCGGTTGAACGACGTTCGGATAATCGATGCTCTACTGTATTAAAGTCCTGGATACTCATAATGTACATTAACTAACATAATGTGGGTGGGTTTTCAGGTACTACATGGATAATGCATCATGTAGAAACACGGCTGATGTATCCAAAACCTCTTTTATTGGATTGGATCCTGTTGATACACAAAAAACTGTAACATTAACGTAAGTACCACATTTTATGTTTTTACCGCATTTTACATACAATGCTTTTACTCGGATGTGTAAGACAAACTTGTAAGACTTACCATATTTCTCTTTTTTAGAGAAACTGAAGAAACAGAAGACTCCTTCATCGTAGAAAAAGTACTCAAAGATGAATTCAAACCACGGCTTCAAAGGGTATCCTGACCACCAGCATGCAGCAGAAGCGCATACCTAGTCATCACCCTCAGCCTCATCAGCGACCTTGGCACAGCACACTGCACTTCGGCCGGTCAGCAAGCAGAGACGCACTTCTCTCCTGGTCGACGCAGCAGCCAGCCACTACGCAGCACAGCATCACTCCGACTCACTGGAGCATAATGCAGCATCACCCCGACTCACTGGGGCATCACCGCAGACAGTTCCGACTCACCGAGAACTACGCGGCATCCGGTTCCGACTCACTGGAACCTTCCACTGGCCTGGCAAGCATCAAGACTCAGTCTGCTATCGACCTCCGGTCTCGGAGGGGAGTGATGTGGCGACAGCGACATCTATCGCAACACATGCGAACTAAATTGGCAATTCCTACATCGCGCTATCAACATTATCCGCGACATTAGCCTATATAGAAAATCCCGACTTACTTATGTCGGACACAACACCCGTCTGGTCGGAAGATCCTCCCTTTTCTATGGGGGATGAGAAACTTTACACCCTGTTCCTCATACCCCCCCGAATACATGAATAATAATTTTGACACATTTGGTGATTATCATATGCGTGAGATACAGAGTTGATAATATTATCGTTGTTGTATTAAAAAATATACGATTTTCCATTCAAATATCGAGTTCTTTTTTAATATTTTTTTTTTAATTTTTCGTATTTGTTCTTTTAGAGGCAACAGAGATACACATTCTGTGAAAAATTCAATCATCTACTTATTATAGATCATGAGATACAGACCGCTGACAGACGGACGGACGGACAACGAAGGCTTATTAATAGGGTACCCTCCCGGTTCCCGTTGGTTACCCTTCGGGTACGGAACCCTAAACAAGGTCGACTAAAAAGCTACGATGATCACCCTAATCTGTTCCGTAAATGATAATAATGACGCGATCTTTGCGGCATTGTCGTCCTTGCGTTACCTATTGCATTTGGAACACCCGACCTAGAAACTAAAACATCAATTAATGTAATAAGTATAGTTCAGAGTTTATTCCATTTAAAATATCTACTCAAATTAATTTATTACAAAAAAACGAAAGACTTCGCTATTACTACAAATTATAATAAAACGAGTTTTTAATTAATCAAATCTCTTATTTTAATTTAAAAATAAATCAATAAGACAAGTTGACCTACTGCCTGCTTATCTGTAATGTGACACAGGTGACACTCCTCGCGACGTAAGCGCACGGCTCGCTTTGCGGCAATCGCGGGCAACTCTTGGTAGCGTTAAATGCCTATTTCGCTTGGTCTACCTGCCCTTAAGTAATTTAACAATAAAACACATCAAAGATTCAATGTTTACATACAACTGTCAAACAAAGAACCGCAGACGACAAAATATCAGAGCAGTACGGTGCATGCCACAAGGGGGCCCTAAGAGCGTGTGTGTACGTAGACCTAACCACACCCTTATCTTTTTGTTTTAATTGTAAAATATATATGTCGCAGCGGGAGTCGTAGATTTAAGAAACTTGTAACATTTGTTACAAGATGGCGGTAGTGATGTCATTGTTGGCAAGTAAAAGTGGGGTGGGCCGCCTGGGCGACAATGGTGCGGACAGTCTGCCTGAGAACGTGCGCGTGAGCGGACGACCTTACAACCTCCATCCATTTTCTATCGTGATTATTGATTATTGTGATTCTATAAAGTTTGTGAAATGATTAAAGAAGGTCTACGCTATTTGTTCGTGTTATTATTTCTTGTTTTTTGAAGATGTATGAGGAGGAAGGTTTGCCCAAAAATAACATTCTTGTTACCTCTCCGTTATATATTTATGAAGACGTGGTTACGTGGTCTTATTTCATAACCTGCGCCACGTAAACCCTTTCCGTCACACATCACGCCTGTAATCCTCGTAGGGTCAGGAAGAGGTGTACTCACATTTCGCCAGTTATTAAGTCCCACGTAATACGGGGCGAGCCTATTGCCATAAATCGGGCACAAATCCAGACTCCATGGCGGCTACTGAGAAATTCCTAATAGGAAAATCAATACCTGGAAATGGAATCCAGAACCGCATGCTCAGCAGTATCGTTTGCAACCACAAGGCCAACAAGGCAGTCTGAGTAATATTTTTATAACAATTTCACGCGGTCAAAGATCACGGGGCACAGCTATTTTATATTAAAGTAATAATTTTCCTTTATCCTTAACTAGCTAACAAGATCCTTTTTTTTTATAGTGGGTGGAAAATCATCAAATAACCTCTCCCGCTCTTGGGCAGAGCGAAAGGGAGTGTCAGACTTCTACTGACTAAAAACCACCCATGTTCCTTCTTAGCCCTTCATGTCGAGGCCGCGGTATCTCTTGCGAACAACCCGCAGCCCCGACGGGTGTCGGCCCTTGCCTTGCCTTGTCAGCAACATGGAAGGGGCCCCCCTTCCATGTTGCTGACATCTCTTTGAGGCGCGCGTGGAACACGAAAATGCCGTTGACCCGGCCTGTCGTCGTCATAAGACGGACGGACGGCGAGCTTACCCATCACTCACCGTCCACAGGCCCGCGTCTATGGTGGCCGGAAGCCATCACGTGGCCCCCGAGACGCCCGGAGCGCCTCCCGCGGCGGCTGGGACGAGAGGTTCTCTCCCTCTCACGTTCCGACACCTCCTTCGCTAGCATCACTGCTTTGCAGAAGGAGGCAACGGCGTCCTATTTCTCCTCGCCCCGGACCATGGCTTGCACCAGGGCCGGACGCGAGTGGTCGCCGCCGCCGAAGCTAACAAGATTCTCACACAATTCTGAACAAAACATAGTAAATAAAATATTTTACGCCAAAAATGTGGGTACAGCATATAGTTTTCAATAGTTGGAAAAAGGAAAACCATTATAACTTGGGTGCGGACAATGGCGTCTTCTATTGAAACTTGAACAAGCGATATAACTTGCAAAACATTTGAATTTCCTGTTCACGTTATAGAATTTATGAAATATTTCTGAAATTATTGTGTGTCGACGTAGTTTTCGGTGTCAAGCAACAACCTATTTTATTGGTTATTTTTAATTAAGTTAATTAATCTAGGAAACTTAAAACTTCAAAAGTTTTGGTTGTGAAAGGCTTATACAAAACAATATATACCACAAATGCAATTGGGTCGAGATGGTACGTATTGAACTTTTGTATGGCACATCTGTATATTTCACAACCACGAATTTGAGCGTATGGAAAAAAGTAGTAGAATGGTTATCAAGTGACAATTCATAATAGTAACTGTATCTGACCATTTTATACCATATAATTATGAACAAAAAAATATTATTATTATTTTAAGAATATTAAAGTAACTTTCGGTGAATAATATATGACTTTTAAAGTTGAAACTTGTCAAATTGTACTTTAGGTGATTTCTTCAATTTAGCTCGCCAAGTCCAAAGTTTCTTCGAAAGGATAAATTGACTTACTTAATGTAAACGAAGAGGTTCAGAAGCTGGGAGGTACCTTTTCCTAATAACAACAAAACTAAAATAATTACTTCAGTTTAGTGAACCCCAGAAAAGTTAACTTATTACGAGTATATACGTTAGCGCAAAAGTTAATACTGATTTGGCAAATTAATTATCACGTTTAATGTACTGAACTGAGTACGCACCTGTGCATACCAGGGGGTCTAAAATGGCCACTTTTGACTCCGTGGTTGATACTGATAAATTCCTGATGGAAAAAGCCAATAACACTTTGCCCGACCCGGGAATCGAACCCAGGACCTCATGCTCAGCAGTCGCTCTTGCGACCACTAAACCAACGAGGCATTTGTGAACATAGGTTTTATAGTTGTGTTACAATTAAATATAATAATAGAAATTCCGTCTATGTTTTGCGTTAAAGCGTACAAATTAAATTGATCATTGATGCAGCGAACACGTTAACAGTCTGAAAGTGGCGCCGGTAAATGAAAAGTTGTGTGGTAATCGATTGTCGTGGTATGGACATGTGATGCGAAGGAATGAAGAAAATGTTGTGAGAAAAATGTTGAGTATGAATGTAGATGGCTATAAGAGTAGAGGAAGACCAAAGAAACGATGGATGGACTGTGTGAAGGATGATATGGCTTGAAAGGAGGTGACTGCTGACATGACGAGAAATAGAGAAGTATGGAAGAAGAAGATATGTTGCGCCAGCCCCAAATAAATTGGGATAAGGGCAGGAGAATGATGATGCAGCGAACACGTTGTAATCGTATCGGTGTCCCTTTCATCCTTTGTAATTGGTTTTCTACGACAGGTTTCAACGCTTGTCTATTTATTTATGTACCTAAATATTCCGGAAGGCGAAATTATGGAATATTCCAGAGTAATTTTGAGCCGGATTGTTTCTATTTCGCGTTTGTCTTTGGAAATATTATGGACGCTGAAAATGATATTGTGTTTACATCAAAGACGGTATGTATTTGACATGACGCGAGGGGGCTGGGGATGTTGTGGGGGGTGGTGCCCTATGTCACAGGGAATATTATTTTTGTCATAAAATTCATAAAAGATGTTGTTTTCCATGTGATATTTTACCGTTTAAGAGTCTTAATTTCACGAGGTAAGTAGGTTTAGTAATATCGTACGATGTATCTCTACATGCAGATCACATGGCGGCACGGTTGGCGCAATGGCTGAGCGATTGGACTGCTAAGCCCCGTGTCACGGGTTCGATCCCCGCACGGAACAAATATTTGTATGGCCTACAGATAGTTGTTTCTGGTCTGGGTGTTTGGTTTGTGTGTGTGAGTTTAATTGTTTGTAAACGCATCCACGATACAGGAGAAATTCCTAGTGAACTAATGATCGACCACCTGTTACGATCTTAATATAAACCTTTTGCTTTATCTACATTCAGACATCCCGACTGTAATCACCGAGGGGTTAGGCAGAGGAGTACCTAATAGTACATCTATATTTCTCCAGCTATGTTAAAATCCCATGTTACAGGGAGGCGAGCCTACCCGGGAATTGACCGCAGAACCTCTTGCTCAGCCGTCGCGCTTGCGTCCACAAGACCAACGAGGCAGACAATCTCGACATCTGATCAAAAACGCACGCCAGATTAACTGCCGCACTCAGAGAGCTTTAATGATTACTTAGGCCATCACTTAGTAAAGGTTTTAACAGTTTTGTCATACAAAAGTATGTCAAACCTTTACTTAGTGACGGCTTAAGTAATCATTAAATATCTCTGAGTACCGCAGTTAGTCTAATTTCCTTTTTTTGGCAGTCTGTGTATGTATGTATGTATTTGGGCAGTAGTCTAAGCACCATTTTACTTCGTCTTCAAACTTTCACAATCCCTTTTGTCATGGATCCTTACCACTAAACACAATTCAGTAAGTAAAGAAGAAGGAATCATCGTGACTGTATGTAAAACCAAGTCAGAGGCCCATGACCGCATAAAAACTCTAGCACCAGGTTAGGCAATAACCACACAATCATCATCATCATCATCATCATCTTTCTGCCCTTATCCCATTCTATATGGGGTCGGCGCAACACCTTTTCTTCTTCCATTCTTCCCTGTTACACGTCAAGGTGGCATTTACTCCTTTCTCATTCATATCATTCCTCATACAATCCATTCATCTTTTCTTTGGCCTTCCTCTGCCTCTCCATCCACCAATAACCACACGATAAAGAAAGAAAAAATATTTTTTATCAAGCAAAAACAACATTTTCCAAACAAAAAAACGACTTATATTAATTCAAGGCTGTCTAAAACAATAAAAACAATCCCGTTGACATAGCGGGCCACAATAATTGTGGATTAAAAGCTTTGGCGACGTAAAAATGTTACGAGCAACCCCGGGATCGTGTGCACTTAGCTTAAGGGTTGTTGTCAACTTGTTTCGGTGTATTGAAGTAAGTAATTGTTTTTTTTAATGTTTTTGTTTTGTATTATTTTGAGGTAACCTACTTTGTCATTGTTATCGAGATTGCAGTAAGTAATATTTTTGAAAATAAATTCTCTCATATTCCAGAGGAGGCCTTAGTCTAGCTGTGGGAAACAAAAACGTCATACTTAAATGCTCAAATATACTCAAATCAAATGTTCATCAAAAGATCTTTCTTCCTATCTGGGTCCCATATACAGGATGTAAATCAACCTATCACACAGCCGTCAACCAAGCATTCTGTACATCAAACAAAGTACCCCTACGCAAAAATTTTTGCTGGGAAACGATTTTTTTTTTGAGTCAAAAATCACATTTTACGGTAAAACTCAATGTAGCACTCTTAAAACATTGTGCTATTGGATGCTTTGAATAGTAAACGGGTCATGGAGGTAATTTAAGTAAAGTTATAACCTGAAAAACTAGTATTTACAAAAACAGCTGTAAAAATTTTGAACTTTGTCCTCCATTAGCTCCGTAACTAGGGGGTTCCCAGGTATGGTCTAGAACAAAAAAATGATCGCAGTGGTGGGGAGAACAAGTGCCTTTAGTTTGCGTTAAGGGTACTTTTACACCCTATATTATGTTGATAAGAAATGTATTTTCTTGCTTGATAAGAAGCAGTAAGTACGATAAAATATAATATGTTATTATTACACACTAGCTGTTGCCCGTGACGACCATTTTGGTGAATTTATAAAAAAAATACTTCCCTTTTGGAATCGGATTTTGTTACCAATTCCAAAGGTTTTATTTACGGTTTTTTTGCACGTTACCCCAATTAGTAGCAAAATTAATTATATAAAAACATTATTTCGGATAATGATGATGTGAATAATAAAAATGATGTACAGAACAGACTTTTTAAAGGTCAGACTGGAGAAGCGTTTTATTATTAGAATTTCATATTTTGGACCAGAATCCTCCAGGGCTTTCTAAAGGTCAAGTTTCTAAAAAATATTTAGAATTTTAGAAAAAAAACAGGAAAATAGGCAGCCAAATACTTGAAAACTAGTTAAAGGAAGTAATTATAGAAGTTTTTAGAACAATAAATTGGTTCTTATTCAAGACAGTTAAAATAATATTCTAAAACTCGCTAATACATATTTATAAAACTCTATTTAAATAATACTCTAGTCGATGGGATTGGAAGAAAGAAAATGAACCCAAAATCCGATTTTTTTTTCTTTGTTGTGTTTTAAGCTGTGACACTCGCGTCAACAAGACGAATCTAACGACGCGACGTATAACTTATCCATATCGATTCATCCATTTAGAAGTTAAGAAGTCACAATAGTAGTTGGGAAAAGGTTAGACAGACTGAAGATGATGTTGGGGTTGTCTGCTAGTCTGCTTTATACAATTCAAGGTCAGACAGGAATGCGAGCTGGAATGGGACGCCGTCGCCTCCTTCTGCGAAGGAGGTGGCGGAACGTGAGAGTAAGAGAACCTTTCATTCCAGCCGCCGCGGGAGCCGCTTCGGGCGTAGGCGGGGCCTGTGGACGGTGAGTAATGTCCGTTCGCGCTCACCGTCCGTTCGTTTTATGACGACGACAGGCCGTGTCGACGCCGCGTTCCTGGTCCACGCGCGCCTCAAAGAGATGTCAGCAACATGCATGGCCGACGCCCGACGGGGCTGCGGGTTGCTCGAAAGAGATACCGCGGCCTCGACACAAATGGTTAACAAAGAACATGGGTGGTTTTTAGTCAATAGAAGTCTGACCGCTGAGGAGTCATTTCATGAAAAAAAGGTCAGACAGGAATTCTTGTGAAATACCAGCATTTTGAAGCGACTACGAACCTTTGCTACCTTTTTTTTTTTATGGTGGGTGGAAAATCATCAAATAACCCCTCCCGCTCTTGGGCAGAGCGGAAGGGAGTGTCAGACTTCTACTGACTAAAAACCACCCATGTTCCTTCTTAGCCCTTCATGTCGAGGCCGCGGTATCTCTTGCGAACAACCCGCAGCCTCGACGGGCGACCTGTGCTACCCTTGACGATAATATCCAATAAGTTATTATGTATGACTTTCAAAATCGGAACTGCTTAAACGATCCACAAATCCACAAGATAAATTAATGTTTAATCAAAAACATGAGATATTGAAATCGTTTCGCAACGGAAACATGTCAAGGAGATGACAGCTTCCGTCGCAAACATCTGGTATTTTAGGACATAATCTAGGAAACTGTTTAGGTTTATACTCTTTGATGAATGTTTGGAAATCATGTATTAGTTGACATGGATTTTCTATGTTATGGATTTGGTTTTCGCACTTAGTCCTTACCAACGTGCACTAGGCACGCATGGTGGATTATAGCCCATTACTCGCCTAGAGAGGAGGCCTGACTTCCTGCAGTTCGACCATTATAAGCTGATGATGATGATGGCAGTTGAAATGAATTTTTATTAGTTAATAAGGCTTTTTTTATAGGATGGGAAATCATCAAAAGACTACTCCCGCTCCAGGCCGAGCGGAACAGAGTGTCAGACTTCTACTGACTAAAAACCACCCATGCTCCTTCTTAACCCTTTGTGTCTGAGACCGCGGTATCTCTTTCGAACAACCCGCAGCATTCAAATAAGCTTGGAGTACAGGTTTGTACCAAGTTATAATGAGCAATATTTGTCTACACTAATATTATAAAGGAAAGATTTGTTTGTTTGTTTGTAACGAATAGGCTCCGAAACTACGGGACCGATTTCAAATATTCTTTCACCGTTGGAAAGCTACACTATCCCCGGGTGACATAGGCTACTTTTTATCCCTGTATTCCCACGGGAACGGGAACTACGCGGGTGAAACCGCGTGACGTCCGCTAGTAATCTAGTATAATATAAAAGGCAAAGCTGGCTGACTGAGGATCAACGCACAGGCCATAACCTTAGGGCTAGAAACTTAAAATTTCGCACACAAATTTAACCCGCAAGGGGGTGAAACAGGGGATGAAAGTTTGTATGGAAAATCGTAATTTTTAACCGACTTCCAATAAGGAGGATTTCTCAATTTGTCTGTATGTTTTTTTTAAGCTATTGCATAGCTTCTATCGCGGGCCTTGAGCGTGGGGACCGAATCCAGAAATTCCGTAACGAAAATAAAAACCTAACGAACTGACACTTGACAAATTGACACTTGACAATTTCTTGAAATCAAAAATTGTGAGTTGCCTGTATTTAAAACGGCCTGTATTATTCAGTCAAAAACTTCCTCAAAGAATTTCTGTGAGCGTGTTAATTAATTTTATAAGCGTAAGATAAGATACTATTAATAGAAATTATCAATAAATTACATTATTTGAGCTAACATATTAATAAAAATAAATTAAATTATATAAATCAAATGTAACCTTCATAGCTCTAACCACTAAGAAAAACTATGACACAAAATAAAAGAAAAAGCAAATGACATCTTGACAACTGACGTAATGTCAGATGAAAAGTAAACATTGAAAAATTATTAGATTTAATATTTTAAAACAGCAAAATCAAAGTTAATAAATCGAATAAGATCGATTAAAAGGCTGCCAACAAAAATAGTTGTCGCCAAGGCGCGACATGAGACGTAAAAGGACATTTTATAAAAGATGAGGATGATTAGTAAAAGTGTAAGTATAAATACTATATTTAAATACTGCATTAATAAAATAAATAAATAATTATAATTGCATAAGTTGATAAAAAATGCTATGCAATAGCTTTACCGCGGCAGTCTCCGAGTGCCACACGTCTTTTTTTATTTTCCGACATCTACGCGGGCGAAGCCGCTGCCAAAACTTAGTTCCTTATACATTGGACTTACATAACTGGCAAATAAGAATATACTTAACATCACTGCTTTCTTTTTCAGAGAAGAATTTCCTCTGAAGTCTTGTGTGGGTCGTGTAGTTATGTGATGCTCGACATGTTAAAATTTAACGTAAACGCGATATATCCAATCTTCCAGGAACATGTAAACTATAATATGCTTCAAAAACTCTAGAACGGAAACTAACAGCGTTCGTGAGATATATTTTTCAATACACGGTTTCCTTGAGGTCCAAACTATCTAGTAGCTAAACAGAGCTGAGAGGAAAACTCTTGAGCATGTTAGCACCCGGAGTATTCTTCACTAAATTCTTAGAACTACGGTCGCTGTAGTATCGGATTTTGTTGAGACTTTCAGAGGTTTAAAGAGGTATTGGAGACTAGCGCTATGCTCTGCGATCTTCTTACCTGTGAAATTATTACAAAAATGTTATTTCCTTGTTTGAATCGCATTTTTGTAACAATTTCAAGGGTTTTAATCTTTTTACACGAAACTCTAATATTTTGTCAAAAATAAAAGCCTTTTTTTTGGAGGGTGAGAATTCACCAATAACTCCTTACTGCTCTGGGCAAAGTGATAAGGAGAGTCAGACTTCTACTGACTGTAAACCACCCATGTTCCTTCTTAGCACTTTGTGTCGAGACCGCGGGATCTCTTTCGAACAGCCCGCAGCCCCAACGGGTAAAATAAAAGCCTTACTTACACCTTATAACACCAGTTATCTGATAGAAAAGTTATGTCATAATTGGTCCAGCCATTTCAAAGATTAGTCGGTAGTAAGTAATATTGATATAAGTACGCGGCATTGCAGTAGTAAAAGATAGGGGTTATCAGATCTCTTCAACATCTTTCAGGTCATCAAAAAATTCCATCACTTTACTAATAACAAAAATATGCAGATACTATCACTATCCATTTGATACCATCTCCCATTTCTGAGCAGCCGACCGTTCAAAGGTGGTCTCAATTTAACGCGAAATATATCGTCGATAAACTTGCATATGAGTAGGAAATAGCGACTCTGAAGATAGTGCAAAAATTATGGTAAGTATTAGAAGCACTCAGGGTATTTGCAAGATGAGTACTGACGTAAAGGTACAGTTTTGAAGATCCTGACTCAAGTGGGAATATGTTACTCCAATTTCGTTAAGTGCTACCTCAATGAAACAGCAGCTGGGTGTGATTGTGGAGCCGTGTCGCAAACGATGCTCAACCTAACCTGGCCTTTTAGGTACAAAAACATGCAGCCCATGGAATCTTTGCGTAGCCACGACAATGTGGTGGAAGCAGCGCAGTTTTATGACTAAAGAAATATGTCGTACCAGTGATAGAAAGAAAAAGTTTCGAAGATGGCCGCAACTGCAAATCTTAGCGGCATCTCTGATTTCTATGGTATCTGCCTTTTCTACACTAATATTATAAAGAGGAAAGATTTGTTTGTATGTTTGTAACGAATAGGCTCCGAAACTACTGGACCGATTTCAAAAATTCTTTCAACGTTGGGAAGCTACACTATCCGCGGGTGACATAGGCTACTTTTTATCCCTGTATTCCCACGGGAACGGGAACTACGCGGGTCAAACCGCGTGACGTCCGCTAGTCCCTTATATATTTGGGTCTGCTTCTAAGATAACGGGATGCAGCTGAATACCTGTATGTAAAAAATGCAAAGCTGAATGAATGAGGATCAACGCACGGACAGGGTGTAAAGTTCCTCATCCCCCATAGAAAAGGGAGGATCCTCCGACCAGACGGGTGTTATGTCTGGTGGGCTAACTTCTTCTTCCTTCTCTTCTTTTTTTTTTTACGTTGCCCCACACTAGCAATTTCTCCTGTATCGTGGGTGCGTTCACAAACATTTAAATTCACATACACAAACACACCCAGACCCGAAACAACTATCTGTAGGCCATACAAATAACTGCCTGACATATTATTATGTAAGTCGGGATTTTCTATATGAGTTAATGTCGCGGATAACTTTGATAACGCGATGTAGGATTTGTCATTTTAGTTCTCATGTGTTGCGATCGATGTCGCTGTTGCCACACATCCATTAAGAAAGAATTATTCAAAATTCAATGGGTGAAACAGGAGATGAAAGTTTGTATGGAAAATCGTCATTTTTACGCAGGCGAAGTCGCGGGCAATAGCTAGTTTTACATAAAACAACTGCTTGTCGCACCTCTCGCGCCATAGAAGAAGTTTCCTTGTAACTTTTGAAGCTAACTGTACTGGTTTCTATTTAAATAGTCCAGCCATAGATTTACTGCAACGACCTGCGGTTTTGTGGCCACGTTCAGAGTCGTATCTTAAAAAAGTTGTAGCGTACTAGCTTCGCAAGCATGGAGTTCGATACTTGTCGCACGGGATCGCCTCATGACGGGATCATCTAATCATCGAACTCATCATCATTCTCAATATAAGTTTTTAAACAGACATGGTCACTGACACTACTATTAATACTTAAAACGGGATATTTACCATACATACGAGTATGTGTGTGTGTGGGATTTTCCTGTTTTCTTTAATACTGTGTCGTCATTTTATCAGACAACTCCTTTCTTGTCATATCTTTCCCTGCACATGATGATCGAATGAAATCGTACTATCGGAGTGAAAAGATAAATCATAATTATGTGCTATTCCAAACTATAATCTATCTCTGTACCAATTCATGGCTCTGTCAGCCCTTCTTCCATGATTGAGTATGAAACATCCATCCATCTAAAACTTTCGCCTATAAAATAGGAGTGAAGTTCATGGAGGTCACGAGGTCTTCTAAGAACCTTTCTACGAAATTAAAGTTTTATGTCGGACGTTTGACGAAAATTGACGCTCTTAGGAATTATAGGCGGGATTAGGCTCCTAGTTCGTTAAGTGTTTAATGGATATTTTACTGAGTTCATCTTCATTAATGTTGAAATTATTTTTGATGTGGTTGACCTACAATTTAGATTAAAAATAGTGTAGTTTTTAACCGACTTCCCAAAAAGGAGGAGGTTCTCAATTCGATCGGTATGTAAAATTTTAATTTCAGTCGGGGGACCTCTTTTCAAAGTTTTTAATTGTATCATTTTGCTACTCTCTTTTTCTAATTTCTCTACTCTATATCTCGTAATAAAATATAACCACACTCCTCTGATATACCGGCTATAAAAGGATAAATATCTAAGATCCACTAGATACATAAAGTTAGCTCCGAACGTCTTGAAATATGAATAAAATATCCCAGGTCGGGTTTAAGTTTGCAAGAAATAATTTAAAGCGAAATTATCATAGCTAATGTTTCTTTGTTCTAGTTTATTTTATTAGAGAACTTTTGTAGAGGAGGCGACCGTATTTCAAGGGTAATGAAATAGTTATTACGGTGGTAAACCTATACAGGGTGTAAATCAACCCATCACACACCCGTTAACCAAGCATTCTGTACATCAAACTAAGTACCCCTACGCAAAAATTTTTGCTGGGAAACGATTTTTTTTTTGGAGTCAAAAATCACATTTTACGGTAAAACTCAATGTAGCACTCTTAAAACATTATGCTATTGGATGCTTTGAATAGTGAACGGCTCATAGAGGTAATTTAAGTAAAATTATAACCTGAAAAACTAGCCTTTACAAAAACACCTGTGAAAAATTTGTAACTTTGACCCCCAATATCTCCGTAACTAGGGAGTTCCCAGGTATGGTTTAGAACAAAAAAATGATCGCAGTGGTGGGGAGAACAAGTGCCTTTAGTTTGCGTTAAGGGTACTTTTACACCCTATATAGGGTGCAAGAGACAATTCGGCGCACACATTTTATGATTACCACCTATTCCGAAAGTTTATAGAAATTATAATAAAATAATTATTTATCACCGGTATTTTTTTTTAAATCAGCAGTTCCATACATTTTTCAGGGCTGCGGGTTGTTCGCAAGAGATACCGCGGCCTCGACATGAAGGGCTAAGAAGGAACATGGGTGGTTTTTATTCAGTGGAAGTCTGATACTCCCTTTCGCTCTGCCCAAGAGCGGGAGGGGTTTTTTGATGATTTTCCACCCACCATAAAAAAAAAGGTATTGCACTTTTGTAATAGCGGATTTTGTTTTAATCATAGATTTACTTCCAAGTTCGGAATAATGTGCTGAATTAGTGGTTTTCCAGTGTGCGTTAATTTTCCTTCCATTATTTTTGGTAGCAAGATGTGGTAATTAATAGTCTTGCCCCAATTTCGCAAGGAGCTTAAACTTGGTGCTACACCTGTGCTACTCTCGATCTCGGGGCATACAAGTCGTTTTTTGCTAGCCTATTCTAAGCCACATAGCCGGGCAAAGGCCTCGCCTCTATTGCTCCAGCCCTGATCCCAATTAATTTGTTCGCACAATATTTTCGGCTTACACAATACATATTTGTTTTAGTAACCGCTTGCATTCTAGCTATATCTTTCACGCTCCATCAATCACTGTTCTTCAGTATTCCGTCTTATAGTATCTTTCAGTCAATTCATCTGTCATTTCTTTGATCTTCTCCAACCGTCCACATTCATACCAAAAACTTTCCTCACGACTTATTCCTACCAAGAACTGAAACGCGATGCATTGAGTAATCTTTCAACAAAACTAAAATCCACAACTGTATCTAGTTCAAAGATTACATCAGATCCTAGTCCATCCATCCTCGTTTGATTTAGCCGTTAATGCCGCAAAGTCAACACGTTTGCACCAAAGATAATACATGAACTCGCACTGAACGTTCGTTTAACAATAACAAAGCGAACTTGTATTGTACGGTTGTGCGAATCGAGGTTTGAGGCCGCCGGGTAACTTTGACAGGGTGTGTCGGCGTATGGTTTGAGGTGAGATCAGACGGAGCGACGGTATTGTCGCTGGTTTTGTTTTGGAAGAAAAATAAATTGTTTTCTTATGATTTTGGTAAAATGTCCACATTTGTTTGAATCGCATTACGTATCTACTAACTGGATTGTGGAGGTCAGATAGACAATCGATCTATGTAAGATACTGGTATTCAGTTTCGACATCAATGTAGGTATTGTTTTTTAGTTTCGATTTGGCATTTTTGTCGTCGAAGAGTTTTTGACTGACGAAGTTTTAATTTTCGCCCCTTAAGAAAGCAAAGGGAATATTTTGCCCATCATATATTTAACTAGCTGATGCCCGCGGCTTCACCCGCGTGGATGTCGGTCAAAGTATATACTAAAACCTTCCTCTTGAATTACTCTATCTATTAAAAAAACCGCTTCAAAATCCGTTGCGTAGTTTTAAAGATTTAAGCATACATAGGGACGGACAGACAGCGACAGCGACTTTGTTTTATAGTACGTAGTGAAGTGTCTTATCAATCACACATTAAATACAAATTTATTTTTTAACAATAAAATAAAACTTATGACGACTTGGCATTCTTTTCCGATTAACAGATCGTTATACCGGTTTAAGGGCAATACTTAGCGTTAATTGTTATTTCTTAATAATCTTCCTAACACCTTTTTTTCCTTTTCGCACAAATCTTCCGTCTAAACCCTGCCTTACACGCCTCAAACAAAGTGTGCACAAGACAACTGTCGCGAACCATCGAAGTGGAGACATATAATAAGCGTGACAGCCGTGGCGTTACTTCTGAGGTACTTACACTTACCTGTCACGATATAAGTGGATGCAGAAGGTCGCCTCCATACAACAAGACAACGAGCAAGAAACCCGTATATTAATTATACACTGCGCTGGACTCTGATTATTTTGAGATAGTTTGAGATCAAAGTGCCGTGCCGTGCCATTTCTGAAAGGAGAGCAGCCAAAACACTGGATTTTTAAAGGACCTACCATCACTACATAATCACTACATAGTATAAAACAAAGTCGCTTTCTCTGTCCCTATATCCCAATGTATGCTTAAATCTTTAAAACTTCGCAACAGATTTTGATGCGGTTTCTTTTAATAGATAGAGTGATTCAAGAGGAAGGTTTAAGTATATAATTTGACCAACATCCACGCGGGTGAAGCCAAGGGCATCAGGTAGTTATATTATAAAACAAAGTCCTCCGTCCGTCCGTGTCCGTCTGTCTGTCTGTTTGCGATAAATTCAAAAACTACAGCACCAATTTTCATACTGTTTCTGTTAATGGATAGAGTGGTTCTCGAGGAAGGTTTTACTATATCCTGTCGGGGCTGCGGGTTGATCGTAAGAGATACCGCGGCCTCGGCGTAAGGGCTAAGAAGGAACATGGGTGGTTTTTAGTCAGTAGAAGTCTGGCACTCCCATCCGCTCTGCCCAAGAGTTGGAGGGGTTTTTTGACGATTTATCCCCCAAAAAGAGATTTTACTACATAATTTGACCGACATCCAAGCGGGCGAAGCTGCGGGCATCAGCTAGTGACGTATAAAAGCAGTTTTATTTTCTTCTTATATATTACTCTGTCGCTTTTCTTCCTTACAAACTGCTTTCCTTCTGTACCAACTTATTTACTCTGTCTACCTACCTCCATCAGTCAAGTTAAATGTTTCGGGTAAACTGTACCTAAGTAATTAATGTACTGTCTGGACGACCGAGCTTTGTGTTCTAGAACTTAGGCCAGGGCTTCAATTTTGTAGACTTTACGCGACTACACTTTATTAATGTACGTAATGTTTTAAGCTTCAATAAGGCTTGTAAATAAAATTTTAATATATTCCTTATTTATTATTTTAGCACTTTTTTTTTTGGGGGGGTTGGGAAATCATCAAATAACCCCTCCCGCTTTTGGACAGAGCGAAAGGGAGTGTCAGACTTCTACTGACTAAAAACCACACATGTTCCTTCTTAGCCCTTCATGTCGAGGCCGCGGTATCTCTTGCGAACAACCCGCAGCCTCGACAGGAGATATAGTGACTTGACAAGAGTATTGGACGACGAATTTTGTAAATATTTGAATGCAAAGCAAAAACAAACCAATCTTCTGCACCACAAAACAAAACAAGTAAATAAACATGTTACAATTTCACCAATAAAGCGATTTAAGCGCCGTTTCCCGGAAATTTTCCCTAATACAGTTACAGTATAAGATTGCGAAGGAAAACCAATAAAACAGGAGATTTATAGTTGAATGCATAAAATGGTTGTTTCCTGTATCTTTTGCCGGGTTTTCACGTTTAGGAGGATACTTGTTGAATGAAGTCCTAAGTTCAATTCCCAGTTCAGGCAAAGTGTTGTATAGTTTTTCCATCAGGTATTTCTTGGGCAGCGTTTGGGAAGCTGAGTAGTATCTTCTCGTCCAACTTATCCAACTTATTATATCTCCGATGAACTGGTGAAGGTTGCGGGGATCCGCTGGATGCGAGATGCACGGGACCGGTCAATGTGGCGACACTTAGGGGAGGCCTATGTCCAGCAGTGGACGTCTTTCGGCTGAAAAGATGATGATGATTTCTTAGCCGCGGGGTCTGGAAAGCAAAGCAAAAGCAAAAAAAAACCACTGGCCTAACCCTCAGGGGATTACAGGCGCGATGTTATGTTATGTTGGCGGAGCTTCTGGCTTAATCTTCAAGTTTAAGCAGCATTTGCCAAGGATGGTCCGCGGATGAGTCCATTAGTTCCACGATCACGGGATGAATATCGGGAGCTCATTAATGAATAATCACGGACGATATCTCGTAAGTGATAGTGTAAGTTGGAGGAGCTCGTGGCTTAATAAGAACTGCCACTCAGGTCGATCTTTAGGTTAAGCCGCGCTTGCCTAGGTTGGTCTGTGGATGGGTGACCGCCCATTACATACCGAGTTTCCTCCGTGCCTCAGAAAGCACGTTAATCAGTTGGTCTCGGCTGTCTTTTATAGATCTTTGACAGTCGTTACAGGTAGTCAGTGTGAAATAGCCCAAGTCATACAACCAGTCATACCAACCGGTATCGTATTACCCAGTAATGACTGGGTTGTGGAGGTCAGATCACGGCAGTCACTCCTTGTAAAATACTGGTATTCAAGTTCATTCAGTTAGACTGTAAGCCAACCCCAACATAGTTGGGAAAAGGCTTGGCAGATGATGACTTGTTATGAATTTGAATGTTACTAGAATACTGGGAATTAGGTATATATACAGGATGTGGGGTAGACCTACATATTAAAGGGTGTGGAGTTCTAGAAAAGGGGTGGTGTACGTAGGTAAGTGGCAAATGATGTTTTCGATAAATAATATTGTTGCGTTAACTCTGGCGCGTGGAATATTTAACGGCATTGTTGTCAGTGAAGATGTTGACGTGGAAATTTTTCGTTTTTATTTATATACTGCGGTACTCAGAGATATTTAATGATTACTTAGGCCGTCAGTTAGTAAATATTTGACATAATTTTGTATGACAAAACTGTCAAAACCTTTATACTAAGTGATGGCCTAAGTAATCATTAAAGCTCTCTGAGTGCGGTACTAAGACTTTATCAAACACCAGCACAATTAAGATACTACAATCTGTCAAAGGAGAAGATGCAGCTTCCATAGAAAATTATCCCACGTCCGACAGCTGAGAAAAATATCTAAATAAATTGTTTAAAATGAGTATTGATAAATTGCATACTTACGATAGTAGTCCTTACTGGCTATCATACTTAAAAATTGCTCCAAATATTCTTTCAGGGGCAGTATTTTTTATCTTAAAAGTATTTCACTTTGAACCTACTACTATAGCGATCATAAAAAAGTGAAATAATGATCACTAATATGTTAAACTACTGCTTTCTTGTAACAAAGAAGGTTTTTTTTTTACGAAACTACGATGGTAACCTGAGGCCGAGCCGCAGTAAGCGTTACTTCAAATAATACTTTTTAAATATGTTATTATTAACCTAGTAGGTATAAAAACTATTTTCAAAAAATCGCAATGAGTAAATACAGTGTTTAATTGTTTTTCAATCCTATTCTGAAACTAAAATTATAAGTTGTATGTTATAGGCATTCTGCCCCTGAATTAATGTTTAGAGCAATTTTTAGCTAGCCAGTAAGGATGATCACCGCAATTATAATATAATTTATTTATACTTCTTGTTAGCTATTTTTTTAGATACTTATTTTTGCAGTCGGAAGTGGTACATTCTTGGATTTTAAACCTTATCGCTAAAGCATTTGGTTCAAGGCTTATTGGAAAAAAAATACTGTTTCGGGTAGATGAATGGGGTCTGTACAAAAATGGTGGTGGCATTCCAAAAAATATTTCAAATCGATATTTTAAAATTAATATTTTCAACATTTTGTCTTGCTTTATTTCAACCATTTGTAACTGATTAAAATAAATCAAGAGAAAACCAGTTAGTTACCTACATAGTTTATGTACCTACTTACTTACTTACCTATAATATCTCATATTTTGGCTATTATTCCCTTTATTTATTTTTAGACAAACTTTATACATTTTTAAATATTTCTTATAAAAACAATTTTGGCTATTATTGTTATGGTTCAAAATAATGTGTAAACATCCTATCCTAAAACCAAAAAAATAAGTCATGTACAAATTCTTCTAGTCCAAAACCACTAACTAAACAATTATAATTCCTTCTACCACGTGTTCAGCATTTCTGCCTTCAGCCAGTCTTAATAGAGGGCAGAACAACCAAGTCGAGCCATCATGATTTATTCCTGGGCCAAACATTCCTGTATACAGACTTGAGCCGAATATCGGCGCAAATAAACAATAAATCTATATTGGCGCAGAAATGAAGGTGTGTGCACGGAATATGGATTTCGGAGCTTTGTTGAAAAGGTGTTTGTGCCTATTAGGGTTTTGTTCGGAATGGAGTTTATTTAGAAGGGTCTGGAATGATGTAAATAAAACTGGCAGGGTGATTATTTAGTAAGAACCCTAGACTACGGCTAATCATTTTTAGAAGTAAATATTTTTTAGTTTCCTCCATGGCTCGAAAAGCCGTTGGTCCAGACTGTCATTCGTAAAGACTTTATTCAAACTAAGCTGATAATCAGAACTTTTCAAACGTCAATAATTACTTGTTTACAAGAGACAGTCCCCCAAAACGCCCACCCTTCGACACTTCCTAGTGTTTTAGCTGGAAAGAAGAAGTGGCGGAACAAACTCCCCAGCAACACATCTGTCTGTTAGGTAAGAAGAACCAGACTCAACAAGAAGGCATAAGTTAATATTACGATTGACTAGAGACACAAATCAATAATAAAAAGTATATATTAATAAAAAAATTTAAAAAATACATAACATATTATCAGTAAGTTAATTTTGGAGAAAGAACAAAAATAACAAACTTTGTCTTGTGTTCAACTCAGCGTACATCTTCGACACTCGTTACAAGTAGTCAGTGGCCCAAAAGTCTGACCACCAGTCTTACTAAGGGATATCATGTTGCCCAGTACTTACTGGGTTGTGGAGGGCAGATAGGCAGTTACTACATGTAAAAAACTAGTATACAGCTGCATTCGAGTAGTCTGGAAGCCGCTCCCAACTTAGTTAATGAATAAATAGTTCTATGTAAGGCTGCCAGAAAAAAACTAAGACCTACGTCCACCAGTGAAAATCTTAATATTTCTACTACACTGAAAATATTCATTGCAATTTTGCTTTATAAGGGGTGCCCGTCGTGGCTGCGGGTTGTTCGCAAGAGATAGAAGAAGAAGAAGTCTGACACTCCCTTTCGCTCTACCCAAGAGCGGGAGGGGGAAAAAAAAAGAAAAAAAAGGGGTTTCGGATTAAGCGACTGATATCAAACGCTGTATCGTTTGGCATCAGTCTCTAAATGTATATGTATAATCTTAAAAGTAAATGCAAGTTGGCTGGCTTTTTACTTATTAGCTTGTTCGACTGTACTAAGTCCTGCGGAGCCAACGTTAACGCGGGCAAAGCCGCGAGCAAAAGTGACTAATTCTATACAAATAAATTTTCAGCTGTTTGGTAAAGAGTCAATTGTTGGCTTCCATTATGACAGAGTAATGCGATGGAGTGTATTGTTGTGTTCCTATCAGGGATGTTACGGAGCTTCGACTCCGGTTCCGTTAAGTCGGAACTTCCGATTATTATTACACCTGCGGTTCCGACTTCGGCTCCGACACTTTTAAATCGAAGGTTTTAATCGGAGGTCGAAGCATAACAAAGCGGTGGCGGCGGCCTGTGTCGACTGTTATGCACAGGTTCATACATGTCGCGCGGGGAATCCCCCCGACTCCCACTACGTGCACTCTATCGTCAATTATTTTTCACTTGTTGGAACGAAGTTCCTTATCGCGCGTTGTGAAAGGGGGCTAGACGGAAAAAAATCTTACGAAAAGTTGTCACGACACTTTTTGCTATAGTAAGCTATTGTAAGCTGTGCGGCGTCGCATGTTTCTCTGTCTGTCTCTCTCTCTCTTATAGAAAGCAAGCCAGATATTTTCATTTCTACATTTTCTTTTTTATTTCTTTTTTTTTTTTTTTACATAATAAAAAATAATAACAATAACTTCGTTCCATCCGGGTGTTCCTTGACACCTCTCAAGTTTTTGTTAATTTGTCACGCACCACCACCACTTCTGACCCTGCCTACGACTCCGATTCCAACTCCGATTCCGACTCCGATAAAGCAAATTTAAAAACTCCGACTCCGCCTTCGGTTCCGATAAAACTACCTCCGTTACATCCCTGGTTCCTATTGAAGTAGGAATTAATGGATATTGACGGCCTCAAGACGTTCCGCTGTTTAGAGGGTAGCCTGGTTTAATTTGTTAACGTTTAGTAGACAGGTTTTTTCCTTATTCTGAAGGGAGAATGGGGTAGTGTTGACTTTTTCTTTTGTGACTGATTTCTATGTAAAATGCTCGTTAGACTAATAGTTCTTTTAAAAGGGCTGTACAAAGAGTATTTTGAACAGGAAAACTGCTTCTTAAGAGAATGACGGTCTGATTAATTATTAAGCTTTTTTGATGACAAATAGAACGTTGTATTTTTTCAATAATGAGCTGGAAATAAGCCCTAATAGGAGGAGCTCGTGGGTTAATAAGAACTGCCACTCGGGTCGATCTTTAGGTAAAGCTGTGCTTGCCTAGGTCAGTCTGTGGGTGGGTGATCGCCCGACCGCCTCGGAAAGCTCGTTAAGCTGTTGGTGTCGGCTGCCATATATACATCTTTGGCAGTCGTTACAGGTAGTCAGTGACCTGAAATTCTGACATTCAGCCTTACCAAAGAGTATCGTATTACCTAGTATTAACTGGGTTGTGGAGGTCAGACAGGCAGTCGCTCCATGTAAAATACTGGTATTCAGCTGCATCCGGTTAGACTGGAAGCCACCCTCAAAGCATTTTTGTCGGCACGCCCCAGTGCAATGCCAGTATGGAGCCCCAACACAGGATACACCTCACCTCCTCTCTTCCCTGTGCACAACTAATTGCACCCTCCAGGATTTAGACAACACAACACAGCAGAACACACAACAGACACAACACAAACAGAGCAGACAACAACAGAGCTGTTCAGAT
Organism: Diarsia brunnea; assembly: GCA_949774965.1. Lineage (NCBI taxonomy): Eukaryota > Metazoa > Arthropoda > Insecta > Lepidoptera > Noctuidae > Diarsia > Diarsia brunnea. The sequence goes on along the minus strand of OX459000.1, from coordinate 18,145,136 downwards.
GGCTACATATCGGTCGAACAAAATCTGTGTCATCGATTCGACAAGAAGAAGATTAATTTAACACTCTGAACGTTGGACTAGTACAAAACATTTTAGCAAACCCTACATCAGCAATTGCAAAGAGGTTGTGTGGCTTAGTGAAGATGTCGAATCAGTGATTCCCCTTCTAATACATAGTAATTTCCCATATATGTTTATATTTAGTTCGGTACGATGGGGTTGGCCATGTGGAGAAAAACCCCTTTTAGTTAATAAAATAATTATAAAAATATAATATACTAGCTGATGCCCGCGGCTTCACCCGCGTGGATGTCAGTCAAATTATATACTAAAACCTTCCTCTTGAATCACTCTATCTATTAAAAAAACCGCTTCAAAATCCGTTGCGTAGTTTTAAAAATTTAAGCATACATAGGGATATAGGGACAGAGAAAGCGACTTTGTTTTATACTATGTAGTGATGATGATATATGCGAAACTTATGGAACTTACCTTGGATGTTTGTTACGCTGTCACGCCAGAACGGCTAAACCGATCTGGAAGAAATTTGATACAGAGATAGATCATAGACTGGAATAACACATAGGCTACATTATTCAGAAACAAAACCATCCAAATGAAGTCGTGGGTAACAGCTAGTTTTTCTAGAAACAAGAATTATGCTTTTAAAATATAGCCATTTACCCAAAAATGCAGCAACACTAATACATCCTTTAGCCAACGTAGAGTGAGAAAGACTGCAACTGGCGAACAAGTCTGCGGTTAGGTCTGAAGTTGGGTCTAACTTTTCAGACTGATACCTAGCGCGAAGCCACTGGAACTTTCTCGCAGACAACTCGCTATACATTTTGATCCTAGATTGTGTGATGCAGGATAAGAATATCCAAGTTTGCGTGTGTCAGAGAAGGGAAATTAAGTTTTGAGTTTGTGAGATTGTTTGGAGAAGCTGAAATGCGGAGATGTATCTAAAATAAATCTACATTATCTCCTGTTATGTTAAAATCCCATCTAATATGGAGCGAGTTCTGGGAAACAATCAGGCATAAATCCTGGTTGCTACTGCGAAATTCCTGGTGAAAAACCCAATGGCACTTCACCCAACTAGACCAGCCCAACAATGCAGTTTAGTCATATTTATTTCATAATTGAGAGACAAACCTTCTAGAAACATCAAATAAAACAAATTGTGTGTATGTTTAATGTCACAAGTCTTCGAATTATTGATTCTAGGACAATACATGCCGGTTTCCTCACCATGTTTTCCTTCACCGTTTTTAGGCCAGTGATGATGAAATAAATTACACAAAGTTTTGCACCTGTTTGGGTTCGAAGCCACGTTTTACCGCTCGTAAGGCCCGGTTTCCACCAAAGCGGAGAGGAGCGGAGACGAGACGAGATGTGCGAAAAACAGCCAATCACATTAGTTAAAATTTACATCTGGTCTTTCGCGCTTCCTGTGATTGGTCGAATTTGGCACATCTCCTCTCCGCTCTACACGTCTCCGCTTTGGTGGATACCGGGCCTTAGACGGGCTCGTCAGCACATCATAGCTTGTGTATGTTTAATATGTACCGTATTCCAGATTCAGCATTTCCAAACTTCATTGTTTAAGTAACTTCGTACATATTTACTGAAGTACCTACCTCATCCACTTTTCAACGGTCCAGGCAAAATAAACTTCAGACTGCGAACTCAAAATCCCTTTACCTGTAACAAAGACATTGCCATTAATAATTTTCACAAAGTTGCATTTAACTTTCGTCGTGAAAAGGTGCTATTATAATGAAAATCAGTCTCGACTCTATTTATGTTAATATTTGGAGAAAATACGGCGAAGAAACTGAGATGAAATTGAATTATTACGATGTTTTAGGTGTTGAAAAGGGTTTTGTGGGAAGCTTTTACAAATAAACGAACATTCTTACACTACTTGGGGTTTATTTTGAGCTACTGTTTTGTATTTTTTCCCCACTATGTTGGGGTTGGCTTCCAATCTCACCGGATTCAGCTGAAGCCCCGTATTTTACATGAGGCGACTGCCTATCTGTACTCGACAACCCAGTTAGTATAAGGTAATAGCATACCCTTGCTACTACATATTACTGGTTTGTTCACGGATAAGACGCGTATTCAAAAATATCTTAAATTTTTCTGATCCACGCTTCACTCTTCATCAATGTTTTGAGATAAATTCTTTAATATCGCATTCAAATTTGCTCCATAGTTTTGGGAATAAAACGCAGTGATGCAGACAGACACGAATAGCGAATTTAATTTATAATTTAAATTAAGATTTAAATAAATATAGCGTCCAAAAATGCGTTTAGTAATTTTGAACGTTTTAATAAAATAAAGAGAGTGGGAAGATTCCGATGTTTCCGACTGAAAATTTCAGCACTAGCACATTCATCCATCATCTTTAAATGTTATACTGTAACGTCTTCATGAAATAGCTTTCAATTAAGTTTGTAATGAGGCATGACACATTAAATGTTCCCACAAACCAGTACACATTGCATTTCCGAGATTTACATTTATTTCGGCTCTAGTAAACTTGCAAAGACGCTAGAAATTAATATAAACACAGTTTAATGGTAAACAGAAAAATAATTTTAGAAAATCGTTTTTTTAAATAAGTACCGGGTAAAGCGAGGTGAATAGAATCGCAAGGGTGAATCGAAACAAAACTTTGAAAGGGATTTTAACATTAAATTAATACGATATGTTACCAGCAAGTACTCCATTTTATTTATTTAATTTTACTTTATTAAATAGAATCCATTTTATGCTACGTAGTCCAATTGATCGAACTACCAGGAATCTCAAAAACACGTGGTCCGATTAATCGAACCAACTGGAAAAAAAATCACGTAGTCCGATTGATCGGACTATGCGGTCGGACCACGTGTCCATAACCCCACATTCATTCAACGTTAAAATCCCTATCAAAGCACTGTCTCGATTTACCACTGAGTTTCTATTCACCCCGTGTTGTGTGATAGGACTGCGATTTTCACCCAAAAAATGTCTTAATTTAAATAATCTTAAATATTTAAATTAAACAGTTACTTAGTCTGATGTACAGACGCTACAACATTTTGTCAAATTTCAATTTTATTGCAGAACTATAAGGTTCAAGTTTGATTAAGAAAATTAAACAGTTTCAGATAATTTGATGTGCTGGTGAAATGTACGTTAAAACCTTGTATTGGGTAGGTATAAATTTCCAGTACAAGATGGCCTCGATTTTTATAGATTCCCCTTACAATGAGAGCTCTGCATAAACTGGTTTTGTATAGCTCTCCCGGTCACCGTGCGTACCTACGCAAACAACGATACTGTTCCATAAGTGCACAAAGCCAAAAGCAAACATTAACTGCAAAAATAACTAAACCATAATCTCATAGTCCGACACACTAAAAGCGCAAACTTAACAGCTGTCAAGTTTCAAACAACAATCTCGAACTACCCACCATTCAAAATTGTACATTAGAAAGACGAAACAGAGTTGATTTACTGTCTAACAGTAACTGCGGGTCAAGACGTTAAAACTGCGAATAAATCTTACTGTTCATTTCCAGTAACATTAGGCGACACTTGAACCAGTACAGTCAGTGACCAGTATTACCTGACCTCTCGTATAAAGAATAAGAGGGCAAGAGTGGTGTGAGTAGAGGGGTCAGTCAATGCTGGGCACTGATCGTACCTAAACTAAATAATATTATTGGAATTTCAACTCTAAGCGCTGAGCCAAGAGTTCAAATTTCAATAGCACAATGATAAAAAGGTGCTGTTTAGTGTAAGAGAACGGGTATAAATCTTAAGAGACGCATGTGAACTATCTTAGTTATGATGTCGTTCATCAAAAGTTGTTTGTATTACATTTTATTATGAATGGCGGCTGTCAGCGCCTGCGCATGATTTAGAAGTTTTGTGGAGAAAAAAATGGGGTGAGCCAAAAATAAGGAGTAGGTACATAAAGATACCTTCCTACATACACTATGGCATCAGTTTTAGTTCCTATTTTATTTTTAAATAGCTGTTTTGCTCGCCAACTTCTGCCACGTGACATTATTATTCCCTTTATTTATTTTCAAACAAACTTATTACATTTTTAAATATTATTTACAAAAACAATAAAAAAATTGGTTGCCTGTAAAGTCGGTATACGGGCGAAAGTTTTACGTGACAACGAAAATAGAAGCGCAAGACATGAACCGGTGTGTATGCCTATCTCTCTCACTCTCTCTCTCTCGCTCTGGACGCGTGCCTCTCACTCGCTCTCATTGTGAGCGCATAACGTGAGCGGAGCGTAACGCAGTTTCTTGAAGTGTCACCCGGCAAACCAATTTATAAGACGTTGTCACGTCAAAAACATTTAAAAACATAAAAATTGTAGCCCACCGGTATCGGGAACAGGGTCCAAGGAGTACCGCTTTCTGCATCAATCTCATCTTTATTTATTTGTAAACAAACTTTATACATTTTTAAATATTTCTTATAAAAACAATAAAAAACATTATTTTAAAAATATAAAAAAACTGTAGCCCACCGGTATCGGGAACAGGGTCCAAGCTAGCGGTCAGGGCTCCAGAGAAAGGAACCGCCTAACAGTACGAGCCGTGCCCAGGAGTACCGTTTTCTGCATCAATCTCATCTTTATTATTATTATTATAAAAATTATTACTTCTCTATTTGATTCGGATTTAGTTATTAATTTTTATGAAGGGTTTTAATTTCTTGCAAGGAACCCTAATTATTTTTGTAAAATAAAAGTAGCCTATTTCAGATCTTATAAAATTAGCTATCTGCCAGTAAAAGTCCCGTCAAGCCGTCCAGCAGTTTTGAAGATTAGTCGGAACTGTTGGGACATCACTATTTAGTATGTTAATAGTGTGCACATCACTAGATATTATCTATGTATCCGGTTCCTATTTGTCATTCCAGTTAGACACTTTGATGTCGGTCCCCGTCTGTGATACTACTGTCTGTCTGTCTGTCTGTATTGATTACCTGTAACACGTTTTATTAAGCCAAGTCAACCTTGGTGTCTTATTCAACAAGCCTACAGAACATAACAGGAACAAACAGTACCGTACTAACTTATAAGTACAACAGTCACGATTGCGACTACTATAGATCAACGAGTCAGTCAAGTCGATAAACAAATAAATGAAAAATAATTTAACTATTTGCTGTTTCGTAATAAAAACAGTTATCTATGATTGTACCTTTTTTTAACGATGGGAAGTCATCAAATGACTCCTCCCGCTCTGGCCAAAGCAGGAGTGAGTGTCAGATTCTTACTGACTAAAACCCATTCGTGTTCATTCTAATGCCCTTTTTGCGTTCCAAGGCCGCGGTAACTATTTCGAACAAATTCCGCAACCACTTATGATTGTACCTACGATATTATCAAGATAAAAATAACGGAACGTGTATCCTCTTAAATATCATTTAATTCGAGAATATTGACAGACAGAAAAGGTTAAATGTCATCTGTTACAGGTTAACCACAAAAGGTCAGAGTACACAACGACAATTTGATAGCCGTAATTGATTTTAGGACTAGCATTCGTGTTGGCGAGTGTACGTGCTTGGCGGAAACACCCGATGATACCCGAAGATTCCCGAGGCCGCTTTAGCAGATCACAACATGAATTGCGTTAAAAAACGTAGAATGGACCTTTCATAATAAACAACAGACGCAGTTAGCGTCTGTGACCATTGAGGAAAATAGATAAAAGAAAGAAAGAAAACATATTTATTTAGCACATGCCACAAGTGTCATCATAACATGAAAATAATATGAATTGCGTCAAAATTCGTAAAATGGTATTTTTTATTTGTAACTCGTATGAAAAGTCCATTTTACTCTTTTTAATGTAATTCATATTATAATCTGCTAAAGTGGCATATTTAGACACCCTGGTGATCTTGGATCAAGGAAAAGTTTGGCTAAGACAAATGAATTGAGAGAATGTTACTATCATCTACCATTTAGGATATTCAAACTGCTGGGATACGGGTATGTTCTCTCTGAGAGAGGGTGGAACATAATGCACAACGTGGATTCAATGCCAGTTGTTGCATGTAACACCCGCCGCGCTGCCGACAAACTGTAACGCAGTTTAGTGGTTGCATAAAATGTTTGGTCCGGAATAATAGTTTTTTTTTTTTAATTTTTGTTCTAAGACATGCCAGTTTCCTCACGATGCCTTCTGCACCGTTGTGAGCATTGGTGATGTTACCTAACACCGATCTCAAGTGGCAATGTCCCTGCTTGGGTTTGAACCCTTAAGGCTTGTATTCACGCCAATGACCTTGTGCATAGCTAACTACCCCTCTTAGGGTGGGTTGCACCATATTACTATAACGATAACCAAACCGTAACAAGCCATCAAATTATGCTTTTTTATGCTTTTATGGCTTGTTACGGTTTGGTTATCGTTATAGTAATATGGTGCAACCCAGCCTTAGTCGTAGACACGGACTTTAAACGGACGCATTTTGCATTCATAAGTAACAAAACCAAATTATTTTCCTTTGTATTTCAAAGCAGTAGATATATTTTAAATTTTTTAATTTCAACGATTTGGAGGTGATTTTGTGGTTTTTTTTTTCTTATTATGTGATACCGATAGAAAAATTATAGCTAAACCAAATTACGTGTCATATCATGTAGATTACTAACAATTTTTCTCAGATGTAATTTCTCTGTAAGTGCCGGTGAAAAACTGCTTCATCTGCACGCTGTTTTTAAGCTTTTTCGAGAGAGCAGCCTTAAACTACAAGTCAAAAGTCAATGCCGTTAACACAGGGCCGCTCGACTACCAATTAGTTACATAAATAAAAACTACAACAGTAAACAAGAACCTCTCCCCTAAACATCAACTATTTAAAAAAAAGCAAGCAAAAAAAAGAAATTCAACTTCATGTCCTTTGGCCCCGACGAGCCTGAACTTCTACCCACCCCCTGCTACCCTAAGAGTCCATTCAGTACGTTAGTTCTCGCTCCGCTGCCTTTAGTTAACGAGCCTGATTTTATTTTCTAGAATTTTCCACACACAGTTTTGTGAGTGCTTAGAATTTTAGCTTTTTTTTTTTACAGTCTGACAGATACTTTGAAAGGTGTTCGCTAGTTAAAAGTTGGTTTTTGGAATGGCGGTAATTAGTGGTGTCTATCAAAGCTTTGTATTTTAGGATATTTTTGTGGGCGTAGGTTTTGTATACTTATCTTTTTACTAGCTTTGAACTCGAACTTCGAGCGCGTGAAATTGTTACAAAAATATTAAAATCGGTTTTTTTTTTAACAATTTCTAGGGTATGTTTTTTGCACAGAACAGAAGAAGACTGCCTCGTTGATCTAGTGGTCGCAAGCGCGACTGCTGAGCATGAGGTCCTGGGTTCGATTCTCGGGTCGGGCAAAGTGTTATTGGCTTGTTCCATCAGGAATTTATCAGTAACAGCTACGGAGTCTGGATTTGTGCCCGGTTGAAGGCAATAGGCTCGCCCCCTATTACATGGGACTTAAACATAACTGGCGAAATGTGGGTGTACTATTAGGTACACCTCTGCCTAACCCTTCGGGGAATACAGGCGTGATGTTATGTTACGTTTTTTGCACAGAACCCTTATTCTTTTATTCTTTTTCTGTAATAAAAAGAAGCCTATGTTACTACTTATAACATCAACTATCTGCCAGTAAAAGTAAAAAAAAAGGAGTAAAGTCAAATATTTCATTTTACTTTCCTAGCTGGATATTAATTCAATCATAAATATTTATACAAAGTAATTACTGCAAACTGACCGATAACTCCAAAATTGATGTAATAAGAATCGCCGAAAAATGTCCAACAGGCAACTAAAAGAACCACACCCAAGTAAACAATTAAACAAACAAGAATTTTGCAAGCTAAACAAGTTAACCGTCAAAAGTGCACACAACAATGCAACTGGGTTGGTTAGCGTAATATTTTCGCTTCCTCTGCCCTCCTCTGCCCTCTTTAACCCTCCATTGAGGAGGCTCGACTGCTGGGGCAAGCTAGGGGTTAATGAGTGCTTTGCTCTATTCCAGGCGCTTTTTTTTTTAGCAAAAAACAATGTTTACTGTAGTGTAGCGTTGTTTTAGTTGTATATTTTTGTTTGTAGACTTTTTTTCAAGTAAATAGGTTAGGTATTTGTATGTGATGCCTTAATTTACGAGTAATTTACAAATGTATAGTCATGCTTGAACTGTAAAAGTTTGCAACTTGTAAAATATTTTCTGTTTTGGGTCATAGTCTGATTTGCATAAAATAATTTCTTCTAAACTATAACAATTTGAGAATAAGGATGTTTACTGGCTAAAAAAATTAGATTCTAATTAGTCCGTCTGTTAGATTATCGAAAAATATTGGAAACGTGTTTTTTGTTTTATCAATATACGCGCAGACGTTGCGCAGATCAGAGATTTGATCGCAACCTTGTAAACAAAGCACACGCGCGTTTCTGAAACCAGCGTCGTCTGCGCGTTTAAATCGCCGTGTGCTAGAGGCCTAAGACATATTTTAAAACACGAGATTACATTTAACTTTTATCAAAAAAAATACCCTGAATTATCTTCCCAACGATCCAGCATTTAAACCTATCCGAAACAGTACCCAAATTCATCTCAAGCGCTAGCACAATACGAGCATCTACAAATCTGCCTCACACGTTCACAACAGTATCTCACGTTAACATAATCTACGCCATTGTTGCCCCATTTCGTATCCGGGACTACATTTGGGTCCATTATACTCGAGACAAATTAGTTCATTACGGCATTCAAGAAAACACCATTGTGTAATGTAATTTGGTCCTTTTTTGTCCTTAATGGTAGAAGAAAAGATAGAGGTTGTAATACAATTAGGTAGGTAGGTCATGTAAGCGACAATATCATATGGTGCAAGAAAAAACCGGCCAAGTGCGATTCGGACTCGCACATGAAGGATTCCGTACGAAAAATTACGCTTGATGTATGGGGAGATATTTATTTTATTTTGTTTTTAGTATTTGTTGTTATACCTAGCGGCAACAGAAATACATAATTTGTGAAAATTTTAACTGTCTAGCTATCGTGGTTCTTGAGATACTGCCTGGTGGCAGACAGACGGACGGACTGCGAAGTCTTAGTAATAGTGTCCTGTTCATTTTACCCTTTGGGTACGGAACCCTAAAACGGATTGGAAGGCAGGTAACCTCACCCATTACAAACCGAGTTTCCTCCATGCCTCGGAAAGCACGTTCAGAGCAGTTGCTGGTACCGGGTGTCATTTGTAGATCTCTTATAAATAAGGCTGCTACACACGTTACGATAAATCGTTACGATTGGACGGTACAGTTCGAACTGCAACGATAAATCTACACGTGTGTATGAGAAAAATTATACAGTTTGTTCGATTGTGGGCACTACGAAAACTGTACAGTTTAAACTGTACCGTCTGATCGTAACGATTTTTCGTAACGTGTGTAGCAGCCATTACAGTCGTAACAGGTAGTCGGTGGCCCGAAAGTCTAACAACCCGGATATCATATTACGAACTGCGTTGTCTATTACCTCACCATCTGCCTAGCCTTGTCTCAACCATATTGGAGACGGGTTTTATTCAAACCAGATGCAGCTGAAAGCTAGTATTAACATAATTATGACGACTGAACTTCAACACCCAGTTACTGGGTTACGTTATACCTCCAGATAAGACCGTTTGTGAGAGTTTCAGGCTTTTAGTTACTGTGTTTTTTAGTTTTTGTAGTGCTGGGAGTTACCAGTTAATTAGCCATCCACGGACCTCGGGAAGCGTAGCATAACACGACTCGTACTTCAATCAAATTGAAAGGAAATTTTCGTAACATTAACGAAATAAACAAAACTGCACTTACTGTTAGTTGTACGAAAAGTCGTAAATATTTAATGCCTTCCTAACATTTCCTTATCGGCACATGTGTGTAAAACTAAATATTTAGCTTAAACCCTTGCAGATTGATTTATATTTTTAGTTTACGGCTTTGCAGAATCGGAAGTGGTTAATTAATTGCTGAATGCCTTTAATCTCCAGTTATTTTAGTCACTGGTTAATGCATTGGTTCCTAACCAATGTCCTGAGTGTATTTACACTGGTCTCAAAACGGTGAAGGAAAACATCGCGAGGAAGCTGGCATGTTCTAGAACCAAAAAATTCGAAGACGTGTGACATCTACCAACCCGCACTGGGCACGCGTGGTGGATTAAAGCCCATCCCTCTCCTAGAGAGGAGGAGGAGAGAGGAGGCCTGAGTCCCTGCAGTGGGAACATTATAGGCTGATGATGATGTTGATATTATTTACTTATCGTTTGAACTTAAAAGTTCAATTTCTGGTCAATTTATTTAATATACCTACCTAAAATAGTTGTTATTATGTTTCGTATAAAAAGAGGTTTAGAGATAGATTATTTCTCGTTATTCTACTACACAATACGCTCGGCTCGCACAGATATTATATAACTACGCATAAATTGTCTTCGTTATGCTCGAAACACGTGTCATGATTGTACTCGACTGAATTTATTCTTTATCGGGTAGAAAATAAAGAATTGCGTGGAACATGTAAGTGTAATCTTCTAAGTATTTGTTTAATACATACATAAACTATCGCCTTTTTGGCCTATGGAGCTAGGCAGACACCATGGAAGGCCACCTGCTACGGCGACCTCTCGCGTCCGGCCCTGGCGCAAGCCATGGTCCGGGACGAGAGGGAATGGGACGCCGTCGCCTCCTTCTGCGAAGCAGTGATGCTAGCAAAGGAGGTGGCGGAACGTGAGAGGAAGAGAACCTCTCGTCCCAGCCGCCACGGGAGACGCTCCGGGCGTCGGGGGCCACGTGATGGCTTACGGCCACCGTATGCGGGCCTGTGGACGGTGAGTAATGGGCTAGCTCGCCGTCCGTCCGTCTTATGTCGACGACAGGCCGTGTCGACAGCGCGTTCGTGTTCCACGCGCGCCTCAAATAGATGTCAGCAACATGGAAAGGGCCTGCAAGGGCCGACGCCCATCGGGGCTGTGGGTTGTTCGCAAGAGGTACCGTGGCCTCGTTTTTTTTTCCTACTGACTAAAAACCACCCATGTTTCTTCTTAGCCCTTCATTTCGAGGCCGCGGTATCTCTTGCGAACAACCCGCAGCCCCGACGGGATCGATATAACCCTCAATAATGGCCATCTTTCACAATTCCAGACAGTCATTTTATCTCTTTACCGTAGACTAAACATGAATCACTCAGTCCAATCTAAAACCATTTGATTAATTGCCAGTATGCACTCATTTGACCAAGTGGCAATTAATTTATAACTAACCACTGTTCTCAGATGATCGTTTTGTAATACACGTTGCTCTGTTCCGCTATTATTGGTTTTAATGTTTGTCTGGTTGGTTTTTTCCGTAAGAATGTCATGTGATCTAGTTAAAAAAAAACTTGAGAGGTGTCAAGGAACACCCGGATGGAACGAAGTTATTGTTATTATTTTTTATTATGTAAAAAAAAAAAAAAATGTAGAAATGAAAATATCTGGCTTGCTTTCTATAAGAGAGAGAGAGACAGACAGAGAAACTAATAGCGACGCCGCACAGCTTACAATAGCTTACTATAGCAAAAAGTGTCGTGACAACTTTTCGTAAGAACTTTTTCCGTCTAGCTCCCTTTCACAACGCGCGATAAGGAACTTCGTTCCAAAAACTGGCCAAGTGCGAATCGGTCTCGCACATAAAGGGTTCCCTAACTAAACAGCAAAAAAATCATGTTTGTTGTATAGGTATAACAATATTATATTATATATATGGAACTGAATATATTTTTTATAATATGAGTTTTTATTTATAATAAAAATAATATGAACTTTAATATTTTTTTATTCTGTTCTTAGTATTTGTTATTATAGCGGCAACAGAAATACATCACCTGTGTAAATTTCAACTATCTAACTATCACGGTTCATGAGATACAGCCTTGTGACAGACAGACGGACGGACAGTGAAGTCTCAGAGACCCGTAATAGAGACCTATTTTTACCGTTTGGGCATGGAACCCTAAAAACGATGAATGTCTTGCGTGAGGAATGATATGAAAGAAAAAGGTGTAAATGATAGCGTGAAGTTGGCAGAAGAGAATGGAAGATAAAAACATGTTGCGCCGAGGGCGGGAAGATGATGACATGTGATCAAGTTGTCATTCCCTTTCGCTCTGCCCAAGAGCGGGAGGGGTTATTCGATGATTTTCCAACGCCCCAAAAAAAAAAGGGCGGAGTTCCTTTGTGTAAAATATTGCATCACGTCTGCTCTTAAAACGCTGATGGAAATTATCCTTTGTAACACAATGATCTTTTATGGAAGGAAGCGTTTACATAGTCACACAGAAAGCAGTCATTTTGCATCGCTTTGCAATAGCAATAGGGGATCGGACTGGGTAAAAAAATATGATTCTAATAAGTCCGTCAGTTAGATTATCGAAAAATATTGGATACGTGTTTTTTGTTTTATCAAATTAATAAAAATTGACGTAGATAAAACGCGTCAAAGTTCATAAGTGGGGCTTGTGACGTCACTTGTAGGTAAAAAATGTACTGACATGTGACGTTTTCGAGGAGTTCAAGAGTTTTCGAAGCACTGTATCGTCTTTATTTTTTGTTTATGTGAAAAAAGAAAAAATATATTGTGCAATATTTTTTGGAAATCTAATTAGTTTTTTTTAGTCCGATCCCCTATTGGGCCGCTGCGGTTTCGACCTCCTTGAACGAGCCTTTTTACCCATGCAAAATCCCTTTCGAACTCAAAATAACTCTCCCTCAGTTAGTTCTAAACATCTAAATACCGTTCTAAATCTGTCACATTTCCAGCCCTCGCGCCATAAATTATTGTATTTCTTAACGGCATTTAATATTGACGTTCTGTGTATACATTGTCTCAGTTTATAGTTTCACAGAAAGTTAGCGGAGCAACTGGGACATGTGGTGTACGCCTGCTTCGAGTGGTGTGAAACAAAATGATTCATTGTTTTGTATGCTAGTAGTTATACAGGTATTTGTGCTATTCAGCAAGTGATATTACTATGTATTCATTATGTCTCTTCACAAAAATTATAAAATCTTGGGTCTTTTACCAATGAAACTGAAAGCAGATAGAATTTTAAAAGACTAACCTTGGAGTTCCTTACCGGTTGTACCCCATAGAAATCGACCAACCCTAACCGTGCACCTTTTCTCGACAACCACCATGGCACCAGTCTTACTGCCGCACTCAGAGAGCTTTAATGATTACTTAGTCCATCACTTAGTAAAGGTTTTGTTAGTTTTGTCATACAAAAGTATATCACATCTTTACGAAGTGACGGCTTAAGTAATGATTAAATATCTCTGAGTACCGCAGTTTGAATCTGTTTCAAACAGTAAAATTGACGTCAATCAAGGAACAGAATATTAACTCATTAAACACAAAACAAATTATGACATTTTACGATAACGACACTCCCAGTAACTACCATAGTTTATTGATTGATTGATCATAAAATCCAATTTTCATTTGCAGCGTTTTACAGCATGAAATAAAAACTAATAGATAAAAAGTAGTTCAACGATTAATTGATAGACCGTTATAATGTCATAAATTGACATTGACGTAGGTAATAAAATTGTGGACATTACTTCAACAACTGGCGTTTTACAAGCTTTTAGTATATTGGTAAAAGGTTGTTTTTAACTTGTAATGTCTAGTGTGTTAGTTTCTTTAAGTAGGTTAAACCTTCCTAGCTTAATAAGAACCAGCTTCAATCTCTCATTCTCTCATCCTCCCATTTACTCCAGGAGTCAGGTTCAAGAAAAAGCTGACTTATTGGCTGTGTAATTGTTATATAAGTTTTTAAACTATATAAAGATATTTACCCTTATTTACCATGTTCCAAGTTCGCGAGTGGACACAGGGAGTTTCGTGTGTCGGTCGGGAACAGAATCGAGTAAAAAACAACATAAAAGACCATTTGGGTCATCAGTACAACTCATTTTTAAGTTCAACAATGTCCGATTGCTGCACCAGGGCCCCCAAACAAAATATCTTCTCAACGGTCATAAATAAGAGCATTTTACTCAAATCTTTTTACAAGTTATCCATTCTTATTCATATTTATTTTCTAGACCGAAATAAAATACTAAATGGTTTTCAGGTTATTTTATTGTCTTCACATATCATGTTCACGCTTCATATAATATGTGAACGACAGATAAATAGAGTTGAACGTTTTTGTATTTCATTTTCTTCTTGTACGAAGTTGACGTGATGTGGGTTGAATTCGGATTGAAATATAAATAATGAAAGCGTTTATTGGTAGTTGAGAAAGTTTTTTAAGCACTGATTGATTGATTGACGCTTATAAACAAACAGAAAATATGAGTAGAATTTGATTGAAAATACTCGTGCGAAAAAAAGAGAAATGGAAATACAAAAAATTATAAAATCTTTGATCAAATTTTACCAATGAAACTGAAAGCAGATAGAATTTTAAAAGAGTAACCATGGAGTTCCTCACCGGTTGTACCCCATAGAAAACGACCAACCCTAACCGTGCACCTTTTCTCGACGACCACCATGGCACCAGTCTTACTGCCGCACTCAGAGAGCTTTAATGATTACTTAGGCCATCACTTAGTAAAGGTTTCGTCAGTTTTGTCATACAAAAGTATATCACATCTTTACGAAGTGACGGCTTAAGTAATGATTAAATATCTCTGAGTACCGCAGTTTGAATCTGTTTCAAACAATAAAATTGACGTCAATCAAGGAACAGAATATTAACTCATTAAACACAAACAAATTATGACATTTTACGATAACGACACTCCCAGTAACTACCATAGTTTATTGATTGATTGATCATAAAATACAATTTTCATTTGCAGCATTTTACAGCATGAAATAAAAACTAATAGATAAAAAGTAGTTCAACAATTAATTGATAGACCGTTATAATGTCATGTTTACTCAAATCTTTTTACAAATTATCCATTCTTATTCATATTTATTTTCTAGACCGAAATAAAATACCAAATGGTTTTAAGGTTATTTTATTGTCTTCACATATCATGTTCACGCTTCGTATAATATGTGAACGACAGATAAATAGAGTTGAACGTTTTTGTATTTCATTTTCTTCTTGTACGAAGTTGACGTGATGTGGGTTGAATTCGGATTGAAATATAAATAATAAAAGCGTTTATTGGTAGTTGAGAAAGTTTTTTAAGCACTGATTGATTGATTGACGCTTATAAACAAACAGAAAATATGAGTAGAATTTGATTGAAAATACTCGTGCGAAAAAAAGAGAAATGGAAATTGCGTTATAAAAATATCATCACTAAAAAAATTAAGAATAGAATACATTTATTTTCAGGTAACAAAGACCCATAGACAAATACCTAACTGTCAAAGTGCGAGCTGCACTCAAGCATCGAAGATTCCGTATAAATTTGTTTGATATAAAACTACATATTTACAGTTTTCAATACAATGTCATACTGCTAAAGTTTTATATGACTGTGCTGTAAGACATTGTTTAGAAGCAATGTTAATTTTTATAGACGTGCAGAAGAATGATGATTAAGTAATTAACATTCACCGTTAAATTTTGACAGTAACTGTCACTGAAAGAAAGTGACATATCAAACGAAACGCATTTCACATTACTCAGCTGCAATAACTCATAACATTTCTAATGTGACATTAAACGAAAATTGCGGAATAAAAGTCTGCGTCAACATTTACGTTGCAACGTTAAACGCAGTTTTACACGTAAAGACGTCAAATGTTCACGATTATTGTCTGCAATGTCACGTTTTTATCGGTTTTGTTCCTTATTAAATTAATTCTAGTACTGTTACTGTACCTTTTACATTAATTTCAGTGGTAGCAAAGACTTAACTATAGTTATAAAGTAAAACTAGGTTCTTCCCGTCGGGGCTGCGGGTTGTTCGAAAGAGATACCGCGGCCTCAGCGCAAGGGCTAAGAAGGAACATGGGTGGATTTTAGTCAGTAGAAGTCTGACACTCCCTTCCACTCTGCCCAAGAGCGGGAGGGGTGATTTGATGATTTCCCAAATAAAAAAAAAAATAGACTAGGTTCTTTGACAAAATAATTTTACCTGTGATCTCTGAAAACCCAAAAAAAAACTGAGAAATTTCCTGATGGTCAAAATTCGACTACATTTTCCTATCTAACCCAGGAACTCATGCTCAGGCTTCCAATCTAACGGAATGCACCTGAGTACCAGTATTTTACATGGGGTGACTAACTATCTGACCTCCACAACCCAGTTAATACTGCGTAAAATGATATTCCTTAGTAAGACTGTTTGACAGACTTTCGGGCCATTGGCTACACAAATGTCAGCCGGGACCAGCGACTTTCCGAAGCATGGAAGAAACTCGGTATGTAATGGGTGGTCACCCATCCACAGACCAACCTAGGGAAGCGCGTCTTAACTTGAAGATTGCTAAGAGTGGCTGTTGTTAGCCACGAACCATAACAACAAAAACTAACAAATGCCACGGAAATTTTGTTATCTTAAAAAAAAATATTCAATGAAAAAAAATAAAGAACTCGCCATATATCGCTCCCTTGAACATAATAGAAATGAAACCCTATCCAGAATTACGGGATCTCAGTACATTCTTATTCATATTTCTGCGCGTCGACGTGCGGTGTGCGTAAAACGGAATATCCATTCAAATCTTACATCTGACGTCGTAATCTGTATTAGAGACCGCGCACAAGAACGATTTGTCGCCGGCGCGTTTTTTAAACGACCGCGTTAACGTTGTTTATGTTTTGTGTTTGCGTTGGATTTAATGGAAATGGTTCGGATTGCCGTCATTGTGTGATAGGAGGTGTAAAGCTAAAGTCTGATGACATTTTTCTCTCTTTACAGATCATCTTAAAGCCTGCATCTTCATCAGAATTCCTTGTCTTTTGAATGAATGTATACGAGGCGAAACAAGTATGCGATCGTTACAGGAGGTGTTTGGTTTTTGCCTAGCTCCCAGAAACACCGTTAGTTTAAGAATAGGAAATAGGAATTTTGGAGTTGAGACTCCAAAATTCGGTAACTGGGTATTGCAATACCGCTTGTTATGGTTGTTTATCAAACTTTTAGGCACATTCACGCTAGCATGGTAAAGAAAATTAAGCAAAGCTTTTTGTTATTATTCCAATAATCAAACTGTTTTGATCCAAAAAGTCTTTTCAAAACCCAATACAATAGTCCAGCCTCCGGGATTTAACTTCAAATGTTTAAACTGAAGCCCTAAAACTTGCTGAAAATTTCGCCTCACTAAAACAAGAAACCAAACTAATTAATGACCAATTCCAAACAAAACAACTTTTCCCAACCAACCTACTTTTAAGACAGTTCACCTGTACTTCAGCTACTGTCAACCGCACAGAGTACTCTTATGCTGGTCTTGCGTAGTTCGTTGTTTCAATAGAATAAAAGGCCAGCTTATACTGGTTTTGTTATCTAATCTAGCGTCTACATTCTCACACCTGGATACCAGTTGCCTTGTATAACCTGGAAGTCGTTAAACAGAAGTAGTGTAGCATACTCCAGCCTGTAGCGCAAATGTTATGCTGTTCAACAAAAGGGATATTTACTGACTAAAAAAAATAATATTATGATTCTAATTAGTCCGTCTGTTAGATTATCGAAAAATGTTGGATGCATATTTTTTGTTTTATGAAATCAATAAAAAATGACGAAGATAAAACGCGTCAAAGATTTAAGTGGGGGTTCGTGACGTCACTCACCGGTAAAAAATATCATACTAATATCTTAGAATATAACGTCATACGAGTTTTCAAAGCACTGTAGCGTCTTCATTGTTTGTTTACGGTAAAACAAAAAAATACGTGTCCAATTAATTCTTATTAAGTCCAAATATTTTTCGGGAAATCTATCTGACGGACTAATTAGATTTTTTTAGTTAACTACCCTATTATTGGGACGTCTGATATCGTGTCCTGATGCAGCATGCTACAGAAATTGATGAACTAGTGACAGCGCCAATCTCATAGCTAAGCTATACAGAGAATTTTGATATTTTCAAAAATCGAATGATTCAGTTTTGTAAGTTTTTAAACTGACTTGATGACTAATTCTAAAAACGGGATATTTACAATGTTTGCTATTTCTTTGTGTTCCCGATATTTCGTCGCTATTATAGTTTTAGATATTATCAAAATGGGTCCCGAGACTTTCGAGAATTTTTCGATATTGTTCGAAATTCCGGATTTGGCAGTTGACAGCGTATCGTCTTTAACCGGGCACAAATCTAGATTCTAAAAAAAAATCACACTATATATTACCCTGAACATGCCTAGAACACCATTAGTGTGTAACCTACTGTACAAAAAGATACTAAGATTAAAGCAATTATACAGATAAAGGTTTGACACGCAATAAACATCAGAAGTCGTTTGTCGCAGTAACCGCATTGTCCTATGTTGTTACGCCAGCAATTACTCATACAAAATGGCGGACTAGACGACCTAACACCATTCTTTGGACCATTACTTTTCTTTTAACGGATAGGCTCCTAGTAATGTAACATAGGGCGTGTGGGTTATGCATGGGTAACAAGCTTGAACTAGGCTGTGTTTACATAGCAGGCTAAGCTGTATAATTATGAATTAACGTGTCAATAGTAACGGGGCTGCGGGACTGTTCAAAAGAGATACCGCGGCCCCGGAACACAAAGGGCTACGAAGAAACAGGGGTGGTTTTTAGTCAGTAGAAGTCTGGACTCTGGCACTCCCTTCCGCTACGCCCAGAGCGGTCATATGATGATTTACCACCCACAAAAATAACGACATTCACCGAAGAATAAATAATTGGTGACCAAGAAGTGGAAAGAGTGGAGGGAGGCCTTTACCCTGGAGTGGGACGGAGCAGGCTAGCAAAAAAAAAACAATTGGAACCGTGACGAGTCTGGAATAACTCATTTTATCCACTCACCTTACCACCTTCAGTTTAATATTCTACGACCAAAAACAGAAGAGGGCGAAACGCAAGTGCGAGGCGAATCATAAATTTTATTATTAAAACGAGACGCGACGATCGTAAGTTCAAATAGCGACCAAGATTTGTATACGCCGTTTAAATATTAGCGTAAAGCACTGGTCCCATCGCCCGTTGAGGAGGTAGCGACTAGCTGTCGGTTACTTTCATTATCAAGAAAAGTACAAAAGACTTAAAAAAGTAAGCATACATCCACAGAACAAGTGTGGTAAACAAAACAAATAGTTATAGTGGAGGGAAAATATGCATGACGTTCTTGAAAAGTGGCCAACCCCCAGCATAACGGCGTGTCGTCACGTGAGACAGAGATGAAGCGCTGGTTTTCAGCAATAGCTGCCTTTGATGGAGGTCCAATGCCAGTAAACTAGATCTAAATATTTAGATGATCGCTATCAAACTATACTGCTGGAGAAAACTCTCTCTCCACTTTGTCGTAACAACAAAAAAGAATGCAGGGCATTCTTATATAATATATATTTATTTCTATGATAGTAATACCTATACATAGTTGAAAAGCGCTGCTGGTTACACAAGTTCACAGGTCAGAGACAAAGCTATCAGATATACACACTTGCTGCTCGTTGCTCGCTCATTAGTTGCCAGTTCAACTCGCTTCCCGCTAATCTTTAGCAGTGGGACCAGTACCTTAGGTAGGCAAGACAGTCTTGTCTTAAGTGTGCGTCCCAAATTAATGCTTGTTTGTTTTGTTTACGCCACATCCCTTTGTTTGAGAATTATTCGAGATGTTGATTGGTGTGTGAATTTTAGGAAAACCTTGAGGATGATGTGTAAATGTCTAAAATAATAAAGAAATATTAAGAGCTGAGCTTGAACTACATTTGGCAGCACGAAGTCTCACTTTTCTATGCTCCTATCGTTTTCTGTAGCACAGAACTGTCATTTGCTGACAGAAACAGAGCATGCTGCTGATCGCATGACACTTATAAAACGTCAAGAAAAGTTTCGGGTTGGTCATTTACTATGGAGAAAAACTGACAAGGAACTCCATGGATACTCTTTTAAAATGGTTTGGTTTTACAATATAATCACATGTTACAGCATTAGCAGTTAGATATGAAGGCAACGTCCCGTTGGGGCTGCGAGTTGTTCACGTCAGGGCTGCGGGTTGTTTCTCGACACAAAGGGCTAAGAAGGAACATGGGTGGTTTATAGTCAGTAGAAGTCCGACACACCCTTCCGCTCTGCCCAGAGCGGGGCGGTTATTTGATGATTTCCCAACCCCCCCCAAAAAAAAAAGGAACAACGTAAGCCCGGCAATAAGTCGTAGTAGTCGCACAAAAAATGTAAACCAAGATTAAAAGTTAACAAGCATCTAGGAATGTACAAGGCCTACAATGCTCACACAGGCACAAGCAATCGATCATTCTAAAACTTTTTATACAAACACACGATCCCGCATTTTCTTATAATAGAACTAGAACATTTACATACAACTGACACACCCTCACAGTTTTTACATTGACAGTACGCCACGCCACGCAAGCAGGCGGAGTTAAAATGCATACTAAAATAAACATGCCAAGTAAACGAGTAATGAAATATGCATATCGACGCGAAGCCGACACCGATCTGTGTTGCCACAAGCAAAAAATATTTCACGCCAATGTTACAAGGTTTCTTGGGAATTGCTGATGTTATAATAATCTGTTGAATTTGTCGAGATTTTTCTTTGTTGGTAATGTTATTGGATTCATTTATTTTTCTGTCTGGTTTTCTGTAAGTACGTAGTATTTTTACTCGGAACATAATATTTAATCCTGATGATTATGATGATATTTTGCATAACGTTTTGCAACGAGTATAATGATGTGTTTGATTGGCAAATCTAATTATAGGTGCAGAAACGGATAATATGTATATTATTATGCATGTTGTTCTTTATGACAAAAATAATCAATGCAACATGACAACAAACAAAACGAGAATGCAAATTTCAGCTCTTAAAGTCAATCAATTTTAAAATTCAGTTGCATGATTTGACCTAAACAAACGAACTTCTGTAAGTTTACAATGTTGGTACACTGCAAGTTAAATATAAGCTTGTAAAGAGGCGCGAATAAAGATAACACAAGTGAGGACGTCACTTCTTTGGTTGGTAAAATTGGTTAAACGAAAAATAAAAGACCTCTCACACCGCAATAATACTTTAACCGGCGACCTTCCGGCGATTGACCAAACAAACCAACCCCATATTCTCTCATACTTTACCTCATAATGTACATTTCGCGTAATGACTGTTTTTAAACGGGTAAAGCCGTAAACCGTTTCGAGTTAGCCGGTTGCTGTGCGAATGTCATCGTAAATCTGTACTGCGGTCCGTTGCAGTCGCATGCGTGCAAGTGTAGGAAGACCTTTAATTATTTAGTTCCATTTAGTTTTTATTTGGGGTGTTAATCTTTTGGTAGCGGGAAATGGGGACTGCAGTTGTGCTTTTCTAATTAATTAAGTAAGGTCACCTTCATCATCTGCCTAGCGTTTTCCCAACTATGTTGGGGTCAGCTTCTAGTCTATAGGGTGTAAAAGTACCCTTATCGCAAACGAAGGGCATTTGTTCTCCCCACCACTGTGATATTTTTTTTGTTCTAGACCATACCTGGGAACCTCCTAGTTACGGAGATATTGGGGGTCAAAGTTCCAAATTTTTCACAGCTGTTTTTGTAAATACTAGTATTTCAGGTTTTAACTTTGCTTAAATTACCTCCATGACCCGTTTACTATTCAAAGCATCCACTAGCACAATGTTTTAAGAGTGCTACTTTGAGTTTTACCGTAAAATGAGATTTTTGACCCCAAAAAAAAAAGTCATTTCCCAGCAAAAATTTTTGCGTAGGGGTACTTGGTTTGATGTACAGAATGCTTGGTTGACGGATGCGTGAAGGGTTCGTTTACACCCTGTATATGGATGCATCTGAATACCAGTATTTTACATGGAGCGACTGCCTACCTGACCTCCGCAATCCAGTACCTAGGTACTGGGTTATATGATACACCTTGGTAAGACTGTTTGTCAGACTTTCGAGCCACCTGGCTGCCTGTTACGACTGTCACAGATCTACAAAAAACAAACGGAACCTATAGCTTAACGTGGGTTCCAAGACACGGAGGAAATTCGGTATGTAATGGGTGTTCATCCATCCAAAGACCAACCTAGGCAAGCCCGGCTTAGATACCGGTCAACTGTAGTCAGTAATATGTCCAGTAACCAAAACAGTACTAACGACTGTCACAGTCGGTGAGTAATGGGCTAGCTCATCGTCCATCCGTTTTATGACGACGACGGGGCGTGTCGACGGCGCGTTCGTGTTTCACGCGCGCTTCAAAGAGATGTCAGGAACATGCCGCAAGGGCCGACGCGCCCGTCAGGGCTGCGGGTCGTTCGAAAGAGACAAAGGGCTAAGAAGGAACATGGGGGTTTGTAGTCAGTAGAAGTCTGACACTCCCTACCACTCTGGCCAGAGCGGGAGGAGTCATTTGATAATATCGCACGGTCCAAAAAAAAAGGACTCAGAAAAGAGAGAGAAAAAAGGAGGAGAATGTCAGTCCTGTCATCTTACTCGTATCGCCTCATATTACAGGGTATAGCAGAAATGTGTGCTACAAACTATTAACGTAAGCCACTCTCTCCGAGAGATTGCATCTTGTCTGTCTCATATACCATTAACTAGAATCAACGTAAATGCAATATAGCTCAGGAATACAAAAACTCTTTGACGTCACATAACATCACGCCTGTAATCCCCGAAGGGTTAGGCAGATGTGTACCTAATAGTACACCCACATTTCGCCAGTTATGTTTAAGTCCCATGTAAGGGGGCGAGCCTATTGCCATCAACCGGGCACAAATCCAGACTCCGTGGCTGTTACTGATAAATTCCTGATGGAAAAACCCAATAACACTTTGCCCGACCCGGGAATCAAACCCAGGACCACATGCTCAGCAGTCGCGCTTGCAATTACTAGACCAACGAGGCAGTCTTAGACGTCAATACATCATAAACTTTATTTTATTCAAGCTTCTAAAAATTTGTTTAGATTTCCATCAGTAGAAGAATTCGTGTAATCGAATAAGTAGTTTTAGAGATTACCTCCTACGTAAAGGCTTACAAATTCTACCTCTTTATACAGTATGTTAGTTTAAACGAGGGACATATTGAAACCCGCAGAAGGGCTTACATGATACTAATAAAAATATGAATAATAAAAAACACTGATAAATAACAGATAGAATATTTCGGAAAAGTCTCGCAACTGCTTTTCACAGAAAATCTATGACTTTCAGGTGTAATCCATTATCCCCTCATATTTTTAAACTGGTGTAGGACATTGGCGAAAAAGAATCGTCTAATAAAGTGAGATCTGGAGAGCGTGCGGGCCATGGCACAATTACGTCACAAATTAAGGTTATAGTTTTTTTATATATTTGGGACGAGAATCGAATACTGAAATATACCGTCCCTCTATAAGTCCCTCGTTTAACCTAACAACTGTATATACGAACAAGTCTACATATCTTTGGACAGGTAGCAATTGCTAGAAACTAAAGTTTTGCAAAAAAAAAATTCGAGAAATTCCTGTTTAACACAAATGAGAATTTGTTTCCGAATGGGTTAACTGTTCTTGCATACTGAGAGATGTGTTGAACAAAAGGTGCTAAAGTCAATATTTGTGGTTGATGTTCAAGACGGTGTATTTTAAGCTAAAAGAATTTTCAGTCTATTTAAAGATTATTTCAGTTTGATGCAGTAGCAGTTTTGTAGATAGGAAGGCAATTATGTATTATTTTATTGCAGTTTTTACAGTCTGCGGTTTGATAAAAATGATAGTATCAAATCAATGATGTAGTCAGCTGTGTAAGCAGGTAGGTTATGCAGCATCCTGAATAAATGTCAACGTACAGACATAGAGATATTATTTTCAAGCAAGATGCTTCGCTATGAAATTAATGTCTGCTTAAATACCTACTTTGTATCAGTAGGCCAAGAAACTATTAACAGACAAATTCTAGACAAAGATACAATATTTCAGACAGTTAGTTATTGCAATATTAATGTGCTAGTTAAACTATTTCTAACGGGCAGGAAACTGCAACATTAAACCGACAGATAATTCAATGAAGATTACGTTACAATGTATGAATTATTCATTCGTATAGTATTTGTTAACTGAATCACCTGCCTAGTTTTTTTTGTTAAACATAGTTTAGAAAAAGAAAAAGCTCACGACGGGTCCCAAGAACAAACTCGTATCTTTTCAATATTGTCTATTGAAGATACGACTTTGTTCTTGGGACCCGTCGTGACATGTCTCTCACTAGCTGATGCCCGCGGCTTCACCCGCGTGGATGTCGGTCAAATTATATACTAAAACCTTCCTCTTGAATCACTCTATCTATTAAAAAAACCGCATCAAAATCCGTTGCGTAGTTTTAAAGAATTAAGCATACATAGGGATATAGGGACAGAGAAAGCGACTTTGTTTTATACTATGTAGTGACTAGTGATGAGGTGACGAGAAACAGAAAAGTATGGAAGAAGAAGACATACTGCGCCAACCACAAATGAATTGGGATAAGGGCAACAGAATGATGATGATGATGATGTTGAGGTCGGCTTTCAGTTTAACTTACTCCAGTCTAACTAATATCTTGAAGGTAGAAGAAGGAATTTCATCTCCAAATCGCTCTGTATGATGCTTACCTGAAAAGAAACAAAATTGAAATCAATACAACATTTCTAAGTTCGTGAAAATCTGAATCGGCCAAAGCTGCGTTTGCTCAAAACATAACCCCTGGACCTGTAAGTAGTAAAAGTCATCTGCCTAGCCTTTTCCAAACTATGTTGGGGTCGGCTTCCAGTCTAACCGAATGCACCTGAATAATAGTATTCTACATGGAGCGACTACCTATTTGACCTGCACAATCCAGTTAGTACTGCAATACGATACCCCTCGGTAAGGCTGGTTGACAGACTTTCAGGCCACTGACTACCTATAACGGCTGTCAACGATCTACAAATGACAGTGTTATCCGAGGCACGGAGGAAACTTGGTATGTAAAGGTACCCTTAGTGAGGAAAAAAAATCAAATATATTTGAATAAGTTGGTCGAGACTTCAATTGAGACCAGAATGCCAAACAGGCGATGGACAGAGCTCAACAAACGCTTCGAAATTATTGAAAAATAAAATAAAATATACAATTTGCTCTATTGAAACAATAGGGTAGTTAACAAAAAAAATCTGATTATTCCGTCAGATAGATTTCCAAAAAATATTGGACACCTATTTTTTTCTTTTTTCACGTATACAATCAATGAAAACGATACAGTGCATTGAAAACTCTTGTGACGTCATATTCTAAGACATTTTTACCGGTGGGTGACACCACACTCAAATCTTTGACGCGTTTTATTTTCGTAAATTTTTATTGATTTGATAAAACAAAAAATACGTATCCAATATTTTTCGATAATCTAACAGACGGACTAATTAGAATCATATTTTTTAGTCAGTAAATATCCCTATTCACTAAAAATCGCCATACTCAAAAAATATGTTAAACTCTAGCCAAAAAATATAAAACAATTTGGCACAACAGCGTTGTAGAGAATTCTGTATTTCCATTTTTAGCTGCTGCTACAAATGCTCAAATATTTTAAACAAATGCCTACAAGCAGAAACAGTTTTTTTCAATGTAAAATTAAGCGAAACATGGCACATGTTTACGTTAGCAACTAAAAGCTCCCTAGAGTGTGAAGCGCTGTGCCGTCGACCTTGTAAAAACCCATATGACTTTTTTAAGAACGTTTTTGTCCCATGGGGCACGGCCTTTATATAATGTTCGGGTTATATTTTCAAAAAATGAAATGACATTTCATTTTCAAACTAGTTTCGTTTTAAAAGTGTATTTATTAAAACTTATTAAAAGCTATACAAAGACGGACCTAATGATTGTGGAATTTTTTTCTGGTGTATCTTAGGTATTGCAAGTCTTAAGAAACGATGTATGGAATGTATGAAAGATAAGACTGAAAATGGCTGAGAGAGATTAAGACAACAAGAGCTTGGAAGACAGATGTGCTGCAACGATCCCAAATAAATTAATATAAAAGCGAGCATAAAAATAGTTGCTAGAACAAGTGCTGTAAGCGTCTTTTTCTCTCAACAAACATTTCAATTCATAGAACGGGTCAGCAATAAAAATATTCAAGGAAATTGTAACAATCTTAGTTTATCAATAGCAAGAAAAGCGGTAAAAATGTAGCCATTAATCTTATATTGGCTACATAGCAAACAGGCTAGGTAAATTGTTTATTATTTTTATTTTATGTAACTATTATCACAGCAGCATTTACAACTTCAAATACTCAACAAAAAGGTTTTTATGTCAATAAAGATTGAAACTTGGTTTCTCAAAGGATAATACACAATAATTTGACTTTTCACTTATTTACATAAAAGACGGAAAATTTGGGAAGTGATGGCCATATTTGTCCGCGATTTTAATTTTGTAAACTCTAAAGGTCAACTGTCAATAATATTTTTGCATAAATCAGAATACTGCTAGAACATAATAATGCATAACAAATAAAAAGCAAAGTAATAACAAACAAAACGAATTATCTATTCCGAAGTTTAGTTCAAAAGCATCTGGCTAGAAAACAAATGGAGCAGTTTCTGAAGTCAGATATCTGAAGTTATTGTAGTTGGAAAAACAAACATACATCTCTGTGATATTGAGCATAGTTTATTGAATTTATTTACATGCCGAAAAATATGGTAATATTTTGTTATTTGGTGAAATATTATCAGTCAGAAAAGAAGAGACTTTTTCATGAATATAATTTTTCGGTTGACCTTTATATTTAGCTTTTGTAATCTGGTTAATCTTTATTATAACAAGTTGATAGATTACAACAAACAAAATTTGTTAAAATTCAAGAGACATCCATAATTTTTTTCATCTTTTGCAATGTACATTTGACCTTAAATTAGAACTAAATGAAAAAAAAGGAGAATGTCCAAAACTGCTTCAGTCTCGGCTCGAAACATAATGGGATACTGACATAAATTACTAATAGTTTTTGTTTGTTTTTCTCCAGGCCTCGATTAATTATGTATAGGGAATCGAAAATTTGCTTTTAGATAGAAAATTATATACATAAATTAGTATGCATGTTTTCTCACATTTTACCCTTTGCGAAGTAATTTAAATACAGTTATTTTTTTATTTATTCCAGCACTCCATCTTCAGAATGTTTTCTTAGAAACCCTCTTTCACTTGATAATTCTATTTCGTTGATGCTTTTTATAAAGTCCATTTCACGAAAGAAGTCCCGCAGACGCAGCGCTGTATGTCGCGCGACATAATGTTGTTTCACAACTTTTGGCATCGTAAATAAACCTTATAACGCACTAATCCAATAATAAACTCACAAAATATCTACCACAATAAACGCACCTTGATAACATCGACAAACGACAACATGGCCGATCTGTTAAATTTAGTTCCACAATTGTCTGCGGGACTTCTTTCGTGAAATGGACTTTACTGTCCTTACTAGTGTGGCACGAACTTGTGGCAGAAGAGGGCAAGCAGGGTTCTTTGTTACATTTTTATTAATGATATTGTGGTAAAAGTCTTGACAAAGTAACATGTTAATTATAAGATGAAAAACACTTAAAGATTTTGTTATACGTTTACGATGGTTTTTATTTCCACACAATTGTATTTATTTTATCAATTTCCAAGTGTATTATTGTATTTAGTTCTTATTTTTGTTGCTAAGCGAAATGGTCGTGGTAGTGTGTAACACGGTGCAGTAGAGAAACAAGTTCATGACCATTTTAACTGACACTAACTGCCGTACTCAGAGAGCTTTAATGATTACTTAGGCCATCACTTAGTAAAGGTTTTGACAGTTATGTTATACAAAAGTATGTCAAATCTTTACTAATTGACGGCTTAAGTAATCATTAAATATCTCTGAGTACCGCAGTAAGTCAATCTCTCTTTAACTTTTAAGAAACGCTTAAATTAAAAGACGCTAGTGACTTGTTGGGGAGTTTGTTCCGCCACTTCTTCTTTCCAGCTAAAACACTAAGAAGTGTCGAAGGGTGGGCGTTTTGGTGGTCTGTCTCTTGTAAATAACTAAAGTAAATTCTGACGTTCGAAAAGTGCTGATTACCAGCCTAGTTTTAATAAATGACTTTTGATTTGATTTGATTTCAGCGCTAAACACGGCGTCTAAAACAAAAAAAAAACCCAAAAACACGAAAACATTTCGGAATAGGCTATTTTAGGGTAGTATGTATGAAGTGTAAGCACAAAACAACGCAAACATAAAACCTTATTTCCCGATAAACTAGCCTCCCCATAAAACCCTTTAATACAAGTCCTATTTCCTATAACACATCCATAAAAACGTAGGGATATCAGTGCATATAAAAGGAAGCAAATATAATAAACCTCAAGCGTTCTCGCAACCTTGCTATGCTCAGCTGAATTACTTCAGCCTACCCGCCGTTTCAGCTACAGAAAAATATGTGCACACATGAGTTTTATACGAGTTTCCACTGGAGGAATGTACTCGCAGGGAGCAAACATTTTACTGAATGCGAAACTCGATATCAAAGGGGAAACAGTTGAATAGCGTCTACCTATATTTTTTTCTACATTTGTAGACTTTTCCAATAAGTGCAGGGATTAAAATGTGCGACGAATTATTTGTTGAGTTTATAAAAAAAAGAAAAATATTGTTGGCAAACATTCGTTATGGAAAGTTTGCTACCACTCGAAATAAAAATGTAGTTATTAGAAATGAGAGTTATTAGGGGTGATCGCCTTTATTTTCTATGCTATTTTTCTAAATGTCTGTCTTTATTTATGACATTATTCAGTACAAGTATCACGAATTTCCAATAACCGTTTACGGTACATTAATTTTATTTGTCTACATAATTTAGTAGATAATAAATTAATTTACCAAATTAATATATTTATTAGGCAATAAAGTGTAATTGGGCCCCAAAATAAATAAGGACTTTTACGTTCTGAAATAATAGATTATTTTCATTTGAATTCTTAATTATCCCTATTTAGCATCGACTACACGTTTTTATTACCTAATAAAATACATCAAACAATTCGCCTTTTTAAACATTCTGCTTTCGGATAAAATAAAACCTACTCTACGTTTTATACAGAACAAAAATAAGCCCAGATACGCATAACTTAATACATTTTGACGCTATATTTGACGTTATAAATCTTACACCTACCATTTTAAAGTAGATTTTTCAACGTCACCATAAAAATGTCATCTTCCGCATATTCTACTTGAAAAGTTAATGTACCCACTGTCAGTACCAAGGAAACGAGCGATTTTTAACTTTAAAACTGTTACTTAGAGGTGACTTTTAAAAGTCAAGTGTCATGTGAGAATTTATCAAAATATGAGGTTTCAGGCTTTCTACGTCTACTGAGTGTCAGGTTGACACAGTGTCAGATTTTGTTCGGGAAAAAATATGATTATGTGAGTACATAATTTGTGGAAACGGTGATAAAGTCCATTTCACGAAAGAAGTCCCGCAGACGCAGTGTTGTTTCACAACTTTTGGCATCGTAAATAAACCTTATAACGCACTAATCCAATAATAAACTCACAAAATATCTACCACAACAAACGCACCTTGATAACATCGACAAACGACAACATGGCCGATCTGTTAAATTTAGTACCACAATTGTCCGCGGGACTTCTTTCGTGAAATGGACTTTACTTTATTTTGTAAAAATAAACTTTGGAAAAGGGTGTTCAGAAAGCATAAATTCTTCAGTTTTAATAGGTTTAGGTGACGTTTTAAATCAACACGTCACTGTTTTGTAAACACAAGTGGTAGTCATTAATGTTTCTGAAAAAAAGTACCGTTTGGATTGATTTATGTGACAGTTTGGAAAAAAACAACCGTGTAGTTTTTACATAACGTAACATCACGCCGTATTCCACGAAGGGTTGGGCAGACGTGTACCTGCCCAATAATAAATAAATAATGTTTAAGTCTCATATAATACGGGGTGAGATTATTGCCATGAAATCCAGGCTCCGTAGCTGCAGATGAAAAATTCTTGACGATAAATTCAAAAGCACTTTGCCTTACCTTTTTTTTGGATGGTGGTAAATCATCAAATAACTCCTCCCGCTCTGGGCAGAGCTGTAGGGAGTGTTAGACTTCTACTGACTAAAAACCACCCATGTTCCTTCTTAGCCCTTTGTGTCGAGGCCGCGGTATCTCTTTCGAACAACCAGCAGCACCGACGGGCGTCGGCCCTTGTAGGACCCTTCATGTTGCTGACATTTCTTTGAGGCGCGCGTGGAACACAAACGCGCCGTTGACCCGGCCTGTCGTCGTCATAAGACGGACGGGTGCTGAGCTAGCACTTTGCCCGACCTAGAAATCAAACTCAGGACTTAATGTTCAGGATTTGCGCTTGCGACCACAAGACCAACGAAGCTGTTACAAGTATTTTTAAATTTTAATGTCCATATATGTATCTTTTGACTGCCTCGTTGGTCCAGTGGTCGAAAGCGCGACTGCTGAGCATGAGGTCCTGGGTTCGATTCCCGGGTCGGGCAAAGTGTTATTGGCTTTTTCCATCAGGAATTTATCAGTAGCTACGGAGTCTGGATTTGTGCCCTGTTGATGGCAATAGGCTCGCCCCCTATTTACATGGAACTTAAACATAACTGGCGAAATGTGGGTGTACTATTAGGTACACCTCTGCCTAACCCTTTGGGGATTACAGGCGTGATGTTATGTATGCATGTATGGATCCCGTGATCCGCGGAGACAACTTGCCGGGATCCGTGTTAAATCAAATCGGATCCACACGTAACAGATGTTTTTGTTCTGTTTGTTTAAGAGACATTGTATAAACAAGAGACGTTATTAACCTAATCAGATATTTAATGTCACTTTTATAGTTTGACCTTTGACGTTAGTAATTAAACAAATAAAAATGGTTTGGCTACATGACAACCCGTATTTTAAACTGTTTAAATAGCCAAGTTTTACCTCCACGTGCCAATTCCACGTGTTTCAAGTCCGTCCCCTGGGTCAACGAAATTGCCCTTGAGAACCTAAAGTTAGTAAAACTTCAAATAAAAGGACTTTACTCTACTACATTCTTCCATAAAAATATCTTTGCCTCATGGGACTATTTTTTTTTACCCGCTCTTGGGCAGAGCGAAAGGAAGTGTCAGACTTCTACTGACTAAAAAACACCCAGGCCGCGGTATCTCTTCACCCGCGTGGATGTCGGTCATCGCGACATATAATATACTAAAACCTTTCTCGAGAA
Source organism: Diarsia brunnea (assembly GCA_949774965.1). NCBI lineage: Eukaryota > Metazoa > Arthropoda > Insecta > Lepidoptera > Noctuidae > Diarsia > Diarsia brunnea. Next base: position 18,113,650 of record OX459000.1, on the reverse strand, counting down.
CCACTATATCCATCGATGAAAATAGCATGTAAATCGGTGCAGTAGTTTTTAAGTTCATCGCGAACAGACAGACATACGTGGCGGATGATTTTGTTTTATAATATGTAGTGATAGTGATAACCTCAAATAAAAATACTTTGTACAGTATTCTTCCATAAAAACAATATTTATAAACGTTACTTCACCCTTTTTAATACCCAGACTAACAAACAAACAACACATTCTGGATATCAGCCGCGTATTTGTAAGAAAACACATAATTTCCGTATTCCCCTGTGTGCACCCGTACACCCCCTAACACCCCTTACACCCCTCTATACCCCAGGGGAACGGGCCAGTCAGAATCACTTGACCAGTTTGTTACTTCGCGTATCCTCAGTTCTTTGGAGCGTAAAACTCAATTTTGTTACAAAAGGAACTGTGCTATCTTGTTGTCGAAAGATTTTCTTGTTGGGAATTATCCGTTTTATTTTGAACTGTACGGGGTTATTGTGGGCTGTTAGGGTTATTAAAAGATGGGATTCAATTGTAGTATTGGGTTTAGTAAAAATGATTTTATGGAGCTGCAAACTTTTGATTGACCGATAACTCTTTGGCAATTAGAATATGTATTTTGAGTGTGAGTTATGTTTATAATAATATTTAAATAATTACATCCGTATTTAAAAGAGATTTTTTTTTATTAATAATACGTTACCCTGGCTTGTGTCCCTGTAGTAGAAACATTATAGGCTGATTATAATTATTCTACATGCACACTCACATTATCGCCACACTAGGAACTTATCCTAAATCGTGAGTGCGTTTACCCCGTAACACCCTAGCCAGTGCAAACATTTTAACTTAGTTGAAGCTCTAGTGAGTACAGTAACAGCGATTTTACATAAATAATAAATAATGTTTATTTTGCAAATAGGTTTTTACAAACATTTTCAAATGTATTTTTTTTTAAACTACTCTCTACAGGAGCTCGTGGCTTAATAAGAACTGCCACTCGGGTCGATATTTAGGTAAAGCTGTGCTTGCCTAGATCGGTCTGTGGATGGGTGACCGCCCGACATACCGAGTTTCCTCCGTGCCTCGGAAAGCACGTTAAGCTGTTGGTCCCGGCTGTCATATATAGATCTTTGGCAGTCGTTACAGGTAGTCAGTGACCTGAAATTCTGACATCCAGTCTTACCAAAAAGTATCGTATTACCTAGTATTAACTGGGTTGTGGAGGTCAGATAGGCAGTCGCTCCATGTAAAATACTGGTATTCAGCTGCATCCGGTTAGACTGGAAGCCGGCCCCAACATAGTTGGGAAAAGGCTAGGCAGATGTGATGTTTTTTTTAAACTACATAAGGCCGGTGTTTCGTACCTGACTAATCTGAGAAGAAACTGACAAAACAAACTCAGAGGTCTCTTTTAAGTTCCAGAAATAAAACAATCGAATCTCCAAATCCACAGTCTCACACTATTCCTGATTATTTTAATTGTATATTAAATAAGAGGAAACATATACAGATAAACTACAATAAAATCTCACAAATGAACGGAAACGGTAAGTATCTCACTCGAATTGTATTACCTTCTACAATTTACCCTGGAAACCATTTGGACGTCTACCCAGCCAGTTCCACTCGTAACAAGATCGTTACCCATTATTTGCTCTTCCAGCTTTGAAAATGGAACTTGAAAACAAATAAAACATGGATATATACTGGGGTAATAAAAATGTCAGTGCTGATCTAAAAATATAAATAAATTCACATCACGCTTCGATGCAGACAGAGATATAGGTACTGTAAGTATAAAAGTGCACATCTCTGGAACACGTCCGTGCAGATTTGATTTCGATTCCCAGGTCAGCAGGACTGCGGGTTGTTCGCAAGAGATACCGCGGCCTCGGCATGAAGGGCTAATAAGAAACATGGGTGGTTTTTAGTCAGTAGAAGTCTGACACTCCCTTTCGCTCTGCCCAAGAGCGGGAGCGGTTATTTGATGATTTTCCACCCACCATAAAAAAAAGGTAAAGTGTAATTATATGATGAAATGTTTTAGTAGAGTTCAAAAGACGTATTTCATGGCGAACTAACCAATAGTCGAAGGATTTCATTAATTTTGAGAGTCGCCAACTCAATTTCTTTTGAACCAATAACCTCATTCGATATTTTTTTTCGCAATAACATAATTTTTAGTTCTCAGGGATTATATTTTACGTATTCACTTATTACATTATGTATTCTGTTCAATACTTGTATTTTAAACCTGCATTCGCCCGCAACTTCGCCCGCGTAAATTTATTTCTTTATTTTTGTTGGAGCGACGAATTCGCAGTGTGGCTGGTAGCAACAGAATAAGAGTTCCCAAGAATCGAGTTGAGTCGGGAGCGATTGAAGAGGCTTAAATCTAGCAATGGATTGCTCTAGGCTGATGATGATTATGGTGATGAAGAGCAGGTTATCAGTAATTAACGTAAAGTAAAACATCAGCACCTAACGGAAAAGGCTGCGCAGATGATGACTTAACAATATTAAACAACAAGATACTCCCACCCAGAGGTACGCAACCAACAAGAACAACCCGTAGACAGCTACCTACCTCTACCTACCTCCTCCGCACTCCTAAACTTTTGTTCGAAAATTAACAGCGTTGGAGGGAAACTCCACTATATAATGTAAACAGTGTCTGAACAATCTTAGACGAGATTGCTCGACACACATAACTAAACGAGACAGGTTTGTGATTTGGAAAATCTTTTTTGGTGCTAAAACTTGGAAAATTACCTCGCGTGTTGGTTACACCTGCGTTTTCTTGAAATAGAAAGTCATTGTTTATTTTATTTTAGATTAGAGATTAATTTGATGACTTTCTTTTTGGGGGGAGGAAAATTACATTATCATAACAGAATCAAAGCTAAGGAGATGAGATGTAAACTTTATACACCACTTATTTTGGTTTTCTTTGTTTTAATTTTATGCTTTTTTTATCAAACATTGAGGAATGATATAAATGAAATGCAAGTGAAGACAGTTTTCAGGGTAAAACACAAAAAAAAACCCTGTTTGGTTTCGGTCCTAAATAACATGGGAATAAGTAGTAGTACCTACCTAAGTCGAAGATAAATTGCATCATCATCATCATCAGCCTATAATGTTCCCACTGCAGGGACTCAGGTCTCCTCTCTAGGAGAGGGATGGACTATAATCTATCTAATTGCATACTATCACGAAAAAAGTTGAAAAAGATCGTCCAGTTAACTAAATTACAATTAAACTGCTGAACCGATAAAACCGACTTTAATTCTAAAAGTGCAGTAGCCCACACGTACATAATATTCTGCGCCACTAACTGGAAACTTTTTAAAAAGTTGACCGCAACAAACCCCTAAATATTTACAGCACCAAACTAACACTACATCTTCGATCACCCAACAAGGGCTCCTATCTACCAGACCATCTACATCTAAACTTAATTCCAACTTAGATTGGGATATTACAACACTAAACAGCTTCAGATTAACTCCTAGCACGGTATCAAGTGAAACATTGGTGGCTTGTAGTTTGTATAGTCTTGCAATTAAGTACTACGTGCAAGCGAGGTGATATAGGACCTACTTTGAATATATATCTAGTGACACTGGTAATGTCACGTATGGTAATAAGGGTATGGATGCAATACTAACTTGGGTTTGATGGCTATCAAGAGAAAACATTTTGTGTGCACACCAAGTAACGAAGGACAAAATAAATCGAATAAAACAACAGCTTAAGAAATACAAACTGACAAAAGCATAATAACTAAACAGAAAAAGTTTAAAAATTTGTTCAGTTTACTCAACCGTAAAAAAAAATTGAACCGATAAACCAGCTTTAATTATTAAACCAAACTACTACGCAGTCAGTACGCACCCACATAATATTCTTCATCATTAATCGAAAACTCTTCTGAAGATATAAAACAATAAAATCATAGCCTCAATTCTATCTATTGACAAAACAACACCCCTAAATATTCACAACACCAAACTAACACTACATCTTCGATCACCCAACAAGGGCGCCAATCTACCAGACCATCTACATCTAAACTTAATTCCAACTTAGATTGAGATATTACAACACTATACAGCTTCAGATTAACTCCTAGCACGGTATCAAGTGAAACATAGGTGCGTTGTAGTTTGTATAGTCTTGCAATTAAGTTCTACGTGCAAGCGAGGTGTTTAGCACCCTGTAAGTGAGTACTGACTCTGAATGTAGTGATAGCTACTGGTATTAGACTAACTTAATGTTGATGGTAGAATATGAACATTGAAGAAATACAGAATATTAGAGAAACGTCGATGTTGATATCGACATATTACTACGACATTGCATCTCTATATATCAGTGTCTTTTACGACAGACACTGCAGCTTTCAATATTCTATTCACTGCTAAAACTTGTTGAGAATGCTCAAGAATATGTTTTAATAGGGTTGGGACATCAACCCAACTTTTCGTTTAAAGTTTGGTCTTTGTCAAAATCTTTTACTATCAAATAAATCTCGCAGTATCTATCAAAATTAAATATTAATTTCGTCTAATACCTTCATTTATACTTCTAAATTTTCTGTTATTGAAAGCATTTGCACTAAAGTTTAAGCCTGTCTTTAAGTCTTTCTTTCTTTTGTTTAGAATTTGTCAACCTCGAAATCTCAAATCTGTGCTTTTATTAAAACATTATCTTTTATTATCTTATATATTATTATATTAACTTCAATATTATTTTTATGCCATAGGTCTCGAGTTTCATAGAATTGTAATTTTTTATAAAATAATAATGTATTTATTTATTATAATATTTGTTTTAATTAATTACATCGTCATATTCCAAGACCTCTGATTTTTCGGTTTCATGTGCGTATTGTATAATTATCATTTGTTTTGGTGAATAAAATCATTGTGACAAAACCAGAGTGCCAGAGAGATATTTCTCGAGAGCATGTTAAGCCAAGTCAAGGGCCCAAGGGCAGCATAAAACGCTGTCACCAGGTTGGGCTCTAACCTCACGATAAAGAAAGAAGATCAACATCTTTTGTATAAAAGATATTGCTATCAGCTATTAGCAGGGCTATTGCGTATCTTTTTAAATGTCAATGGCTATCATAGTGTCCATCCATTAACTATCAAATGGTTCCATTTTGTACCAAACTGACAGTTAATCGATGGACACTATGATAGCCACTGACATTTAGAAAGATACGCAATAGCCCTGCTGACCGCCGTTGTAATCATGGAGTTAGCAATATAGAGATAATTATGTAATTTACTTTATGGTCCAGCAAATTTTATACGCGCCCAGTATGAATTTTGCTGGATCATTATGTAAATTACATATCTATTTATAGACCACTATCTTTACCCCAAAATATTCTACCACAATTTGAAACAACACAATATTCTTGTACATTATGAATAAAATAATACTACCCGCATATTAATAGGGTGTCTCCAATTCCCCGATCGGCACGTCTGTTGCTAACCATAGTTGAGACTTTACATCGCAATTTAACTTCGTCTTGTGTGCAGTAACTGGTAATGATACTTGTGGACCAAAGTTAAGATGTTATATTTTATGGCGTCCTTAGGTCGCAGGCTATTGATTTTGTACGGCTTTATAAGTTTTTAAACTAATATAGTCTCTAACACTATCATAAACACTGAAAACAGGATACTTACAATGTTTGCTTTTTATTTCGATTTCCCGATATTTCGGCACTGTTGCCACTGTTCTAATGCCATTAGAGCATTTTTTTCATAAGGTCAAGGTCTACTATTGACACATTTTGGTCATTTTCTTTTTTTAATTTATTAATAAGTAAAGAAAATATGCCCCTTCATAGCTGACAAAAAATGCTCTATTTTTACGCCCTTACTACTAGATATATTCAAAAGGTTTTCGATATTAAATAAATTTATAGGAATCTAGACATGTTTTTTTTTGAAAAAAAACAAAACGTGTTTTTTTGGATGGATAGATTCGTGCCAGGAACCGTGTCAGTCTGTCTATCAGTCTGGCTGTCAGTCTGTCTGTCAGTCTGTCGGTATGTCTGTCGGTCTGTCTGTCGGTCTGTTTGTCGGTCTGTCTGTCGGTCTGTCTGTCGGTCTGTCTGTCGGTCTGTCTGTCGGTCTGTCTGTCGGTCTGTCTGTCGGTCTGTCTGTCGGTCTGTCTGTCGGTCTGTCTGTCGGTCTGTCTGTCGGTCTGTCTGTCGGTCTGTCTGTCGGTCTGTCTGTCGGTCTGTCTGTCGGTCTGTCTGTCGGTCTGTCTGTCGGTCTGTCTGTCGGTCTGTCTGTCGGTCTGTCTGTCGGTCTGTCTGTCGGTCTGTCTGTCGGTCTGTCTGTCGGTCTGTCTGTCGGTCTTTCTGTCGGTCTGTCTGTCGGTCTGTCTGTCGGTCTGTCTGTCGGTCTGTCTGTCGGTCTGTCTGTCGGTCTGTCGGTCTGTCTGTCTGTCTGTCGGTCTGTCTGTCGGTCTGTCTGTCGGTCTGTCTGTCGGTCTGTCTGTCGGTCTGTCTGTCGGTCTGTCTGTCGGTCTGTCTGTCGGTCTGTCTGTCGGTCTGTCGGTCTGTCTGTCGGTCTGTCTGTCGGTCTGTCTGTCGGTCTGTCTGTCGGTCTGTCTGTCGGTCTGTCTGTCGGTCTGTCTGTCGGTCTGTCTGTCGGTCTGTCTGTCAGTCTGTCTGTCAGTCTGTCTGTCAGTCTGTCTGTCAGTCTGTCTGTCAGTCTGTCTGTCTGTCAGTCTGTCTGTGTGTGTGTGGATACCGCACCGTATTTACGGAAGCGGCGGATGTGTATGCGCCTGACTGCCATGACTCTCTGCAGCCTCCGCAGTAGAGCCTTGTTCAGGGAAGACAGGGACTGCGCCCACACTGGGGTTCCGTAGAGCGTCACTAAGCAAAAAACCCCGTGTATAGGCGTGCCGATCAGATTCGGCGCAAGCTGAGCAGCGTGGTCGCGGAAGACCCAACTCCGATCCAGACATGCTTGCCCGTACCGGTTTCGTTCCACCACCGACGGTGAAGTGTGCAACAGCCGGAGGCCCCCGCAAGAAATACCAGCGCCTCCGTCTTCTCGAGGGTCACCTTGAGATCGAATGCCTCGATTCGTTTCAAGCGAGACTGCAAACGGACAGGCCTCTCTTTAAAAAAGCTAACAAGCCCGACATGTTTATGTCAAGAAATGACAGTATCAAACCGTCAATTTACACAAAATGTCTTTAGTTGTAAAAAAAGATGTAAAATCGTTAAAGTGTGTCAAAAAACACCATGTTCAAAAAATAATATCATCAAAATAGGTTAAAAAAAATAGGAACCCCAGGATGGATTTTAAAAATATTAAGTAATAAATAGTTACATAGATTAGTGTCAGGAACCCAGCGCAGGTACTCCCATTCCTGGGCTGCATTTAGACCCATTCTCATATAAAGATAAGCAATCTAATTTTTACTTGCCAATGTTCTTGAATCTTTCGAAAGTTACATTGACAAATACAACGGCATTGGCCTTCCAATGCCGTAACACATATCGTAAACAGGTACCTATCTATCCGGCTTTATTCAACGCTAATCCTGCCCTTATCCCATTCTACTTGGGGTCAATTCTACGCGTTTTCTTCTTCCATTCTCCCATACTCCCACGTCAAGGACACGTTGCTAACTATGTCAACCATTCCCGTTTAGCTACAATTTATTTTGTTTTCAACTTCCTTGTTTTTACAATACTGATTAGTAGATTATTTGTTTCCCTTTGTAACGAGGTGTAACCACCAATTATTTTGCTATTGCAATTTAGTTTCCAGAATCATGAATATAAAGAGTATTTCGCGTTACAGCTTCCAATTTTCAGGGCTTTTAAAAAAATATTGGTCTGAACTCAACAATACATTGCTTGAATATAAAAGTAACAATAGAAATAAATATCAATTGATATTAAGTTAAACACATAGTTTGCCTGGTTCAGTTGCGGAAAACGGTGTTATAGGTAGTTATATAGTGACCGTCAGCGCAGCAGCGCACCTGATTGGCATATTTCAAAATGGCTACTCTCCAAACTGCAGACTTTTACCTTTACGTCACCGGGATCGTCTTATCATTATTTTGCTTAATACTGCAAGGCCTGCTCTTCGCGACAAAACCCATTCTGAGGCATACCGACCAGAAGATCCTCACACAGCTGTCAGTTGCAAGATTGGTGCTCACACTCCTTGAATTCATCTTTCAATATGGCTGGATCTGGACCTATAATAATCGGATCTTATTGTGTTTTCTTAATTCACTAGTAGTGTATATCACTATCGTGGTTATGTGCTTGATGCTCATGTACGGAAAGAATCTACGCGACCAAGTGCTGTCAAAATCTGTGACAAATATCTGGATTCCGTCTCTACTAATTTGGATCCTAACGATACCTGTGGGAGTGATATGTTTCATCTTTCTACAATTTGTAAGTAGTAAAGAACATGTGACTAAATATTTTGAAGTTAACAAAGGCCTAGGACTCTTCATTTTGTCACTTACAATTTTGTTGTACTGTGAAATTATCTACGAAATGATAACCAAGAAAACTAATAAGAACACGGTCAATAATATAATGAAATTCATAATGTCATTAGTGTTGGTTTGTTACATGTTGGTAGAAGCTGTTTTGACGGGGTATGTTGATCTAGATTGCTTTACTTACATGATAAGTGATTTTTTCCATATTATAAATTCATTTCAAGTGGTAGCGGTGACTACGATATTTATCGTTTCTGCACATCCTTGTAGCACTTACGCGTAGATTAAAATTCACGTAAATTCGAAAATCTTATCGTACTTGTTGCAGAAACGAAATAAATATGCTGTTTTGATGCAAAATTTGTTGAATTTACTTGACGTTTCTATTACGCGTTTGTGTCTGGGCCTCACGTAGGGTGTGTAACTGAAGGTAATGTAATGTTATAAATTGTTCATAAAGGTTTAGAAAAATACTGTAATAAATTGTATTAATTAATTAGAATCAATATTATACTTTGATATTGTGTAAAAATTTGCAGTCACAAGGTTCATGTTAAGATTATGTCAGGAAATTTCAATGCATGCCTTCTGGACTAAAACTCTGGTGAGTGTTTTATATGTTAGCAAATAAATAAATAGTGACGCTCCGTCACCGTCGCATTTGTCTGTAATGTACCTAACAATTCAAAAGTAGATGTTGTCCAGGAACAAGTCGCTTTTAGAAATTGTATCATTACAGGTTGGGCCTAGTTAGGTCTGATGGCCTATTAAGATGATTTAAAGTCTTCTGTACTGTTAATCGGATTAGTTCTTAATGTTTTTGGACTGTTATTACGTAAAATAATATAATACTAATACAGTTATATATTTTACTACGTTTACTTTTACAATGTATAACTAGCTTACAACCAACATAATTACTTATTATTATTTTTCTTTTGTCCATGTGGTGTGTGTGTTTAGCTTTAAGTAATTGATGTACTGTGTAAAGTTTAAACGCATATTTTATTTTTATTTGTAGATAAGTGTAAACAAATACAAATATTTTATTGGAACAAAAAAACATTATAACAATTTTTGTGTACGTTAATACTGCGTTAGTTTAGTAACTGTGTCGCAGTTATTAGCGCCCACCCCTGGAGCGAAGACAGAAGTTCCTTAACAATAATTTTGGTGCTTATAAGTAGGTAGAAACTAGTAAAAACATAATTTAGTAGACCTAATAAATAAAATAAAATAAAGCAGTATTGTTTTAATATTATTGGAGGGTGCGAAAGCGATGGCGCTAGACATCCTGTACAGCTCTGTCGCTTTCCCACAGTGGTATGACACAGAACCAATGAGGTGGATGACAAACTCAACTGGTTCTCCTGACTCACTGATCAATTGTATAAGTTAATGGGCTTATTTTGAGTGGTATGAAGGTTTTTATTTATTTTTCATACACAAACAAAGTATTTTGCCCATAATTTCTGAAGAGTCAGGCAGAAGTTAACAATAAAGAATTGATGAACGATTACATTTACTGTTTATAGTCATTTCCTAGTGAATGGGTTTATTTGATCGAAATATTCAAATCTAATGAAAAACGACCAAAAAATCCCGACCTGAAGCAATCTGTTATTAAAATTTGAAGCGACGGTATTAAGGCCAATAAAAAGAAACACAGAAAACATATTTATTTGGCACATACGATCAGTTCACACCACAAAAAGTAAAATAAAAACCTTAAATGTAAAAAAAAAAAACATTTATGGTCTTAATTAAAATATAGCTTAATTCAATTTCATTATCGGAGATTCTAAACAAAAAAAAAAGCTGCAGAAATCTATATGGACGATTGACTTCCAAACTAAGTAAAGAACCTAAATCTTGGAAATCAGTTCACTTCCATGGACAAAATTAAATGGAGAAAGTAGGTTATTTAAGGAAAAAAATGTCAATTCCAACGCCTGTAGTAATTAGACTGTAGATTTTAGACATTATATAAAACAAATAATATAGCAGGCTAACATTACAGAAACAAAAACATGCAAATAAATTAACTGTGGATCTAAGTATGGGAGTTTACAATGTGTTAGGTGAAGGGTATGATAGTGTGTACTGTGTAGTGTGTGATAGTGTCTATAGGTGCTTTTGTGAGCGTGTTATTAGTGTAACATGTGTGTTTTTGGTGTGTACGTAATTCCTGATTATGTTAAATCTGGCCTGTATTGCTGTGAAACATTTATATTTTTTTTCGTTTGAGGATAATCAAGCCATGGTGTGACAGTTCGTTTGCATTTTTCCTTAGTTTGGAGATAATTTGATAGTGCCTGATTAACCTGTTGAGTGATCACGATGAGTCACGATTACATCATTTTAACCTGTTATCGAGCAGGGCGCCTATATATTTTATTGCATTATCTTGCTGAAGTGGAGGACAGTTATACGGCGACAGGCCCCTACATGTGTGAGTGTACGATAATTAGCGATTTTGCATTAAAACCCGGCTGTGGCACGTTCCAGAAAGAAAAAAGTTAATATTTCGTTTTATCGACATTCAAGGCAAGGAGATTTTGATCTTAGCCAATGGGTGACAATGTTGAAACCATGCTGTGCATGCTGAAACGCCTTGTCCCATGAACTGTCGCTAAAAATGAGGGCCGTGTCATCTGCAAATGCAACAATCTTGCCGTTTAAAAGTTCAAGGTCACAGAGGTCATTGACATAAATGAGAAACAAGGTAGGTCTGAGGATGCTTCCTTGAGGAACTCCATAGGAAATGGGAAGATCGCCACAAATCCACTCGCCAACTCTCACATACTCAGTGAAACATAGCGTAGTTTCGTCTGTTACCGGACCCGCAGCCACTGGACAGTAATTTGTCGTCTCGTCATCTAGTGAGTACGCGACTTAACCCACGCAGCCACAGTGAGGTGTGACCTTACATGAAGCCGATAACCTACATTAATAAACATATGCTAGGCCAAGAGTTTATCTGTTAGCTTTTTTTGTTGGTAGGCATTTTGTATGTTCACAAACTACACTATTTTACATCTAGACAATTTTTCGGAATTGGCTTCGAGTGATAAGATAGCTTTAATTAGAACCTACAGACGTATTATGGCGTTTAAATAAAGACCGATTGCTTGCTTGAATGCCTCGTTGGTCTAGAGGTCATAAGCGCGACTGCTGAGCATGAGGTCCTGGGTTCGGTTCCCGGGTCGGACAAGTGTTATCGGGTTTTTCCATCAGAAATTTCTCAGTATCAGCCACGGAGTCTGAATTTCATCTCGGATGATGGCAATAGGCTCGCCCTCTTACTATGCATTTTTTATAACATTCAACCAAGAAACCTAGCACTTAACCTTCAGTCAAGATTCCCTTATTATTGCTTTCAACTCCTAACCGTTGAGGAGTACCTTCCGTCATCAGCTCAGCAATATGAGGTGATGACTAGCAGATGTGAATACTTGAATAGCTTTTGAAAAAACACGTAATAAAATTTGAGGGTTGCCCTCGATATCACTGAGATTTTTCGATCATTCGATCTTGACATGCATGGTAACAATGTATAATGTTTCGAATAAAAAAAATATTTTCCAAGGTTCATGATAATAAAGTATTATTTAGAAATGTGTTAGTTATAAATAAGTGTAAGTTTTAAATATTATATAGTTTTAGGTATATTTTTTAATATGTTTAGAGACTCACCGGCCCCACAGTCAAGTCATTGAAACGGTTTTGTGGGGCTTAGTTTATACGTTACTTACCTTTGTGGAGTAAAATAAGATCATGTCGCACTACACCTTCCAATTTTTAGGACTTCCCAATAATACTGGTTATTCTGAACTCCACTTAATATGCTTGAATATAAAAGTGATAAGATTGGGATGACCCAATAGATAATATCAATCCCAATTCATCTTCTTAGTTCAAAACATAATTTGCCTGGACGGTGTTATAAGTAGTTGTATAGTGATCGTCAGCGCAGCAGGACACCTGCTTAGCGGGCATATCTACAAAATGGCTACTCTCCAAACTACTGTACTGTATTACCTTTACATCACCGGGATAAGCGCATCATCATTGTGCTTGATACTGCAAGTCCTGCTCTTCGCGATCAAACCCATTCTGAGGCATACTGACCAGAAGATCCTCATACAGCTGTCACTTGCAAGATTGGTGCTCACAATTACTGAATACTTAATGAAAACTAAATTATTTAATTTGGCTACCTATGATCGGCACGTATTGTTATTTCTCGGCTCACTAGAAGTGTATATCACCGTCGTGGTGATGTGCTTGATGTACATGTACGCGAAGAATCTACGCGACCAAGTGGTGTCAAAATCTGTGAAAAATATCTTTATTCCGACTCTACTAAGTTGGATCTTAACGATAATTGCGGGAGTGATATGTTACGTCGTTCTACATGCAAATGATAAAAAATATATGAGTGAGTATGTTCCAGTTTACAAAGCCCTAGAACTCCTCATTTTGTCACTTACAATTTCGTTTTACTGTCAAATTATCTACGAAATGTTAGCCAAGAAAACGAATACGAATACTATACTAAAATTCATAATTTCATTGGTGTTGGTTTGTTACATGTTGGTAAGAGTTGTTATGTTAGAATATTTTAAAATAAGTCCTCCGCTTCATAACACGATGAAGGATATTTTCTATGTTATAAATTCGTTTCACGTTGTAGTGGTGACTACGATATTTATCATTCCTGCACGTCCTTCTAGCACAAGACATGTAAATTAAAATTTACGAAAATTCATAAAAACTTATCTTTCTTGTCGCAGAAATGAAAATAAATATGCTGTTTTGATGCAAAACTCGTTGAATTAACTTGACGTTGAACCATTAATAAATGTTTAGAATAAGAAATTGTAACAATGAATCAGAATCAATATTATATTATGTAAAAATTGGCAGTTACAAGGTTCATGTTAAGATTATGTCAGGAAATTTCAATGCATGCCTACTGGCACTAAAACACTGGCAAGTGTTTTGTATGTCAGCAAATAAATAAATAGTGACGCTCCCTCACTGTCGCATTTGACTGAAATGTACCTTACAATCCAAGATTACATGTTGTCCAGACACAAGTCGTTTTTATAAATTGTATCGGATTAGTTCTTAAAGTTTTTGGACTGTTAAAGTAACTTAACACAATTCTAATACATAGTTATATATTTTACTAAGTATACTTTTACAATATGTAGTTTACAACTAACATGATTACTATTTCCTTCATTTATTTTCATACAAACTTATTACAAATTTAAATATTTTTTACAAAAAAAACAATAAATAGTCATTTCAAAACATGATTGGCAATTTTTTTTTTGTTCAGTTTTTGGTGTGTGTGTAAACACACACACATTTCGAATGCGTCTATCCTCTGCCTTTCCCTTGTTTGGATTGTCCACGTTTCAACTCCATAGAGGAAAATCGGAAAAATAAGGGCTCTGACCAAACGGGCCTTCGTTTTAAAACTTATGCCACGATTTTTCCAGATGTTCTGGAGGCGTGTCATAGCATCTTTAGCCATGGTTATCCGTCGTTTTATTTCTGGGACGCAGCTGCCTTCATTACTTATATTATAGCGGTGTGGTGAAATGTGGTGTTGGAGGCGGATGCTCCGAACTCCATGGACGGCCAAACGCACAAATGTGTCTATCCTTACCCAACTCGATATCAAGACTCGATTGTCTACAGTTTGCCTACAGCGTATTTTATCCTATTTCGGCCACATAATGCGAAGAGGAGATAGCAGCCTTGAAAAACTGGTCATTGTTGGTAATACCGAAGGCAAACGAGCGCGAGGCCGGTCGCCAACACGATGGTCCGACCAAGTAAAAGAGGCTATTTCCTCAAGCAAATTTCAGCAGGTGGTGAGGGCAACTTTGGACCGGAGTAGATGGAGGCAGATGGTCCGCTTGAAGGGGTCCAGTGACCACGATCCTCAGTAATGAGGGACCGACTGAAGAAGAAGAAGTAAACACACAACTTTAAGGAATTGTAGTACTGTTTAGAGTTTAAACGCATATTTTATTTTTGTTTGTAGATAAGTGTAAACAATTCTTGGTGGACCTAATAAATAAAATAAAATAAAACAGTATTGTTTTAATATTATTGGAGGGTGCGAAAACGATGGCGCTAGATATCCTGTATAACTCTGTCGCTTTCCCACACTGGTTTGACACAGAACCAGTGAGGTTACCATGACGAACACCACTGGTTCTCCTGACTCACTGATCAATTGCTTAACTTAATAGGCTTCTTCTGGGTGGTAAGAAGGTTTTTAACCCCCGACGCAAAAACGACGGGGTGTTGTAAGTTTGACGTGTCTGTGTGTGTGTGTGTGTGTGTGGGTGTGTGTGTGTCTGTCTCTGGCATCGTAGCTCCCGAACGCATGAACCGATCTTGATTCTGTTTATTTTGTTTGAAACGTGAATTAGTCGAGAGTGTTCTTAGCTATGTTTGATAAAAATCTGTCCAAGATGGCCGCCGCCACAAAATGGCGGATTACATATTTTTTCACAACTTTATCAATATGGGTATCAAATGAAAGGGCTTGATTAGTAGAATACTATACACTATTACAGATTTCAAATCCAAGATGGCCGCCGCCACAAAATGGCAGATTACATATTTTTTCACAACTTTATCAATATGGGTATCAAATGAAAGGGCTTGATTAGTAGAATACTATACACTATGACAAATTTCAAATCCAAGATGGCCGCCAGCACAAAGAGGCGTTTTTTTTTAAACTCCCTCAATATGGGTAGCAAGAAATGAAAAGGATTGTAAAATAATGTACACTGTATTTAAATGAAATGAGGAATATAAATTAACGGAATTAAAACTAAAAGCTTGAAAATTGATTTTTTGGTGACCAAGTTTGATTTAAAGGGAGTAAAAGTGGAGAACCAATGTTTAATATTTATTGCTTCTCAGCGAATGACTGCCGTGCGCGTAATTATTTAGTCGCGCGGATATTTTTACATTGCGATGTCTTCTAAGATATTTAATTTTATTTAAACTATATAGAGTAAAGGGCACAAATATTCTAAATTGAATTTCCGTTCTAACAATCATATTTATTTAGATATAGATTAATATCATATGGGTTAAATAAGCTTCGCAAAAATAACTGAGTCGGGGGTTTAATATTTTTAATTTATACTTGTTATTTGTTTTGTTTTTCATACACAAACAAAATAGTTTGCCTATTTTTTTTCTAAAGGGTCAGGCAGAGGTGTACCAATAATCAAATGAATGAAGGAATTGATGAACGATTACGTTTACTGTTTATAGTCATTTCCTAGTGAATGGGTTTATTTGATCGAAACATTTAAATCTAATGAAATCGGATAAAAGAATATTGTGTGTCTGGTTGCGCCAAATAAGGCCCAGTTCAGCAAACTGCCGACGATGGTTTTTAAATTCAAATTAATTTATTGTTTTTCACAGGTGAAATATCAGGTCTTAAGATTATAAAATATAGTATCGCTGCAACATTTCTATAAAGTGTACAATATTTTTGATACTTGTTCAATATTTATATAACACTAGCTGACTCACGCAACTTCGTCTGCGTCACATAATATAGCTTATAAACCTTTCTCGGCAAATCGACTATCCAACATATTAAATTGAGTTAAATCGTATTCGTAACAAACAAAAAATTTTACCTTTCCTCTTTATAATACCTATTACTTTAGATTGGCTTCGATTATATTATTAAAGTGACAATTACTATAGGTATCTCTTACTGTACAAACTGTTGTTTTAACAGTAAGAGATACCTACGAGTGTGTTGTTTAAACTGTATAGAGTAAAGGGCACAAATATTCTATATTAAATTTCCGTGCTAACAAACACATTTATTTATATAATACCATATGTGTTAAATAAGCTTATTAAAATATCATTCTTTTTAACTTAGGTTAAAAAGAATAACCATTTTTTACTATTAAAATATTAGTATTTTAATAGTAAAAAATGGTTACCTACAATAAGTCAATCTTAAAAGATAGACATATTATTATGCTGTCCCGGACTTTTTTTTAGTAATTTTAAAGA
Source organism: Diarsia brunnea (assembly GCA_949774965.1). Lineage (NCBI taxonomy): Eukaryota > Metazoa > Arthropoda > Insecta > Lepidoptera > Noctuidae > Diarsia > Diarsia brunnea. Next base: position 18,097,048 of record OX459000.1, on the reverse strand, counting down.
GGAACAATTCCTTCATACATGAAATTTGCGTAACTTAAACCGTTTTCGCAGCGCACGCAACGGAAGCTCTCAAAAAGGAATATCTTTTCCCGTTTTTGCAACATTTTTCATTTATGCTCCGCTCCCTATAGGTTGTGGCGTAATGTTATATAGCCTAAAACTTTCCTCGATAAATGGACTATCCAACACAAAAATATTTTTTCATTTCCAACCAGAAGTTCCTGAGTTTATCCCGTTCAAACAAACAAACTCGTCAGCTTTATAATATAAGTATTTAGATTAAAATGATTATTCGTCCTAAGTCAACGTCCACCATTCATTGGTAATTCACATAGTTTTAAATAAATTAAATAATACACTGATTACATAATAATTACATTATACATTGAATACATTTATAAAAAAAATATATATACATAATGTAATAATAAAAAAAAAGAGTGTGTGAGATGAGATGAATGAAATTAAACTGTGTGGTGTGCTCCAAATAAAAATAAGTAAAAGTGAAAATTCGGGCGCCTGGAGTACACACAAAACTATGCCAAGGATAGACTTACCTGCGGGAGCTTGAGACCTTTAATCTTCAAGCGGGAAGGCATCAATAAAAATCAATCATGAAAAGTAAGAACGACTTTATTACCCGAAGGCTGCTGGTTTGAAAATTCCTTTCTAACATTAACAACTCTAATGTGTAAAATTAAGAGAAAATTGTTGTTATTATAAGACCTGTCATTATTGCACTTTTTTAAAATAAATTGAAGTTATGTATCATAAACCATACCAAACTCCGTCGACTAAATTAGGAACCTGATGGATTATCCAAGAGCATCTTGGTGATATTCGCCGAGATTGCCAACGGCGGTCCAAGATATATGCATTTTGGTAGGGGCGTGCGTTCAAAAATTTAAGTGATATGGAAAAAAAACGCCTTGTGGCTGAAAACAAACATGAATAATCGTTAGCGGATAAAAAATGGCGATCGATTTAGAAATCGTTGCAGAAATCGTTACGAGCAATATACAATTAAACTCACCGTTTCTTCCAAAAATCAAAATGTGGTCATCAGTAGATGAATGAATCCAAGCAAATAATTATAAAATGAAGTTAAAAGATCCTGAAACAATTAAATATCGGAAACTATTAGCGTCTGCTATCAAAATAGCCATGACAACGCGGAACGGACCGAAATCACAAAGAATTCGCTTACCTTAAAAAATAAAGGCTATCCAATTAGGATCATGACAAGGGCAATCGGCTACCACATAATTAGGGACTAGATGCCGCCCATCTCAAGTTATATTTTGAGATTTTATTGGAGCGCTCAAAAATCACTCCATTGATTCAAGGCTGTAGGTCGAAAAGCAAGAAATGTCAAAGTCAATTTGACAGCATCGAAAATAAAAATCAGTGTGACCACTTCACGAATCCAAGTCAACCAAAAATGAATTTTCATAAGGCAACACCAACCAGAGCCTACAAATCAAAGCAAAGAATTCAATAGTATGTAACAGGCTTAAAAGACTCGTTACATTACATCCCTCCCCGAAAATAAAAGAAAGGAACTTTCTTTTATTAGAAAGAAATCTTCAACACAATAGACCAGTCTTAACAACTTTCTAAATCCAAAAAAAGAAAAGAATCATAAAAGATTCGAAGTGTAAATGAATTCTGAACATGTCAAACGACAAGGTCTCAAGAATTTAATAAAAGTAAAAACATGCAAATGACAAAAAGTCAAAAATGAAATCTGTGAAAAACAGAAAAAAATATAAGTTATAAAAACTAGTTAAATGAAACGAAGAGAGAAATCTCTTAGCGCTTCTAAACTCCAAAACAGTGCAGTTAGGCACCATCGCCACTGACTACAAATTTCAAACGAATTCGAACAATTTACCAATACAAACTACAATTTTTAGTGCAGTTAGGCACCATCGCCACCGACTAAAAATTTCAAACCACTTGGAACAGTACAACTTTGAGTGCAGTTAGGCACTATCGCCACTGACTACCATGTCAACTGCTTCCAACTCTACCATCTTTGAGTGCAGTTAGGCTCTTTTGCCACTGACTAACTCCGTATCCAACAATCCAAAAAAATTTGAAACACCAAACAAGTTTTTTAAATAAAGCTGAAAGGCCTTATTTAAAATATTGTTACAGGCACAACCTGCAATGAAACAAAGGAAAGCGTATTGTGATCGGCTCATCACCACCGAACTTCCGAACACAATAGCTGTAAAAGAATGTTGCTGTGACTGGCTCAACACTACCAATCTCCCAAACACAGACAAACACAAAAAATCATTGAGATCTCCAATGAGAAATCTCAATAACGAAAAGGCGAAAGCCAAAGTTTCACAATGCGATCGGCACATCACCACCGAACTTCCGAACGCATAAAAAAAAGAATGACGAAAGTCAAAAAAAAATCCCGCATTGTGATTGGAACAACAATGTCCAACACAATGGAAAAAGGAAAAAATATGGCCGGGGCCGAAATCCCACATTGTGATCGGCACAACACCACCGACTTTCCGAGCACAATGGAAAAAAGAGTCGAAATCAAGGTCAAAAGTTACACCAAGATTCAAAAAATAATAAGGCATTTTGTAACAAAGGTTACAGAATGACCCTAAAAAGTAAAGTCCAGGATGAACGCGTTACTAACAAAGTCAAATCCGATCATTAAAGAGAATGAAACTCTAGTAAAAATGAGAAACAATTCTGTCAATGAACAGCACAAAATAGATTTAAAAATCGATTACTATTTATGACGAAGAGAAAATAGAATGATTTCAAACTATGAAAAAAAAGATTACAAAAACTTGAAATTGAGTTCAAGTTTTTGATCTCAAGGTAAAAATAACCTGAAGTGTAGGGTTACATAAGATCTTAATAAAATGTAAACAGGTAAAAGGTTACCCTTAAAAAATAAGATCTTATACAATCCAACAAAATAGAACAAAACATAAAATAAGATCCTTTGATGTGAAAAACATTTAGTGTGGAAAAAAATGTATTTAATTAACAAGAATGGCCTAAGTTTTATTTTTAGAATGTTAAGAATTCAAATTCAATAAATTTATAAGAAGTTACCTAACATACATCTTTCAAATCGCTGATAACCTACCATCCATCCCCTCGTACATCACACTATCAAAAGCGACCTTCAAACAGAATTTATCAAAATCAAGACTAACACTTGGAAACCAAATTAAAATTTAATAATATCTTTAACATGATAACGTCCCACTGAACCTTTATTTAAATCTTTCAAAACATAAACGTTATCCGAAACCTTTTCAGTTATTTTACACTTTACAAACTTAGGTGCAAGCTTAGCTGAAAAATATGCAGGAGCATGAGATTGAACAAAACTTCTTCTCCACACCATATCACCCACACCAAAAGAAATGACTTTCCGACCTTTATTATAATAAGCGGCATTTCGCTTATACCCCTTTAACAAGTAAGCTTGAACTTTAACAAAAATATCACTAAGTGAATTAAGAGAAACTGCATAAGCATTCCTATTTGAAATTTCTAGTTGAGATAAGTTATCAACAGAACTACTAAAGTGATGTAATGACGCATCAAGAATAAGCTCCCTACCAAACATCAGAAAGTTAGGAGTAAACTCAGTAGCAAGGTTTACACTATTATTTAAAGCTAATTGAACATTGGGCAAAAAACTTGACCAAGTTCTATGATCATCTTTAACAAAACACGATATGCAGGTTTCGACCGTTTTATTATATCTCTCAACAGGGTTATTTTGAGGTGTATACAAAGTATTATAAAATATTTTGGTTATATTAAAACCTTTCAAAAAATCTACAAAATGTTTTGAAGTAAATTGAGTTCCATTGTCACAAACTACTATTTTTGGACAACCAAATTTGAGAAATATTTCTTTTTCAAAATGTTTACAAATTACTCTAGTGGTAGCATTGATCATTGGAAAGAACCAGCAATATTTAGTAAAAACGTCTACAACCGAAAGTATGTATCTATGACCAGAATAAGTTTTAGGTAGAATTCCTATGATATCAACTGAGAGCATAAGCATCAACAGCAGTACAGGTATCGACATCACCCGAATCCTGAAGCGGCGGAGACTGAACTCCCTTGTCCATGACTAACAAACAGCAAGGCGAATAGCAAACGAAAAGCAAAAACTAAATTTCAAAAAGTTAAAAGTTTGAAAATAAATTCTCAAGTTTGAGGTTAAGTATTGAAGTCAATGTGGTATTCCCATGAAAAATTACTAAGTTAATTTTATCGTTTTAAAAGTGCAATAATCACTTACAAGCAGCTTAAATCTAGATAAATTAAATGTACAATATTGTACTTACAATTAGATTAAATTATTTTCTTTAAAAGTTAAACTTAGTTTTTAAAATAACTTTACTGTTGAGAACAACAAAACACGGTCAATGCTATACATTTCTGTTGGTTTTGCTAAGAAAAAAACATGTTATTAAAACAAACAGGTCAATAAACAAAATTATCAATAAGTAAACACCAAATATTGTTTACAAAGATTCACCAAATTAAGTTAAGTACTACTTATGAGTCAAAAATTAAAATAAACACAAAGTTATTGAAGTAACAATGTAGAACAAACTAATGCAAACAATAGACTCATAAGTTATTTAATAATTGTGCAATAATGACAGTATATAGGTACCAGACAAACCTACTTCAAGTCCCTGTTCGCTGAGCGACAATTGTAATAATAAAAAAAAGGAGTGTGTGAGATGAGATGAATGAAATTAAACTGTGTGGTGTGCTCCAAATAAAAATAAGTAAAAGTGAAAATTCGGGCGCCTGGAGTACACACAAAACTATGCCAAGGATAGACTTACCTGCGGGAGCTTGAGACCTTTAATCTTCAAGCGGGAAGGCATCAATAAAAATCAATCATGAAAAGTAAGAACGACTTTATTACCCGAAGGCTGCTGGTTTGAAAATTCCTTTCTAACATTAACAACTCTAATGTGTAAAATTAAGAGAAAATTGTTGTTATTATAAGACCTGTCATTATTGCACTTTTTTAAAATAAATTGAAGTTATGTATCATAAACCATACCAAACTCCGTCGACTAAATTAGGAACCTGATGGATTATCCAAGAGCATCTTGGTGATATTCGCCGAGATTGCCAACGGCGGTCCAAGATATATGCATTTTGGTAGGGGCGTGCGTTCAAAAATTTAAGTGATATGGAAAAAAAACGCCTTGTGGCTGAAAACAAACATGAATAATCGTTAGCGGATAAAAAATGGCGATCGATTTAGAAATCGTTGCAGAAATCGTTACGAGCAATATACAATTAAACTCACCGTTTCTTCCAAAAATCAAAATGTGGTCATCAGTAGATGAATGAATCCAAGCAAATAATTATAAAATGAAGTTAAAAGATCCTGAAACAATTAAATATCGGAAACTATTAGCGTCTGCTATCAAAATAGCCATGACAACGCGGAACGGACCGAAATCACAAAGAATTCGCTTACCTTAAAAAATAAAGGCTATCCAATTAGGATCATGACAAGGGCAATCGGCTACCACATAATTAGGGACTAGATGCCGCCCATCTCAAGTTATATTTTGAGATTTTATTGGAGCGCTCAAAAATCACTCCATTGATTCAAGGCTGTAGGTCGAAAAGCAAGAAATGTCAAAGTCAATTTGACAGCATCGAAAATAAAAATCAGTGTGACCACTTCACGAATCCAAGTCAACCAAAAATGAATTTTCATAAGGCAACACCAACCAGAGCCTACAAATCAAAGCAAAGAATTCAATAGTATGTAACAGGCTTAAAAGACTCGTTACAATAAATGTCATACAAATTAAATATCATAGATTATACATATTTCTGTCATTAACAAAGTCACTGATGGAATAGTAGGCTTTACATATCATGAATTCCTTTAGACTTTCTTTGAAACTATTTAAGGTTACACTGCTTGTTACACGATTAGGAAGTTTGTTATAAATGTTTACATCTATTACAAATATACTTGTTTTAAACTGAACAGTCCTACACTTAATTTGTTCGTTTTTATACCGTGCACTTCTAGGTGAAGGTGATCTGAGCTATTGGTTGTAGTCGGGTCTAAGTCTAATTTATTTTCTTTTTCATGTTGATTATATTTGGTGGATATTAATTTCTCTTCGTTAACTAATTCATTGTATTTTGTATACTGTACATTTCCAACTGATTGATGCATGCTTGCCGTAGGGATACCTTTATTGTTTTTAGTTATTAGTTTCGGTCGCATTTATTTCCTTGTAGGCATTTATTACTTTTTACTCGTGCACATCTGTTTTTAGCCCGAAGTTTTCAGAATTTACATTTTCTATTTCATGATGTGCGCTTTGTAAATCAGTCGACATCTGTTTAATTTTCTCCTGAAGATCAATTATCGTTTGGCTGGTATTTAATGAGGTATTTGGTAGACTCATCATGGTCGCATCGAAAAGGGTAGAACTATCTGCAGTTAAGTTCTAAATAATTGTCGATTACGGTAGGTCACGTTCTCATTCATGTTTTTATTTTTAACTATGTTATAACCATTCGCAAGTATTTGGCCCTCTGGCGGTGAGTAACGGTCCATTCGCCACTAGGCGTAATTAGTGCTAGTTGTCGTTGTTAGATATGTTTTTGATAAACGATTTTTATCGTTGTTGTTTTACAAAGAATTTGTTTAAATCTTATAAAACTTCACTGGTTGTCTTTATTTATCAATAATATTTGGCTTCTAAGTGTTATTTTAGTATTTTGAATAAAGATTTGTAGTTTACGTTGTCCATTTAGCACTTAGATGTCATACGTCTTTAGGTCTTAGTATTTTTTGTAGAACTAGTGGTCAGTTGTCACAAACAATGTCACATGAGTATGATAATCGTTGTACTCGATCGCACTACTATTAACACTTTTTTAATCAGTACTTTAATAATTATAATATCAATTTAAATACGCTGTTCATGTAAACATTGCTGGGGTTGCTAGTTTTTTTCTTAAATGGATCTGAGATGTTGATGGATCCCGTCGGAGCTGCGGGTTGTTCGAAAGAGATACCGCGGCCTCAACACAAAGAGCTAAGAAGGAATATTGGTGGTTTTTAGTCAGCAGAAGTCTGACAATCCCTACCGCTCTACCCAGAGCGGTAGGGAGGAGTCATTTGATGATTTCCCACCCCACAAAAAACTCGCTTACCCTCAAATTTGTTAATTTTTAATATGAACGTAGATCTCTGTACGATCAAACATTATTATTTAAATTTAGTTTCTCAGTAAGTGAATTATTGTTAATTCTTGATGAGGAATAATAAAGTTCTTAAACCATAAAAAAAAAACATCTTGATGGATGTATATCAGTTTTGTACTTTTTGTAACACTTCGTAGTAGCAAACTTTCGGAGTAACATACATCGGAGTGACGAACATTCTGATTATAGTACTTCGTAGTAGCAAACTTTCGGAGTAACGTACATCGGAGTAACGAACATTCTGAATACCGTACTTCATCATTCTGACTCACGTCATTCGGACTCACAAACTTTCTGTATACCGTACATCCGTATTTCGAACTTTGGAGTAACGGAATACAGTCACTAATTAGGTATGTGTATGTATAGGTACTACACAGGGTTACTGGTTACTCGACGTATTCCTTTCAGGACGTCATAGTAGGGTTAAAATGCAACAATTTAAGCCACCAAATGTACTACCGAAATTCAGTAGTTTTTGACTTACTTGTATTTTAATGAAAAATCATAATATTATAGAAAACGTTGCGAACTATTTTGTTATCAACTTCCATGTCTAACAATACTGATTAGTCGTTTTTTTTTGTCGATAACTATTGGGATGAAGTTGAACAAATAATTTTCCTGATCCAGTTACGGAAAACGGTTTCATAAGTAGTTGTATAGTGACCGTCGGCGCAGCAGGACACCTGCTTAGCGGGCATATCTACAAAATGGCTACTCTCCAAACTGTACTGTATTACCTTTACCTCACCGGGATATTCGCATCATCATTGTGCTTGATACTGCAAGGCCTGCTCTTCCTGACCAAACCATTTCTGTGGCATACCGACCAGTTAATCCTCACACAGCTGACAGTTGCAACAGCGGTGCTCACATTCACTGAATTCTTTACTCTACGTGAGTTGTTTCATTCTACTACCTATTTTAATCGGCCACTATTCGAATTTCCCAGCCCACTGACAGTTTATATCACCACCGTAGTTATGTACTTGATGTTCATGTACGCGAAGAATCTACGCGACCAAGTGGTGTCAAAATCTGTAAAAAATATCTGTTTTACGTCTCTACTAAGTTGGATCTTAACGATACCTGTGGCAGTGATAAGTTACTTCGTTCTACATGCAAGTGATCCAAAATATATCATTGTATATCGTCTAGTTTGCAGATCCGTAGAACTCCTCATTTTGTCACTTATAATTGTGTTTTACTGTGAAATTATCTACGAAATGAGTACCAAGAAAACGAATACGAATACTATAATAAAATTAATAATGTCATTGGTGTTGGTTTGTTACATGTTGGTAAGAGTTGTTTTGTTAAAATATGTTGAAATAAGTCCTCCGCTTAATGACATGTTATGGGATATTTTCCTTATTTTAAATTCGTTTCACATTGTAGCGCTGACTACGATATTTATCATTCCTGCACGACCTTCTTCTTAAGTTTACGTAAATTCAAAAAAAAAACTTATCTTTCTTGTCGCAGAAATGGAAATAAATATGCTGTTTTGATGCAAAACTTGTTGAATTAACTTGACGTTGAATTGTTGATTAAATTTTTCGAATAATAATGTAAGTAATTAATTGCTATAATTAATTAGAATCAATATTATACTAAGTAATTTAATTTGATCTTATATATCTTATGTCAAGAAATTTTAATGCATGCCTACTAACCAGTGTTTTACATGTTAGCAAATAAATAAATAATGACGCTCTCTCACCGTCGCATTTGTCGGTAATGTACCTAACAATTCAAGATTCGATTTTGTCCAGTTACAAGGACAGTAGTGTTTTAAACCAAAAGCAGTATCGTAGGAAAGCAATGGAGCTAGACACCCTGCATAGCTCTGTCGCTTTCCCACACTCACACTGGAATGACACTAAACCAGGACAAGATTAAGGCCAAAAGAAGGCCCATTTTATAAATAAAAAAATCTGAACTGTTAGGTATACAGACGAATGCTTCCGGTAAGGGAGCACTGAACTTTATTGTTTTTTAGCATTTAGGATTATTAACATTTTTTTTTATAATAATTATGTAGTTTGCCCAGCAGTGGAATAATATAGGCTAAGGAAAAAAAAGTAGTAATTAAGTTGTTAGGAATTTGATACATTGTGCAGAAAAATGCAAAATTTTACCGTATGTTTATATCTATTAATAATCATATTTTCTTGTTTCGATGTTTCCTGTACCTATTCGAATATTTGTTATAATCATGATAATTTGATATCGACAGGAAAAATATAGGTGTTTATTCGTACAAAATTCAACCTTGTTTTTTATTTCATTCCGGTAGGTACCTTTAATTTCCTCACTCCAAATATGAAATACTAAATCCTACACAATTTGAAAGCCCAATGACATTTCCCTTCAGCAAAAATTTCAAATTTACTAACAAACTTTCGCCCCGTTTTTCACTCCTTCAAGGGACGAATTTATAAAAACACTCAGCGCTCACTTTCATGTTACACAAACTCTACCTATTCTACTTCGTAAGTCATTCACCACTATTTGGTAGTTAGGAATCATTATTTGAAAAAAAAAAACTGAATCTAGTAATTATCTCAAACCTTATCACTAATTTTAATAATACCACGCGATTCCATGCAAATTCAATTTTTTCCTTAACAAGATTTTTCATACAAACGAATTCCCCTCACCTCCTAAGGAGCAAGGCATTTTTTGAATTTTCTATCCAAAAAATTCTTGTGCGTGAATGATCATATGCATTACTAGCTTTTGCCCGCGGCTTCGCCCGCGTGGGGGGCGATAATTGTCCCACGGTATAATTCTACCGGAATAAAAAGTATCTTAAGTGTTAATCCAGTTTATAAACTATATGTGTTATTTAAGTAAAAGTCAGATTTTTTTTGGAAAAAGATAAAGTGTAACCACGATGTAGCGGACTGGTCTGGTATCTCCACTGCTGGATTTGGAGACTACTAATTTACTGGGAGATTATTCTACCAAAAATGACACGCCATGAACGTTGCTAAACTCCATCTAATCAATTGAAAAACAATAGTGTATCAAAATAAAATAACATTCGAAATATAAAAAACACTGTACAAAATACACCAAAAAGTATAAAACTGTAAAAAAGGTGCGTCGCGCACATTTCTTCCCCCCAAAGTTAAACCCTCAGCTTGAGCAGCTTCTTTAAGGGCCTCCTCAGTGTGCCCGCTGCAGTCTTGACGTCCGCCACTCGGATCACCCCATCGCGGCCCGGGAAACTCGCTGAGATGCGCCCTTTCGGCCAGGAGCCCCTCGGTAGGTTGCCGTCAGCCACCAGGACCAGATCGCCCACAGCCAACTCTGGAACATTGCCTTGCCCGGGTCTGGGAATAAGACTCGGCAAGTTTTCTTTAACCCAGCGCTGCCAGAAGTGGTCCGCCAGTCTGACCGCTTTGCGCCAGCCGCTTTTTGACACCAGATCTTTTTTTATTATAAATTTATATTCGTATCTGACCGTGACATCACTTTGGGTCCTATCAGAATACCAGCGCTGTGACTTTTTTTTTTAAATGTTACAGCACCACGCTCTTCTTCTTCTTAGCGTGTGGGTAGTAAGGTCTAACGACCCCATACACCCTAGTGTCAGAGTTTCTAGACCGCCTTAAGGGCCTCTGACGTGGTCTATTTTGACGACCGCCATTTGGCGACCGGGACCACCGGCTTATACTAGTACGTGCCTTCCGAAGCACGGAACCATCTTTTTATCAGACAATCAGGTGATTCAAGTCTGCAATGTCCTAGCCAAACTGGAAACAACTTTACAAAGTATGCTTCCCGCGGGAATCGAACCCACGAACACCGGGTCACAAGGTAAACGTCTAAACCACTCGACCACGGAGGCAGTTGAAACAAAAGTATATATTTTTTTATATACTTTTGTTTTATTGTTAATTCAACCATTTGTTATTTGTTTTGTCCTGTGTGACTCTAATAAATACTTTTCTTTCTTTTTTAAAAATACTACTAACGCCATATTGTCAACATTTAGAACTAAAAATTATTTTGTTCGTCTTAATTTATTCGTTCCATTAGGTACTGATAGGTTCAAACTAATACATTTACATCCTCCATCATCCCTTTTTTTATCCCCATGGGGGTTTAATTTATCAAAATCCTATTTAAGCGGACGTCTTCATCATAGTAACTCCAATCTTTAATTTCAGTTCAATCAGTCGAAAATCTAAGAAGATTTATACAAACATTCATCCCCTATTTTATCCCCTTAGGGGTGGAATTTATGAAAATCCTTTCTTAGGGGATGCTTACGTCATAGTAGCTTTATGCATGCAAAGTCTCAGCCCGATCGGTTTAAAATTGACAAAGTTTCATACAAACTTTCATCCCCTATTTTATCCCCTTGGGGGTAGAATTGATCAAAATCCTTTCTTAGCGGATGCCTACGTCATAACATCTACCTACATGCTAAATTTCAGCCCGATCCGTCCAGTGGTTTGAGCTGTGCGTTGATAGATCACTATGTCAGTCAGTCACCTTTGAGTTATATATATTTAGATATATATATTATATTATATATGGACGAGGCCAAAGGAGAGAAAGGATCGTAGCAGGTGGCATTCTGTGGTTTCTGCCTACCTCTATGGAAAAAGGGCCGTAAGTTTATGTACGCATATAAATTCCTTGCGGTTGAAGATGCGTGTTGTCTATCAATGAATAAATTCTAACTTATTAATTCTAACTTACATTAATCTGAAAGTAAGTTTGTTTGTTTGTTACCTTTTCACACCTAAACTAGTAAACCGACTAACCTCTATAATAATTTTACTTATATTACGTAAAATTAAAATATATAAATTATCTACTTACTAGACGATAATCAATTAATTGGATAGATGGCGTTGATGGATAAGAATATCAGACAGAAATTATTTTTGTTTTCTACTTTTAAGACCGCAGTTTTATAGTCTGCGATTTTTTTCGTTGTCGGGTTTTAGTGTTTTAAACTTATTTTTTTAAATTTTATTTTGGTTTGTTATTAAAAAAAACGTAATAATTTATTATTTTCCTAACGTAATATTTTACTTAATGTTGGTTTGTTATTTACATAATACGAGTAAACAACACAGATTAGACTGCGAGGACTGTTTGACCGCAAAGTAAACGTATAATATATGTTGACTAAAACTATAATATTACATAATATAATTTGTAATGTGCTATTTGATACCAAACATGTCATGATTATCTCATTTTTTTTTTCGAGGTTAGAATTTGACATTTATATTTCGTCATAAAAAAAAATTAAAATTTATATAGCCTATGTTACCCGGGCTATTCTTACGAATCTTTCGACACCTCATTTATTAAAATCCGTTCAGAAGTTTAGGTGCTATGGTGGAACATTCAAACATACATACATAGACTGCCAAAATCATTACCCTACCTTTTGGCTTCGCCGTAGTCGGGTAAAAAATACGGCTTCGGCCGTCTACGAAACCGTAGTATCTGGTTTCCATGAACGAATGATTTTTCCTCGTGCGTAACTAGTTTCGATGGAAGAATTTTTGTGTTTGTACTACTAGTATTTTTAGATTACCATAATTTTAAAGTAGATTCATCACCAGATCGTGAAGGTAAAGTTTTATAATTTCAAAACATAAACTCATACTAATCAAAACATTTCACACGCTCAAAGTGAGCCAATTTATTATGAATTCTCGTGTTAATTCAGAACTGAAAGTTTGTATAAAATATGTTTTTTAATATCCAAACAGCGTTCATTGAAATCGCTTTTGATTAAAATAGTATGGAGTTGTTTGATCACAGAGTTATAAATATTTTGAATATTAAAGTAGTAATTTTAAAGCGTGTAATTAGAAATTTTAATTAGAAACAACATTTTCAAACATTCATTTGCTCATAAATGGTAAGTACAAGCCTGCAAGCTGTCTGACTCTCTGAACAAATATTTGTATGGCCTACAGATAGTTGTTTCGGATCTGGGTGTGTTTGTGTGTGAGTTTAAATGTTTGTAAACGCACCCGCGATACAGGAGAAATTCCTAGTGTGGGGCAATGTTTAAAAAAAAAATAAAAAAAAAACGTACAATCTGGTTACTGGGTTCTGGAGGTCAGACGGGCAGTCATTGCATGGAAAATTCTGGTTCTCAGCTGCGTTTGGCTGGACTAGAAGTCAATACGACAGTTGGCAAAAATACCTATCAGATGATGCCTAGTGAATTGCAGACATTTTGCGCGGTTTAATCGCGATGGATTCAATGTTTGGATTATCGAAGTAATTTAAAATTAAAAGCTGCGAATACCTATACGTGTTTTTGTCCGAAAAATGACGCATTAGGAAATTACTGGTGTACTTCCCTATAGCACGATAACCTATCAGATGATGCCTAGTACAATACATGAATTGCAGACATTTTGCGCGGTTTAAACTCGATGATTTCAATGTTTGGATTATCGAAGTAATTTAAAATTAAAAGCTGATACGTGTTTTTGTCCGAAAAATGACGCATTAGGAAATTACTGGTGTACTTCCCTATAGCGCGATAACCCAAGTCATTCAAAATCAGCCATTTTATCCAATGTTGTGAAATATTGTACCGTATATTTTTTCCTATAGTGTTAATTGTTAGAAATTGTTATAGCGTGGCCTATACAACTCAATTTTTTCAACGCTCTATAGTTCAGCGCGGAAAACTTCTAAAACCATTATGGCTTCAAAAACGCAGTTTCATAATTAATTTTAGCTTTAAATGCTGCCGCAAACACTATACTATTTTAATCATTTTTAAACAAACATGCATAACATAAGGCCTGAAATTCCCGAAGAGTTAGCCAGAGGTGTACCTAATCCCGTCGGGACTGTGGGTTATTCGAAAGAGATACCGCGGCCTCGACACAAAGGGCTAAGAAAAAACAAGGGGTGTTTTAGTCAGTAGAAGTCTGACAGTCCCTACTAAAAAAAAAAAAGAGGTATGTATCTAATGGTCTCCTCTATACTGTAATATTCTGTATATATGTATGTTTATACATTATAGGTATAAATACTAGTATTTATTTTTATAATTTGTTCTAAATTCTAATTAAAATTTTCCTGTTAGTCTTTTCTACACACTGTGTCTATATTTCTTATCCAACTTTCCTCTCGCAGGTCTGCTGGAAGAAATTTCTTATGAAATAAGCAGTACCTTTGTGGTCTTCTATTTTTTATGTTTTTTTTTTCCTTTTTTTGTATTTTGTGTGTACATAAATAAATAAAATAAATGGTACACTTACATTTCGCCAGTTAAATTGAAGTTCGTGAAATATGGGGCGATTCTATTGCCTTACCTTGCCTCAGAGGTCTAGTGGTCACAAGTGCAACTGCTGAGCATGAGTTTCTGGATTCGATCCCCAGGTTGGGAAAGTGTTATGGTGGGTTTTCCATCAGGAATTTCTGTATAACAGTCACGTAGTCTAAATTTGTGCCCGGTGTAATAATTTTCATTTCAATTAAAATTGTTTAATAACTACAAATCGTTTGAAACAAATATTCATTAAACTAGGACATTACTCCAAGTCTATAGTCATTAATGGCTAGGGTTTGGACCTAAATATCGTATACTGAAACTTTGAACGATTTCGCTCTTTTGTAAATGTTATTGAAAATGTAAAACTTTTTGATATACAGTGCCATTAAAACTTTTGTAATTTTCAATTTATTGTTTGGCATAATATTTTGTTTAACTATTTCGGGTATTGGAGTAAATTAAATATTTTCGCGTGTGAAATACAAATATTGTATTGCAGGTTATACTTAACGTTATACGTAACATCACGCATTTATTTTTTGAAAAGTAGGCAGACGTGTACTGAGGTACACAAATCTAAACATTACATTAAAATGGAGATGTCCGCTCCCATTTTGCAAGTAATATTTAAGTCCCATATAAATAGAACGTGAGCCTATTGTCACCAATCAGCCACAAATTAAATTTCCGGGTTATGGTGGAAAACCCCCAATATCAATTTGCCCAACAAGGAAATCGAACTCTGAACCTCGCATACTAAACCAACTAGGTAACTATAAACTAGGTATAACTTCACCTTAGTAATAATGTACAATAGTTGAAAAAAACAACCTACTGATGGAGCGTGGACTGTAAGTTTTAGAGTTTGTAGGTCTTTTAAAGCGAAACACTGCAAGAAATTGCCACTAGAATGATTTATTATCTTAATTTGCAAGGAATACAATGCTTGCACACCAATCGGTAAACGGAATGAAATTAAGTTCGAATGAACAATTGAGTATGTACTTTAAATATCAAAATGGCAGTATTGCCAGTTAATATTGTAGGATTCCTTCACCTACAACAGAATTAAGAAACTGATACAACCCAATCCAATATTCCAAACAACATGGAAACAGCATCCGATGCACGCAATATTTCAATCAGTTACGGAGAAACACGGAAACAAACACAGCCACAGAGCAATTTGCATCAAATGCAATGGAATTTACTAGTTGTACTTCATAAATTCAGACGCCTCCGCAATTATTTCTAGCTACAACCCACGTAATAGAAAACCCAGTTGCACGAAATCCGGAACAGAATTAGTGTGGGCAACTGTGGCAAATGCCCGATGCCCTCATAATCTGACAGTTCCGCTTTTATTCGGAGCTCATTCATGTCTATTTGCAGTGTTCTATATAGATGATAATTCAGCATCGACGCCCCCTACCACGGCGTTCCCTATTGTTTCGCAGCACCACCCTCCGCGGTATTTGTTCAAACGTTCCCAACAGTCGCTGATCGTTTTTGCAACGTCGCTGTTTGCATTAGAGCCTCATTGTTAAGCCTCTCCCCCTTAACATCTAGGTACAATGTGTTGAACACGATTGTCTGATTTTTTGTCACCGTCCCACTTGTGCATCTTGCCGATCTATCAGCGAGACGGCAGATTGTGGACAGAAAGATTTTTTGAATCGAAGAAATTGTGACACGAGTGCGATGGAAATGCTTGCGTTGAAAGGAAAAAAGTTGATTGGAACAGCAGCATTGGAAAAGATTTATAAAGCTTTTTGCTGTGTGTAAAGATCACGTCTCAGTTTAGGAGCTAAAAGGGCATTTAGGAGAATTTCCTTAAGATTCGGGAGCAGCGGTGGCCCGGTGGTGGTATAGTGTGTACTTACGAGCACTAACTGCCGCACTCAGAGACGTTTAATGATTACTTAAGCCAACACTTGGTAAAGACTTTGATACTATATTGAAGGTTTTGTATGTCAAATCTTAACTTAAGTAATCATTAAACGTCTCCGAGTGCGACAGTAAGATTTATTTCATCACCACTGTTCTCTAAACGGTGAACAATGTTTTCCGTGCGGAAACCGGCATATCCTAGAACCAGAAATTCGAGGAACCCAGCGCGATAGATAGACCATTCCCTCTCATAGAGAGGGGGTCTCTACTCGTATCCCAGCAGTGAGAACATTGCAGACAGATTATGCTATGCCTTTTTTTATGGTGGGTGGAAAATCATCAAATAACCCCTCCCGCTCCTGGGCAGAGCGAAAGGGAGTATCAGACTTCTACTGACTAAAAACCACCCATATTCCTTTTTAGCCCTTCATGTCGAGGCCGCGGTATCTCTTGCGAACAACCCGCAGCCCCGACGGGATCATGCTATGCCTTACAATGTTAACGCTATCATCTCTTTCAAAATCAAAGCCAACAGCTTGATTAACTGCGCACATAAATACTCCCGAACTGATTTGAAATGAACATGAGTTTACAATTATTGAAACATATTACACCAACAAAATACTGCATCCGCTTGATAAATGCTAATACTGAAAGCATAGCATTCCCAACATTATTTACTGAAATAACGCCCACCAAACAACTGCATAGTAACAACACACCAACTTTGCAAGCACTTGTAAAATATTCTAACAATTACTCAACGTCAAGTCAAGGCATTCTTTACTTAAGCTGTTACATTATTTGCTTTGTTTCACTTGACTGTGTTACTCGTATTGGTGGTCTCTGCAGCTGAAATGACAGATTAGGTTCCATTTCAAGGTATAAAATTGTCCCGTCGGGGCTGCGGTTTGTTCGCAAGAAATACCGCGGCCTCGACATGAAGGGCTAAGAAGGAACATGGGTGGTTTTTAGTCAGTAGAAGTCTGACACTCCCTTTCGCTCTGCCCAAGAGCGGGAGGGGTTATTCGATGATTTTCCATCCGCCAAAAAAAACAAAAAGGTATAAAATTGTGTCATCCTAAGGAAATATTTCTCGTTCTTCTTCTTTCTTCAACGTGGGCCAGCAGTCGACTTCGACAGACTGAATTAATTAATTAACCTGAATATTATTAGTAGTCCAAATCAGAAATTAAAATCAAAATAGTTTTATACAGAATTTAGTGCAGTTAATCACAATTGAAAATAAAATAAGCATTATTAATTGCACTAGGTATAAATACAGGAAAAAAATTGAGAGGTGTCAAGGAACACCCGGATGGAACGAAGTTATTGTTATTATTTTTTATTATGTAAAAAAAAAAGAAATGTAGAAATGAAAATATCTGGCTTGCTTTCTATAAGAGAGAGAGAGACAGACAGAGAAACATGCGACGCCGCACAGCTTACAATAGCTTACTATAGCAAAAAGTGTCGTGACAACTTTTCGTAAGAATTTTTTCCGTCTAGCCTTTCACAACGCGCGATAAGGAACTTCGTTCCAAAAACCAAACTTCCTGCTATGAGTAATGATTACCAAATGGTGTTGTGTATCATAAGGACTGTCTGTTGATTAGGATTGGGGTTTCTATTGTTTAAATTGATAAAACCCCTGGCTTCTATCACGTCATTAACAAGGCATAAATTCAAAATACTATCACACGCGCCAACCCTTTCAGAAACACGAAATCTCACATTATTTTGGCTCCAAATTTATCAACATTTACCGCTGTCTGGCTCTAACCGGACACAAAGCAGAGTTCCCATTGAATGTGCATCAAATGAACGAATATTAATGTTTGGATCGATGTTCGTAACTGTTGTGGCGTCTTGCCAATTGGGTGAACTCTGGTTAAAGTGAAGATGATTTTCTTTACCGGATTTTGGTCGAGGACAGGGTTGGCAACTGTTACTAAGCGAATGCATGTGAACAAATGTTTACGAGATCAAAACTTAAATGAACCCTAATAGAGCTAGGTCCTAGAATACCGAGTCTTATAATGATGATCCAGCTAGGCGGTTATACTCGTAAGTAACACACTCAATAGACAAAGCGCTCATTTCTTAGAAGTTAATGAGAAATGCTTTAGTGTTTATACAAATAAATACTTCTAATTGTTTAATGTAGGACGAGCTGGTCAAACCCAACTACTTACCTACCACGTTAGCAGAGAAAATATTTAAACAAAAAGTCATAGTTAGACGACTGACCCACAATGCCGGTTAAACCCTAGAAAACAAAATAAAATAGAAATGGCTGAAGCTACTATCAATCAGACGTGAATCTGTATATTCCGCATCAGCTGTTTATTATTAGTTGTATAAACAACCCACACGTGTGATAAAATAATATTAAACGAGCATAATCTATTGAAAACTAGTATAATTATATTAATAAACGAGATTGTCTCGTTCATTATAACGTACGGAGACGAAGTAGATACAGTGCCAAACAATTCATGAGTTGACATACAATTAATGTTTAACACTAGAGAAATATTATTGTTGGAATTACTAAACAATATTGTCACAAAGGCCAGACTTGTGGAATATTATTATCTAGACACGACTTTGCATTGCGGTTGCGGTAACTACCTTCATAAAACCAATCTGTTTAAGTTCTTTCAGGGACAATTAAAGAATCAAAACCTTTAATTTCCTACAATAATGTGATGAGAAGACGGTCATAATGTGATCATCACAGGAGCTAATGGATGCTACTGGAAGTGACAAACTCGTCGCCAAATTTTGGGTCGAATCAATTTAAATTACCATCGACACGATGAAAATCAAAAGATGGTCCCCGAGAAAGCAGTACCTTTGTACTCACATGTTATATTCTGTTATTTTCCTGACTTGTCTACTGTGTAGGTACATAAATAGAAAAATAAATAAAATAATGATATAAAAACAAACAAAACAATCAAGAACATGCACCGCTCAGGCTTAAATCTATTCTGGTATGCCTAGCAAATGAAGATGCGTTAGTTACAAATACTGAGGAAGTTAATTAGATACTCCAGCGGACGATGACAATACTGGAGCTAATAGTTAAAAGATCAATATCTCTATCTATCCCTACAACATAAAAGTCACGTGTTTATTACTGGTTCACGCAGCACAATTATATTTTCTATTTAAGTCCAGTCGTAATTTCCAATTTGTAAATTCATCGTTCTATAATCTAGTCTCCTTTGGTCTTCCCTGAATATCTTGTAAAAGAACAATATTTATATCTACTGACACAATTACGAAAATCTGTCGCCCCAAACATCAAAGCTCGACCAGCGATTTGTACTGACGTCTCGTATAATGATAATGTCGGTGATATATGTTTAATCTTACACGAACAAGATCACGGGTAAAAGCTAATATATTATGTTCTATTTCTTTACGATCTGCGGCCTTGGGTCCATGACCTTGCCTAATATTTTTCTTACCAACAACGTCATAATCTATTATATTAATTTTGTTTATACATTATTTTTTGCCATTTTTGCTGTTACATCTTTATTGGCAATGAAATATGTAATTTGATGGTATGTGAGTTAATTCGTTGTCAATTTCTCGTATAATAAGAGTAATCTGGACTGTAGGGACTGTCACATATTTCTTATTCTTTATCTGTTGTTGACTGTCTGCAAGAATGGTTACAGCCATATTATTTTCTGCAAGGTGACCAGTATCTTTATAAAAACCACTATCTCCTCTGCTGATAGTATCATAAAAGTTTACCGGTCTGCCAAAAAACTCCCAGCCAATATCGTCTCCAACAAAGCCCTACATTTAATCAGTGTCCACAGATGAATCTTAAATTATGTACTACAAGTAAACTGTTGTTTTTTTTTCTTCTTTTTTTTTTCGTCCAGTCGCCATATGGTCTGGCACGCCGCCAAAACGTATCGATCATTTGGCATGGTGCCAGACAAACTAGAGAAATGAAAACAAATCCTTATAACTGTGACTGGTGTTACTTTCAATCAGGAAATTTGAGGATATTGGGTTTAGTGATAATTGCGTCTAGGTGACGAAACAGCAAAACGAATCTGGTTTTAAATTAACAAAGTTTTCTCAGTCTGAATGATTTTTGTTTAAACGCTTCTCTAATTTCGACAACCAATCGGAAGAAGCTTGGTAATCAAAGATTTTCTTAGAAATGGTTAAAGCAACATGAGACAAATTTTCTCCTGATCGGAAATTCGGTCCAGTTTTACCCCTAATTGAGTATGGAATTGGACCGTCAGAATTGAATCTGAGACATTAAACAGGGTATATATAATACGGGATTGATCTATTTATTATCACCGCTATTATAATATTATGTTCTCAAATATATCATCTGCCTAGCCCTTTCCCAACTAAGTTGAGGTTGACTTCCAGTCTTACCGGATATCCAGAACGTAGTTTCTACTACGATACCAGGTGGTAAGACTGGTTATCAGACTTTCGGGCGACTGACTACCTGTAACGACTGCAATTTTATGTTCTCAAATTGTAAGTTTTAATGCTCATGAAAAACTGTCTGCTGTGGACATAAAAGTCCACAAGTTAAGTAAGATGAAATATTGTCGCTACGGTGTTCAGTTTCTTTGAGAGAACATGGTATAAAGGTAAGTAGTAAAGTGACTTAATGACAATTTGCTTCGTTTAAAATTATGCCGTCTAGCTAGACTTCAGCAAGATCTTTTTTATTGCCCGGAGAAGACAGACTTGGGTTAATTTTACGGATTAAACAGTTAAGCAATTCAGGTAAGAAACAAAGTTCTGTTTTATTTGAATAGCTTTAATTTCTGTTACAGTAAAGGATTTAAAACGGGAATGGGATTTTTAGCACAACAGGGTTCCAAACTAGATGATACAATGTGAAATGTAATGCAATGGAATAATCCACATGTTCGTGACTAAAACAGCGTATTTTGTATTAAATTTCTGTAAGCTGGTAAAAACGATGCAAAAATCAAATTCCCAGGTCAAGTAATCAGTTATTGGGTTTTTTAAATTAAAAATTTTTCATTAGCAGCCACGGAGTCTGAATCTGTGCTCGGTTGATGGGCTCGCAACCTATTACATGGACATATGCTCCAGTTTTTTGCCTTCACCAAATTAGCCACACTCCAAATACCCAAAACATCGCTATCCGGATCATGATCGGTTTATTACCATAAGGACAATTTTTACTATGATTACGAGTGACACGTACAGACGCACGTGTGTAAATGGGGATTAATTTAGCACGTGTCGATGTATCTGGCGCGGTGGTGACTAAATAATGGTGATTGGCTCGTCTGGGGATGTGTTTGCATTTCTTGATCTGATCTTTCGATGAGTAGGAGTGTTATGAATTATTTTCAGGCCCGATAGAACAACAATATGAAGAGAGACTATTATCATGCAAAACGAGAATTTTGTTTTTTCTTACTAATAAATCTTACTTGGAATACAAACGAATTGGTTTCCAAACTTTTAAGTAAATTCTCTCACTAATGGAATGAGAGATCTCTTTTCAATTATACAAAATCAATAATATTTAAAAAAATGTAAGATAAATTGCTGGATTTTTTCCTTTTTTTTAGAACGTACGTACATAATTACGTCATCGTTCTAGAATCTAAATGAGATTTCATGTAAAAATAGAAAAGACATACTTATATAAACTTACAATGAAGACTGTGATTCCCGAACGGTTAGGCAGAGGTGCACCCACTAACTCACATTTCGCCTGTTAAGGGTGAAGGTATGGGGCGAGCCTAATGCCATTAAATAGGGTACAAATGCATCCTCCTTGGCTGCTACTGAGAAATTCGTGATGTAAAAACCCAATAAAACTTGGCCCGACTTGGAAATCGAACCTAGAGCCCCATGCACAGCAGTCGTTTTTGACCACTAGACCGACGAGGCAGTCATAAACAACATAGTTATAGCTTCAAAATTAACACAGATTCCCCAATTAAAACAGTAGAGACCGGAATACAAAATTAAAACATTTTAATTGTTACATTTCTATTGTCTGCGCTCGACCTATCAACATAACACCACTCAAATTAGTAGCAGTCGGGTAAATTTATTACAACAAAAGAATCCCTAAACCTTTTAACTTTTATTTAATTCGGTATTCCGTTAACTATTAATTTGACCTATTTTTAAACCGCTCGTTTCCTCCAGTTAAGAGCGAGCTCTAAATATATAGCCCTTAAACTATTTGTAAGTATATTATAGCATTAATGATCCAGATTGTGTAATCGTGGGCAAATAATTCCGTAATGATTTTATAGGTTCCTCATATTTGCGTTGTAAAATGGATGTCAATATAATTATGACGAAGTAGGTGGTTTTTCAAGAATTACTCGTACAAAAATTTATCAGAGAGAGATTTCTAGCTCTAAAATTTACTCCTGAAAGATGCAGGAAGCTGTGCAGAATAGGCAGAACAGTAAGTGCATATCCTACAAAGGATACATAGCCTAGTCGTTTAAGCCCTTTTTTTTTGGAGTGTGGGAAATTATCAAATGACTCCTCCTGGTCTGGGCAGAGCGGTAGGGAGTGTCAGACTTCTACTGACTAAAAACAACTCATGTTCATTCTTAGCCCTTTGTGTTGAGGCCGCGGTATCTCTTGCGAACAAGCCGCAGCCCCGACAGGCGTTGGCCCTTGCGCCTTGCGGGCCCCTATAATGTTGCTGACATCTCTTTGAGGCGCGCGTGGAACACGAACGCGCTGTCGACACGGCCTGCCGTCGTCATAAGACGGACGGACGGTGAACTAAGGCCGTAATAGCGTTTGGTATTAAATAAAATCTAATGCTATATTGTAATAATAAATCAGAATGCAGTCTAAAATATGCAGGACAAGACATCGAATAAGAATATAAACAGAAAGTTTTACAACCGTCGTCGTATTGTAGATCGAGTCCGATATTTTAAGTCTGTATGCAGAGCATAGATAGATTTCTACGTTTTATTACCCGTTGCGAAGTGCAGACTATCAATTTGAAATGTTTTACGATAAAGTTGACAATGTTTTGTATGAAATATAACAGTTTTATTTGTATAATCTATTTGCTTTGGCCCGCAGCTTCGGTCTTGAGAATTAATCTACGGGAAAATCATAAATTGGGATAATTTAGCTTCCCATTAGTGAGAGAATTTACGGAAACGGATCACTTCCGAATATTCGATATTTCTGTAGATTTTGGTGACCAATTCTTAGTTAAACTGTAATGAATGATTGAATTTACTTTTGAATGCAGGTTTTACGCACGTGGATGTCGGAAATTGTAAATCAAGAACGTAATATCGTTGCTGTAGAATGAAAACCACGTATGTCAAAAACGAACTTCTCTCTTCTTTTTTTGTGAAAATCGAATGAAAGCCACATATTTTATAACACGGTGAAACCGTGAAACCAATAAATGACTACTAATGCCAAAAAAAAATATATATACTACAAAAACATTGAGGAAATGAAACATTTTTTTTGTTTCCTGTAAAGTTTGGATACTGGACATACGAGGTTATCATTCTACAGTGACGATATGCAATCTAAATGTTAATCGAAGCCTGTTCAGTATCAAAGACGTAAAAACATAACAGACAGACATACAGACAGTGATACCTTAACATTTAGGTATGAATGCACCAGTTTCATGTGTTTCGCACATGCTGCTAACCAATTATTTTATTCTTACTATAATTTACGGCAAATATAATGACGATGTCATATTTACGTCTTTCATTTTACGACTTTAGTGCCAAAATCTTGTGTTAGTGACATAAAAATTCAAACTTCAACACTAGACAGATGCTTTTATATGCCAAACGATCTTTTTCCTTGCTCTGCTTGCGATTACACACATCATCACCGGAAAGGAAGCAATCACTAAGAGGAAATGACGTCACAAATTAAAAAATTACAACCGTCACGTCGAATATTTCGAAACTTTATTAAGTTGTCAGTATTTTTGAAGCAAATAAAACTGCAATAAAACACCGCAGGCAAACACAATAATTACGTCAATCAAAAAAATGGCCGTTTTACGGGTTTCCGGACCAAAAAAAAATAAAAGAAAAATATCACAATGACATATCTCGGAGTGATCATTAAAACATAAAAATACACTTTGGTGAAGGAATGAACAGCTGTAGGCGATAAATTTTCAGGAGACAATGTTCCATGAATGTTTTAGAACTAATTAATGACGCCTAATCTATTTTTATTTAGTGCTGGGACTCGGTTTTTTGTGTTACAGGAGCGAGCGATTAAACCACCTTCATAAATTAAATGATTTTGGTTTGGTGTAAGGCAGACGCTCAAGCGGGGTATGACGTTTTAATATTGGAGAATTTCATTTCATTGAGTGAATTTCACGTAGGGTTACATGGGCACTTATGAAACCTTGAGAAAAAGGTGCAAGATTTGGGTTGGTCGTTTCCTATAGATAAGAACCGGCAAGAAACTCCATGGTTAGTCTTTTAAAAACACTATAATTACAATATTTTCATTGTCATGTTGCTCTCATTTAACATTTATATAATCGGAACTATTTCTTTACTTGTGTAATGCAGCAAAGTTTAATTAACTCTTTGGCAAATTATTAGGGTCGGTTTAGACTAAACAAATGCATGCACATTCTGTCCCCATTTCACCGAAATCTATTCGTGTAAACTGAGATAGAGTATTTTTTCGTTGCGCTATTCACAAACTTAAAAGCATACATGAAAATAATGTCGTCTTTCTTGTTCTAGCTGCATAATTCACTGTGTAGTGTTCCCACTGCTGGTACACAGGTCTCCTCTCTATGAGAAGGAATGGATTATCTACGACGCGGGCCCAGCGCGGGTTGGTAGATGTCACATAAACGAATTTGTGGTTCTAAGACATGCCGGTTTCCTCACGATGTTTTCCTTAACCGTTGAGAGCAGTGGTGATGAAAAATTTTTTACAAAGTAATGCGCTCGCCTGGGTTCGAATCCACGACTTACTGCTCGAAAGTCGGGGCCGCCACCTATGGGCTACCGCTACTTTCCTATCTGCATTTTAACCGTTGTGCGATCCTAACTCAACCCATCAGATTCATTTTAAATACCCCTAAAGAAAACATAAGAAAGTTTGCTTTTAAAGCTTATTACCACAGAGTTTTCTAATTACTGCAAGGGAATGAGTTTTTTTTAACATCGGCAAATATTCGCTTAATAAGTATTTTAGGAGAACTGAAGCGAATTTTGAAGTTAATTAAATGAGACGCTACCTTCCATTTTCTTGTTAAAATAATAATTAATAGTCTCGGTTGGAGTTATCTTAATTTTAGAAAGGCTGATTATGCCTGAAAAATGTCTGATAAGACTTTTTCACTAATTATTTCCGCTAATTAACCTAATTTCAGGAGTGAAAGAAACTAATGTATTTACAGGAAATAATTAATATTACAAACCCGCATTTCAGATACTGTTAGCAGTGAAACTAATAGAGTTGAGCTGGGCATAGGCCCAGTCCAGCAGTCAATGTCCCATAATTTTAATGCACAACACGTTTTTTCTTTGCCCAGAAAATCAACTACAAAAACACTAAAGTTTAACTCAAAGCTCTTTATAATTACTTCCCTACTTTGAAAGCCAGTTTATGACGCTAACATCCGTTTTCCATTAAAACCGGTTCTTAATTATTTTCCAGTCAGTAGGTACTCACTCCTTTCAGCCGTCCAGGATAGACGTTTGTAAAACTGAAGCTTACCTGAAAAAAGTAAAAGAAGAATATTTAATGAAGAACAGTTTAAACTACAAGCAGAACATGAAATAAAGCAAAGAATATAATACTAAAGCCGTAGTAGCCTAAAGGCTAAATTAGTTTTTAAAAAGACTTTTCACGTCAGAAATTAATTATGCTTTAAAACTTGATGAGGTCGGTTTTACAACACGGATACTCAGGGAAACCAACTTATTGACCTCATAGAAACTAACTAAAAGTTCATGGCCTCCTCTTGTCCAAAAATAATCTAGGTCAAGTCATTATGAGGACCAAGCAGTTGTGTTTGAATTTCGCCAATCATCTATAGCCTATAATGTTCCCACTCAGGCTTGCGCTCTAGAAGAGGGATGGGTTTTAATAATTATACCACGCGGGCCCAGTGCGGGTTGGTAGATGTCACTTGTCTTCGATTTTTTTGGTTCTAAGACATAGCGGTTTCCCCACGATGTTTTCCTTCACCATTTTGAGAGCAGCGGTGGTGAAATAAATTACAAAGTAATGCGCCTGCCTTGACTCCAACCCACGAGTTACTGTTCCTAAGCCGGGGTCACCGCTGCTCTGCTTCACCAATAAAGCTATTAAATTAATAAATAATAAATATTGAGATTATGAAAGTGGTGACTAACTGCCGCACTCAGAGAGCTTTAATGATTACTTAAAAAAGCAACTGTGCTCTATTTTGTAACTGTTATTATTTTATTGTAAATGTGCCCTTTCTTATAAAATAACGATTATTATTATTACTTAGGCCATCACTTAGTAAAGGTTTTGACAGTTTTGTCATACAAAAGTATGTCAAATCTGTACTAAGTGACGGCCTAAGTAATCATTAAATATCTCTGAGTACCGCAGTTAGACGGTAGAGTAGACTTTTTTCGTGTTTTTCAGGAGTAAGTAGGTATGGCTATATGAGTAGAGGAAGAGTAGAGACAGCAATTCCTCATTCATGAAAGAGCTCCACAGAATGATGGGTAAGTGGTCTCCACCGACTATGCATATCTGTAATAGTCGGGGCCATTGCAGTTGCATTTCCATCTCAGAGCTCAAAAAGTGTCATGTAAAAGTAACCACTGCCCTTTAGCCCAGAAAACAGTAATGCTGCTTAACAGCAAAAATAGGTACACCCAGTGAAACCACTTCCCCGGACGAGATTTTTCAACCAGCTCTATTTCCGTTGAACTTAAATTAGCCGATAGGTTGGACCCCTGCCCGATACAGCACAAATAGCCTCGCCCTCTTCCTTAGGGCACGCCTACCTATATAAATAGTGCCAACTATTGTAGTTAACAGTGTTCTATTGAGCAAGACTACTCGGATATTGCCTCAGATATACATCGAGCAAACAAGATCAATGGTTTAGAAATGGTGTGCCGGGAATAGACCGGGTAGGATCGCACAAAAGGGAGGATGTCGATACTCAGGGTCATCACTTGCCAAGTCTTTTCCCAACTATGTTGTGAAAAGGTTGGAACTTACCTCTAATATCTCTGTAACTGGAAGGTTCCCAGGTATGGTCCGGAATCAAACAATTATCTTAATAACGGGGAGAACAAGGGTCTTTTGGCTTTGTTAAGAACATTGTAGCCATTCCTAAGTGTAAAGT
Organism: Diarsia brunnea; assembly: GCA_949774965.1. Taxonomy (NCBI): domain Eukaryota; kingdom Metazoa; phylum Arthropoda; class Insecta; order Lepidoptera; family Noctuidae; genus Diarsia; species Diarsia brunnea. The sequence continues at coordinate 18,069,212 of OX459000.1, read as the reverse complement.
CTACAAAGCTTATTTCTAGAGATAACAATGATGGAAAATTTACTGATTGGACGACTGAAAGCTTGTGAGGACTTTTTGTACGAAACTTGCTGTAGTAATATGTTATAGTTCGTTTTCTGCTATCCTTCAGTGGCCGCGTACTGACTGAGCGCGCAGCCTCGCGAGGCAGCCTCAGCCGTATCTCGCGCGACACGATCATTTTCATTTTTTAATTGTTTTCCTCGGGCGAGGCACGTCCTGACCGACTGCATGAATTACCTCGCGCGCATGCCTCGCGAGGCTGCGCGCTCAGTCAGTACGAGGCTAATCACTTTCACACACGCACACACATCATCACTTACATTGCAGAACTATTTTTTGCAGCAGACAAATGAAAGTTCCAAATACCACTCCATTTCAAGTAGTTCGCAACATGACCCCGAAGCCCAACGCTAATCTGAGCTGCAACTATGACTCAAACGGTTGCTATGCTAAAAATGCCAACGGTTAATTAGTCAACATTGATTGGCTGGTCTCAACCTACGCCCATCGAAGGTGTTATCGACACGCCCACACAGCAAAGCTGGGTAATGCTGGCCAGAGTCCAACGTGTTCGCCTAAGCTGGTTAGACACGTTACACAATGGACAGGGATAAATAATAGATGCTGTCGCGTGATAGTTCTGGCAGCACTTGGATCTGCCGGCGCTACGATGTCATTGTTAAATTACCTTCAACTTTTGAGATTCTAATTGATTTCCTGAGCAGAAATGTTTGTAGGATATCGGAAATAGTTAGAATTGAGTAAAATAGAGTTAAACAGGATACCAAGCCAGACCCAGTGATGAAAGATGACTTAAGGCTGGGGCTGCGGGTTGTTCGCAAGAGATACCGCGGCCTCGACATGAAGGACTAAGAAGGAACATGGGTAGTTTTAGTCAGTAGAAGTCTGACACCCCCTTTCGCTCTGCCCAAGAGCGGGAGGGGTTATTTGATGATTTTCCACCCGCCAAAAAAAAAAAGGCTGTCACCGAATCCCGTCGGGGCTGCGGGTTGTTCGAAATGGATACCGCGGCCTCGGCACAAAGGCCAAGAAGGAACATGGGTGGTTTTTAGTCAGTAGAAGTCTGGCACTCCCTTTCGCTCTGCCCTAGAGCGGGAGGGGTTATTTGCTGAATTCCCACCCTAAAAAATAAAAATAAAGGCTGTCACCGAATGGCGACCAAAAACTGGAAAAAATAAAAAAACCAATCGGATTGAGAACCTCCTCCTTTTTGGGAAGTCGGTTAAAAAAGAAATGTGGGTCGTTCAGCAACGAGATGGGCAGACGATATAGTTGCCATCAGTGGAAAAACCTGGATGAGGCTGGCACAGTAGCGTGGAGATTGGAACAAGAAAACATAGATTTATACTCCCAGCAGTGGGTGAATTGAGGCCGTAGATGAAGATGATGATGATGAGTCTAAGAACGGATTTCGCCAATAAAACTGAACGCGTTCAGCACACTGAAACTGCGTTGAAGAGTTAGCAGTGTCACTATTCCTTTGCCCAACAGCGGGACTCCTAAGGACAGGCCATAAAATAAATTATTATTTTATATAGAACAGGAAAAACATTTTTAAATCTGAACTTTTATAATTTTCAGTTAATGTTGTTCGTCAGAAAGGTCGGCTGCATTCTCGCAACCAGTGTATGTTTAGGACCATGACCGAGTACGTAAGGATCGTAGCGCGTGGCGTGCAGTATTTTTTGCCGTCATCTGCCCAGCCTTTTCCTAGGTATAAAGCTTCTGCTTTCCAGTCTTACCTGAAAATACTGGTATTCAGATGCGGTAGCAAGATTTTATGTATATTGAAGTTGACTGATTTTTACAGTCTAGAAATTATTTCCTCAAAATGACTCATCAGTCGTCGCCAACAAAATAAAATGGCACAGCGACAAAATAATAATTACCGTGACAAAGACCGGAATAGCATAAACAGACATCTTCATCTAAAACGTCACTCTTCAACATTTTGGTGCAAAACATTCAAAAGCAAGTGTCAACAACCTATCAATTGTTGTCCACCCCATTCAAAACACGACCTTATTATCACTTTTCGCTAAGATTTACAATTAATTGGTTCGTGATGACAGAAGAATTTGTAATCGGACCACGCAATTTTCAATTCTACTGCTTTTTAATACGATGTATAATTCTTCATTTTTCATTATAGACCGATGCCTCATCTGCCAAAACCATATCAAACCCTATTCTCATTTTACAATAAAATTCAAAACTGCTTGTGTTTTCATCCGAGACAGCTGACGGAGCCAGGTTGTCAGCTCTTGCGAAACCATTTCAAACCTTATTTTTGCCTCGCAATAAAGTTCAATGTTGCTCGGGTTTTTCTCCGAGACAGTTGACCGAAGCAGGTTGACAACTCTTGGCTCATGGCCAGAATTTCACCTGTTGCGTTGGATACTGTCTCGACAGGACCCAGGAAACGTTGATAATCACTTGTTATTAGTCAAGACTTTATCAGTGCTGGTATTTCACGTGTACGTGTATTTTGGTTGCTGAGGTTACTAATAGATCGCGTGAGGAAAATGAGAGTGAGCGGTTGTGTTAGAGAGTTTTGAAGATTGGCGATGAGTTTTACGTAGATGCGATAAGTGTGTTCTAATAGTGACACCAGAGAAATACAAAAAACATAACATTACATCACGCCTGTAAATCCCGAAGTATTCTCTTACCAAATTACAGCTTTCTAGTACTAAGTATTTTTGAGACATAGTGCGGGCGGATGGACAGACAGACGGACATGGCGAAACTATAAAAGTTCTATGTTGACTACGGATCCCTAAAAACACAATACTGACTGTGACTTCGGGAAATAAATGCAAGTACCAAATTAAGTCATCGTCATAGTCGCGACACAACGATACTCTCGCGAAGGTAACAAATTGTCCACGTGTAACGTGGGGTCGTGTCGCAAAACGCATCGCCCGAGGCTGTGAGCGACGCTGGGAGATACAAGTGGGCGTGCTGTCAATTCAGCATTGCTAATGGATCGCTATTCTGTTGCTACACAACGGATTAACTAAAGGTCAGATGGGTGTAGTTCTGTAATTATTTAGAGCTACACCACACACAGATGAAGTACAAGAATTCTTTGATCATGGAGACATAATTATATCGAGCCCTTACCAAAGCTAGAGTTCGGAGAACCGACTCTAAGGATTACCACAGTAGCATGTTTCCTGAACATCGCTATTGTTAGTACAGACCAGCACATGAAGTTACTGCAAATTTCTTTAATAGATTTTCAACATTATCGCTAAAGTATTAGGTTCAACGTTGGTGTGGAAAATTACACAGTTTCGGGTGTTTTGATTAACTGGCGTCTGTAGGCTTATTCCACAAATCCCCCCTGAGGGGGAAAAGTGGAATACAAAAAAAAAAGTCTACAAATCCCCCCTGAAAATCTCCCTTTTTGTTTTTTTTTTGGCGGGTGGAAAATCATCAAATAACCCCTCCCGCACTTGGGCAGAGCAAAAGGTAGTGTCAAACTTCTACTGACTAAAAACCACCCATGTTCCTTCTTAGCCCTTCATGTCGAGGCCGCGGTATCTCTTGCAAATAAACTCAACTCAACTCTTTTGACCATTCACAAGTTATAATCGTTTTATATTTATTGGAGTTTAAATACTGAAATTAGCAGACATGAAAGTCAAATGCTGCTTTTTCTGTCGTCATACCAAAATCATAACATTTTATTTCACATAGGCCTACACGGGCACTTGTAAAACGTCGACAAAAAGGTGCACCATTCGGGTTGGTCGTGTCCTATGGAGAAGAACCGGCAAGAAACTCCATGGTTACTCTTTTAAAATAGTTCGTTTTTACAATATTTCTATGTTACAGCATTTTAAGGCATTTACAGAATCTGACTATGGATTTGTAATTTAATTTTAAGGCATTTCTTTCGAAAATCGGTTTTCGCTGTTTTGCGGGTTGATTCAGTATACGTAGGACCCGTCGATGAAGTCTTGGGATCAATTCCCGGGTCGGGCAAAGTGTTATTGGGTTTTAGTATCAGGAATTTCTCAGTAGCAGCCACGAAGTTTGAAACTGTGCCCGGTTGATGGCAATAGGCTCGGCCCCTACTACATGGGACTTAAACATAACTGACGTAAAGTCTAACCCTTTGAGAATTACAGGTGTGATGTCATGATTGTGATGATGTTATGCCCTAACGAAATACTACCCAAAACAATTAAACTTCATACACAAAAGTATTCCCAATGATGAAAACCATATCACAGCTGGCCATACAAAACTACAAAGACAGAAACTGCATAGCTATAAAACGTTCCATACAACTCTATACGTTTAAATATCTACTAGGTACAGTACAGAGCCGTCCTTTCAATTTCTATTATTCAGAATCCAAGCGAATCCTGTGGAAAAACATATATCCGACTGGAGTTCAAAACCTTTTGTATGCGTTAGATATTCAATTATCTACTGGGATATTGTTGTATAAGTTAGGAAGTAAGGTATTGTATAAATGTTGAACTGTGGGAATGTTTGGAGAGCAGCTGGAGAAACGTGGTTTCGTAAAGCGGTTAAGGAAGAAATATCTATCTATCCTACTACGAGAATTCATACGAAAATTATGGATGTATTTTGTTCTAAATTATTTTGGCAGTGGCTTATTGTGCACCCATATTTCGCCAGCTGAGTTTTAAACCCCGCCACACTATTCCAAAACTACTTCAGCCGACCTGGAAATCTAACTCAGGACCACATGATCAGCAGTATCATAAACCATCATGAAACCAATGAGGCAGTTAATGGAAACACCAACAACTAAAAGTCAGATTTAATTTTGGAAATAGGATTTTTACAAACACTTTTACACGTATTTTTTTTTTTATTAGATTTGGGCGATGCCGCGATGTTTCGATCCAGACAACTTCGAAGAAAAAACAGCCAAAACAAACTCAGAGGACATAGTCTCAATTAACCAGATATAAACCTGTTTCTTTAGTTTCACCCATTCACAAGCACTACCATTCATTCCATAATTTCCAACCTTCCGTCCAATACTCAAACTCAACAGCAACACAAAAGAGGTCTTACTACACGAAGGCAGAAGGTTTCCCTCCGCGAGAATAGGAGGAGGGATCTCCTGAATGATTCCCGGATGAGCCTCTGAAGGCTTCGCCTGTAAATATATCGGAAGTACGATTCGGTTGCGAGCGGGAAACGAAAATGATAATGCGGGTAGTTTGTTTAAGAATGTGTCTTGGTAGTATTAAATGGAGTATTTGGGACTTCAAATTAATGCAAAAAAAAATGGAATGGGGTTTTAATTGGAGACACACCAAAGTGCCTTGTCGGAAGCGAGACTGCTGTGCATAAGGTCCTGGGTTCGATTCCCGGTTCGGCCAAAGTGTTATTGGGTTTTTCCATCTGGAATTACTCAGTAGCAGCCATTGAGTCTGGATTTGTGTCCGGTTGAATAGGATCGCTTTCTCTTGCATGGGGCTTAAACGTAATAACAACAACAACATAACTGGTGAAATGTGGGTGTGCTAGGGTACAGCTGTACTATAGGCGTGATATTATGTTTGTTCTGTTAAATGCCAAAGTGACAATCCTAGAGCATTTCTACTGTAACTTAACGGTTCCTGAACCGTAACAAAACTTCAAGTTATTTATTTTCTTCATAATATATTATTAATCCTCTTCGAGATTGTTAGTAGTTCCTTTGGACAGGTCCAGGTTATTAATTGAAACTTTGAGTGCATTCACAGGCGATTCACAGAAAATATTCTATAAAGGTCTATTTATGATTTACAGTAAACGAAGCAAAAAATCTTAAACGAAAGACAACCAATAAATCTCTAATCAAACGATCATAAACCAACCTACTCAACCGAATCAAACCAGTAACTTGACAAGAGCGTAAAGAGAGAACCGTAAGTTAAGTCAAGTTACTTGCTACGAGAAGCCTACGCCGATCACATGATCGGTCGTTGACCTCGACCTACGCTACGCGGCTACGAGACTACGCTTACCCCACCGCCTACGCGAGATTTTCACTGAAGTATTAAGACTATTCGCCTACGCTTAAGAGAAAATGATATCTTATTATTTTTTTCTTGGAAAATGGTTCATTTTATTAATATAACTACGTTAAGTTCCGTTGTAGGGTCACAAAACTTCTGAAAATATCTTTTCACAGACGGTTCGAGGCGAAGTTTTTTTGGATTCCTTATCCAAATGGCAAAAAACCGGAGGAACTCAAAGAGTGGTTAATAAAAAAACCGCTAGGGTCGATCTTCAGGTTAAGCCCTGCTTGCCTAAGTTGATCCGTGGATGGGTTTTTGTTTTTTTATTGTGTGGTAGTGCCTGCCTAGCCTGGTATCAGAGATTTTAGGCCGTCCATGGGCCTCTGACTTGGCTTTGTGGATGGGTGAGCACCCATTTTATACCAAGTTTCCTCCGTGGCTCGGAAAGCCGTTGGTCCCGGCTCTCATTTAAAGATTTCTGACGGTCGTTACAGGTTATCAGTAGACTGGAAGTCTAACAACCAGTCTTACCAAGGTGTACTGTATTCCTGTCGGGGCTGCGGGTTGTTCTCAAGAGATACCGCGGCCTCGACATGAAGGGCTAAGAAGGAACATGGGTGGTTTTTAGTCAGTAGAAGTCTGACACTCCCTTTCGCTCTGCCCAAGAGCAGGAGGGGTTATTTGATGATTTTCCACCAACCATAAAAAAGGGTGTACTGTATTGCCCAGTACTAACTGGTTTGTGCAGGTCAGATAGGCAGTCAGATATTAGATAGTGGTATTCAGTTGCATCAGGTAAAAAGGCTAGGTATATGACCATTTGCATTATATCAATGAAAAATTGAATAGGTTTGTGTACCGCTAAACAATATGGTATAGTGAAGTTACGAAAAAAGTTATTAGAAGTCGAATTATCCATTGCAAATAGCCAAAGAATATTAGAAAAACTCAAATAACAAATTTCGAGAAAACATCAGTAGCTTTTCTAGACTTTTCTTAAAGAGGTTTTCACAGGATTCTATTAAAATAAACTATTTCGTTGTTAGATATACGTTATCTCGACTATAATGATATAGTTCCCCTGTGTGTAGTGTAAATAAATTCAGGACAGGCCCAGTAGGGCGTGAAAAAGGGCAGCTATTGAAAACGGCTCATTTTGATGAGGTTCTATTTTTGGGTCTGAAAAGGATACCTAAGTTAGGAGTCGCTGTTTTTAGAGCCAAACGGAGAGTGATCACTTAGAAAATTAACCACAAATAAGCTAAGAAGGAACATGGGTGGTTTTTAGTCAGTAAAAGTCTGACACTCCCTTTCGCTCTGCCCAAGAGCGGGAGGGGTTATTTGATGATTTTCCATCCGCCAAAAAAAAGAGGAGGCGGTAGGACTGAATGTAACGCATTCAAAATCATTGTGCATTGAATAATACGGGAGTCGTGGAGGTATTTAAATTAAATTTATAACAGGAAAAACTTGTCCTTAAAAAATAACTTGTGATAATGTTGAAATTTTAACCCCCAATATCTCCGTACCGAGAAGGTATGGCACAGAACAGAAATCTAATCGCAATGACGAGGAGAACAAGTGGCTTTCGGCTTGTTGAGGGAACTATAATATTACACCTATTATAACTACTAATACTTTTGAAATATAACTACTACGTTATCTGTTTGCTCTATTGCAATACGGAACCATCATGATGATGACGTCATGAGTAAAGATAATAATTTAATGTCTATAAACTAACACAACTCAATAAACTCAAAAAGACCTATTTGCATTAAAACCTGACACACTATAAAACTTCAAACACTTACAATTGCCATACTCAAAGACTTTGAAATGATGGCATTTCCTGAATACTTCACCAAGAATGCAGGCAAAAGGTAATATGAAGTAGTTTCGACGCTGACAGTTCATAAGTGTCTGGAAGATAGATTTTATCGGGTTAAAATATATTAGAATTGATGCGGAATCTTGGAAAATCTTAGCAAGTATTCGTGTTAAATGGTTCCGTAGGTTCCGTATGGTGTCGGACGTAAAGAATAGCACCATTCCATATCTTCCCGTGGGTGTCGTAAGAGGCGACTAAGGGACTTACCAGAGAATGGGCAGCAGCGTTCTCTGTGCCTTCGTAACAACTATACTGCGATCACCAACCCGCCTGCCAAGCGTGGCGATTATGGCAATTCCCCCCCTTCTGGGGGAGGCCTATGTCCAGCAGTGGACGTCTTATGACTGAAATGATGATGATTCGTGTTAAATATGTCTATTAGTTTCTGTCTGTTATGTATTGAGACTAGTAAGGTTCTGACTAGGCTCACTGTACCTATTTTGTTTTAGAGTAGCTAACTAAAAAAATCTAATTATTCCGTCAAATAGATTTCCAAAAAATATTGGACACGTATTTTTTCTTTTTTCACGTAAACAAACAATGAAGACGATACAGTGCTTTGAAAATTCGCGTGACGTCATATTCTAAAACATTAGTATGTCATTTTTTACCGGTGAGTGACGTCACAACCCAACACAAATCTTTGACGCGTTTTATCTTCGTCAATTTTTATTGATTTGATAAAACAAAAAAAATACTTATTCAATATTTTTCTATAATCGGGCTGCGGGTTGTTCGCAAGAGATACCGCGGCCTCGACATAAAAGGCTAAGAAGGAACATGAGTGGTAGAAGTCTGACACTCCCTTTCACTCTGCCCAAGAGCGGGAGGGGTTATTTGATGATTTTCCACCCGCCAAAAAAAAAGGCTATTATTGTTTTAGAAAAATACAAAAACCGAGTAAACAATTTTCTTTTTTAAATTTAATTCCACGTGCATAAAGTCACGGGTGACACATAGTGCTGTAATATAGCCCTTCTAAAAGTTGCACCTCCCGAATGACACCATTACCAAAAACTCATCATTCTTAATACGTATCATAATTATAACAAAAGATACCGTCTCTCATACCATATCAAATACAACAAAATATCATATACGCAACAAAGCGTGGCACAATTTAAATTATCTAGACAAGGATCCCATAATTCATAGCGGTATCTCATCTTCCTACATTAGGCACTTTGTGCGAATGAGTACGCTCATATTTGAAACGTTTTAGGAGTAACTTCAAATTGAGGCTTGTTGCTTTTACTTTAGAATTTTGGTTATTAGATTAATGCAATATAAAAGGTGCAACGCATCCTTCACTAAGCCGTGAACTAAACATTCTGTACATTAAACTAAGTAAGCAAAAAATATTGCTGGGATACGACATCGCATATTTCCGTAACTTAGAGGTTTCCAGCTATGGTCTAGAACAAAAAAGTAATCTTATTGATGGGGAGAACAAGTGTTTTTAGACTTTGTCCAGGGTCTCATCATCATCATCATTTCAGCCATAAGACGTCCACTGCTGGACATAGGCCTCCTCCAGGAGGCGGGGATTTGCCATAATCGCCACGATTGGCAGGCGGGTTGGTGATCGCAGTATGGTTGTTACGAAGGCACAGAGAACGCTGCTGCCCATTCTCTGGTAAGTTCCTTAGTCGCCTCTTACGACACCCACGGGAAGATATGGGATGGTGCTATTCTTTACGTCCGACACCATACAGAAGGGTCAAGGGCGTCAAGGGTCTATTTACACCCTTTATGATAAGATGCTCTGATTAACGTGGTCCTGGGCCAAACTGACCTGGAAAGTTCCATCGACTAGAAAAAAACAACTCTGGCTACAATTATGATGGTTTAGCTTTCAATCTACACAAATACATATTTATAAGACACACCTTACACGACGATTCTGGCAATTTGTTAGCATTGGCAGCAATAATAATTATGGGAAACTACCTTCACCTACATCGTGGGCTATTTTTGACCTACAAATAATGAGATATGATGAAGAATGATGGATAGCGGGCAGCAAAGGAGCCGTTGCTTAAAGCAGGTTCATATCTAGTTGTGTACGTCTTCAGCTGATACGACAATAATGAATGGTGACATAGGTCACCTCTGCCTAATCCTTCGGGCATTACCGGCGTTATGTTATGTTATGAGTTATAGGTACTCAAATCACGTCTCCAGAGTGTAATAGCAAAGCACGGCTAAGTAAAAAAAAATAAAAAAATTTACTACCACAAAGTTCAAGTACATTGCGCTGTATACAGATTAAAGTTCTTAACTCAGCATAAGGAGTTAATTACAATAGTTTTAACGCTGTCCCCTAAACTAGGCTAGGCCTGTATTATAAGAGCAGTGTAAAGTAAAATCGGTCTCCCTTAAAAGTTTTATCCACCACACCTTAAATCACAGCCCAAATTCTTTAACAAAACCTCGCCTAACTAATTCACGTCTTACGGTTGGCGTCCATAAAGGAATCACAACGTAACCACTGCCATTGAAACAACCCACACGGCCATCAGACGACCTCTCCAATTTTTCCCTCATAACTGGGCCTATGGGAGAACGGAAATTATCCTGAAAACATTCGAGCAATTCACACCTTTATCCCAAAAAACATAAGGATGGGAATTCTATGAGGGTTTCGTAGTTTCGCAAGGATTTTGAGAAGTAGAAATATAATCGAGTTAATGAGATACGCTCCACGTCGGATATCATTGCGCTATCCCGTTTGGAGTGTCAACAGGGTACGATTCAGTGTGAGATGTTTTTCTTTTGGTACTTGTTATTTGTTCGATCCGAGAACGGATTTGAGGTCAACTTTTGCTCCCGTCGGGGCTGCGGGTTGTTCGCAAGAGATACCGCGGCCTCGACATGAGGAAGGCTAAGAAGGAACATGGGTGGTTTTTAGTCAACTTTTGCTTGCGTCAACGTCTACAGGTATTTCTCTAGCAAATATAATATTATTTAAATATTTTCTTTTCCAGTAAATCTTTAATATGATGCCTTTAAGAACAGCTTTAATTTTTCTCAAAACGTTCATATTTTCACCACGAATTCGAAACGCTTACGTTAATTTAATTATTTAAACGATAATGACCTCTATTATTTTACTTTTAATGCTCAATAAAATCCTCCTTAGTCACAACAACTTTACATAATCGCTTTCCAAGGATTTCGTGTGTCTTCAATGAGTTTCACCAGGATTGATAGCAGCTTTTCGGAAGCTTATGTCAGATTTAACTAGTTTTGTCTTTTTGATATCGCAGGCCAGCCGATTTGTTTCAAAATCTCGCAATTGAATACGATACTTATAGCTTCTATAGTAATTGCCGATAAATAGCATGTGACACACGTACACAGGCCCTGTACTATGATAAACGTGTCACATAAAATTTGGGGACAGTTGTATAGAAAGCGATAAAAAATCGTTTAAAATTGCGTGCTATTGGTACAAGTTGACATTCACTTAATTTGCCAGCTTCTAGAGATCCTTCTTCTAATCAAATACCAAACACAGGCGCTGATTAATTTTTCGTCGTCAAATACGTCAGAGAAATGGAGAAAAAAATACCGTAAATTCCTTCACGCATTCAATTTCTTGAGTCAACGAACGTATATACGTGTGTGACTACGTCTAATTAGGTGCCTAATGTGATATGGAGTGAAATAAAGGTACTTTTGAAGGAGTCTCCTAATACATACCAAAATGTCGGGAGCGACATTCTCGATAATTCAGAGGTGGTGTGTGTAGATTTCCTTACGGGTGAAAATGGTGATGTAACTTTGAAAATGGGTGTTTTTAAGATTGTATTATGCACTAATATGTTTTAACAGACGTAATTCGGCTACTTCCTTGGTGTAGTGGTCACAAGCGTGACAGCTGAGCATGACGTTCTGGGTTGGATTCCCGGGCTAGACAAAGTGTTATTCGGTTTTTCCATCAGGAATTTCTCAGTAGCAGCCGCGGAGTCTGGATTCGTGCCCATTACATGGGATTTTTTTTTTTTGGCGGGTTGACATTCATCATATAACCCCTCCAAAAAAAAAAAAAAAAATGTAGAAATGAAAATATCTGGCTTGCTTTCTATAAGAGAGAGAGAGACAGACAGAGAAACATGCGACGCCGCACAGCTTACAATAGCTTACTATAGCAAAAAGTGTCGTGACAACTTTTCGTAAGATTTTTTTCCGTCTAGCCCCCTTTCACAACGCGCGATAAGGAACTTCGTTCCAAAACTAACCGTATACAAATACTCAATTTCACAGGTCCGCAATAAATCTTGCGCGGCTGGATGCGTACGCGCAGAGCACACGTCAACTATCGTATATAGCGATATGTATCGTAATGGGGCCACCATGACATGACAAGACCGTGCGGCACACGTTGACGTATGGCGTAACGTATTTGTGGAATGGACAGTTTGAATACTTATCGAAAGGACATGGGGATTTTCCATTGGGAGATTGGTGACGTCGATAAGTTCAGACTGGACTGCATCGTTGGTCTATTGGTCGGAAGCGCGACTGCTGAGAATAAGGTACTGGGTTCGGTTTCCAGGTCGGGTTAAGGAGAAGGAATTTCTGAGTAAAAGGCACGGTGTTTGAATTTGTGCCCGATCGATGGCAATTGGCTCGCCCTTGCTACAAGGGACTTAAACATAATCTGGTGAAATGTGGGTTTCCTATAAGTTACACCTCTGTCTAACCCTTTGAGGAGGCGTGGTTTATGAATAATTTAGAAAACACTGTGTTTGAGAAGATAATATTAACATTATTTCTCATTTCACCATCATCATCATTCTCTTGCCCTTATCCCAATTCATTTGGGGTCGGCGCAGCATGTCTTCTTCTAGGAGGAGCTCGTGGCTTAATAAGAACTGCCACTCGGGTCGATCTTTAGGTAAAGCTGTGCTTGCCTAGGTCGGTCTGTGAATGGGTGACCGCCCGACATACCGAGTTTCCTCCGTGCCTCGGAAAGCACGTTAAGCTGTTGGTCCCGGCTGCCATATGTAGATCTTTTATGTACAGGTAGTCAGTAAACCTGAAAGTCTGACAACCAGTCTTACCAAAGGGTATCGTATTACCCAGTATTAACTGGGTTGTGGAGGTCAGATAGGCAGTCGCTTCATGTAAGATACTGGTATTCAGCTGCATCTGGTTAGACTGGAAGCCGACCCTAACACAGTTGGGAAAAGGCTAGGCAGATGATGACAGCATGTCTTCTTCTTACATACTTCTCTGTTTCTCATCATCTCAAGAGACACCTCCTCATTCTTTCTCATTTCAGACGATTCATTTCTGAGACAACTATAAGAACCATTTGGCACTCGAACAGATAATAATTTTGAACACAGGATAGTAATTAACAGTTGATTAATTCGATCTGTTTATTTCTCGACGATTAGCAAGCGATAATCGTTAAGCAAAATATCTAGCCGGATGCCAGATCGGAAGGCCTAAAGAATTGTCTTGGACTATGTTAGTCAGACAATTGGTCAGTTTGTGGAATACTTTTGGTCAGTATCGAGCGAATCAGACTCGGCTGGGCAGCGTTCGGGAAGTTGCGTGGTATCTTCTTTTCCAACTTACCACAGTGTCTCAAGACGAAAGTCTATGACCAGTGTGTGTTGCCAGTGATTACGTACGGGACCGAAACGTGGTCGCTCACAAAGGGCCTCATCAGAAAGCTCAAAGTCACCCAAAGGGCAATAGAGAGGGCCGCATGAGAACCAAGGTTACCGCCGTAGCCCGAAGAATCGCCAGACTTAAGTAGCAATGAGCAGGGCACATTGCTCGCAGAACGGATGGCCGATGGGGCCGAAAAGTTTTGAAGGGTTACCACTAGGTGGGCCGATGATCTGGGAAAGGATGCGGGGACCTGCTGGATGCGAGACGCACGGGACCGGTCAATGTGGCGACAACTGGGGGAGGCCTATGTCCAGCAGTGGACGTCTTTTGGCTGAAATGATGATGATAAGTATCTAGCGTATTTAACGATATAGTAGACTGTTTTATGGCAGAATGAACGCAATATTACGTTGGATAGTTAACAGGCTACATACGGAGTTATTTAGTATACGGGCCTTATAAAAGCGTTTTTGGCATACCTATTATTGGAATACAACACATATAACAAGTCACACGTTAGGACCCACTAATTTCTTTGATATAATTGTTTCTCTGGGACTTCGTCGAGCTTCATTGTCCCAGCGCTTTTCTGGTATAGGCAGTGTGTACTTAAGTTTTTTTTTACAAATTAAAAACACTTATTTTTAATATTGCATTTAATATTGAAAACAATAGCTGTCCCATATTATCCAAAAATTCCACCACCAAACGTCAAACAAAAACTGATCAAATGCATACCAACTTCATAAAGCCATTGAAACGGTAAAATAAAGCCAGAGACAATTCGATTTCGCGTTCCACACGTACTCGCCGCGGTATCCCGAAGCATTTGGCATCGGATGATAGACTAAATTCAGAACTATTCCGCAGCGAGATAAATTGGATTTAGTTAGCACGTGTAACGCTTGGTGTTAGATAATATTGAATCCCAATCATCATCATTCTCCTGCCCTTATCCCAATTTATTTGGGGTCGGCGCAGCATGTTCTTCTTCCATACTTCTCTATTACTCGTTTTCTCAGCAGTCACCTCCTTCCTAGCCATTTCATCCTTCACACAGTCCATCCATCGTTTCTTTGGTCTTCCTTTACTGTTATTAATAATAATAATAATAATAATTGTTTTATTGCAGGCATCAAAGGCCCATAGGTAAAATACACAAATAATATAAAATAATAATAACAAAGTAATACATATAAAAAAAAAAAAACCTTATAAACTATAACTACACACGTAACGTTGTCGGCGTCGTGTTTCGCTGTGCTGTGTTATTGCCATCCACTTTCATACTTTACATTATGCTAGTAATAGTGTTGTACAATAGTGTTAATCCTCGGACCATTTGAAAGATAGACAAATTGAAATTTGCTGCGGGAAAATTCACGAGCCAGATCTAAAGAACGGCTGGGAGAGGTCTATTCTAAAGAATAGGGCAATCTGAAGATTTCATTACAAAACATCACGCCTGTTATCGCCGGTATACCTAATAGTACCCCCACGTTTTTTGTTTTGCTGTCAACTGGGCACAATCCAGACTCCGTGGCAGTTAATGAAAAACTCCTGATGAAAAAAACCCAAGAATCGTGCTAGCAACCACTAGACGCAACGAGGCAGTCATGTCAGATGCCATTTGGGGGGGAGGGGGAATCATCAAATAACCCCTCCCGCTCTTGGGCAAAGAGAAACGGAGTGTCAGACTTCTACTAACTAAAAACCACCCATGTTCCTTCTTAGCCCTTGTGTCGAGGCTGCGGTGTATCTTTTGAACAACCTGCAGCCCCGACGGGATGTCAGATGCCTTAAATGTAAATAATTCGTAAAACTAGATTTCAGATTGTTAATTTGAAATTGAAATACGTACGGTAGAATTAATTCGGAACTATTCCACGGTGACATCAAAGAGATTTTGTTGGCACTTGTCTGTAATATTGTGGAATTGTTTGGCGCTAACACCAATAGAAACACTTTTATCCAAGTAATAGTGTCATTTTCTCATCAGAGACATGAGTATGAACCCGTAAAATAAATAAAAGAAAAAACCATTTCAAAGATGGAAGGTAGATATAAAAGCTACTTCGAGAGGATCATAGAGAAGTAAAGCTGAAGACCGTGAACCTTTGAATGGAAGGCGCAAGCTAATCCTAAAAAAGATCTAGATATTTCTTTTGCCTAAAACGTCAATGCAAATAAGTTATGAGTAATTTTCGTATCGACTGCCTCATTGCTCTAGTGGTCGCCAGTGCGACTGCTGTGGCCCTGGGTTCGATTCCTGGGTCGGGCAAAATGTTATTGGGATTTTCCATTCGGAATTTATCAATAGCAGCCACGAAGTGTGGATTCGCGCTCGGTTAGTAGAAAAAAAATTAGAAAAAAAATCCACAAAATCACCTCCAAATGGTGATTTTGTGGATTTTTTTTCTTATTATGTGATATCGATAGAAAAATTATGGCTAAACCAAATTACGTGTCATATCATGTAGATTACTAATAATTTTTCTCAGATGTAATTTCTTTGTAAGTGCCGGTGAAAAACTGCTTCATCTGCACGCTGTTTTTAAGCTTTTTAGAGAGAGCAGCCTTAAAATGTCAATCCTGTTGAGTCCTTGTTGTAAAACGAATCTTTTAGAATAAGAATAAGAATAATTTATTTGTCAAACATGCGTTTACATAAACTGATTAATCAAACATGCAAGATTGAATAAATAGATGTTGTGAGCGTCCATGTTTTGCCAATAACGGTGTACAAATTTTGTAGGTATAAAAAATACAATTAATTGCATTTTACGTTATAGTCATTCTAAATTTCATTACAAAATACAAAACAAAATTTGTACACCGTTATTAGCAAAACATGGACGCTCACAACATCTATTTATTCAATCTTGCATGTTTGACAAATGAAAAAATTTGTTTGTTGTTTGTCTTGTTTGTTTGTTGTTTGTCAGTTTATGTAAACGCATGTTTGACAAATAAAATAATCGAAATCGTTTTTAATGTGTCCCACCAGAATTTTCCACAAACCAGCATACTTTACAACAAAAGCGTTATTTGACAACATTATTCATCTGTACCATTTCCAACGTTGCATTTACTGTACAGTTGTGGACAACGGAAGTTGTCTGTCGGCACATTATCACGTCGTTCTCTTTCATTGCCTTTCTCTTTATTTGATTTAACAATTTCTTCATTATTCCAGTCACCAGGTTTTGTGGTTATGTGGGTAGCTGTCAATTTAGAGCCAAGACATCACGCAACCCGAAACTGTCAAATTTTCCCAATAAATTTTTTTTTTTGGCGGGTGGAAAATCATCAAATAACCCCTCCCGCTCTTGGGCAGAGCGAAAGGGAGTGTCAGACTTCTACTGACTAAAAATCACCCATGTTCCTTCTGAGCCCTTCATGTTGAGGCCGCGGTATCTCTTGCGAACAACCCGCAGCCCCGACGGGACCCGCACCCCCGACGGGACCCGCAGCCCCAACGGGTTCCCAATTAATCTTGAACCTAATGCTTCAGCGATAAAATTTAAAATCAATTAAATAAATTTGAAAAAATATAGTAGCTTGATGTGCTGGCTGCGGTCTGTAAAAAATTCTGTTTTTATTTGCTGCAGCAAGCTTTGAATATCAGTATGATGGTTTCATGACATTTGATGGACTTCATGGATTATTATCGAAGGACAAATGTAATTAAGTTAACTACTCATCATCATCAGCCTATTAATGTTCTCACTGCTGGGACACAGGCCTGCTCTCTTTGAGAGGGAATGGGCTATAATCTACCACGCGGGCCCAGTGCGGATTGGAAGATGTCACATGTCTTCGAATTTTTGGTTCTAAGACATGGCGGTTTTCTCACGATGTTTTCCTTCACCGTTTTGAGAGCAGCGGTGATGAAATAAATTACACAAAGTAATATGCCTGCCTGGGTTTGAAACCACGACCTACTGCTCGTAAGTCGGGGCCGCCACCACTGGGCCACTGCTGCTCCGCTAAGTTAACTAATTATACTTCTAAAACTTCAGAAATAACAGGAAGCATCGCGCCTGTAACGCTACAAGGGTTAGGCAGAGGTTCACCTAATAGTGCACCCACATTTAACAAGTTATGTTTTAAGTCCAAAATAGCAGGCGAGTCTATTGCTATCAACTGAGCACAAATCCGGACTCGGTGGCTGCTACTGAAATTCAAAATTCAAGATGGAAAAACCAACATTAACTGCGCTACTCAGAGATATTTAACTATTACTTAAGCCATCACTTAGTAAAGATTTGACATAAATTTTGTATGACAAAACTGTCAAAACCTTTACTAAGTGATGGCCTAAGTAATCATTAAAGCTCTCTGAGGGCGGCAGTAAGAAATACTGCAGATGTAAGTAAAAAGTGTTATTCTTTTAAAAACAAGTAAGAAAACAAGTAAGAAATGCTTGTAAAAACTAACTTAAATAATAAACGAATTCATCCCCAAGCGATCTCTGAAGTCCTTGATGTATAATAATATTAACCGTGTAACAAAAAAGAAATATGTACAAAAGGTCTACTTGATAAATAAAAAAGAAAAGGGTTTTGCACGAGTTACTTTCACTATTTCCTCTCATCCCTTAGTAAGGCAGGGAATCTTACATCTGTGAATATTATTATAATCGTCGGGACAGTCTTGGCTTCAGGTACTGTTCATCATCATTATCAGCCTGTGACATTCTCACTGAAGGGACTCAGGCCTCCTCTCTAGGAGAGGGATTGGCTATAATCCACCACGCGTGCCCAGTGCGGGTTGATGTCACATGGTCTTCGGGTTTTTTGGTTCTAAGAGATTTCGGTTTCCGCACAATGTTTTCCTCTACCGTTTTGAGAGCAGTGATGATAAAATAAATTACATGTAAGTAATGCGCCTGCATGGGTTCGCATTCACGACTTACTGTTCGTAAGTCGGGGCCATAACTACTGGGCCACCACCACTCTCTTACTTTCATATCGATAAAATCCAATCAGAACATGGAAGTAACTAATATTTTTAATAATTATTTCCCGCTATAATAAATATTAGTTGAACTTCTGTAACATACTTGTTCAGTAGTATAACAGTGAGTAAACAGAGCTCAGGTGAGATTCTAGTAATTGTGATGGATCACAAAGTATGAGCTCCACAAATGTAACTATGTTATATAATTCTTGGAATAACTTCTCGTTTACATGTGTGCTACTTTCTGTTGTGTATTTTATTGTGCTTCTTCTTTTGATGCGGAAATAGGTCAAGGATAAACGTTATGTACAGACAACACGCATTAAAATACTACTTACTTATAATTTGTCAAAATTATTTAATAGATTTTCAACTGCGTTTGTGACAAAGTGGACAGAGAACAGCGCAGAGAGCAGAGAGAAGAATGAAGGCTTTTGCCCAGCCCGACGGGGCTGCGGGTTGTTCCCGTCGGGGCTGCGGGTTGTTCCCGACAGGGCTGCGGGTTGTTCGAAAGAGACACCGCGGACTCCCTTCCGCTCTGCCCAAGAGCGGGAGGGGTTATTTGATGATTTCCCACACCCCCCCAAAAAAAGGGCATTAAAAACAAAGAAAAATCTGTAAAATCTTTTTTAAGTTTCCGATACCTATTTCTAGGTATTTCTATAAAACTTTAACACTTATTTAATCTAGATTATCTTAAAACCAAGAGCAATAGCAAATTACCAAATTAACTAAACTCTTGGTAAACGTCGTAATTATAATAAACCTGAGAACAAAGAAAGTGCTAACCTTTCGAAATTACCTTACGTTACACTTTAGGCTTATTTGAAGAAAATCTAGCACTAATTACGAGGCGTTTGTTTTGTAGTACGATTAATGACTACCCACATAACAAAACATCACGCCTGTAATCCCCGAAGGCCTAGACAGAGGTGTACCTAATAGTACACCCATATTTCGCCAGTTATGTTTAGTGCCATGTAATAGGCGGCGAGCCTTTTGCCATCAATCGGGCACAAATCCAGACTCCAAGACTTTACTAAGTGATGGCCTAAGTAATCATTAAAGCTCTCTGAGTGCGGCCGTAAGTGATGGCCTAAGTAATCATTAAAGCTCCCTGAGTGCGGCAGTTAAATTAAAAGCAAATTATGAACTAACTTATTCTTGTTAAACATCACCTACGTATTATAATACAAAGTCCTCCACCGCGTCTGTCTGTTCGCGACAACCTCAAAAGCGACTGCACCGATTTTCATGCTGTTTTCACTAATATAGATAGACTGGTTCTCGAGGAAGATTTTAGTATATAATTTGTCATGTTTCTGATATCCACGCGGGCGAAGGCGCGGGGCATAAGCTAGTAATAATTATAAACCTGAGTACAAAGAAAGTGCTTACCTTTCAAAATTACCTTACGTTACACGTGTTAACAAAGCTTTAACTAATGTCTAGCGATGTAGATGATGATGATGGCGATGGCCTATCGCCATCATCATCATCATCATCTACCTAGCCTTTTCCCAACTATGTTGGGGTCGGCTTCCAGTCTAACCGGATGCAGCTGAATACCAGTATGTTACATGGAGCGACTGCCTATCTGACCTCCACAACCCAGTTAATACTAGGTAATACGATACTCTTTGGTAAGACTGGATGTCAGACGATCAGGTCACTGACTACCTGTAACGACTGCCAAAGATCTATATATGGCCGGGACCAACACCTTAACGTTCTTTCCGAGGCACGGAGGAAACTCGGTATGTCAGGCGGTCACCCATCCACAGACCGACCTAAGCAAGCACAGCTTTACCTAAAGATCGACCTGAGTGGCAGTTCTCATTAAGCCACGAGCTCCTAAAGAAAATCTAGCATCAATTACATAATTATACAGTAACGTGGCGATTTGTTTGTTTTACGAATAATTAACGTAATTAACATAGGTATAATGTAACGTAAGAATATTGTGTTTAAAGGTAATTAGTTCGGCTGTAATGATATGTTACCTGTAGTTATTAGTGTTGTAGGTACACGAAATAGTAATGTGTGTAATAGGAATATAAGTAATTTGTTAAAAGTGGAAATTTTAACTAATTAATACTCTGTGTGTTGTGACTGGCAACGCCGGGAGGGGACGCCCTAGAAAGACATACACTGATCTTATTGGTGCCGTTCTTCTGAAGGACAGGTGCGTAGTACTCGTAACCGGCGTGCGTGTATGACCAGATGTATGAATGTGGACGAGGCAAAAGTAGTATGTAAGGATCGTAGCAAGTGGCGTTCTGTGGTTTCTGCATACCCCCATGGGAAAAGGGCGTGAATTTATTTATTCAAGTGTGTACTACCTACTATATGTAATTACTTTAAAATAGATTTTCTCTGAAGGAAAATGTCGTGAGCAAAGTTTTGACTAGGTATGGATGTCCATGAATATAAGAGTAGAGAAAGGCCAAAAAGACGACGGATTTTATTTTTTTATTTTATCAAATAGGAACAACAAACAGCTACATCATGGAATATTACAACATGATAACAAATAAATTAAATAATAAGGTAGCCCACAGCGCTGTTCACAGATTACCATTAATGACTAAAACTTAAATTGCTAGGAAAGAAGCTGTTCATGCTGGATGGTCCGTATAAAGGTTGTTCGAAAGAGATACCGCGGCCTCGGCACAAGGGCTAAGAAGGAACATGGGTGGTTTTTAGTCAGTAGAAGTCTGACACTCCCTACCGCTCCGCCCAGAGCGGGAGGAGTCATTTGATGATTTCCCACCCTCCAAAAAATAAAAAAAAGATGTAATTTATTGTCTTCTGTTAGATTGAAGAAGAGAACAGCAAACAATTAGAGAAATAACATTCTTCAAATGTTTTATAAACTCAATAACACGGATCATTCCCACTAAGTTCTACGATATAATTTATGGGTGTTACAAAATCGTAAAACCCGCGGGACTCAAGTTTCTCATTCGTTCTATCACACAGTTTAGGGTACAACTACGGCATAAACTACCAGGAGAATAGAAGTAGCAGCAGTTGAAAACATTTTTTTTTTGGAGATGAAAAATAAAGGATAGGTAGTAAAGTCCCACAAACTACCAGGAGAACAGAAGTAGGAAGGAGGTATTGGAATCTTTAAATCAAATCTAAAAAATCCCACTAGTTCTATCGTAGGACTGTGCAGTAGAATTAGTGGGAATGATCCAATAACACATGCTCAGCAGCCACGCGGCCACTATACCACAGAGGCAGTAGGAAAATGACTAGTTTTCAAAAAATTTTTGTATTTTGACTTCTTTGATTTCGTATCGATGTTTCTTCTGGTTTGGAGCTCGTGGCTTAATAAGAACTGCCACTCAGGTCGATCTTTAGGTAAAGCTGTGCTTGCCTAGGTCGATCTGTGGATGGTTGACCGCCCGACATTCCGAGTTTCCTCCGTGCCTCTGAAAGCACGTTAAGCTCCAAAAGAAACCGTTAAGGTCCCGACCATAATATATAGATCTTTGGTAGTCGTTACAGGTAGTCAGTGACCTGAACGTCTGACATCCAATCTTACCAAAGAGGTATCGTATTACCCAGTATTAACTGGGTTGTGGAGGTCAGATGGGTGGTCGCTCCATGTAAAATACTGGTATTCAGCTGCATCCGGTAAGACTGGAAGCCGACACTAACATAGTTGGGAAAAGGCTAGGCAGATGATGTTACTTCTCGTTTGGGCCCATTTTGACTTACGCTGCTTCATACACAAATAATTGCGAAATTTGTTACTATTATAATAATATCATAAATCATTTCAGTGCCAACCGTTACTTGTCGCAGCAACACTGATTAAACTTTCAAAATGGCATGGCAGCTAATTTCCTGAAATTATATACAAGGTACGAACGACAAGACGATTAGAAGTCAAACGGAATTTGAAACTTATTAATTACCTACGTAAGTATTATAATTTCTTTGTAAAAATTGAGCGCAAAGTTTTGACAGTATAATTAAGCTGGGAAGTAATTTTTTTTTTTTTGTTAAAAAGTTCTCACTGTCGCTGTTTACCGTTTGTCTATTTCCAACATGAAAATGATGTAATTTCTGGAAAAAACGTGGTTTTAAACAAAAAAGATAATAATTATATGGAACACATTCTACAGTAAAGCTTTTACCCGCGCTTCATCCGCATGAAGATTGAACACTAGCTGATGCCCGCGGTTTCGCCAGCGTGGATGTCGGTCAAATTATCTACTAAAATCTTCCTCGAGATTAACTCTATTCATTCGTGAAAACAGCAGAAAATCGGTGCCGCAGTTTTTGAGTTTATCGCGAACTGCAGGGCTATTGCGTATCTTTCCAAACGTCAGTGGCCATCACAGCGTCCATCGATTAACTGTCAAATGGTTCCATTTTGTACCAAACCATAACCATTTGACAGTTAATCGATGGACACTATGATAGCCACTGACACTTAAAAAGATACGCAATAGCCCTGCACGACTTTGTTTTATAATTATGTAGTGATAAAAAGAAACTATCCCCGAGCACTCAACAATAGTCTAGCTTTCTATCCGTGAAGAAGAAGGATTTTGTTATCAAGTCACTACTTCTATATTTATTATGTTTTATTTACAAATATATTAAGAAACAATAAGGCAGGAATCAAAAAAGGCCGTTCAAAAGCACGTTGGGTTGACGATATCGTCAGGATCGCGGGAAACGGATGGATGAGGGACGCACAGAAAAAAAATAGAGAGGCCTATAGGTACAGTCGAACAAGCTAATAAGTATACAGCCAGCTAATTTGTCTTTACTTTTAAGATTATACAGATACATTTAGATACTGATGTCAAACGATACAGCGTTTGACATCAGTCGGTTAATGCGAAACATTTTATAAAACAAAATTACAATCAATATTTTCAGTGTTATAGAATTATAAACATCTCTACCCTGTATACTTATTAGCTTGTTCGACTGTACATAATAGTGGGTGATTTCGAACTAAAATGATGATGATAAATAATTTAATTCTTGTATTGTTTCGCCACGTTCATACATGCTAATTGTGCTAACGCGCATCAATTTCCAAAATTACGTAATATTACTCAGGCAAAAACCACAAAAAGTAAGCAAATACGGCGCAATAAATAGTAATCAATTTGAACAATAACTGCGGATTGCGAACGAAAATATCGTTTCATTTAATTAATTTCAGTATTTTGAATATGTATGAAATACTTTTTTCAGTTGGTCTCGTTTTCCAAAAAAAAGCGGTTGTGTAACAATTAATGAAAATAATAACAGCATAGTCGCATAGTCTGCGAGTTCTATGACACAGTCATGGTTTCCACACACAACATAACATAACATCACGCCTGTAATCCCCGAAGGGTTAGGCAGAGGTGTACCTAATAGTTCACCCACATTTCGCCAGTTATGTTTAAGTCCCATGTATTAGGGGGCGAGCCTATTGCCATCAACCGGGCACAAATCCAGACTCCGTAGCTGTTACTGACAAATTCCTGATTCCTGATTTCCTTCTAAATAATCTAGTCAGTTCAAGTTTCCAATATGTCAAATGGCTGCACTAGCAAACAATCAGTCGGATGATTAACTGGACATAAGTGGCCCGAGAAACTCTTGATGTACAACATAATAAAACATGTTGTTGGACAAGCTAAAAAGGTTTCGGTATCAAGTTTAAAAATAAAATAAAAGGGGTGTTCAATATTAAAACCCTAAGTGGAAACCATTAGAAGCAATTTAATGGATTAAATCGAGAGGGTATCGACCCTCTTGTAAGCTGCATGTAGACCAGAGGAACCATCGATCATCTAACCCACGTAGATGTGGCAATGGCAATTGTAGAACTAATGGACCTAGCATAGCTGGTCGCAAGCATCATCATCATCATCATCTGCCTAGCCTTTTCCCAACTATGTTAGGGTCGGCTTCCAGTCTAACCAGATGCAGCTGAATACCAGTATTTTACATGAAGCGACTGCCTATCTGACCTCCACAACCCAGTTAATACTGGGTAATACGATACCCTTTGGTAAGGCTGGATGTCAGAATTTTAGGTCACTGACTACCTGTAACGACTGCCAAGCATTATCATTGGATGCAAATTCGGTAATGTCATTTTTGTTTCAAAATAGCTTGAATTTATTGGTCAGATTGAAACCTAGCTAGCGCACCAGGTACAATTAGCTTTTAACGGTTTATACTGTAAAAGGGAAGCACGTCGTACTATATGTCTAAAAAAACTGTTTTAGAAATGCAATCTAGAAAAATATATTTTTTTAAACGACTTATAAGACCCGGACGCAACTTCGGGCGATGTGTCATTTGCGTGAAGCTACACACACGTGTTTTGTTTGCGCTTGTTGCGTCGTGTTGACTGGCAATGCCCTGAGCAATTTTGTTTTCGCTGTCCCTTTTCGCAACACGTGGTCAGCTCAAAGCAAAAGCCATCAGCACATACCGTTCAAAAGCTGAGTCAGTTCCAATATTCTATACCAATTATGACACTGAGGGTCTTTGAACGCAGTTTAGATTTGTTGATCTCGTTCATTGTATTGGTTAAATTAGCCAATTACCAATTCATATTTTGTGTAGCCTTTTTTTCAACCCTTTTTCAGTATTTGTCACTGGATGCAGCTACTTTGCTTAAAGCGACTGGCTATCTGATCTTCACAACCCACATAGTAAGACATGGATAAAATGGTAGTCAGAGGCTTGTAACTCTATTCCGGGCCACTGTCTACCTGTAAGGTGCCAATCAGCATTTTGTCGTCGACAGAGACAACTTCATCTGTCGACAGTGGTTAATATTAGGTAGTCATTGAACTAGGGGTCGAAAGTAGACGAGGTATGCCTGTCCTTTGTATGAAAATTCAAACTCACCCCCTGGGGGTCGAAAGTGGACTATGTTTAGGGGTCGAGTGGACACCAATGAACAATTTTTTTTTGAGGGTCGAGGGGCCGAGGGTAGACCAAACGGAGGCAACTGCGTTTGCCGTGTCACGTGGACAGCAAACGCCGACGAAGTTGTCTCTGTCGACAGCTGAAGTTAGCTTGTGTGTAAGTTACCAAACGTCTATCAAAGATTCATAATTATGATGAAACGACAGCTCGGATCAACGGCTTAACGTGCTTTTCGCCCTAAATCAGCTCCTTAAACCCGTAAGGTCAGGAACTGTTCTCCATGCATGGTAACTGATAAGGGCACATAAACAACTCATGGATTATCCACGGGAACAGCCGAGCCCGCACGAAACATAAACAGAACACCTACACCTTGAAGGGAATTATGGTGTGGTGTAAGATAAAAGCAGATTCCGCTTTGAATTTGACCAAGTTATTCGTAATAGTGCTCAATATCTTCACTTAGCTCGTGGCTTAATAATAACTGCGTGTCGAACTTTTGGTTAAGCCGCGCTTGCCTAGGTTGGTCTGTGGATGGGTAACCGCATATTACATATCGAGTTTCCTCCGTGCATCAGAGAGCACGTTAATCTGTTGGTCCCGGCTGCCATATACCTGAAAGTCTGACAACCAGTCTTATCAAAGGGTGTCGTATTACCCAGTATTAACGGGTTGTGGAGGTCAGATAGGCAGTCGCTCCATGTAAAATACTGGTACTCAGCTGCATCCGGTTAGACTGGAAGCTGACCCCAACATATTTGGGAAAAGGCTAGGCAGATTTTGATGATGCGTTGAACAAAGGCATATTAGTGTGTCGATTTGTTCAACACAACTACCACCACTACTATTACTGTAGGTTACTTTTAGACAGTACAAATAACCTGTATCTTGTAACTTGGACCACAAACCCTCACTTTGAAGAGTTAAGCTCTCTCGGGAGTAGGATTTGTGGTGGAAAAACTTTGTCCATTAAGACTTGCCACTGGTCATCAGCTTGTGTACGTTTGTTTACTTACAAGTATACTTAACATACAACTTACTTAACCCAGTTGGTCTTGAGGGTACTGTCAGAATGACAAGTGATTTGTTCGGATGGGAAGTGAAGTTTGGTAGTTGAAGAGCGAGTAGACTTTTCAACTTGAATAAAACTAACTGCTTCCGTAAGTTGGAACTTTTTTTTGGTTATGTTACTATGGAGGACGGCATTGTATTATTTTTTATTTTTGGTGTATGAGGAACAGGGTGTAAAGTTCCTCATTCCCCATAGAAAAGGGAGAATCCTTCGACCAGACGGGTGTTGTGTCTGGTGGGCTAACTGCCCGACGTATGTAAGTCGGGATTTTCTATACACGCTAATGTCGCGAATAAAGTTGATAGCGCGATGTAGAACTAGCCAATAAGTTCGCATGTGTTGCGATAGATGTCTCTGTGCCACAGTATCAACCTAATTTAGTTGAAGAGCTCGAGGTAAGATTATAACAGCCGCAAAGTTAAGGCGTGCTTGCCGAGGATGGTCCGTAGATGGGTGACTATTCATTCGTACCGAGATTTCTTCGTGTCTCTGTACGACGTTAAGCCGTTGGTCCCGGCTATCTTTGGCAGTCGTTACAGGTTGGCCCCGCCGTTGGTCCCGGATCACCTATTTATTGTATATCTTTCCCATGCGGTAACGGGTACTCAGTGGCCAGAAAATCTGACCACCAGCCCTACAAAAGGGTATCGTATTACTGAGTTCTAACTGGGTTGTGGAGGTCAAATAGGTAGTTGCTCCAAATAACATATTGGTATTCAGCTGCATCCACTTAGATATTTATTTCATATTGTGTGCACTAGTGGCATGCCCGAAATAACTGTATTTTATTTCTCTGTTTAATTATTATCTTGCAACATAATAGTTTTCAAGAATATACTACAATCTACGGCAATAAACCGTGTGATTTCAACGTTCGATTTATCTTATATCATCGAACTAGTGGTGCGGCGAAGATATATCGAATGTAGAGAATTTGCTACGGTGACTGGAACTCGATAAAATACCTTTGCTTACCCAGAGGAAATAAAATGAAAATATAAATAACGGTTTGTATTGTCTGGGTTTGCCGACACGGAAGCATGGTGATAAATGCAGTTTCCTTCACGTTTTGAAGTATTTGCATTTAAATGGGATAACTAGGTGTTTAGGGGAACTAGTGCTCATTTTTACTTACACTTAAATCAATGGTAAAATATAGCGATTGACTGCTGCGCTGCGTGTCGCGGGTTCGATCCCCGCACGGAACAAATAATTGTATGGCCTACAAATAAGTACTTGTTTTTTGTCTGAGTGTTTGTGAGTTTAAGTGTTTGTAAACACACCCACGATAAAGGAGATATTCTTAGTGTGGTTTTTTTTTAAGAAAAAAATGAATGCGCTTAAAATTCGAAGACTGCACTACTTCGACTATAACTAGGTACCTAGATACCGGCACTGTGTCATTATAGAATTAAGTTTACTAACATAGATATAAGTTATCTTTTTGTTTTTACTAACCCATATTATGGATGTTTGGTTATCTGAAATAAAGATTTATTTATTTATTATTATTATTTTGTATTCTTCTCAGCAAACCCTTTTTGATACCCATATTATGGGGTACATACAAAATAACTAGTCCGCTATATTGAATTTAGAATCACTGAGCTAACTTAACATCTAAAGTAACCGTATAATTGCAAAATTTAAGCTCAGTCGGTTGAGGATACCTGCTTTTATAATCAGTTGCAAGATTTAAACGACAAAAACATACAAACAAGTTAAATAAAACCTGGAAAAACGACATAACTTTTTAGTTTTTATTATGAGCACTTTGGACTACCAGACAAATAAAATTATCCAACGTAGTGTTTTGTCCAAACAACCAAAATTAAATATTTACCACACTTGTCTTTCAGCCACAAAATGATAATTTACAAACCCCAAATCTGGAAAATGAATTACAACTCATAATTCCTCAAAACCCCGTTTTAACTTTTGGTCGACGACTAAAATTTTTGTCCCCATTTTTTATTAAGAACTCTTTGTCCTACAACATCCCATTTTATGCGGATCCTACCAGAACTAACGAGGTAATGAGTCAAGCCCGAAACGGTTACACTTAATAAATATTCAGTTCGTTCACAAACGTTTCTGGCTAAATTAATTATCTCTAAGTGAGCCTGTTAGTGACTTTTATCCGCTAAAGTATATTCCATGAATTAATTATTCCAACATATCGGAGTTTTGGGCTCGGATTTTGCAAATTAAATTAAAGCCTACATGTACTAAAAGATCCCTTTGTAATCGAGTTTTAATAGTCTATTAAGAATAATTATTTACTTAATTATTTTATGTGGGGTTTGTATAATTTGCTATTTGAATATTTTGTTGAACTTCGTTCGGTCATCATAATCATCTGCCTAGCCTGTTCCTAACTATGTTGGGGTCGGCTTCCAAACTATGATAACATTAGGGTACCTTAGGGTATCAGACCTTTAAGCCACTGACTACCTGTAACGACTAACTACGTTCAAGATCTTTAATTGACAGCCGGGCCAACGGCTTTATTTCCTTTCTGAGGCACGGAAAAAACTCAATATGTAACGGATGGTCACCCATCGACGGACCAACGTAGGCAAGCGCGGCTTAACCTAAAGATCGTCCCGAGCCACTGTACTGCAAACGATGTCAATGAAATGTCAAACTCAAAAATGTTTTTTTTCTGAAACCTATATTCACTTTGGCAGTTTTATTTTTAGAACATGCAAATTCAGCCATATGTTTTCTAACAAAATGTGTCCCAGTGTGTGTGTAGTCTAATCTAGTTACGTTCCAGGTTTTAGCACAAATACGTGCCTGGAATGTTGATCTGAAAACCAGGCCTGAAATATTCATCGATAACAGTTTTGTTCCAGCGTTACAAGGTCTTCTATTAATATTTATGGCAGCCAGAATATAAAATAGACATATATTGAGTAAAGTTAACACTTGGCAATAGGCTCGCCCCCTATTACATGGGACGTAAACATACCTGGCGAAGTGGGGGTGTACTATTAGGTATACCTCTGCCTAACCCTTTAAGGATTACAGGCGTGATGTTATGTTAAAGTAAAACATAGGTACAGTAGCAAATGTCATGATTTTAATTAAATTTTGTTTTCGTAATTGATTGTCAATTTAATGGGTGAAAACACCGAGTTCATACTTTATTTTATAAATGTAAAAGTGTCATAACATAACATAACGCCTGTAATTCTCAAAGATTTAGGCAGATGTATACCTGAGGGTGGTGTGTGTTTCATAGTACACCCGACGAGGAAACAGCCATATTCCGGAAGTGTTATATCAAAATCGCAGCATTCTGTATGCTTGTACATATACAATTTATTGAAATCTAAAACCGTTTTCTAAAGCAACCAGTTCAAAAGCTAAAGTTACATCATTAAAACGTGACGGTACAAAAAATCCCAAAGAAATTTTTTAAGTGGTAACCCCAGTTCTAGCTGTGAACCCGCCAAGTTATCATTTAAAGCCTTCAGCGCCACCCCACGTCAAGAACGAGGAAGGAATTAATCTTAATTTTGTGAGGGTATTTTTGGAACGTTTCTGCCAAGATTATCGAAGTCACTCTATTTTTGGGTTGACCTATCTCAAGGTCGCAAGCAACTGTTTGTTTTGTCTTCGGTAAAAAGATTTCCTTTTGTGGAAATGATAATACATTTTTGTGATGGCTAACCATTTAAGTAAGGCAATTCTTGGGGTTATTTAGGTACGATTTGGGCCTAAAATTGGCGCTGATAAGGAATAAAAAGTCAATTGTCAACCATTTTCGTCCATGCTGTCTGGTCGAGTTTTTGCGCAAACCGTAAACCGTAAGCAATTTACTACAGAAATTCCCTTTTTTACATTTACACAATTCAGTTACCTAACACGATATATCTTTATTACACTTTGTCTTGACGACTTCCCGCTATAATATACGTATAACTATGCCTCTTACAAAGTCGAAAAACTCACAAGAAAACTCGAAGCAAACATCAAAACTCAAAACTTGCAGCAGCCAAATATTATAAACACCATCTTAATAACCAGAACACGAAATAAAACACAAACTAAAATAATTAGGTACAGAAGAAAATCTACCACACGAAACTAAGCGAAAGTAACACTAATTAATTAAAGAACTTGGTAGTTAACAAACCAACATGGAGACTCAAAAACACGAGTAGCATACAGAGAGGAAAACTGACAAAACTTGGGTATACATATCCGTAAATGTGACGGGAAGTTTGTGGCTAGGAGAAAAGCGAGTATAGCGAAGTATGAAAGGAATAAGTCAGTCTGCCTGATTACCTAGCTATGCATGTTGCGATACACTGTCATCATCATCATCATCATTTCAGCCAAAATACGTCCACTGCTGGATACAGAAATCCTCGAAGTGTCGCCATGTTGACCTGGGCCATGCGTCTCGCATACAGCCTGTGGCGCAACCTTCATTAGATCATCGGTCCACCTAGTGGGAGGGTCGATTGCCATAGTGGTATTTTGCCTATCAATTTAAACTGAAGGAGAAAAATTTAACACGTCACCTTACATGCAATTTTGTACCGTATAAGTACTGAATTAACACTAATCTGAGCGCAATCTATCTACAGTTACGCGCCAAAATTCAAATCTATAACAAATCCATAACGTTTCAGTCAAACCGTGTGTAGCCAATAAAAAAGCCAGACTTGTATTTTTTAATTTACTATGTTATAGTTTCTAAACATCTCAATTCAATATTTTATGTCTTTTGCGAGTCAACTGGACATTTGTCACATTAAATATTTAGTATTCGGACATTTACGATTTCTGATGTAGTGAAATAACTATCGAAATAGAATATTATGACTTTGTTTAACCTAACATTGTAATAAAATGGTATTAAGTTCCGCTGAAATACCGATACTAAAATAATTCTAAATCTGTTTTGTGTTATAGCCACTGTTCGACTTAGCCCTTGATGCAATATTTTAAGAAATAAACCAAAATGGTAAAAATATTCCAATACTGGAATAGTCTAAATCAAAACGAGGCCGCTCACTCGTTTCCAAAAATAAATCCGTCTAAACTTTGAAGGCATCCCAAAATATGCATCGCCCTTTAATAAAGTTTCTAACAGATACATTGCCTGACCTTTACAGGATAAGGCTGTGCACAGATTGGAGGTTAGCATGTTTTAGGACAGACTCTCTAAAAAAACAATAAAAGGTACTTGCGTAATACGATACTCCTTGCACTGACTACTGGTATAACGAGTGTGAAACATCAACAATAAGGATGTTTACTGACTAATAAAAATATGATTCTAATTAGTCCGTCTGTTAGATTATCGAAAAATATTGGAAACGTATTTTTTGTTTTATCAAATCAATAGAAATTGACGAAGATAAAACGCGTCAAAGATTTGAGTGGGGGGTTTTGATGTCACTCACCGGTAAAAAATCTCATACTAATGTCTTAGAATATGACGTCACACGAGTTTTCAAAGCACTGTATCGTCTTCATTGTTTGTTTACGTGAAAAAAGAAAAAAATTCGTGTATAATATTTTATGGAAATCTATCTGACGGACTAATTAGATTTTTTTTGTTAACTACCCCATTGACAGCCGGGACCAACGACTAAACGTGCTTTTCAAACTCTGTAAGTATGGTGATGGGTGGTCACCCATCCACGAACCAACCTAGGCAACCGCGGCTTAACCTGAAGATCGTCGGACCGGCTGATATTATTTTTTAAAAACGTTGCCCCACACTAGGAATTTCTCCTGTATCGTGGGTGCATTCACAAACATATAAAGTCACATACACAAATACCCAGACCCGAAACAACTATCTGCAGGCCATACAAATATTTGTTCCGTGCGGGGATCGAGCCCGCGACACGCAGCGCAGCAGTCCAATCGCTTAGCCACTGCGCCAACCGTGCCGTCTTATTTAGCCACAAGCTCCTCGTAGTTGGTGTGCACCCGGTCTAAACTCGGTTCATGTATTCACTTCATCAAAAATGCTGAGGCGGTCACAATTCCGGCAGATCAAACATTGTTCTGAACTTTCGACAGCCCTTGTTCAGGGACGCAACCACGGATATAGACAGACCTAGATAAGGCAAGTATCGCGATCCATATGCAAAACAAGCGTGTAATTTTTTGACTACCTACTATGACGTCATAAGCAATATTTTAGTTACTATAGAAACAAGTTACGATACAAAATATACTACGTTTTTACGTAGTTGTATGTTGAGTCACAAAAGGGATGTATGAAAGGCAAATGTATGTGGCTGAGGTGAGAACGATAAGGTGTAACGCGAATGGATAAAATAAGAAACGAGTACATAGGAGGAAGTTCAAAAATGGCGCCGGAAACTGAAAACTTGTGTGGTAATCGGTTATCGTGGTATGGACATGTGATGCGAAGGAATGAAGAAAATATTGAGTACTAGCTTGTGCCAGCGGCTTCGCCCGCGTGGAGTTCGATAATTGTCCCACTGGATCATACTACCGGGATAAAAAGTATCCTATGTGTTAATCCAGGTTATAAACTATCTGTGTTCTAAATTTCATCCACATCCGTTCAGTAGTTTTTGCGTGAAAGAGTAACAAACATCCATAGATCCTCACAAACTTTCACATTTATAATGTTATATAGTAGGAAGGATGAATGTAGATTGGATACAAGACTGAAAACCAAAGAAATCATGAATGGCCTGAAAAAAGGAAGGATAAAATGGCTATTTTATCCTTCGCACAGTCCAGCAGAAAGGCCAGAAAGGAGGTGACTGCTGAAATGACGAGTAATACTTTTTACTCGTCATTATTGAAGAAGAAGACATGCAGCGCTGACTCCATATAAACAGGGATAAGGGCAGAAGAAGCACAAACTAGGTGCTCTTGCGTTATCTAGGAAAATCTATATCTGCGGACGCCACATTCCGACAGGGTTTGGGGAGAATTATGCAGATTTTCGTCTGTGGTTTGAATAATCGTGCGTATTACAATGGTATCTTGGTGTATAAAGGGATGGAGACAAATCTGCTACGTCTCTAATTGTTATACAAATTAATTGGTCTGGAAACTGTGGTGAAAGGACGTATCCATCTGAGAGGGTAAAGCTTTTCAGAGCATACAAAGACTGTAGTGTTTGCATGCAGTGTTGGTAAGCCGATGATCTCATACTTCTGTACGTTATTCTGGTATCATAACATCACGCCAATAACTCCCAAAGGGTTATACAGAGGTTGAAGACTTGACTTCAGGACTTGACTCAAAGACTTGATTTGAAGACTTATGTCTGATAGTTCGTGAGATTGGTTACAGAAAATACATTACATTACACACTTATAATTATAAAGTGGTATTTTTAATGTTTTGCATAAAAAAGTGTTTCTAAGTATTCACAAACGCGAATCAGAACAGCCCTACACACTCGATAGACAAAATACACAGAAAACTTTCGCTACGCTTCATAAATTGTGTTACACGAACAAACTGACGGAGTTTCCTCGAATTTATTAATATAATTACATGTTCCTACATGGGTGTCTAGAAAAGGGCTTGAGAATAGAACAGACTTGTAACACGTAACGATTTATTGGCAGACTAGCGGACGTCACGCGGTTTCACCCGCGTAGTTTCCGTTCCCGTGGGAATACAGGGATAAAACGTAGCCTATGTCACCCGCGGATAGTGTAGCTTCCTAACTGAAAGAATTTTTGAATTCGGTCCAGTAGTTTCGGAGCCTATTCGTTACAAAAAAACAAACAAATCTTTCCTCTTTATAATATTAGTGTAGATTTGATTTCGTCAAACGACCAATGAGAACGAATGTACGGCTCTTTACTCAACTGATTCCGCTCATTTTGGGATCCGCGTTTGTAAATATGCTCATCATCATCATCATCATTATGTTGCCCTTATCCCAATTCATTTGGGGTCAGCGCAGCTTGTCCTCTCCCATACTTCTCTTCTACGCTTCATCTCATCAGACACAGCATTTCTTGCCATATCATACTTTACAAAGTCCATCCATCATTTCTTTGGTATTCTTCTACTCTTACAATCATCCACATTCATAATGAAATATTATTATGGCCCTCTTTTTTTTTTGGCGGGTGGAAAATCATCGAATAACCCGCTCTTGGGCAGAGCGAAAGGGAGTGTCAGACTTCTACTGGCTAAAAACCACCCATGTTCGTTCTTAGCCCTTAAAAACTAAATATTTCTTTACGTCGAGCATATATTTTGTTGTAATTAAGTTTAGGAATGAGAACGCCTTGGGAATTTCTACAGTGAGTAAGTACTTACTTCTTGGTATTAGGTTGGAAAATTAATTTAGTTTGGTTGCCGTGCCGTGCCGCGTCTTGACAAGATATTTCTCTTAATATTCCGGTTTAATACGTTTAAGAAAATATCTACACACCAATTTAAGTACCTACCAACTAAGTTTTTCTTTCAAATATTGTCACTGGTAAGAGATTAACGGTGAAGAAAGCTTTGGATTCATGTTTTTTTTTTTTGGAGCGTGGGCAATCATCAAATGACTCCTCCCGGTCAGACTTCTACTGACTTAAAACCACCCCTGTTC
Source organism: Diarsia brunnea (assembly GCA_949774965.1). NCBI lineage: Eukaryota > Metazoa > Arthropoda > Insecta > Lepidoptera > Noctuidae > Diarsia > Diarsia brunnea. The sequence goes on along the minus strand of OX459000.1, from coordinate 18,034,131 downwards.
CTTGGGCCACAGTATCTAAGAAGGCTGCCCCTCACGCTAGCCTACTTACAGGCGTACGAGAAAGTATTCGCCCCCAATATATTGCACTGAGGTTCTTAAACCACAAGGAAAACATTTTCTTGAGGTAGCTGATTCTATATCGCCTATTCTATTTGAGAAAAGGAGTCTGTTGAATTGTCCGTATCTCGTATATGCGGAACCGGGATCTTCTAGGTCGCTGATCGTCATATTATTTGGAAAAACCCGCAGCCCCGACGGGCGATTCAAGCCTTCTATAAATATTCTACTAGATTCAGGTTGGTCCAGTAAGATAGTCATGAATTACCTCGTCAAGCGTGGCTTTTTTTTTTTGCTAGCCTGCTTTGCCCCACTGCTGGGCGAAGTCCTCCTTTCATGCGTGGCTTATCCATGATAAATATGTGTGACTATTATTACTTTAATAAAACTTGTTTCCATCATAAGTTCTTTAGACCACCCCAAAAACTTTTAGGTTACAAATGACTACGTCTAAGGGTCCGTGGGTCGGGGCTCCGAGTCCGTCGGGGCTACGGGTTGTTCGAAAGAGATACTGCGGTATCGACACATAGGGTTAAAAAGGAACATGGGTGGCTTTTAGTCAGTAGAAGTCTGACACTACCTTCCGCTTTACCACCCCCCAAAAAAAAAGGGTCCTTTCACACAGACCGGCTTGGAGGACAGCTGATTTTTATCACGTTTAGAACAGAGTTTTGAATCATTGTTATAAGATAAATTTTTACATGTAACTACGTTCAAGAACAAAAGAAGAGCCGGTCTGTGTGAACGGACCCTTAGACACACCCAACCCATTAAATTGATCGCCAACTGGACAAACCCATTGTATCTATTAAACGAAAGCAGTCATAAAATATTTAACTACTCCTTAATTGTCTTCGCCCATTTATATATTCGTTTAAAGCGATATTAAAGAGTCTAAGAAATATAGCTGAATTTAATACACAATATTGGCTAGAAAAGAAGTAATCGCTGAGGTGATCACTTTGTAATAGAGAAGTGTAGAAGAAGAAGACATTCTGATGATGATGTATTTAGTTTTTTTTTTAATTTGGATAAAGTTAAGGACGAGAGAATGATGATTATGATGATTTTCTAATATTATCGTCATGAAATTTTAATTAATTGTTAAAAGTTTCTGAATCAGACACTAACTTTGTCTAGTGTGTGTGTGTGTAGTGTGTGTGTCTAGTGTCTTTTTCTCTATTACTAAGCGACATCAGCTGAACTAAAAATTGCGTTGTTGGAATTTCAACTCTTTTTGTTGACCCGACCGTTGACAATCCTAAGGTGCGGTTTTGGTGTGAGTAAAAACAGGCATAGCTACACATTAAAGTTAAGAGCATTACTCCTAAACGGCAGTGCACCGCGTTATGTGTGATTTTCTCAAGAGAATTGTGCGTTGAGCTGCGACGGGGTTGTGAGGAATTTCAAAGCAAGTGGCGGTACATGATTACTAGGGTGCAGTGAATATGCGAGTAAGCCCAACGCTCCCCCTAGCTTAAGTTGCTAGCTTGAAAGTGACGTGGTTGTATTCTGCGGAAATCGAATATAACTCACAATCCCTTACGAATAACACTTCCTATGTCTAAGACGCGGAGATGACCGATGGAGTAAGATTCTGACCGAATGGTGGTCAAGGTTGGGCCGGAGGAACCAGGGCCGTCCAAATACGCGTTAGGTCGACGATATTGTCAGGAGCGCGGGAAGCGGATGGATGAGGGACGCACAGATCAGAAAGGAGTGGCAGAGAAAAGGGGAGGCCTATACCCAATTGAATGCATGTGATAATATAATTATTTGTATGATAGCCCAAATATGAAAGTAATTATATTGTAAGACATTTATATTCTAATTTAATAGTATGTATAATCGTCCTTTTTGTAATTTTATGTCAATTCGCAAAACATATTGGACTACCTAGTTTTTAAGAGCTTATATGTAACTAGCTGATGCCCGCGGCTTCACCCGCGTGGATGTCGGTCAAATTATATACTAAAACCGTCCCCTTGAATCACTCTATCTATTATAAAAAACCGCTTCAAAATCCGTTGCGTAGTTTTAAAGATTTAAGCATACATAGGGATATAGGGACAGAGAAAGCGACTTTGTTTTATACTATGTAGTGATGATTATTACCTATATTTACGAATAAATGATTCTGATTCTGGTTATGCTGTTGAACATTTTCTATCATTTGTTTTTCTTGCATCAGTGCCCATAGAACTATAAAAAACAGTCTCTGCCGCAACACGTGTCGCTGAAGCTCGTGAACTAGCGGTAAATGTATTTAGGTCCTTTTTTTTTTTTTTTTTTTTATTTTTTTTTTTTTTGGGGGGTGGGAAATCATCAAATAACCCCTCCCGCTCTTGGGCAGAGCGAAAGGGAGTGTCAGACTTCTACTGACTAAAAACTACCCATGTTCCTTCTTCGCCCTTCATGTCGAGGCCGCGGTATCCCTTGCGAACAACCCGCAGCCTCGACAGGCGCGCGTGGAACACGAACGCGCCGTCGACACGGCCTGTCGTCGTCATAAGACGGACGGACGGCGAGCTTACCCATCACTCACCGTCCACAGGCCCGCGTCTACGGTGGCCGGAAGGTCATTTAGGTCCTTATAAACACATCACTTATAGGAGGAAACAAAGAAAGGAAAACATACTTTTCCAGGAAAACGTGAGATATCTATACATACATGATTACCATGCATATAAGCCGTGCACGTGCCTCCATAAGTTAAGCAGAAAAAAGTAAATTACAAGAGGAATTCCCATAATCCGAATAATTATGCCTTTTTCCTTGAAAGATATTATGTGGAGGGTAAATTACGGTTAGGTTTTTTTGTAATGATAGTAGGTGTAATTATCTAAATGTAGAGCAAAAACGTGTCTTTATAAAGACAGAACGCGCGTTTATAGAAAAACACAAAGGTCATTCGGCGTATGTATGTTTTTTTTTTTACTGTCCCACAGCTGGGCAAAGGCCTCCCCCAAGACTTTCCAAGTTTTTTTACAATCTGTCTTCTCCGTCCAATCCGTTTAGAATGAGTCCAGATCGTCACGCCAGCGTTTCTTGGGCCTGCCTCAGATACGTCGGCCGTCTTCAGGTACCCACTGTGTTACTATCAAATTCCTAGCAATTCCCAACAACGTTTTGCTCTGAAAATCTAACCTAGAACCTCATACTCTTGATCATTACACTTTTTTTTGGATGGTGGGAAATCATCAAATGACTCCACTCGCTCTGGGCAGAGCGGTAGGGAGTGTCAGACTTCTACTGACTAAAATCCACCGATGTTTCTTCTCAGCCCTTTGTGTGGAGACCGCGGTATTTTGCGGTTACCCTGTATTCCGATGCTCAAAAGACTTTACTTAAAATTCGACATCCGATTACACAACGAGTAGTTTGAATAAAACCGAATACGATTGCCCGAAGACGGGCGTACTTACTCGATACCGTTCTTTTGAACTCGATCGTTTGTCCGAATTCGGCGAAACGACCGAGTGTAACTTATTGTGCCTAAGTAATTGAGCAAGTAAGTACAACTTGTAATCATAAGGCTTGTCCGTCATCGTAAAGAATGTCACTATGTCTCCCCCTCTGATAAGAAAAATAACTAACATTTATTCTGAACGAAACGCAAACGAAGTACTTCCTTCCTACAGTCTACATACCTACGTACATAAAATAGTTCGTATGTCGGTTAGGACGTAGTTTTGTCACGACAGGAAATGCCGCTTACGACTTACATAATGAAAACGGGCAACTTTTTCTTGTACACACGCTCTTTTCTTTTGCTAAATACATAGTTGGCAAATATACTACAAAATAACCTTTGGGCAAGTACCCTCTGCATGAATGAATGCTGTGATTGCTATGAGGATTGGCAATCTTTATTCATTTCTTTTACTTGTAGGTATGTTAATGGTCGATTTTCCTGGTAAAACTCCCGTTCCTAGGTTGTTATGTGGATGGGTGACCATGCTTTATATGCCGAGTTTTCTCCGTGTCTTGGAGAGCACGTTAAGCCGTTGGTGGAGCCTGCCATTTGTAGACCTTTGACAGTTGTTACAGGCAGTCAGTGGGCCAAAGGTCATTAATTATGCAGGAAATTAAATTATTCATTTACTTGTCATGTTTTTAGCCTAATTATAATCTACACTAATATACACTAATATTATAAAGAGGAAAGATTTCTTTGTTTGTTTGTTTGTTGGGATGCTACACTATCCCCGGGTGACATAGGCCACTTTTTTCTCTGTATTCCCACGGGAACGGGAACTACGCGGGTGAAACCGCGTGACGTCTCTAATGAACGTATTCCGTGACCCGAAAGTCAGACAACCAGCCTTACCAAGACGTATTGTATAACTCAGTACTATCCCAAGTAACACATCAAAGTACTATAACGGCCGGCTTACGGCATTTCGGTATCGTTTTAGCATTTTCAGTTGGTTATATTTTAGCATTACAAACGTCCATACGGCTACTGTAATGCTTATTTGGGCACAAATTATGCGGCTTTAGGCCATAAATAGGTTCACAAGTAGTCATTTTTTAGCATTACAGGCGCATTATGTTAGCATTTTTGTGACCAATTGAGATGCCAATCGCATTAAAAAAGCATAATTACGGTCAATGAAGTTGCCAATCGCATTACAAAAGCATTAGACTAGCATTAGATTGTGCTAAAAGAATGATTGTGGCTTTTAAAGTGTTCACATGTAGAACTTAAATAAACCCTACACCATTGCAAAAACATCTCTAATGCCATGGCACAAATGTTATAATACAATTAACGTTGTAGTATAAGTACTATGTCCAGCAATATAGTATGGACGGGGACCGTCAAAACGTAATGAACGACAACATACTTTTTTTGCTTCACTAAACAATGTATAATACTGGATGACTTTATGACTGTTTTGTTATTTCATGCCATCAAATATTAAACGCAATGTAGTTTACTGTAAATGTCTATATGAGTTTAATTGAACATTTTCACGCGCCTTCGATATTTTGTGTTTTTGATATAAAGTTTTGATATATAGAAATGTACGAAATAACCAAAACAATTGTGTATTCCTAGTCTAGAACGAATTTTGCATAATTAACATAATAGTATTGACTGGGCAGTATTTAATTAAGTTATATCATTATAATAAAGGTCTATTGCTATTATAAATAGGTCCATTAGATTATATTTTTTGGTTATAAAATATTTACAAAATGGTGTCGGTCTACAGTAGCCCGGTGAACCTTTAGAAAGTCTAATTAATGCCACCAGCATTATAAATACTCACATGTGAACAATTATTAGGCTAGCGGCCAGAGAGAAGACTTTTGGTGAACCATCGTAGTGCCATTGTCTATAAAGTAGTTTTATATGGGTTCACCGGCATGCCAATAGGCTTGATGTAGACTGAAACAGTGCCATTATTTCTTGAACGTAATTTTGGGAATCTTTGAGCAAAACAATAGAACCCATAAAAACTAAGTAGCGGTACATGACGATAATTGTCAAAACCAATTTATTTTTTAATTTAGATTTGAAGGGTAATCAACAATTTCTTTGGCAGGTTATTAAATTTAAAAAATAATAACCTGCCAAAGAAATTGTTGATTACCCTTTAAATCTATGTAAATAAAAAGCTTAAGTAAGTACTTCACATAACATTTTTTATTGGTACGTATGTAATAGTGGTATGAAAAATAATTAGTATTCATGATGATGCAAACATACTAATGTACATCTTGTTTTGTTGATTTTAATAAAATGTGTTTCTCCCCAATATGACCGACAAATGGCTTTACGAATACAGTAAAGTGACTGCCTCGTTGGTCTAGTGGTCGCATGCGCGACTGCTGTGCATGAGGTCCTGGGTTCGATTTCCCGGGTCGGGCAAAGTGTTATTGGCTTTTTCCATCAGGAATTTATCAGTAACAGCCACGGAGTCTGGATTTGTGCCCGGTTGATGGCAATAGGCTCGCCCCCTATTACATAGGACTTAAACATAACTGGCGAAATGTGAGTGGTACTATTAGGTACACCTCTGCCTAACCCTTCGGGGATTACAGGCGTGATGTTATGTTATGTTAAAGTGAATGTATATATGGCTTTACGCATCACAATAGCTCACGTGTATTTGGTTAAAGAGCTGTTAACCGGACAACAGCACTCAGGTGACCTTTAAAAATGCCAGCATTATATTGATTCACGTTTATGCTATTCACCAGTATTAGGCTTTTACTTAGCACTTGTAAGTCCTACAACACAAAAAAGAGCATTCAAAATAGCTCAAAGCTGTTTGATAGATTTACGGTGCATTATAATGGTACAAGTATATGCTATTAAACCGCATTAGGCATTATCTTATGGCCCAAAATGCTATTGTAAACCCTAAGGCACCAAAAACAGCTGAAAGCTGTGTACTGGATTAACTTGGCATTTTAATGGTTCACGTTTATGCTATTAAACAACATTAAGCATTTATTTTACTACTTACAATGCTATTGTTGATCCAAATGCACTGAAAACAGCTAAAAGCTATACTGCTGCATTGTGGTTTGCTGCAGTTAAACTAAAGGCTTAATAAAAGCATTTTGACATGCCACTGTCCAACCGCTATACAGTGTAAAGCATGACAATGGTTTTCAAATGCCAATATAAAGCCTTAAGATGTTCGGTGAACTATTATAAGAGTTTATACGGACCTTAAGCACTACATAAGTATACTAGTTGTTTTTTAAAATGCTTTCTGTGTTACTTGGGATGTTACTTGTGGAGGTCACATCGGTAGTTGCTCCATGTAAAATACTGGTATTCAGCTGGATTGGAATCCAGAATAATGCTAGGACAAAACCCAAGTGTGAATTACGGTCTATTTACACTCAGAACTCCAGTACTCCAGTCGTGGGTTCGAACCCAGACAGGCACATTACTTTGTGTAATTTATTTCATCACCACTGCTCTCAAAATGGTGAAGGAAAACATCGTGAGGAAATCGGCATGTCTTAGAACCAAAAAAATCGAAGACATGTGACATCTACCAACCTATATATAGTCCATACCTCCCCTAGAGAGGAGGCCTGAGTCCCTGCAGTGGGAACATTCTAAGCTGATGATGATGATGACTTGCTTTCTTACCATATCATCCTTCATACAGCATCCATCGTTTCTTTAGTCTTCCTCTACTCTTTCTATACTCAAAACTTTCCTCACAATTTTGTTCTTTTTTGACTTGAGTATTCAAATGTTTGCCAGCGAAACAGAAAAGTATTAACATTTTAAGGATATAGAACGAATCCATCGATTTAAATCTTTGTCTAGCTTATAAACCTCAATATGTGAAAGTAAACAATAAAACCATCTCTAATCCTATTTATTTTATCCTAAAACTATATATTTTTCTGAAGCAAAGTTTCCAGCCGAATTAATACACGAACGAATACAAATAAAATAGAGGTTTTCTTTGAGCAAACTAACATAAAGGTTGGTAAAGACAGTTTCTTCTTGAAGTGGGTTAACTTGGGTTTGAAGTTAACCATCTTTGTCAGTCGGCCTATTTTTGTAAATATTGATGTTACCCTTTTCTTGACAGGAACTAGCTTTTTTCGTAAACATAGCGTTATTTGTAAATGTATTTTGCTATCGTCAGTTAGATATTGAATCTGAATGATGTTCTTAAAACATCATCATATGCTTAGCCTTTTCCCAACTATGTAGGGGTCGGCTTCCAGTCTAACTGGATGCAGCTGAATATCAGTATTTTACATGGAGCGACTGCCTATCTGACCTCCATAACCTTGTTAATACTAGGTAATGCGATAGCCCTTGGGTAAGATTGGTTGTCGGACTTTCAGGTCACTAACTACCCATAACGACTGCAAAAGATCTGTAATTATAAATTTATTCCTAGAACTACCCACTGTTCTTGACAGAGTTATTTCTGCACTATTAATGTATTTTTTATGTTATAAATTTGTTTCTTTTTCTTGCATGCTGTGTCTATCGCTCCATATTGTACACTAAGTTTGTATCATATTGTTTGTATTTCTAGAATAAACAGTGTAACAATTGTAGATAGGCCAATAAATAAATAAATATCTGGCAGCGGGGACCAACAGCTTAACGTGCTTTCCGAAGCACGGAGGAAACTCGGTATGTAACGGGCGTTCACCCATCCACAGACCAACCTAGGCATGTACGGCTTAACCTAAAGGTCGACCCGAGTGGCAGTTATTATAAAGCCACGATTTTTTCGTCATAATTTGCGAAGCAATTAATAAAGGCGGATTTTTGCTTTTTGTTGTAATCGTGCTATCGGGTCTTCAATTAACAGTTAATGGATTGCTTTTCATTTTTTGTTTTATATAAATTAGAAGCTTTATTTATTGTTTTTTGTAAACGGTTAGTAGGGTTTATTCAAATCTTTAAGATGTCTACATTGTGTTCAAATGAAAATAAGTAGGTATAGAAAGTAAGTAGTTAAGAATGAAGATAAGTAAGATAATTACTTAAGTAAGATAGTTGCTTCTAGCAACAATATTGTACTCATAATAATTATCTTACTTGATTTGAAAAGAGTGTCCATTGAATTTCTTGACCATTCTTCTCCATGTGATCTACGATGTTGGTCAGTGCAACTACAGTCCATTCACAGTTATTATGCCTATGACTGGACTTATATTTTACCTATTTCCATCAACTGAGCACAAAACCAGACACCGTGGCTGCAACTGAGAAATTTATGACGGAAAAATCCAGTATAATTTTGCCCAACCTGGATTTCGAAGGAGATCTTCATGCTCTGGTTGCTCGTCGGTTGCGCTTGCATCTTGGGGGGGTATGAGGAACAGGGTGTAAAGTTCCTCATCCTCTATAGAAAAGGGAGGATCCTCCGACCAGACGAGTGTTCTGTCTGGTGGGCTAACTGCCCGACATATGTAAGTCGGGGTTTTCTATATAGGCTAATGTCGCGGATAAAGTTTATAGCGCGATGTAGGATTTGCCAATTTAGGTCGCATGTGTTGCGATAGATGTCGCTGTCGCCACATCACTCCCCTCCGAGACCGGAGGTCGATAGCCGGCTGAGTCTTGATGCTTCCCAGGCCAGTGGAAGGTTCCAGTGAATCGGAACCGGATGCTGGATAGTTCACGGTGAATCGGAACTGTCTGCGGTGATGTCCCAGTGAGTCGGGGTGATGCTGCATTATGCGCCAGTGAGTCGGAGTGATGGTGTGCTGCGTAATGGCTGGCTGCTGCGTCGATCAGTCGACCAGGAGAGAAGTGCGTCTCTGCTTGCTGACCGGCCGAAGTGCAGTGTGCTGTGCCAAGGTCGCTGATGAGGCTGAGGGTGATGACCAGGTATGCGCTTCCGCTGCATGCTGGTGGTCAGGATACCCTTTGAAGCCTTTGCTTTCGGCATCCGCCGAAATTCCTATTTATAGCAACACAGCTAAAATTAATACCTTAAACTATTTACGTATGCTGAAATATCTTAACAAGTAACACGACTACCCGTTCACGGTAAAGTAAAGGATATCCGCTTCAGATATACATCTGTTACAACGTACCCCTTTCGATCATCCCCGTGGGTGATATACAAGGAAAAACTACCCGGAAATAGGGTAGTTCGATCTAAATATATTCTTTGGATTTAGGGATGTTGGTGCTCGGTTGGTTTATTTACTGTTTTGTGTGCGTAAATATATTTTGATGTTGTTTTTATATCAATTTGATGTGGGGTTTTGTGGTCTCAGGGTTGTTTATAAATGCGGAAAATATTCTATGGCTTATGAGTACCTTGGTTGCTCAAAAAAGCGGAAAAATAATATCTCCATAAATTATTATTTATTTACTGGTCGCAAGCGCGACTGCTGAGCATGAGATCCTGGGTTCGATTCCCGGGTCGGGCAAAGTGTTATTGACTTTTTCCATCAGGAATTTATTAATAACAGCCACGGAGTCTGGATTTGTGCCCGGTTGATGGCAATAGGCTCGCCCCCTATTACATGGGACTTAAACATAACTGGCGAAATGTGGGTGTACTATTAGGTACACCTCTGCCTAATTCATCGGGGATTACAGGCGTGATGTTATGTTGTTGTTGTATTATTTATTTAGTTATCTCAGGATAACTAAGTAATTTTAGCGAAATTATTATCCTTAATGAGTGTATTCCGTGGCCCGAAAGTCAGACAGCCAGTCTTTCCGGAGGATTTCGTATTACCGAGGTCTAACTATGTTGTGGAAGTCAGATAGGCAGCCGCTTCATGTATTATATACAGCTGCAATCGGTAAGACAAGACGCCGACCCCAATACAGTTGGGAAATGGCTAGGCAGACGATGATGATTATAAATATATAATTTATATGTCTTGTCTCCAACGATATTTTATTATATTTACAGTGTCATTTTAAATAAATATCCTCGGTAAATAAACTTCTTATAACCAATACGTTATCGATAACCCTATAAATAGCTAATAAGGTCAGTTGCGAAAGTGCACAAAAAAAGGAGAATGCAATAAACCGCCATTCGACCTTTTATTTCTCTTTCTTTTTTAATTAAAAAAACCTACCACCTGTTGGATAGGTTATACATTGGCATTTTAACTTTCTCCTTTTTTATTGAAAAGTTAAATAGAATAGTGATGTACTCGAGCCAAGTCGTCAACAAACGGGATATACGAAAAATAACGCTTCAATTTTTAAATTGGATACGTGACTAATTTTGTATTAGAGAAATTTTGAGCCAATGGAAATATTTGTAGAGAGTATTATGATAAAATTATGCTTGACGTAAGTATATAACAGATAACAATTTTTTTTTGTGAAAAATTCTTGTTATGATACTTAATCATTTATAAGCTAATACTTTTTAAAGAATCTGTTCTAAAGCGTAAGTAAATAATATCTAAACACATTAAAAACGTTTATTAGTAAATACAAGTACAGAAGATAATTTATCAATTACATTTCTAATACGATAACTTACAAACCAACAGATAAACCAGTAAATAAAAACCTAATTATTACACACCTCACTAATACCACATCAACAGTAAATACATATAAAATATCCGACAAAATCCACAATAAACATACACAGCATAAAAGCCGTGCGGATATTATCCGAATCCAATATACGCATCGGGCCATCTCTAAAGGCACCTGGTAGCGGATATTAAACGCCCATTGAGGATAGTCGAGGCAATTTATTTGCCACTTAACTCAGAACCATGCGACCACATATCCGTGGTACCGTACTACTAGTACCGAATTAGTAGTTTGGTACTTTGTGACCACATGAGAATGTCAGTCTTGCAGTGTATGGTTGGAAGAAGTGATTTTGAAATGTGGTATGGAAATATGAGTTACGGCTACTATTACTATAGTAGTATAGGTACATCATTATGTTAGTTACGCTTGATTTTGTTACGGAGGGTGTAAAATATGACTGGGTACTTACGGCTGATTTATTCCATTCACATTGCAACATTCATATACTTTTTTTTTGGGTTTAGCTACTGAGGAACATCTCTGCTTAACCCTTTGAAGATTACAGGAGTGATGCTATATTAGTTATTCAAGGAAACATTTCGATTTTTTGTCAGTTGACTGTACCAAAACTGTCAAACGTATTTTTTCCCACAATGTCAAACATTGTTAAATTTATCCAAAATAAAATGGTTCTTGTTGATCTGATACACACAAAGGTATTGTATAACATTCCAGTTTTCGAGTACTATGTAGGCAAGTGTCAATTTTCAGTGACAAATTATGTGGTTCTTGGTATTGCCAGGTTCAAAATAATGATCGTGTCTATGGTAACTCAATACCTTTGTCGTATACGTGTAGGTTTAGTTACGGTATTTAATTATCTATCATTATCTGATAATTTGACTTCACGAGCACTAATATGTTTACACACAGCAAAATTCAAATCCGATTTTCTCGTAAAAGAACTTCGTACTTTAAGATAATAATTATCTTATTCGTATTAGTATGAGTTCGAAAATACTATGTCCGTAACCACATAAAAAAACAATCAATACAGTAGCAGAAAATCACTTTTAAAAGTTACTGCCTTTATAGGTACTACATACAGGCTGTTAACGTTCCCTTTACGAAGCCGTTAACAAATTTCCCTTTATTTTTGACTGTATACACCCACATTTATTCGCCAGTCCTACTGAAAAATAATGCATTAGAATAGAGTAGTTAACAAAAATATCTAATTAGTCCGTCAGATAGATTTTCAAAAATATTGGACACGCATTTTTTCTTTTTTCACTTAAAAAAAGAATGAAGACGGATGCTTTGAAAAGTCGTGTGAAGTCATATTCTAAGACATTAGTATGACATTTTTTAAAGGTGAGAGACATATCACAACCCCCCACTCAAATCTTTGATGCGTTTTATCTGCTTCAATATTTATTGATTTTACAAAACAAAAAATATGTATCCAATATTTTTCGATAATCTAACAGAGGGACTAATTAGAATAATATTTTTTAGACAGTAAACATCCCTATTCTATATTAATTACAAAATTGCTCATAAATAAAATAAAATTACTACAAACGACATCCGATTCTAGACAAAACATCAAAGGAGCGAACTATCACCACTCCAGTTTAAAGCCTTGTAAAGGAGAATGCACAAACAATACACAAACGACGTTTCTACTTCGAAAGTCTGGGGTGAAAACTTAATGAAAATACAGGGAGAAGTTCAGACGGGGGTATAAAGATGAACCCTGAATACCAAATATGAATAATGTAGAAAAATAATGGGCTTTTGAATAGGTACGTTTATGTACGAACTAGCGGGGTGCGCGTGAAATATTTTATGTTGAAAAAATATGAGTTTTTTTTCTTTTTGGGAGTGGAATTAAAATATCCTTGTTTAGTGTTTACTTCCTGTAAAGAAAGATATGTTGTATATAGTTTCATGTTTCTAGACCCAGCGATTTAGGTATGCGCGATGACTTTTTTTTTATTGGAACAAGCCCGCCACACTATTCCCAAACCTCTGTAACTCCTGTTAGCCAGAATCAACAGTGGCGACCATAAGAAAAGCGCCGAGACAATGAAGCTCAACGAAGTCCCAGAGAAACGATTTAACTGTCTTGGATCCCGCAACGAAATTGATCAGAAAAGAATAGCGGAGGAGCAATGTCTGTCAGTAAATGCATTTTTTTCATAACATAACATCACGCCTGTAATCCCCGAAGGGATTGGCAGAGGTGTACCTACTCATTAGTACATCACCAGATAGTCAAAAATCTAGAAATGGCAACCAGAACCAAAAACGAGTAACAGATTTGTTTAGTTTTCTAATCGTACCAAAGAAAGACATACTTAGGTAGTCAATCTTTGTGTTAAATAAGTGTGTTTAGTAGTAGGTAAAAGTATCGTTGTTATTGATGGAAAAGTACTAACAAGTTGTTACATGTAATTATGTAAATATGTGTAAGGGAGCTACATCTGCCAACAAACTGTTCTACAGTTTGGCAGAAGTAATATACTTTGTAACACGGCCGGATGTAACCACGAATAAAAGCTTTTAATTTAAAAGCAAAAAAAAAACATACAACAATAGTAAAGCCAAAGACTATAATAATACATCTAAGGGAATCAGCTGTTATTCCCACTAAAAGTTTTAAGTGTACTGTGGAGGGTTAGATTACTACTCCACTCGTAACATAGAATTTTATACGACTTTCATGAGTTTGATGCACTCACGAAACAATATGGAGGTTATTACTGAACTAGGTTCTGCCCGCGGTTTTCAGTCGAGCAAAGTCACAAGAAAAAGCTATAATTAATATTCTTCGAAGAACTAGCGACCCGCCCTTCTTTATGCGGGTTCGGCAAAACATAAAGATTTCTTCATCAGACATAAGTTTAATTATTACCTATACAATAATATCACACATCCACATAAGTTTTTAGAATTAAAAATCTTAATGATGGTCTCATTTCTTTGTCGTATGGTTAGTGCCTAACCTGGTTTCAGAAATGTTATGCCTCAGGTTCCTCAAGATCTAGTCGGGGTTTCGGGATGTTCGCAAGGGCTAAGAAGGAACATGGGTGGTTTTTAGTAAGTAGAAGTCTGACACTCCCTTTCAGTCTGCCCAAGAGCGGGAGGGGTTATTCGATGATTTTGCACCAGCCAAAAAAAAAAGGTACCTCAAGATGTTTTCTTTTACCGCAGCAAGTGATAATTATACAGTAAGCACTTGAATCCGAAAAATGCTTCTCGGGTTCGACTTTGAGACCTATGACATAACCTCTCGCGTGTCAAAAGTACAGCATGTGTACATGAAACAATGGCTTTTTGAACTCGGCATGCGAAGGGTTAAATGACCATCATTTAAGTCAGTTATTAAAGTTACACGTTAAACAGTCTCCTTCACAGACATAGACACAAAGTGACTTTACTTTGTATGACTTGTTGGAACGAAGGATCCTAAAAATGGGTTACGTACAAACAAAACCAAAATCTGTAACATCTGAATTTCTTGTTCAGATAGTATACCTACACGTGGGGATTTTTTTTTTAGCCATATGCAAAGGCCTTTCTTTCCACTTCATCATCATCTGCCTAGCCTTTTCCGAACTATGTTGTAGTCGGCTTCCAGTCTAACCGGTTGCAGCTGAATACCAGTATTTTACATGAAGCGACTGCCTATCTGACCTCCACAACCCAGTTAATACTAGGTAACACGATACTCTTTGGTAAGACTGGATGTCAGAATTTCAGGTCGCTGACTACCTGTAACGACTGCCAAAGATCTATATATGGCAGCCGGGACCAACAGCTTAACGTGCTTTCCGAGGCACGGAGGAAACTCGGTATGTCGGGTGGTCACCCATCCACAGACCGACCTAGGCAAGCACAGCTTTACCTAAAGATCGACCCGAGTGGCAGTTCTTATTTAGCCACGAGCTCCTCTTTCCACTTATCCCTATCCAATGCTGTTCAGTGGGGAAGTGTACAAGAATAATTTTATTCAAGTTGTAAAACAAAAGAAACCGATTCAATTTAAAAATAAATTCAGGATTATACTGAAACCTACGAGACAGCTTTCCCTACAGTTTTCAGAACCACTTAGAACCTCTCCTAACAAAAACTTTTTGCATATTATTTCAAGCGACCGAGAGCGGCGTTTTAAAATATTTTTTTAGGCATTAGGCAAGTGAATATTATCGTAAATAAGGTTATACGGTCCCAAGGGGATAATAAATGTAATACGAATTACTTTTGACCTAAAATAATAGCAGTCCTGATTTGATTCCCAGGTCGAACAAAGTGTCATTGGATTTTTCCCTCAGGAAATTCTCAGTAGCAGCCACGGAGTCTGGATTTGTGCCCCGTTGATGGCAATAGGCTCGCCCCTTATTACATGGGACTTAAACATAACTGGCAAAATGTGGGTGAACTTATCGGTACACCTCTGCTTAGCCCTTCGGGGATTACAGGCTGTTTATATTACGAATTACTTTTGTCCTAAAATAATAATGTACAGTCTTTGAACTTTACGTTTTTAATATCCGATACTTAAACGTGGGTGGAAAACTATTCGGTCAAGGACTGGCTGAGGAGTAGATAAAAGTTATGTTTTTTTTATTTCGATACTAAAAGGAAATATAGTAATTTTATGATGTCACTTTCCGTATGTTACAGAGGATTTTGTCAATGCAGGAATTTTGGTTTCTGCTATAGGTACTTTTTTTTTTTGGGGTTTTGAAATCATCAAAAAACCACCCATGTTCCTTCTTAGCCTTTTATGTCGAGGCCTCTTGCGAACAACCCGCTGCCCCGACGGGTTTTTTGCTATACTTACTTAACGTTTCTCAAACCTGTAGTACTTACATCAAATCGCTGGTCTACGACCAACATGATCTATGTCTGTCAATGACTTGATCTATGTCTAGAGTTTAAAAGAGACTGTGATCTCTGAGTTTGTTTCGCTTATTTCACAGAGTAAACAGGTCCCATCTAGTTTTAAAACAACAAATGATGTGACGCGTAAAAGTGTTGTGTAAAACCAATTTACAGAAATAAATATGATTTAACAATATTTTAAGTATTTGATTTTAGGACTGCGCCTTATTTAAATTTTAAGTTCTATATGTTTGGACTACCAAACATATGGAAATTCAGTCACCATCAAGTTTGCAACCAAATTCAATAATTTACACAGCAGACCGAGAAACACAAACGTCGAAACTTCACGTGAACGGACACGAAAACATCAACATTGCTGTATTAGCAAATATTCAACTCCCATTGACATCTCAGACACTTAACAGACAGTCCAAACATCGCATGTAAACAAAAACCAACGAGAATACCAAACGCGAGAACGCAAGACAAAAACGAGAAACACATACCTTGATCTCGCAACTGTCTACCTAGACACTCACGAGAAACACACAAACACGGTGAAACATGTAACACGTTGTTTCACGACACTAACACGCGGTTCGGGTTCACGGGACGTGCGTCCTGGGCGGCGCCGTGACGAGAACTGTAGGGCGGGCGGCAATGTTGCCAGCTGTAGACGGAAATTATGTTATTGTCAACCTTAGTAGGCTGGCGAGGGGGTGGGTAAATGTAGGTATAGGTTTGTAATGCTGCATTGGGTCGGGATGTTTGGGTTTTCTTTGTGGTTGTATCTGCATCGATGTAGACACGCCTAGATTGCTCGTTTGGTTTATTAGTTGGCGAATAAACAAGTATTGTAACTTATGTTATTTAGTGTCAGTAACGACATGACATGAGAGTAGAAAAAGACAACAAACAGATAGCGTCATACTACACCTTCATTGAATGAGGGTTAAATACCATAAAAAAACAACAATAATAATGGAAGGGTCGCTCGCCATCGTACATGACTTTGTATCGTAATTTTGTGTGTTAAATATCTGTTAATTTTGTCTCCATTAAAAAATAAGAAAACAATAGGGTAGTTAACTAAAAAAATCTAATTAGTCCGTCAGATAGATTTCCAAAAAATATTGGACACGTATTTTTTCTTTTTTCACGCTATCAAACAATGAAGACGATACAGTGCTTCGAAAATTCGTGTGACGTCATATTAGTATGACATTTTTTAGCGGTGAGTGACGTCACAACTCCCCACTCAAATCTTTGACGCGTTTTATCTCCGTCATTTTTTATTGATTTGATAAAACAAAAAATACGTATCCAATATTTTTCGATAATCTAACAGACGGACTAATTTGAATCATATTTTTTTAGGCAGTAAACATCCTTATTGAGGGAATCAGTTGCATCCACAAATCTATCTACCAGGTGACTTAAAACGAATACGTAACGTTATGATTTATTTCTTTACTTATACTTGTAAATGAATCACAAGAGTGGTACATAGGTGGACTTAATCCCACAAGGCATTCTCTACCAGTCAACCTTAGGGTTAAATAGGACAACAATGTGATAGGGTACACAATAATATCTAACAATACCTCTTGTTTTCGAACATACATTGATACTAATACACATCATCATCAGCCTATAATATTCCCACTGCAGGGACTCAGGCCTCCTCTCTAGGAGAGGGATGGGCTATAATCTACAACGCGGGCCCAGTGCGGATTGGTCGATGTCACATGTCTTCGATTATTTTGGTTCTAAGACATACCGGTTTCCTCACGATGTTTCCTAATACACATATACGAATAAAAATACCTAATAAATATTTTTAAAAATACCCAAATAATAAACAGCCTTCTAATTGATAACTATTTAGTCTGACATTAATAGTAGTTACGAACTTTACTTTTAAAAGTGATTTTACTTCCAGCTTTTGTGATTATAGTACTCTTGTAGGTACACATAAACACGGAGTCTGAATTTGTGACCGGTTGATGACAATTGGCTCGCCCCCTATTACATGGGACGTAAACATAACTGGCAAAATGTGGGTGTACTATTAGATACACCTCTGCCTAACCCATCGAGGATTACAGACGTGATGTTACGTTAGACAAATACAAGCCAAAATTTAGCTATACGTTTTACCTTTCAAAACCAATCTCCCTACCTATAATACTTCAGTAATAAAATCTCCCGTACATTGTATGTTCTCGGCCTTCACTAGCAACACCGTGGGCGGGCGGGTCGTGACGAAGGGCGGTATTCTCCTTGTATTAGTATTCGATTGGGGAAAGTAGAGGTTTCTCTGATCGCTTCATAAGCATTATGTGTGGTAATTCAATAATGGATCGGATTAAATCATTTTCTGCCATGTGTATGAGGATTTTGGGAATTGAAGCTCGATTAACGAGTTTTTGGCAGGGGAGGTTTTCTTGTACTTTGTTTTTGATTAAATTTATTTGGAGTAGATAATATGTGTGTGGGTTATTTTCGAATGATTGATTATATATGGTTTCTTAGTATTGGATTATGTTCAGATCTTTAATTGTCTGGAAGTTGAGATTTCAATGCGCAGAGAGTAATGGTGACTATTATTGATTTGCTTGATGGGAGTGGAATTAGGGGTCGTGGGTTTGGACCCACCCAGGTTATTTGGAGTAATTTCATTATCATAACTGTTTTAAAACACTGAAAACTTCACGAGGAAGATAGAAGAACTCACAATTCGAAGACAAATGACATCCGTCATCCACTTATGACTGCCTCGTTGGACGACTGGTCGCAAGCGCAAGTTCAGCATTAGATATGAGATCGTGTGCTGGATTCCCGGTTCGGATGAAGTTTTACCATCAGGAATTTGTCTGTAGCAGCCACGGATACTGGATTTGTGCCCGGTTGATAGCTGATGTGGTGGCTGTCTCCACATTCAACGCATTCTTTAGTCTACTTTGTATACCAATGTGAAATGATGACGAGACCAAAAGATGATGTCCGTTCATAAAAACCGTCTGCACCCAGCAGTGATGCTTCATTTATGAAACACCACGATATAAAACTACGTACAAAATGAACGTTAAAAACCCTTACAAAGCCAATATATCAGAGCAAGTCGCGCGGCATAATTCACACCGTAATAGTGGCGTTAGTAACCGCAACCGGTGTAATTGCGCCAGTTCATCAATTTTTATTACGGGGTTGCGTGTAGGATTATCATCACGATAGTTTGGGGCATGGCAGGATTGAGACAACATAGCTATGGTTGAGGTATAATAATAAAATGTTTAATTCAATTACATAGGGTTTTAAGGTGAATGCTCCAACCACCCCGCGAAATTCAAATATTCTTACGTTTTTTGTAATTTGCAGGTCAGTGTTAGTTTGTATGTTGATTAGAATATTAATTGCGGCTGTAAGACGTATGTTCTTACAGAATTATAATCATCAAAATCATCAATACAAGCCTCCAAGTTCATAAAGGTGCAGGAACTTGAAAAAGTCATTTTTGTCAATCAACATACAAACTAACACTGACCTGCAAATTACAAAAAACGTAAGAAAATTTGAATTTCGCGGGCTAGTTGGAGCATTCACCTTAACAAACACGATTTGGAGGTCATCTTTTAAGCAAGGAGATGCTTGTGTTAGATGACTCCGCACTTCCACTTAATATTAAACAATGTATGCAATTGAAAAACTAGACAAAATACAAAAATACGAAGAGTAGCGCACTTGTGTGATGTATGCGAGTGGGGTTTTGAGTGTTTGTGTGTGTGTGTGTGTGAGGGTGAATGTGTGTGCCATGTGTATTATGAGTTATTTTTGTTTAAGTTTAGGTTTAGGTTAGCCCTGCGACTATGTCTTGGGATCGGAAGAAGCCAGAAGCAGCTTCCTCCACTAACAATTTTGTTACTGTGGTTCAGTTAGCTACAGCACAGATTATGGGAGAGATGAGGTATGAGGAGGTAAAGGCTTGAGTTCTTTTTAATTTAAATTAAACTAGCTCGTAAGCTTGTCAGAATTTTATCTTGTACTAGCTGTGCCCTGCATGCGTTGCATTGCACCTTTTTCGACCTACCCTACCTTCGGGTCGGGTTAAGATGGTGAAAAGTACTCTGTTGCTAACAACACAAGTTGTCTATGATAGTATAATATTAATAGTCTGTATTATAGAGCTTTTTTGTCTCTGTGTCGTTCATTCTCTCTTCCTAATACGCTGCGAAGACTAAGACTTTATGTCCGTGTAATCCGTGTATAAAATTTTAAATTTTATAATAAATAGTTTTGACTGTGCCAAGCTTGGACTTCTCATTAAAACCGACCTACAATAGTCCACACAAAACATCGAAGAATTTAACATACTTTACGACTTATTCTCATACCTACTGAATCATCATCATCATCATCATCATTCTCCTGCCCATATCCCAATTTATTTGGGGTCGGCGCAACATGTCTTCTTCTTCCATACTTCCCTATTTCTCGTCATCTCAGCAGTCACTGCCTTTCTAGCCATATCATCCCTACTAATATACACACAAAATTTCATAAAAATCGGTCAAGCCGTTTCCGAGGATAATGTGTGGCAACCAACACTGTGACATGAGAATTTTATATACAAGATAATTTTTTAGTCATCGTCCAAATTCTGATATATTAATCTTTGGCGAAAATTATTTAATATGTGTTTTTTCTTTTAGTATCACTCAATACAAAAATATTGAGATATCACATCACAAAATTTTAACGTTTAATAATTCTTTCGAGAAAATGATTTAATATAAAAATTTTACGTATCGATTTTTTTTTTTCAAAAGTGGTGTTAGTGAATGCTCGAGGCTCGAGGAGCTCGTGGCTTAATAAGAACTGCCACTCGGGTCGATCTTTAGGTAAAGCTGTGCTTGCCTAGGTCGGTCTGTGGATGGGTGGCCGCCCGACATACCGAGTTTCCTCCGTGCCTCGGAAAGCACGTTAAGCTGTTGGTCCCGGCTGCCATATATAGATCTTTGGCAGTCGTTACAGGTAGTCAGTGACCTGAAATTCTGACATCCAGTCTTACCGAAGAGTATCGTATTACCTAGTATTAACTGGGTTGTGGAGGTCAGATAGGCAGTCGCTCCATGTAAAATACTGGTACTCAGCTGCATCCGGTTAGACTGGAAGCCGACCCCAACATAGTTGGGAAAAGGCTAGGCAGATGATGATGGTGTTAGTGAATGCCTAGAAAAAATTTGGACGGTGGCTAAAAAATCATCTTGTGTATAGAAGAAGAAGATAGATATATAGATGGTCTATAAGCGCCTCTCTTTAAGAGGGATTAGAGCTTAATTCACAATGACAAGTTGTAATCGTCGAAAGGTTAGACAGAGGTATATCTAATTTGTACACCCACATTTATTCAGTTGTGTTTTTAAATCCCATGTAATAGAGGGCTAGCTAATTGATATCAACCGAGCACAAATTCAGACTTTGTGGCTGCCACTGAAAAAATCCTGATAGATAAGGCCAATATCAAGATGTCAGACTCGAGAATCAAACCCAGAACCCCATGCGCAGCAGTCGCGCTTGTAACCACTCAAAATCAAAATCAAAAATCAAAATCAAAACTCATTTATTCAAACTAGGCTGATAATCAGCACTTTTCGAACGTCAAAATTTACTTTACTTATTTACAAGTGACAGTCCCCCAAAACGCCCACCCTTCGACACTTTCTAGTGTTTTTGCTGGAAAGAAGAAGTGGCGGAACAAACTCTCCAGCAACACATCTGTCTGTTTGGTTAGAAGAACCAGACTCGATACAATAGTAAGGTGTAATACTAATATTATATATGAACTCGATGAACAAGGCAGTTTTCTTAATAATAATGCACTATCTTGTAACTAAAAGCATCTACAGTACACGATTCGGACAACGTGGTCCTCATGGGACTCCTACCAAGCTAACTGACGGAAACGGGGCTTAGTGGTACTCTCCAGGTAACCGGTCCTCCAAGTACTTACTGTTTAAGTTCTATGTGATAGGGGGCGAGCCTATTGCCATCAACCAGAACCATTCACCGGAAAGAATCGTGAGAAATTTGTAATGAAAAAACCCAATAACAATAGGGGATCGGACAAAAAAAAACTAATTAGTCCGTCAGACATATTTTTTCTTCTTTCACAAAAAATGAAGTCGATACATTGCTTCGAAAACTCGTGAACTCCTCAAAAACGTCACATGTCAGTACATTTTTTACCTACAAATGACGTCACAACCCCCCTCATGATCTTTGACGCGTTTTATCTTCGTCAATTTTTATTAATTTGATGAAACAAAAAACACGTATCCAATATTTTTCGATAATCGAACTGACGGACTAATTAGAATCATATTTTTTTGACTCAGTCCGATCTCCCATTGGTCCGTCTCGGGAATCTAACCCTCCTAACCATAACGCACTATCTTGTAACTACATATAAAATCTACAGTACACGATCCGGACAACGTGGTCCTCCTGGGACTCCAACCAAGCTAACTGTTGGTAATAGGGCTTAGTGGTACTCTCAAGCGATTAGCTCGCAATCTCCTTATGCGCAATACAATACCAATTAACTGGTGGGGTTGGTTTGTGGTTGTGGGAATATTGTGACGATGTATTGCCTTGGAGACCTGGAGTTATGGCGTTGTGATAGGGATGAATAGTTTATTAGAGGGATCCATGGAAATAAATTAAATGGAAGCGTCTGTTTGTAATTTAATAATAACAGCTTTTTACATGTGATGGATGCATGTGAGAGTAAGCGGTTCCTACTTAAAACATACATAAATATTTCTCTTTACTTTTGTCTGTCTGTTTGCTCTAATCTCCGAAACGGCTGCACTAATTTTGACGAGACTTTTACTGGACGATAGCTGATGTCATAAGGAATAACTAAAGTTACATAATTATATTTAAGAATAAGAATTAGGGCTCCGTACAAACAGTAAAATTAAAAATACGATGAAAGAGTAATATTATTATCTTTTTGTAATAATTTCACGCGAAAGACGATCGTAGGCAACAACTAATTTGGAAATCACATCTTCGCGAAACTTCCACTACATTTAAAAGGAGATTTCCAACATTTCTACAAAAATCTCCTTTAAGAAAAGGACTAACATCGACCAATCCCCCGACCCCGATAAGCACATGACTAGCTTCACATTCATGTTACAGCAACGCGTTACATAGACGTGTTGCAGCAACTAGTTACACACAGACGTTACGGCGGCTAGTCGACGGATCTGCACGTCTCTGGGGGATCGTAACGCACACGTCTAGATTACCTAGGCTAAGGTTGAGGGCAGACAGATGTAGTTCTTTCATTTATAGTGTAGGTAGATGATTTACTTTGGTAGGTATTTAGAATTTTCTTGATGATGAAAAGTAAATGAGAAAAGATTTATTTTGCAATTAGGTTTTTACAAACATTTTTAAACGTCTTTCTTTTTAACCTCCGACGAAAACGACGGGGTGTTATAAGTTTGACGTGTCTGTGTGTGTGTGTAAGTGTGTGTTTGTGTGTCTGTCTCTAGCATCGTAGCTCCCGAACGCATGAACCGATCTTGATTCTGTTTCTTTTGTTTGAAAGGTGTATTAGTAGAGAATGTTCTATGTTTGATGAAAATCGGTCTAAGATGGCCGCCGCCACAAAATGGCGGATTACATATTTTTTCACAACTTTATCAAAATGGGTATCAAAAAAAAAACTTTTCTGGAAAAAAAACAACCGACTTCAAAAACACCAAAAAGTGAAAAATAAACTTCAGAAGAAAAATCAGCTTCTGAAGTCGGTGACATTTGTTTGTTTGATTTCGTTTTTTTGCCACCGACTTCAGAAGCTGATTTTTCTGTAGTATACATAATCTTCAGTTCACATGACGACTATGCACATTAGTATCTGAAACGGTCTTTCTATTAAAGAACTACAAGGAGTGCTATCAAGCGACATTTAACTCCCTTACTTTATGAAAGCAACTATATGCCTCCTAGTGGCTTATAGTCTCCATTTAAATAACATTTAACATTTTTACGATCAATATCATTTGATCGTAGCTGGATACCAAATAAACAGGTGTTTTCAGTTATGTTGTGTTCCTGAATTAAAAAGACCTGGAGTTTGCACCTCAGCGTTATCCATCTGGTACGGAGTTGGTTACCTGCAAACAAAGAAACACAATAAATTAGTTTTGCGCTACAAGTTTATAAAAGTTTTGGGTATGATTGTGAATGCCTATAAGAGTAAGCAATGACCAAAGAAACGATCGATAGAAGTGAAAAATGATGTGGCTAGAAACGTCAGGCCATAAATAAGTCAAAGAAGAAGATGAAAGAACACATAGTTCGCCAATCCGACCAAAGTAAGAGAACGATGATATTTTTTTTTAGAAAACATCATCACGCCTGTAATCTCCGAAGGGTTAGACAAAGATGTACCTAATACTACACCCAGATTTCGCCAGTTCTGCTTCAATCCTAACTAAAAGGGGGCAAGCCTATTGCCATCAACCGGGCACAAATCCAGACGCCCGCTCTGTGGCTGCTAATGAGACGTTCCTTATGAAACAATCTAATAACACTGACACGGGAATCGAAACCAGTGCTTCATGCTCAGCAGTTGTACTGCTACTGTACTTGCTTACGACCACTATACTAACACGGCAGTCATCATCATCTGCCTAGCCTTTTCCCAACCATGTTAGGGTCGGCTTCCAGTCTAACCGGATGCAGCTGAATACCAGTATTTTACCTCCACAACCCAGTTAATACTAGGTAATACGATGCTCTTTGGTAAGACTGGATGTCAGAACTTCAAGTCACTGACTACCTTTAACGACTGCCAAAGATCTATATATGGCAGCCGGGACTAACAGCTTAACGTGCTGTCCGAGGCATGGAGGAAACTCGGTATGTCGGGCCCATCCACAGACCGACCTAGGCAAGCACAGCTTTACCTAAAGATCGACCCGAGTGGCTGTTCTTATTGAGCCACGAGCTCGTAGACTAACAAGCCTTGTTAGTCTAGAACATACTGCCTTGTTAGGCAGTATGTTCATAAAAATATCTGTACACACTAATAACATAATTAGAATTTGGCTCTGTAACATCGCTCATGCGACTTCGCCTTTACAAAACTGTGTAGAATTTTTAATATCGGACCAGAGGCGTATAGAAATCGAATGCTAGCTCAAAGAACCTACCTATATTGCTAAAATGAAATTACATCGTGTTTTAAAGATCATGTAGTTTTTATACCGTATTGCTAGTAAAGAAATCCGTATAAAATAGCAAGTACCTATGTAACAGGTATTGCATTTTAAGATGATATATTTAGCTTCTGCAATATTGATTTGGTCATTGCAATTTAATAGCTTTCATATAATAGGTTTTCACCGGACCGTCGTCGGTCGTAGACTAAAGGTAAGTAGGTAATGTTTTAAAACTATTAATTTGGTTGTGAGATTTTTGCGGCCACTGTAACGACTGTAAATGGTAGAAGTTTATTCGAATATCTCAATCTATTGGAAACTCTTATTATTATTTGCTGCCTTTAAAAAGTATTTAAAAGTACCCAAATATCATAAACACACAGGCACATTTATCGCATTGGGGTTACCCTGTAATGGCAGATGTAAGTTGATAAATAAATAAATAAATAAAAATACACAAGAATAAGTCCCTCTCTTAATGTAATCAGCAACTTTACAACGGCGAGTCTAAACTTGGAAACACGAGATCTTGTCTCAGCGTGTTAAAGAACTCCAACCAGTCAGAAACAAGCGAGGTCCGTGAGTATACTGAAGCAAGTGAAAAGATACGACCGTTACTGTAATTAATGTTTTATTTTATACTAGCTGTGCCCGCGACTTCGTTCGCGTGCTTGTCGGAAACTAAAATGCGTCGCTTAGATAAAAGTACGTTAAATCATTGCCCTGCGTTAACTTACTGCCGCTGTAGAAAATAAGAAGAGGGTAATGCAAAGTACTGACTTTGTCTAATACTAAAGTTTAGATGGATGGGTGTTTGTTAATCAACCACGTCAGAAAGGCCGAACGGATCTTGAAGAAATTTGAAACAGGTACATTATAGTCGACAGGTACTGTCGTTGGCGCGGTCGTGTTCCACGCGCGCCTCAAAGATATGTAAAAGCTTATCTATACATATAATAAATCTGTAGAGAAATCGTTTTTGTACATCGAAAATATTTTAAAAAAAACTTGTCAGGGTATTAAAGTATAACCAACAGAACACATTTCCAGCATTTTTGGAATTTTTGTCTGTTTGTCTGTTTATCTGTTTGTCTGTTTGTCTGTTTCGATGACTAAGCATCACGTCAAATTTACGAAACGAATGTAGGTAACTTTTATACATAAATATTGTGCGTAACTTGGGCTATTACTTAGTCTTTGTTTCATCGTAATCGGTGCTCTCTATCAAAAGATATATGAATTTATAGTTTTCAAGAAGAACTTATCGTTATGGTCAAGAATGAGACAAGCAACGACATCTATTGAACGAATATGGTACTTATTACTAAATGCCTTCACAAGATAACTTTAAAAAAGTTATGATAGCAAAAGGTACGTAGATATAAGTCTAAATGACGCTGCTTTCAAAATCTACATAGCCTAAACCTTATAGTGTTTGATCGCTCTTTTTTAGCAGTTTATCTTCGTCTTCGACAGATGGCGTTATTCATTTGATGTCATTTTCTGAACCGCGGTGATAGTAAACATACACACATTATGTTTCGTGAATAGTCAACAAATAAAAATTTACCAATTACACCGTATTAAAATACTATTTTTTTAAACTAAATTAAAATTAGATAAAACCCAAGACATATTTTTTTTTGTACCGTATGGGATTCGAACCTGCGACACGCAGTGCTACTGTTAATCGTCCAGCCATTGCGCCAACCATGTCGTCATATAGATGTGGTGTGTTGTTAGCCCTATGTGTCGAGGCCGCGGTATCTCTTTCGAACAACCCGCAGCCCCAACGGGCGTCGGTCCTTGGGGGCCCCTTCAATGTTGCTGACATCTCTTTGAGACGCGCGTGGAACACGAACGCGCCTCCATCGTCATAGGACGGACGAACGATTAACTAGCCCGTTACTCACCGTTCACAGGCCCGCGCCTACGGTGGCCGGAAGCCTTCACGTGGCCCCCGATGCCCGGAGCGTCTCCCGCGGCGGCTGGGACGAGAGGTTGTCTCCCTCTCACGTTCCACCACCTCTTTTGCTAGCATTACTGCTTCGCAGAAGGAGGTGGCGGCCATTTCAGATTCGATGTCCCAGATTCGGTACAGGTACCCTATCGAAACACCCTCTAATCCCCCCTTTTTTTTGTGGTTCGTAAATTATCAAATGACTCATCCCGCTCTGGGCGGAGCGGAAGAAAGTGTCAGACTTCTACTGACTAAAAACCACCCACGTTCCTTCTTAGCCCTTTGTGTTTCGGGGCCATGGTATCTCTTGCGGACAACCCTCAGCCCCGGCAGACGTCCCTTTGGGGCCCTTTAATTGTTGCTGACATATCTTTGAGGCGCGCGTGGAACACGAACGCGCCAACGACAATCTGTCTGCCTGTCGACTATAATGTACCTGTTTCAAATTTCTTCAAGATCCGTTCGGCCGTTCTGACGTGGTTGATTAACAAACACCCATCCATCTAAACTTTAGTATGAGACATAGTCAGTACTTAGCATTACTCTGTTCTTATTTTCTACAGCGTCAGTAAGTTAACGCAGGGCAATGATTAAATGTACTTTTATCTAAGCGACGCATTTTAGTTTCCGACAAGCACGCGAACGAAGTCGCGGGCACAGCTAGTATATATATAAAGCTGCCGTCGTCTGCCGGGGCTGACGGTTGTCCGCAAGAGATACCACGGCCCCGAAACACAAAGAGCTAAAAAGAAACATGGGTGGTTTTTAGTCAGTAGAAGTCTGACACTTTCTTCCGCTCCGCCCAGAGCGGGATGAGTCATTTGATAATTTACGAACCACAAAAAAGGGGGGATTAGAGGCTGTTTCGAGAGGTACCTGTACCGAATCTGGGACATCGAATTTGAAATGGAACGCCGTCACCTCCTTCTGCGAAGCCGTAATGCTAGCGAAAGAGGTGAACGTAAGAGGGACACAACCCCTCTTCCCAGCCGCCGCGGGAGACGCTCCGGGCATCGGGGGCCACGTGATGGCTTCCGGCCACCGTAGGCGCGGGCCTGTAAACGGTGAGTAACGGGCTAGTTAATCGTTCGTCAGTCTTATGACGATGGAGGCGCGTTCGTGTTCCACGCGCGTCTCAAAGGGATGTCAGCAACATTGAAGGGGCCCCCAAGGACCGACGCCCGTCGGGGCTGCGGGTTGTTCGAAAGAAATACCGCGGCCTCGACACATAGGGCTAACAACACACCACATCTATATAAAGACATGTTTGGTGCAGTGGCTGGACGATAGCACTGCGTGTCGCAGGTTCGATTCCCACACGGTACAAACAAAATATGTCGTGGGTTTTATCTAATTTTAATTTAGTTTAAAAAAAATAGTATTTTTATACTGTGTAATTGGTAAATCTTTATTTGTTGACTATTCATGAAACATATGTTTATTTAATAACACCGCGGTTCAGAAAATGACATCAAATGAATAACGCCATCTGTCGAAGACGAAGATAAACTGCTAAAAAAGAGCGATCAAACACTATAAGGTTTAGGCTATGTAGATTTCGAAAACAGCGTCATTTAGACTAATATCTACGTACCTTTTGCTATCATTACTTATTTAAAGTTATCTTGTGAAGGCATTTATTAATAAGTACCATATTCGTTCAATAGATGTCGTTGCTTGTCTCATTCTTGACCATAATGATAAGTTCTTCTTGAAAACTATAAATGCATATATCTTTTGATAGAGAGCACCGATTACGATGAAACAAAGACTAAGTAATAGCCCAAGCTACGCACAATATTTATGTATAAAAGTTATCTACATTCGTTTCGTAAATTTGACGTGATGCTTAGTCATCGAAACAGACAAACAGACAAAAATTCCAAAAATGCTGGAAATGTGTTCTGTTGGTTATACTTTAATACCCTGACAATTTTTTTTTTAAATATTTTCGATGTACAAAAAAGATTTTTCTACAGATTTATTATATGTTTAGATTAAGTTAAGACTTCGCCTTAGTCTTTGTAAATAATTCTTTTGAATTAAATTACAAATCAGCGCCTGTAATTCCCGAATAGTTAGGTAAATGTGTACGTAATAGTCCCATGTAAAAGGGGGCGACCTATTGCCACCTACTGGACATATATCCAGACTCCTTGGATGCTACTTGAAAATTCCGATTGAAAAAATTCAGTAACGTTTTGCCTTTTTTTGGTGGGGGGTGGGATATCATAAAATAACCCCTCCCGCTCTTGGGCAGAGCGAAACACAGTGTCAGACTGCTACTGACTAAAAACCACCCATGTTCCTTCTTAGCTCTTTAAAAAAAAAAAAAAAAAAAGTCGAGCCGCGGTATCTCTTGTGAACACCAGCTTGCGAACAACCCACAGCGTAACATTTTGCCTTACCCGGGGAATCGAACACAGGACCAATGGAGTGAGCGCTTGACCCGCCTAGAGCAACGAGGCATTCCAAAAAGTCGCTCACATGAGATCTGTGCTTTTTTAGCAAAAGGCGTGAGTTCTGTATACAGGGTGTAAATCAACCCATCACACAGCCGTTAACCAAGCATTCTGTACATCAAACTAAGTACCCCTACGCAAAAATTTTTGCTGAGAAAAAGATTTTCTTTTTGTTCAAAAATCACATTTTACGGTAAAACTCAATGTAGCACTGTTAAAACATTGTGCTAGTAGATGCTTTGAATAGTAAACGGGTCATGGAGGTAATTTAAGTAAAGTTATAACCTGAAAAACTAGTATTTACAAAAACAGCTGTGAAAAATTTGGAACTTTGACCCCCAATATCTCCGGAACTAGGAGGTTCCCAGGTATGGTCTAGAACATAAAAATGATCGCAGTGATGGGGAGAACAAATGCCCTTCGTTTGCGTTAAGGGTACTTTTACACCCTATATAGTCGTAAATGTACTTACTTGTATTTATGGACACACAGATTTAACTCCTAAAGAAAGTATTAAACGATTAATTTTGACTAAACTGATGATAGGGCAGATTTACGAACATATTAAAATCTAATTTCGGTGCGAGCTCCACTTGGTTGTCATGTGAAAAATAATTAAACTTATCTGGGGCGATGTTATCCGCTTGCCTTTATCCAGGTCGTGTAACGATCTAATATATAATGCTAAAATTAGCATCTATATTCTGATATGGTACTAGTGACCCTCCTTTGCTTCTCACGAAATAACATCACGTCTGTAATATTCAAAGGGTTAGGCAGAGGTGTACCCAATAGTACAACCATATTTCACCAGTTATATTTAAGTCCCAATTAATAAAGGGCGAGCCAATTTTATCTACCGGGCAAAAATCCAGACTCTGTGGTTGGACAGATAAGATGTCCCAGAACTGAACCCGATTTATGAAAAAAAATCGTGATGAAGTTTTTATACCACATAAATATTTTGAAAAACAATACAGGTAACCATAACAAGTACCAGAAAAGCTAATCAGTGCTACAAGGCTAACCAAATTGTCGAAATAATACACAGCTATTTTTTAAATTACTATTTTCCTGGAAACCGCCTCATACCTACATTTCAAGATATTTATTATTTTCATGAAAACAACATTGTTCGCTGAAATGGCTGAAATGAATGAATCCATAGTCTATGAAGCATAGTTTCAACTGGTATTGAAAGTATCTTTTGTTGTCACTGGATGAGTTTTCATCTCGTATTGAATTCCTCGTATTGAGGTGAGACTGAAATTGTATACGTACTAACTTACAAGTAGGACGGCATTGTAAATGAAGAAGTTTTTGCATGAAATACGGATCGTGTACTCGAATTTCTGCTAAGTGTATTAAAAAGAAAGAACATAATATAATTATGTGGACTGGGCTGTGTTGGAGTGGGCAAGACATGTCTGCTGTATGATGTATTTTAAGCCATGCTATCAATATTCTTAAGATTCTAAAGTTCGTTCACCTTAGTAAGTTAATTGGTGATTAATGCAAAAGAACGCTGACACTGAATTAGCTGATAACATAACGACACCTACCACTGTTTGTTTCTGCAACACCAAAAGGTTGAATGGTAGAAAATGCCTATGGTATTAAGTCCTCTAGGGTCTCTGTACATAGTGCTTGAAATGTTAAATAAATAAATAAAAGTTACAGCTACAATAGGGGATCGGACAAACAAAACTAATTAGTCCGTCAGACAGATTTCCAAAAAATATTGAAATTCATTTTTCAAATAAACAAAAAATGAAGACAGTGCTTCGAAAACTCGTGAACTCCTCGAAAACGTCACATGTCAGTACATTTTTTACCTACAAATGACGTCACAACCCCCCACACATGATCTTTGACGCGTTTTAACTTCGTAAATTTTTATTAATGTGATAAAACAAAAAATACGTATCCAATATTTTTCGATAATCTAACTGACGGACTAATTAGAATCATACATTTTTGACTCAGTCCGATCCCCTATTACAACTAATATCATCGAATGTAGGTATGTACTAAAACAGAAAATCTTATAACAACACTTTTTATGCTACACAACTAACTACAACCCAAAAACACGTTCACAACATCCTCATACAAGATGCTCCATTAAACCGATATAAACTCAAGTTCCCGACCTGATTACACCTTAGGGAGTTAAACAAACGTACTTAACCACTTGAAAGTCTATGTATCAAAACCTGCTGGCTTGCCATGGCCGCTTGCCAAGTAAAATGGCCAAGTAAACCTGTGTACATTCATAGTCTTGTAATGCACCCGCTTGGAAGTTGTTTAATGCTGTTTTAGCGATTGGAAATATAGACTTTGGGTTGCTGTTTTCTTTTTTTTTAGCTGATGGCTTTGTAACGAAGTTTTTAGGTTTTATGCTGCGTTGTAATTTGCTGAAACATAATGTAGTAAGCAGAGTATGACCATCGGATTTCCAACTTACAGTTTTTTTTTTTGGCGTGTGGAAAATCATCAAATAAATCATCATCCCGCTCTTGGGCAGAGCGGAAGGGAATGTCAGACTTCTACTGACTAAAAATCACCCATGCCCCTTTTTAACTCTTGCGCCGAGTCCGCGGTATCTCTTTCAAACAACCCGCAGCCCCGACCGACGGGACCCGCAGCCCCGACGGGAACTCATAGGTCTCACGTTCGAACAGTCGACAAGCACCTCTGATTTTCAGGTTTATTTTCATTAATGTGCGGCGTAAGTACTTATTTTTAAGGTGATGCGGGGCCAACATACAATTAGGGAAGATCTATCAAGCTATTATAATTTTTCACGCATTACATGTTTAATTTTCTTGTATAATTTTGGAGCTTAGCTAGACTCACTGCCGCACTCAGAGAGCTTTAATGATTACTCAGGCCATCACTAAGTAAAGGTTTTGACAGTTTTGTCATACAAAAGTATGTCAAATCTTTACTAAGTGACGGCTTAAGTAATCATTAAATATCTCTGAGCACCGCAGTAAAACGTTTTTTTATTTTTAGCTTTTCAGTTCGTGTTATGGCCGGTTAAATTTTTTGTAAAAATGTTTTTGGTTACTTAGTAATGCAGTCGGTGTTGGAATATCTATCACACCACGTCGACATTATGTT
Organism: Diarsia brunnea; assembly: GCA_949774965.1. Classification (NCBI taxonomy): domain Eukaryota; kingdom Metazoa; phylum Arthropoda; class Insecta; order Lepidoptera; family Noctuidae; genus Diarsia; species Diarsia brunnea. The sequence goes on along the minus strand of OX459000.1, from coordinate 18,001,407 downwards.
AGTTATTATTTCTTTCAGCATTAAAGTTTCTCAATTATTTCATTTAAAAAGCCAGGTATACCGACAATCGGGAGGCGCTCCGGGCGTCGGGGGCCACGTGATGGCTTCCGGCCACCGTAGACGCGGGCCTGTGGACGGTGAGTGATGGGTAAGCTCGCCGTCCGTCCGTCTTATGACGACAACAGGCCGTGTCGACGGCGCGTTCGTGTTCCACGCGCGCCTCAAAGAGATGTCAGCAACATGGAAGGGGCCCGCAAGGGCCGACGCCTGTCGAGGCTGCGGGTTGTCCGCAAGGGATACCGAGGCCTCGACATGAAGGGCGAAGAAGGAACATGGGTGGTTTTTAGTCAGTAGAAGTCTGACACTCCCTTTCGCTCTGCCCAAGAGCGGGAGGGGTTATTTGATGATTTCCCACCCCCCAAAAAAAAAAAAAAAAAAAGTTATACCGACAATCCCTTCAGTCGCTCTATTATCACGTAATCAAAAAAGTTGCCAGATGAAAAAGTATTAAGAGGGCTGAGGACCGATCCCGGCATTCTTTCAGAGCACTCCAATGTCCGGGAATCCGGAATGAGTAGGAAAAAGGAAACATCCAAACTTGTTTGCGAAGTTGGGAAGACCAGCCCCTTTTGTGGGAATTAAATTTCTTATTGATTCGAAGCTCGGAGGTAGTCGGAGACTTTCTGCGGTCGGTATTGTGTTTCTGTGCCTGGGAAAAGGTATTGGGAAATGTTAATTTTGAAAATAAAGTTGTTTATTTGAAGTCTCTGAATTTTTGATAATAGGTATTAAACAACATCGACACAAATAAATAAAATTGAGTGTCTGTTTGCTATATCAAAATAACAGTTTTTTACTGAATGCATACGATTTTCTTGTCTGGCTGTGTGTATGCTTGGTCCGGCTACTCTCAAAAACGGCTACATTGGTTTTAACGGGACTTTTACTGGCAGATAGCTGATGTTGTAAGGTTTTTAAGACTTAGAACTTGGCTACTTTTATTTTAGAAAAATAACAGGGTTTCACGCAAAAAAATTAATAACCCTTAAAATTGGAATAAAAATCCGATTCAAACAGGCAAGTAATATTTATTTTGTTTTTTTATTACACGCGAACGAAGGTCGCGGGAACAGCTAGTAATTAAATAATATCAAACCTTTATTTCCCTGGAGTGTTAGGGAGAGGCGTACCTGTGTAGTACACCCATTCCAGTTTCATTTTAAAGCTCATGCAGGTAGAAAAGGCTGAGCCTTTCGCCATTAACCTTTTACAAATCTAAAGTCTCGCTTGCACTTTATTTTCTTCAGTAAAACCAAAGTTTTTTTTGTAATCCTAATTATTTTCTGTGATACTAAGAATTTAAATAGGCCTGCACTAACACGATTCGGTCCCAACATTAAAACAACATCATTTTTCAGCCTTATTGTTTGAAAAGGACTATTGAAAGAGCCTGTCTGAAGCCAGACGTGCGAAGGCCAACCCTTAACTATTGGTTCCACAGATATAAATATACCTAGATAACGCAAGGAGTCTCTTGTCAACTGGACCCACTCGAAATGGAACCGTGGGATCAGTCAACCAAGTCACGTTTCCAGTTGTTCTGTGACCCCGCGGGTCCAGTTGACCAAAGATTCACGCAAGTATCACGATTCGTATGAAAACCAAGCGTGCCATTTATTGACTACCTACTATGACGTCAAAAGCACTATTTAGTTACTATACAAACAAGTTACTACACCAACAAGTAACAATACAAAATGAACTACGTTTTTGTCCTTCAAATGTCTAGAATTAAGTTCTTGAGTTGTAACGTTGTTCTTTTAAACAAATTTGCTTGCTGCGACAGTAATCTCGTTAAGTACAAAATACTTAACTCGCGCGAGCGCGCGAAGTAGGGCTCTTTAGTCAACTGATCCCACTCATTTAGGACCCGCGGGATGAGTTTACTAATTTCATTATTTTTATTACTTTTCTTCAGTCGATTGGACCCGCTGTTTAAGATGATACACAAGCTTTATCTAGGGACATCTATATCTATGATTTGTCCCTTTAGTAAAATAATTCCAATAACCACACAACCTAATGGAAATTGTCCCTTCTCAGAACATTAGCACATTATTGAAGCTTGCTGAAACTGACAGGAACCTTAAATTTTAGCTCCCGAAGTTACATCAGAAGCTAATAACTTTGTCCAGAACAGTGGACGAAGGTAAACGGGTGATTTTGAAGGGAGGTTTATGAGTTTTGAAGGTCAAGACGAGCCTACAGTTAAATTGGACTGCCCCATAAATAGCATTGAGGTATAATTGGACTATTTCTCAGGAACAGAAAGGGTAGTGTTGGGTCATTTCTGAAGGCTGACATTGATACTTAGAATATGTTACACTTACATGTCTTGGTATCCTCACGTGTTTTGGTAAGACTTTCTATGCTGCTAATGTGTAGTAACACGATTTAATTTCACTTGCACTGTTCGTATTTATGTAAGTTTGCAGCGAAAGCACGTTAAACCGTCCGTCCTAGGTGTCATAACAGTCGTTACGGGTCAGTAGTTCGGAAGTCTGACAACCAGTCTTACCAAAGGGTATCGTGTTACTCTCTACTAACTGGTTTATGCAGTCGCTTTATGCAAAATACGAGTATTCAGCTGCATCCTGATAGACTGAAAACCGACCCCAACATAGTTGAGAAAAGGCTAGGCAGATTATGCTCTCAAACCAATAAATGACGGTACCGGTTATTTGTTCTTGAATTCATCATCATCATTCTCTTGCTCTTATCCCAATTCATTTGGGGTCGGCGCAGCATGTCTTCCTCTTCCATACCTCTCTGTTTTTCGTCATCTCATGAGACACCTCTGTGGTGTATTTCAGTTACCCACATTTAGTAAATGTTCATTCCGGACTATATTAAGGTGTCGCAGGTACTCACGTCAAATCGCATTAAACGCTTGCTCACGAATCACGCCTTTTATTTGTCGACCTAAATACAAACTTCTCAACCTCCTTTCTTACCATATCATTATTAACACAGTCCATTATAGAATTGAAAGACAATATTTTCCACCACTTTTACAATCTAGCAAACGATTGTAGATGTAAATCAAGATACCTACCTAAAAACTTATAATGGCTCAGAGTGTTAGGAAAGTACAAAAAGCAGCACAAACTTCGTCGAACTAAGCTTTTATTTTCGCTTGATAATCTCTATTAGAAAGTTTTCCTCCACTCTGATCAGCGATAACAACTGGAATTAACACAGCTTTCAAGTTTACTGAACACGTATAGGTGAGTTCCAATATATCATTTTGACAGTCTATGGTGAATCATCATCACCATTTCAGCCGAAAAACAGTCACTACTGGACGTAGGCCACCCCCAAGTGTCACTAAATTTTGTCCAGTCTTCTTCGCTAATTCTAAAATGGTCAAGACTATTATCAGCCACTGCGCGCTGATCAATTTTAGCGGGGATTAGTCTTCGGCGCGGTAGATGTTGTAGTGCAGAACTGTGTGCGCAGACGCAGGTGAACTTTTTCTTTACTCTCGTATTTCAATGGGAAGGTAATACGACCAGAGAGACATCAGGTGCAGGACCAACGGCTTAACCAGCTTTCCGAGGCACGGGGTATGGTTCCGCCAATTTCCAACGTGGTACTACTGGAAAAATACTAATGTCAAACACAATAGCACTTTTTGCCAGACCCAGCAATAAAAGAAAGAAAGAAAAAATATTTATTTGTCGCAGAAACATAACGAGCATACAAAGAGACATACAAAAAAAAATACACATACAACGCATAACAGATATTAAAAAATACAACAAGCAGGGATAGTATAAAGATAGTTGCACGTCGTGATTGCGACAAAGTAGGTTGCCACTCAGCATGATGATCGAACCTAGGACCCCACGCTCAGTAGATCTTTCAATTTAAACTTAAATCAAAACTACCCTTATCAAGCCGAAAACCTCATAAAATAGCACCGCAAAAAAACTGCTACCGAAACTTTGAATCTAAAATAACACTTCCCTCGATAAGATCTAATGGAAGGACCAAAGCGTTTCGTTCGAGCGAATGCAATAGACGTTTATTGAAATTATAGCGCTATCGAAGATGTGATCTTCCGTCCTTTTCAAAGGGTTCGAATTTAATGAGCGGACAAAGATGGTTGAATTTATGACACTTACTTACTTCATTTTATACTCATTCTGTTCTATAATGAAGGTTTAGTCGTGAAGGTTTTGGGAAATTGAGTTTTGATCTCGTAAATGATTTTTGCAATACCTCGGAGAACACGTAAAGCCATTGGTTGGTCCCGGCTGTTATTTGTAGCTCCCTGACAAACGTAACAGGAAATCAGTGGCTCGAAAGTCTGACAATCAGTCTTACCAATCGGTATATTACTCACTAGCGGACGTCACGCGGTTTCACCCGCGTAGTTCCCGTTCCCGTGGGAATACAGGGATAAAAAGTAGCCTATGTCACCCGGGAATAGTGAAGCTTCCCAACGGTGAAAGAATTTTTGTAATCGGTCCAGTAGTTTCGGAGCCTATTCGTTACAAACAAACAAACAAATCTTACCTCTTTATAATATTAGTGTAGATTACTTACTGGGTTGTGGAGGTTAGATAGGCAGCCGCTCCATGTAAAATACTGGTATTCAGCTTACCCGGCAACACTGGAAGCCAACCCCAACATGGTTGTGGAAATAGGCAGATGATGATGACAATCCTAGTAAATGCATTTCTGGGCCGTACCACGATAAACCCTCAAAGGTAAACCGTTTGAATGCATACCAATCTAGCAGAATCTACACAATCCTGATGCCATTCTCATCATCTTCCTGCCCTTATCCCATTCTATTTGGGGTCGGCGCAACACGTATTCTTCTTCCATTGTTCCCTGTTACACGTCAAGGTGGCATTTATTCCTTTCTCATTCATATCATTCCTCGCACAATCCATACATCTTTTCTTTGGCCTTCCTCTCCCTCTCCATCCAACAATATTTATATCTATCATCCTGATGCCATTCTATTCTACAAAATTTCCCAGTATTTCCATTAAAATTTAACCATCTGAGCGTAAATTCAATGCTGAGCAGTTTAAACTATTTAGAATACTGTAATATCACGTCGTTCGCCATAAATTGCGTGCCGTCCCGGTTACAGGAGACACGGAATCTTAATGTCTTAATCAATAGAAGCTAAAGTGAGTCGACAATTTTCGTTGTATTAGTGAAAATTGTTGAAGGAATGTAGTGTTAAAGTGTCAGTGATGAAAGTGTTTATTGTTGTTTAGAAGTTCTGTTTAAATGTTTCAGGATTTTCTGGCTTTATTGGTGATGTTCTTCAGAAAAGCCAGATGTTTAATACTCGCCACTGGCGCGCATATTTATGTCCACATTTATGAACGTGGACAGACCAAAAGTAGTATGTAAAGTCCATTTCACGAAAGAAGTCCCGCGGACAATTGTGGAACTAAATTTAACAGATCGGCCATGTTGTCGTTTGTCGATGTTATCAAGCTGCGTTTGTTGTGGTAGATATTTTGTGAGTTTATTATTGGCTTAGTGCGTTAAAAGGTTTATTTACGATGCCAAAAGTTGTGAAACAACATTATGTCGCGCGACATACAGCGCTGCGTCTGCGGGACTTCTTTCGTGAAATGGACTTTAATGATCGTAGCAGTTGTTCTGTAGTTTGGCGTGAGTTTATCTATCCCCCTACACTAATCCCAAACCACTGCAGCTCCTGAAAGTCAAAATCAACAGTGGCAATAAAAAAAAAGCGCAGAGACAATGAAGCTCGACGAAGTCACAGAGAAACATAACTTCCACTTCCCTCTATTGCTTCAAGAGAAAGAACAAGGCCAATAGGAACAAACGAACTTTATAACTGGAATCAGCTCACATCTCTGGTTGCCTAGCACCACTGATAAACAATATAATTTATATTTAAGGGGTCCTAAGTTGACTGAGTATATGAATGTTGGTAAGTTTATGTACTTATATATAAAACTATACAATTGATCAAGATACTCTCCAGACAGCCAAATCTAGATCGCTGAGTCTATTTTAACACCATTACGACATCAGACAGTAACAGAATAGTTAGTGAAACAATAGCTTATAAAGCATCCCAATACAGAATCGAGTGTGCGCCAATAGTTTCGGTTGCCAAGTCGGTCAGATCGCGGATTATATTAAATGTCAGGTAAACACGACAACTTTATTTATTGATAATTAATTTAGATGAATATACTATGCTGATTAGGGGTTATATTAATTTGTTTCACTTTAAATCTATCTATCTGTCTGGTCCTGGGTTCGATTCCCGGGTCGGGCAAAATGTTATTGAGTTCGTATTTGTAATTTCAGTAGCAGCCTCGGAGTCCTGTGAGTGATTTGTGCTTGGTTGATGGCAATAGGCTAGCCTTCTATTACATGAGTGTTCTAGAAACACTTCTGTCTAGCCCTACGGGCATTACAGGTTTGATGTTATGTTATATAATTTGTTTTATTGGTGTAAAACTCAAACTCAAAGCATTTATGTCAAGAACCGGAAAGGTAGTAATCGTTTGGTTTCACACACGTGTAATGTCTTTGTACAATTTAATCACACGAATTTCCGTGTGTGGAAACAAATATATTATCACAGTTTAATAAATACACGATTCCTTAATTATAATTCAAAACACTCCACAACAAAACATACCAACAAAGACGGGATTTTGATTAAAATTATGAAATACGTTTATCTCTATTTCGTTTTCAGCAACGCAAACAGTCGACCCTTTGATGACCCTCAGATGGGACGACCTGATACCTTGGTATTACCATGGAATAAGAAGTCTTTATAGAAGCGACACCCATACGTCAGACATACCCTGTTTACCTCCAACTCATTTCTACACTGATGTAAGATTAAACAGCACTAATACACCGCATGAATGGTTAACGCGGACCGACTCAACCTTAACCTTTTTTTTTTTTTTGGCGGGTGGAAAGTCATCAAATAACCCCTCCCGTTCTTGGGCAGAGCGGAAGGGAGTGTCAGACTTCTACTGACTAAAAACCACCCATGTTCCTACTTATCCCTTGCGCCTAAGCCGCGGTATATCTTGCGATCAACCCGCAGCCCCGATTAACTGTGTTTCTACAATGGACTAGCGTATTCGTCATCATTTCAGCCGAAAGACGTTCACTACTGGACATAGGTCTCCTTCAAGTGTCGCCATATTGACCGGTTCCGTGCGTCTCGCGTCCAGCGGATCTAAGTGGATACCTTCACCAGGTCTTTAGCATATTACGAAATAATATAATCATCATCTGCCTAGCCTTTTTCCCAACTATGTTAGGGTCGGCTTCCAGCCTAACCGGATGCAGCTGAATACCAGCATTTTACATGGAGCGACTGCCTATCTGACCTCCACAACCCAGTTAATACTAGGTAATACGATACTCTTTGGTAAGACTGGATGTCAGAATTTCAGGTCACTGACTACCTGTAACGACTGCCAAAGATCTATATATGGCAGCCGGGACCAACAGCTTAACGTGCTTTCCGAGGCACGGAGGAAACTTGGTATGTCGGGCGGTCACCCATCCTCAGACCGACCTAGGCAAGCACAGCTTTACCTATAGATCGACCCGAGTGGCAGTTCTTATTAAGCCACGAGGTCCTCAATAATAAAATAATATAATATACAACCGAATAAAAGGCTAGCTTTAACTGGTTTTGGTATCAATAACTTGAAGCTTACTGTAAAAGAAACGAAGTCACCTAAATCCCCATCTGCTGGATCTCACTACCCTTGCTTGTAATCACCAGGGTCAGCAGGTTTGTCAATCTTGTCGATATTATCGGGCTAATCTATCAATCCGTTTCCTGTGCTACTCTAATATAGGGAGTGAAATCTTTAATTTTTTCACTAACTGTCAACTATCTGTATTCTAGCTGTAAGTTGTTTTTTAAGAAAAAAAAATAAGTATTGCAAGCAAAGAAACAACCGACCACAGGTACCGTACCACCGATTCCGCGTTCACAGTGTCCGTTCTACTTATTCTTAATCTATGGTAATACCAATGAATGTATAATCCACTGAAACTCGGTATTTTTCAGGATTTGTGTTAATATTTTATAAAGGGATACCCTACAATTAGAAGGTATTGCTATTTTGGTTCGCGGTGAGATTAGAGATTTTTAATTAATTTATTAGATTTTGTGGCTCAATTTAACGAAGGAAATGTGTAGCATTTAGGTACTTGTAGTGTAACGGTCATCAATATCTATCTTTTCCTAACTATGTTGGGGTCAGCTACCCATCTAACTGGATAGAGCTGGATACCAGTATTTTACATGAAGCGTCTGCCTATCTGACCTCCTTCTTCTTTGTCTCGTATCGATGTTACTTGAATTTTACAGGGTTTCCATAACCTTCCATAACCTGGTCACGTTGGCAAGCGTTGCTAAATTTTGAAGATTGACGGATGTAATCGTAATAGAAAACAACTAAACTACAAACCAAAATGAAACATTATGCAGAATTCAATATGGAGGTCGACTGACTAAAATAAATATGATTCTGTTTAGTCCGTCAGTTAGATTATAGAAAAATATTGGATAATACGTGTTTTCTGTTTTATTAAATAAATAAACATTAACGTCGATAAAACGCGTCAAAGAGCATGTGTGGGGGCTTGTGACGCCACTTTTTGGTAAGAAATGTACTGAAATGTGACGTCACACGAGTTTTCGAAGCACTGTATCGTCTTCCTTTCTTGCTTACGTGAAAAAATATTATTATGTGTCCAATATTTTTTGGGAATCTATCTGACGGACAAATTAGATTTTTTTGTCGTCTATGCTTAAATTCAATAATAGATACTTAAAAGTTTTAATTTCAACAAATGTGTCCACAATCGCGAAAAACATGAAGCGTCTGTTCAGGCGTAAAATAAATACCTTTGAAACGTTGCAATTAATTCAATTAATTAGGAACACTTCATTTTAATTTGCATCACGAAATATTGCTGTGTTCAAGCATCTTGCATTACGATCCAGTGAATAATTGATTGGAATGATTTTATTAATTACATTCATTAGTTAAGAGCTTTTGACGAGAATTCAATCGTGAAGTAGTCGAGTTATTAAGTACCTTTTAGAGAAAATATTCGGAATTTTCTTTAATTAAATTACTTCTATGGTTTTGGAGATTTGTGAGTGCATGTGAAAAGAGAAACATCTTTGTTAAAAAGAGCAAATTCTGCTATAATAGAACTGATCGCGATCAGCACATATAAACCGAGTTTAAATACCTTTAGTGTTAATATTCCATAGCAACTTCGACACTGACAGTTCTTAAAGGGCAGTTTCGAGGTACTGAATGCGATCAGCATCACTGGTAAAATACCGCTTTTAGCGTAAAAGGCATAATAGCTAGCAGCTTGTTACAATAATTATTGTCGACGAAATACGTTTTCTTGTCGCAAAAAGAAATAAAAGCGTTTCTTGATCAACACCCGCTCTCGCTCACAGCGTGATAGCGTTTACAGACATTTCCACGAATATAAACTGTTTTCTCTTTTTCTGTAACTTGTACCTACATAACTTACACCCACAGTGACATAGTGCACAAGTGTAGTGATTCTAATATAGTTTTAAGGTTTTATTTACTAACACAAACTGTATTAAATCATATGTATGTTTTTCTTTAAGGTAATTTATCTATGGGCCAAAGTAACCTGAAAATAAATAAATGTTATGTTATGTCATAGTCTGAAAGTGAAATATGTTTTCAGTTCCAGACGAAAAGTTGTCGAATTAGAGGTATGTTTATTATTACCTAATAGACAAACATAGAATAATTTTTATAAAAATCAACAGTAATTAAAATAACTAAACGATCTAGCAAACAACAGAAAAAAACAATATCGAGCTACAAGATTTATTTATACGACAATTACGTCGCCCATTAATTCAAATGCTCTAAAAACAAAAGAATACAAATCAAAGACAGCGCCGATGTAAGCGACAAGACAAATCGTGTGACAAACGTCGTTCGACTACAAATTGTAGTTCATACCTCGGTCACAATATAAGTGAATACAGAAGGATCACTCCACGCAACGAGTGAAAATGGGCGCAAGCATACGTCGCCGGTCGTAGATTTTACAAACCGCAGCGTGATATCAGGAAACGGCCGAACGCCCGATGTAAGCTGTGGGAACATAGCTGTCCTTCTCCCACTCATTACTTACCACCAAGTGAGCATCTTCCTGCCTTAACAAAATTTTAATAAATGTGATGAAGAACTTAATGGTGTCAAAGATGTATCCTCGCCAAACACTCCGAGACAGGATGAATGCGGGATACCACAGTGGTCGCGCAGCCACGATATTCCTCGTTTGCTCTCTCACTTGTCCGCTTTTAAGAAAAATCTCATCTCGGAGAGGCACAAAGAGTGCCCACAATCTAGCTAGAGTGTAGAGCAACCGTTAAAGAATGCCGGGTGCATTTGCACTCTCTGTACTTGAAGCGTATTCATCATCCGCCGCACAGACTCATTCTAGCTTTCTGCACAGTGATGAGATATGATTAGTCACCATTATTGGCCTTATTGGCTGACACGAGTCATAAGTGCATCAGAGGTATTGGCGATGTGTACCAAACAAGATTTTACTGGCCACTACGTCTATCTCGAAACATGACTCATGCTTCTGATAACCTATGCAAGTGCAATCAAGTGCGCGGGTGGCAAGTGTCCGTCTATTTTATCTCGCGTATGAACATGTCCTTCTGTTCTTCTCTGTTCTGTGTCTCCCTGGAACTTCCTTGTTCGACTACTAATAGCACTGTCCGCTGTTTAAATTTATAATAGGCGTAAATTAGAAACGATTGTTGAATGGCCGGAGGGTAGGAGCTACCGTCATCAATGTAATTAACTGTTAAATTTGGGATTGGAGGGTATATAAACAGTTATCCATGCTAAAACTATAAATGTGAAAGGAATTCTATCGGTTTCTCTTTCGATTACGTTTTTGACTATCTACCTTGGTCATCATCATCATCTTCCTGCCCTTATCCCATTCTATTTGGGGTCGGCGCAACACGTTTTCTTCTTCCATTCTTCCCTGTTACACGTCAAGGTGGCATTTACTCCTTTCTCATTCATATCATTCCTCACACAATCCACCCATCTTTTCTTTGGCCTTCGTCTCCCTCTCCATCTATCAATATTTATATCCATCACTTTTTTAGTCACATGCGTTTCATCCCTCCTTATTCCGCCTACTTTGGTGTCAAAGTTTTTAAACCGCTCATGGGGTCAAAGTTTTGCCGTCGAGATATTTGTCAGGCATGCTGCTTTCTTCACGAAGTTTTCCTTCACCGAAACACGTGATAAATTATATAATACGCACATAAATCCGAAAAATCAGAGGTGCGTATTTTGGGTTCGAACTGGAGACGAATGACTATTATAAAAACTGAACAGGAAGATAAAATTGTAGAAAGACCATGATCTGTGTCACCCATGATCAGAGAGATCGAAAGTACATTACATGGAATACTTTCGATCTCGCGAGTACGTTTCTATGACATAATTTCCGACATCTTTGCGAACGAAGCCGTGTGCACAAGCTAGTTTAGCAATATTTTGTAAAGTTATCAGTATCTTTGCTATAATAATAATGTTTTCGCTAGAATTTCCCAAAGGGATAGAACACGTGTACCGCGTACTTGTTTAACAACAGTCAGCTTATATTAGTTTGTGGCCAACTTCAGATTTCCAGAACAGAGAATTTTCCAACAGGAGAATTTCTGATTTAATTTGCGTGTTCGGGCGCTCTCTCATCGGGAATATTCGGCTGTAATGTATCAGTTCAGATTTGAGCACACCACAATCATACGTGAGAGAGGATACAATTTGTAACGGTTATCATTAATTGTTGATTTCCAATGTAAAATGTGGGCCAGATTATTGTCATTAACAGGAAACAAAGGCTAGGCTGCTACTGACAAATTTCTGATGGAAAACTCAACAACATTTTGTCTGTCGTGGTAATGGAATCAACGAGACGGTTTTTTTTTTTATAATCATGTATAAGCTGACACTTCCTCCTTCCTTTAGAACCAAGCAAAAGTTATAGATGTTTGTAAGTGATAATTATTATATTTTTGGCATAAAACTACATACTTAGGCATGGGCACTTTTCAAAATAAAGCTTTCGGTTGGTTGTTTCCTAGAACCAAAAAAAACTTAATTCCGTCCTTAGTAAGTTATCTAAAATTCTGATTTCAAGAACATAGCGCAAATTCACAATTAACCACCAATCAATGATCATTTAAATCAATCAACAAATAATAAACACGACACTCGATTCGCAATCGAGTTGCGGTCGGGTCATTCGACCTCTTTCATTAGCCGTCTTTATACCAGACGCACAACAAAGGCTTAATATAATTAGATCTTGGCAAAGCACGCCGCCATTGAGTAATAAAAGTTTGTAGAAGCGAAACCTATGTGCAGAAAACGAGAGTCAAGCTGCGTTTTTCTTCATGAAATGAGCGAGGTTGCGTAGCGATGGATGTGTGTGCTTCTTTTTCACATTTTGAGCTAAGCGATGAGATTGGTTAGTTTTATGTTTTCTGGCTGCACATCCTCGCTCATTTCTAGTGAAAACGCAGCCTTAAACTGGCATTTCGAGTATTATAAAGGGACTAGCTTCTGTCACGGCTTTGAACGCGCTTATGTCGAAACTATCATTAATTTATAAATTTCATTTTTATTGAAATTCCGAATGGGAAAACCCAACAATACTTTGCAAGGCCTGGGAATCGAACACCTTTTTTTATGATTGGTGGAAAATCATCAAATAACCCCTCCCGCTCTTGGGCAGAGCGAAAGGGAGTGTCAGACTTCTACTGACTAAAAACCACCCATGTTCCTTCTTAGCCCTTCATGTCGAGGCCGCGGTATCTCTTGCGAACAACCCGCAGCCCCGACGGACGGAATCGAACACCTCATGTTCATATTTAGCACGACCACCGAATGCTAAGACTGACAAACAAAAACTATACGCCTCAAGTTGTGACCGTTATTCTTTTCAAGATCTGATAACCAGTTTCAGTCAGAAGTGTCAGTCACACGCGGCATGAACATCTTGGTAGTGCCCTGTGGTAAGGTACTAAACCCATAGACCGTTTGAAGATACAGTCGAGTTTCGCATCTACAAGAAGTGTTTCTTAATCTATGACACCGATCACTTTCAATTTATTATCGAACAACTAACTGAATATTTCTGCCGTTTTCATTACAGTTAAGGGGAACACAGCAGTGGATGACTTTGACGATTTGACCTCTGTACTGGCTTTTGTTTATGTTTCGGCCCCTACCGGCAAACGACTGTACTACAGAAAAACGTACCAAAGAACAGAAACGTGTCGCAGAGTGGTCATCGTATTTGCCTAACATATTTTGTTTCTCTTGGAGTACAATGTATGAATAAAATATTTAATAATAAATTATACACTTTGACTAATGAAGTAATAACCTAGCTTTCATTAGTTATTTCACTGAGCACAGGTACTCCTACGATACATTCTTAAGGTCTGATAAAGACCAGGTAACTGCTTATCGCTTCTCAGTCACGGAAATAGTAAGAATGCTCCAGCTTTCAGCTAACTGAGCACGAATGCTACTACATGATACATTTTAAAGGTCTGACGATGACCACCTAAGTGCTTATCGGTTCTCAGTGACTGATGTAGTTAGAATGACCTAGCTTTAAAATTTTATCTGTCTGAGCACGGATGCTACTACTTAATACATTTTGAAGGTCTGATGATGACCAGCTAAGTGCTTATCGGTTCTCAGTGACGGATGTAGTTAGAATGACCTAGCTTTCAAATTTTATCTATCTGAGCACGTATTCTACTACATGATACATTATGAAGGTCTGATGATGACCAGCTAAGTGATTATCGGTTCTCAGTGACAGATATAGTTAGAATGCTCCAGCTGTCAGCTTTTATCTTATTGAGCACGGATGCTACTACATGATACATTCTGAAGGTCTGATGATGACCAGCTTAGTGCTAATTGGTTCTCAGTGACGGATATAGCTAGAATGACCTAGCTTTCAGATTTTATCGATCTGAGCACGGATGCTACTACATGATACATTTTGAAGGTCTGATGATGATCAGCTAAGTGCTTATCGGTTCTCAGTGACGAACGTAGTTAGCATGAGCTAGCTTTAAAAATTTTATCGATCTGAGCACGGATGTTACTACATAATACATTCTGAAGGTCTGATGATGACCAGCTAAGTGCTAATTGGTTCTCAGTGACGGATATAGCTAGAATGACCTAGCTTTCAGATTTTATCGATCTGAGCACGGATGCTACTACATGATACATTTTGAAGGTCTGATGATGATCAGCTAAGTGCTTATCGGTTCTCAGTGACGGATACAGTTATGATGCTACAGCTTTCTGCTTTTATCTTATTGAGCACGGATGCTACTACTTGATACATTTTGAAGGTCTGATGATGACCAGCTAAGTGCTAATTGGTTCTCAGTGATGGATATAACTAGAATGACCTAGCTTTCAAATTTTATCGATCTGAGCACGGATGCTACTACATGATACATTTTGAAGGTCTGATCATGACCAGCTAAGTGCTTATCGGTTCACAGTGACGGATATAGCTAGAATGACCACCATCAGGTAAATGGCACCATCAGTCTCCAAGGCCTCCTCGAGCTCTTTCAAATGAGTCCAAACACGATGGTTCTACGCAGCGCTGTCAATGAGATCCTGTACCCACCTTCGAAGTCCACCGTCAAGTAAATGGCATCATCAGTCTCTAAGGCCTCCTCGAGCTCTTTCAAATGAGTCCAAACACGACGATTCTACACAGTGCCGTCAATGAGATCCTTTACTTACCTTTGGAGTCCACCATCAGGTAAATGACATTATCAGTCTCCAAGGCGTCCTCGAGGTCTCAACACCATTAAAATAATAAGATACATAACATAACATCACGCCTACTATTAGGTACACCTCTGCCTAACCCTTCGGGGATTACAGGCGTGATGTTATGTAATGTATGTTATTATTTTAATGGTGTTAATTGTTTTATCGCTTTTAATTATTTTGTCTTGAGAATTTCGTTTGATGGAAGATGAAGATCTGGATGACTGATGATGTCTCGTACCTGATGGTAAACTCCGAAGGTGGGTATAGGATCTCATTGACGGCACTGAGTAAAACCATCGTGTTTGGACTCATTTGAAAGAGCTCGAGGGGGGGCTTGGAGACTGATGGTGCCATTTACCTGATGGTGGTCATTCTAGCTATATCCGTCACTGTGAACCGATAAGCACTTAGCTGGTCATCATCAGACCTTCAAACTGTATCATGTAGTAGCATCTACCAGAAACATTTGCACGACTGATGAGTCGAATATAGTGAGACTAAAATTATTTTACCGTCTTATTATGTATGTACCTATATTCTGGCAAATAAATTCATTTTATTTCATTTCATCCGTGCTCAGATCGATAAAATTTGAAAGCTAGGTCATTCTAGTTATATCCATCACTGAGAACCAATTAGCACTTAGCTGGTCATCATCAGACCTTCAAAATGTATCATGTAGTAGCATCCATGCTCAATAAGATAAAAGCAGAAAGCTGTAGCATCATAACTGTATCCGTCACTGAGAACCGATAAGCACTTAGCTGATCATCATTAGACCTTCAAAATGTATCATGTAGTAGCATTCGTGCTCAGATCGATAAAATTTGAAAGCTAGGTCATTCTAGCTATATCCGTCACTGAGAACCAATTAGCACTTAGCTGGTCATCATCAGACCTTCAGAATGTATTATGTAGTAGCATCCGTGCTCAGATTGATAAAATTTTAAAGCTAGGTCATGCTAACTACGTTCGTCACTGAGAACCGATAAGCACTTAGCTGGTTATCATCAGACCTTCAAAATGTATCATGTAGTAGCATCCGTGCTACAAGAACGACTACAATTGTTTTCTTGCTACAATTGTTTTATCGCTAAAAGCGATAAAACAATTAAAATCATTAAAATAATAACAAACATAACATAACAGCACGCCTACTATTAGGTACACCTCTGCCTAACCCTTTGGGGATTACAGGCGTGATGTTATGTAATGTATGTTATTGTTTTAATGGTGTTAATTGTTTTATCGTTTTAATTATTTTGTCTTGAGAATTTCGTTTGATGAAAGATGAAGATCTGGATGACTGATGATGTCTCGTACCTAATGGTGGACTCCGAAGGTGGGTATAGGATCTCATTGACGGCACTGAGTAGAACCATCGTGTTTGGACTCATTTGAAAGAGCTCGAGGGGGCCTTGGAGACTGATGATACCAGCTACCTGATGGTAGACTCCGAAGGTAAGTATAGGATCTCATTGATGGCACAACGTAGAACCGTCGTGTGTGGACTCATATGAAAGAACTCGAAGAGGCCTTGGAGACTGATGGTGCCATTTACCTGGTGGTGGTCATTCTAGCTATATCCGTCACTGTTAACCGATAAGCACTTAGCTGGTCATCATCAGACCTTCAAAATATATCATGTAGTAGCATCCGTGCTCAATAAGATAAAATCTGAAAGCTAGGTTATTCTAACTACATCCGTCACTGAAAACCGATAAGCACTTAGGTGATCATCATCAGACCTTCAAAATGTATCATGTAGTAGCATCCGTGCTCAGATCGATAAAATTTGAAAGCTAGGTCATTCTAGCTATATCCGTCACTGAGAACCAATTAGCACTTAGCTGGTCATCATCAGACCTTCAAAATGTATCATGTAGTAGCATCCGTGCTCAATAAGATAAAATCTGAAAGCTAGGTCATTCTAACTACATCTGTCACTGAGAACCGATAAGCACTTAGCTGATCATCATCAGACCTTCAAAATGTATCATGTAGTAGCATCCGTGCTCAATGAGATAAAAGCTGAAAGTTGGAGCATTCTGACTATTTCCGTGACTGAGAACCGATAAGCAGTTACCTGGTCTTCATCAGACCTTCAAAATGTATCATGTAGTATGAGAGACCATCATTAGGTACGAGACATCATCAGTCATCTAGATCTCCATCTTCCATCAAACGAAAATCTCAAGACAAAATAGTTAGATAACATAACATCACGCCTGTAATCCCCGAAGGGTTAGGCAGAGGTGTACCTAATAGTACACCCACATTTCGCCAGTTATGTTTAAGTCCCATATAATAGGGGCGAGCCTATTGCCATCAACCGGGCACAAATCCAGACTCCGTGGCTGTTACTTATAATTTCCTGATGGAAAAACCCAATAACACTTTGCCCGACCCGGGAATCGAACCCAGGACCTCATGCTCAGCATCGTGCTTACGACCACTAGACCAACGAGGCAGTCCAAAATTAAAATTATATCATAGATTTATCTATATACCAAAATATCTACTAAGAAACGCAGGTAATTTACCAATAGTTTTGGAGAGCTCGGCCACGCGTCACTTTACGTTTATTAGGCATAGTCAGCTTACTCTATGATAGGTGCAAACAACAAAACGAAATTACAAACTACTTTAAATATAATTACAAACTTATTTTCTGTTCTTATTTTACGAAATATTGATAACTATACAATTTACATTAGGTTTTAATTCAGAAAACATTAAAAACGTGAACTTTTGAATTTTATTTGTGAAGTAATGATATGCGTGCAGTCCACCCGTGACAACAGTCATCGAGACACTGGCGCAGCGCGTTCCAAGTATGCGCGACGGGTCTCGCGCCGCATTTGCCTCAAAATGTCGGGAATTAATTTATTATTTTAAAATTTTATTACAAATCAGAGAAAATAAACAATACGGATTGATAAATACGTCACTACGTATTTTTGGGTATAAAATTCATACCGAACTATTCAGCCGTTACAGAGACAAAATTCGATTTAGGTTAAGACATACTACGATTTTTTATTAAATAATGTGAAGGATTATTTAAATTTTAAACAATACGAATTATTTGTGATGACTTTAAGTATAACATATATTTTTTATATGGAAATCGTACGGAAGGATTCCTCAACAAATTTCTTTAAACATACGTCGTTTTTGGGATTTTAGCAACGCAACACCCTTAATGTATTTGATATTTCGGATATTCCACATTATTTGTTGGTTGTTAATTTATATTTATCGTTTGATTTTAGATTAGTAATTAAACTAATTGATATTGCGGGTGGCAAATGCTTTTCAAGGCATCTACGTTTGAAATAATGATTGGCATATTCTAAGATTATGTCAGTTCTAATTGTTGAATGTTAATTGAAATTGTTTGTTTCATTACTTTAGCAGTTAGCTACGGTATTTTATAGGTTCTTGTAGTTTTTATTTGACACTTTCTGTGGGAGTTAAAATAACTAAGTACATAAAGTCACACCATTTTTTCATGGGTGTAGGCCGAAACCTCAGAACTAATACCTTTACTGAAAAGTTAAAGACAGATATTTAATAGCAGTTATAGTACTGCAATGAACAATAACGACACGAATAGTATCAAATACATTAACGTTAGCTGGAGAACCCGAACGATTATTATAGTATCACTATCAAGAACTCCCACTGAGCTAACTATTGGGATTATGGCGTCAGCAGAACTTTAGCTTCCGTTTGTGTTTGGTAGTCAGCGGAAACATGGCTACCGTTTGCGATCAAATAGTTAAAGTAATTAGTAGAATTATCCTGTTCTCCATTTAGGACGGATCTTGAGTGCCGGGAGTGCGGGATTTTCGAAAGAGATACCGAGGCCCCGGACACAAAGGGCTAAGAAGGAAAATGGGTGGTTTTTAGTCAGTGGAAGTCTGACACTCCCTTTCGCTCCACCCAGAGCGGGAAAGTTTGATGATTTCCCAACCTCCAAAAAAAAAAATGACCTTGAGAGTAGTAACACGGTTTTGTATAAGGGTAACAACAACCATTCTAGTTATCTTGATAAGAAATCGTACTTAGGATTCCCAGTATGACACAGTATCATAGAAAATCCTGTCTGTTTGTGCAAGTGAATTTAAATGTGTGGAAAATAGGTTGAGAAGCCAAACTAAACTTGTAATGTTTACACTTTTAATTAACCATTAAGTATAAAGTATTGAAAGAGCGAAGGGATTGCCTACCGCTGCGCGGGCGCGCGGGGCGAGAGAGGTGAGGGACGGCGTCGCTGCGAGCGCGCAGTCTTGTCTCCCGCGCAACCCCTTCCGTAGTCAGGAAAAGCTATTGGATCGAGAGCACGTCCGTGTCGATTCTCGCGAGTGCAATACTTAACTTTACTTTGATAATCCTGATTGATTATACGCGATATCTATTAATATGACTTTAATTACTGAGTCCCCCCTTTCAGTATGTATAATATGTAACGATCCCTTTATTACTATGGCGAGCCGGTGTGAAACGTACAAGCTGAAGATTGCAACTAGTTTTTGGAGCGAATACGAATGCTACGCGTTTAGACGCGACGCGCTAGTGATGTGCGTATATCGCATCGATTAAATCTAAGTGTTGGGATTCCAACAAAATGTTTGGAAATGCCCTTATAAGAGTGCACATTCCTAGTGTGGGGCAACGTTCTTAAAATAAAATAACCGGTTGTTTTAGATATTTTGTATCGTCCCCTCCCCTGTTAATATACTTGACAAAACCCCGCACTCAATTAACACCACCCTAATCCAGCACTGCAGTGCTACCAACCAAGGTCTAAATCTGACCATTCACAGCACGACCGCTTATTAATAACCCCAATACCAACCATTGTGCCAAAAGGTTGGATTTATCGCAGTTGTTGTTCGCTCACGAAACACTGTGCAGAGCATATGCGTAGACAAAACAAATGTGGATATGGATATGTGAGAAATTTTTGGGAAAAGGGTACAACTTTTTGGGTTGACTTTGTCGTCAGAATAATGATACGGGAAGTTTGAGGGCCCGCATAAATCATTTTTTGGGGTGACTCTGTTACGGATTTATTTGGGTCTTGCTTTTGCCAACGGCTTGTAAGTAAAATTCCCGTCAGGGCTGTGGGTTGTTCGAAAGAGATACCGCGGCCTCGACACAGAGGGCTAAGAAGAAACATGGGTGGTTTTTAGTCGCAGTCTCTACCGCTCTACCAAGAGCGAGAGGAGTCATTTGATGATTTCCCACCCTCAAAAAAAAAAGGATAAAGGAAATTATTCGAAAGAAATGCTACCCGGGATTTAATCAAAGTTATAATGCTAGACTATCATCACCATCTGCCAAGCCTTTTCCAACTATGTTGGGATCGGCTTTCAATCTAAATGGATGCAGTTGAGTACCAGTAGGTATTTTACATGGAGCGACTGCCTATTTAACCTCCACAACCGGGTTAGTACTGGGTAATATCTTACCCCTTTTTTTTTTTTTTTTTTTGGGGGTGGGAAATCATCAAATAACCCCTCCCGCTCTTGGGCAGAGCGAAAGGGAGTGTCAGACTTCTACTGACTAAAAACCACCCATGTTCCTTCTTCGCCCTTCATGTCGAGGCCTCGGTATCCCTTGCGGACAACCCGCAGCCTCGACAGGAATATCTTACCCCTTGGTAAGACTGGTGGTGAGACGTTCGGTCCACTGGGCCGCTGATGGGCTTCACCTGTAACGACTGTCAAAGTTTTGCAAACGAAAGCGGAGACCAAATGCAGAACGTTTAACCGAGGTCGGAAGAAACTCGGCATGTAACCGGTCACCCATCCACTGACCAACCTAGGCAAGCGCTGCTCAACCTGAAGATAAAGTCGATCAGATGGTATTATTAAGCCACGAGCTCTTTTATAGCCCTTTATACCTTTTTTTTTTTTTTTTGGGGGTGGGAAATCATCAAATAACCCCCCCCCTCCCGCTCTTGGGCAGAGCGAAAGGGAGTGTCAGACTTCTACTGACTAAAAACCACCCATGTTCCTTCTTCGCCCTTCATGTCGAGGCCTCGGTATCCCTTGCGGACAACCCGCAGCCTCGACAGGAGCCCTTTATACCTGTGTGCTAACTTTTATCAAATTCCGTTCAGCTGTTAAGGTGACAAAAGCTTTACTAACTCCACACTTTTTTGAAATCTGAGAGAAAGAGAGATGAAAATTACAAGACGGATAGAAAGACAATAAAGTTAGAAGCAAAACTCTTTCCAAATCAAGATATTGGCCAACCGAAATTATAATACATTCTTAGTCTAGCAAGTTTGGGTTACTAAGAAGTCTGCAAAAAAAAAATATAGTAAATCAAAATGACCGCCTACCCACAAAAGCAACACCTGCAATTGTTTAATCGTTTATAGCAATCGCAATAAAGATGAGTCAATCTACTCTACAATTACATTCACAACGCTGTGGTTGAATCATTGAAGAACTGCACGCAATCAATGTGGGTATCTACCTACTATGTATCACAGTGTAAAGATATCACAGTGTATCAACGAGGCTCTCTTTGTGTAACCAGACAAAGTCGTTGACTCAAGTTTTTGTTAAGTAACACTGCATAGATGAGCAGCGATGGCGCGGTAGTGAAAACCCCGATTTAGCGACCTAAACGAGCAGTAAGTTGTGATTTCGACTCCAGAGAGTTCCATTACTTTGTGTCATTTATTTCATCACCACTGCTCTCAAAACGGTGAAGGAAAATATAGTAAAAAAGCCGGGATGTCCTAGAACCAGAAATTATAAGAGCAGACTCGACGAGACAGAGCGCGACTCAGAGACGCAGAGCAGACGACCACTACTCCAACTTAATTTATAGCGAAGCACGAATAATATATGAGCTTTATATCGTGGTTTTTGTTAGTATTTCTTATAAAATAAAATGTTCAGTCTAACCTAAGTACGAGGCGTAACCTACTTGAAGTCGAGTCAAAGCTGAGTCCACCTCGAGTCTACGTAGTGTGCTGAAACTTGTAACCTAAAACTTCTCCCGGGCCCCCAACACATGGTAGTAGTAAGAAAAGTAGTTTTTTAATTATTTGTAGTTTAATGCCACTTGCCCCAGATGGAGTGTTTTGAAGAGGATTACCTCAAAAAAGAACGTAAAAGTACTTAGACTCCAAGATCTCTAACAGCTGATTCCGACAATTTGTTCCAAGTTGAAATACTTTAAAGTTAATAATAAAGCTACTGTGCCGATACCCGTTGACGACTCAATATTACTCGTATTGATTAAGACATTAAGATGTCGTGTCATGAACAGAGCGGCACGCAATTTGGAGATAATGGCGTGATGGGATGTTTATTTGAATAATTTTAAATTTCTATTGTAAAGTAATGGTGGGTTTTGTGATTATGGTCTGTGGTAATCAGGTTTTGGAAGGTCAAAGTATTGGTTACGAGGCAAGTTATTGTTATTTAGCAGGTGCCTGTAGTAGGTACCGATTCTAATAACATAATAAGGATCTTAATATTAATCATAGGATTAATTATTATTATCCTGTAATGGTAGATGTAAGTAGATAAATAAATAAAAGTTATTGGTTGCATCGTTACAGTAAGTCGGTAGCATTAGTGAAGACACAAAACTTTCGACTGCATCATACGGTCACAGCATTTTATGACTTAGGCCTTTCTAAAAGACACTACTAAAAAAATGCAGGTCCCAGTATGATGATATATCAATAGTAGGTAGACTTCGTTCATCAGTATTTTATATATTATTATTATGCACCAAAGGCTTTTCTTCTTTGACAAATGTTATTCAGAAGGGACAGGTGCGTAGTACCTACTCGTAACCGTAGTGCGTTTTAAAAAAACTGATTAAAAAACCAATTTAACCACAGCATCATAAAATTATTCACCAATTTTACCTTCAATAGATCACAAGAAAACACTTAAACGGCGCCAACAACCCACGATCGCCACTCAAAATATTTGGCAATAGAAACGAAAACACAATCTTGCCTTATCCAATACTCTTGAATCTAAGTGTACCTACAAACGGAATGAACCACTTACGAACTACCCACATTATGTTCGAGAAATAAGGAAAAACAATTACCCATATAATTTACGGGTTATTGTATAAACATTTATGTGAATAATGGCTTTTAGTAAGTTTCGGGGTATTTAATTGTTCGAGAAAACTGTGATTTGTTGCGATACTTATTAGTTTGGAGGAAAAGGGGGTATTGAGGGGTCGTGAGAAGGGTTATTAATGAAGTAAAAGAAAATAAATCATGTTACTGAGCAGTAAGTTTAGTATAAAAGTTAATTGGAGCCAGAGCAGTTTTCTCGTGATCAACTAATCTATGTGATGAAATCCTATGTTCTATGAACATAGGATAGTTTTTATCCCGGTTTTATCTTCCCGTGGGATAATTTTCGAGCTGTAGCGGGCGAAGCTGCTGGCAACACCTAGTCTAGAATATCCCCGCAATGGCAACAATGTCGTCTGCCCAGCTCGCCGCCAGACGACTAATACTTATCTTTCTATCTTTATAATATTAGTATAGATTTATGCCAGATAATATAACAAGCCCAAAATTGCATTTCTCAAAACGCAAGATTAATAAATTCCTTCATCAATATTAATATCCTAAAATAGATTCTAGGCGTATTAAAATAAACCGCATGCATAAATATAAACACAAATCAGTCAATTTGGGGAGAAATTCTCTCGTCTCTCGCGTCGTAATAAGATATTTTCACCTCGAATTTTGAACCCTAACCTTTGGTAATAAGGGTACTGATACCTCGAACTGATGAGCTGATTACGTACTCCACCCTTTCGTCTACAAATTAATTGTGTCTAATGGAACACACGCTTGAATTCACGTTCCACATCTCACACATTTAACTACAGGCTATATTTCTTGGAGAATAGGGATGAAAATTGCGTGTGATTAATTCCAGGATGCGCAGATATTTCGTGATATGTTTGCGGTAGATTTGTGCTGTGTTTGAATTAGTTTAGTACTTGTACGAGTGGGAGAACTAGTGTCGAGGTGAAAGCTATTAAGATGTTGCTATTAAGAGGAGTGTAAACTTAGTTGGGTGCTAAGTTTGGATACGATTGGTATTAGGAGAACAAGGATACTTGATCGAAGTAACTACTTTGCTTTCGAGTAGTTTGGTAGAATGGTAGATCACATGTAGTAACTAATTCTTGTAGTAGTACAAGAACTGACTGCCTCGTTGTTCTAGTGGTAGCAAGCTCTGCCACCTGAGCGTGATTTCTTGAGTTCGATTCCCTGTTTGGGTCAAGAGATTGTTAGTTAGAGGTTATCGGGTTTTGGGGTCCTCTCCAAATCACGGCGTAAATATTCAGGCATTACATACTGGCATGAAATTATGATAGTACTAGAAGCAGGATAGTTTAAATGAACTGTATATTTAACTAGCTGACCCACGCAACTTCGTCTGCATCACATGATATAATTTTTAGCCTTTCTCGATAAACCGACTGTTCAACATATTAAATTGAGTTAAATCGTACTCGTATCAAACAAAAAAATTTACCTTTCCTCTTTATAATACCTATAATTAGTTTAGATTGGCTTCGATTATATTATTAAAGTGATAATTACTATAGGTATCTCTTACTGTTAAATATACAGTAACCCATTGTACTTGTAAACATTATGGTGCAGTAAATATTTTGAATTTGAATTTCTCCGGAGCCCCCGGAGGCCAGAATCCCCACTTACCTGCCGCACCAGACCGAATGACGGCCGCGCGCGTAATTATTTTGTCACGCGGATATTTTGATATTGCGATATCTTCTAAGATAATTGTTTAAACTGTATAGAGTAAAGGGCACAAATATTCTATATTAAATTTCCGTGCTAACAAACATATTTATTTAGATATAGATTAATATCATAGGGTAAAATAAGCATCGCAAAATATCATTCTTTTTAATCTAACATTTTAATAGTAAAAAATGGTTACAGTGAGTCAATCTTAAAAGATAGACATATGCTGTCGCGGACTTTTTTTTAGAACATTTAATGAGGAACAATTCCTTCATACATGATATTTTCGTAACTTAAACCGTTTACGCAGCGCACGCAACGGAAGCTCTCAAAAAGGAATATCTTTTCCCGTTTTTGCAACATTTTTCATTAATGCTCCGCTCCTATTAGTCTTAGCGTGATGTTATATAGCCTAAAGCCTTCCTCGATAAATGGACTATCCAACACAAAAAGATTTTTTCTATTCCAACCAGTAGTCCCTGAGTTTACCGCGTTCAAACAAACAAACAAACAAACAAACAAACTCTTCAGCTTTATAATATTAGTATAGATAACTAGCGGACGTCACGCGGTTTCACCCGCGTAGTTCCCGTTCCCGTGGGAATACAGAGATAAAAGTAGCCAATGTCACCCGGGAATAGTGTAGCTTCCCAACGGTGAAAGAATTTTTGAAATCGATCCAGTAGTTTCGGAGCCTATTCGTTACAAACAAACAAACAAATCTTTCCTCTTTATAATATTATTAGTGTAGATGGTGATCTACTAAGGATGACATTATTTAGGTACTAATTATTCCTCGAAGGTTCACTTGCTCAAGGAGTCAGTTTCCAACTATCACCTTGAGTTTTGCATTTGAACGCAGCATCATAAAGACGCACTGTATCATAACATGGCTATAGCGACAGTGACGAGTCGACTGTCACATTGGTGGAACACATGCCTGAATAATTAATGAACGGAGATTTGAACCCTGAGCGAAGAAAAACTCCAAATAAAATTGGGATTAATACTATCCAGAAGCCGACTTAAGGCCGCAACCCGCAGCCCGATTGGGCTGCGGGTTGTTCGCAAGAGATACCGCGGCCTCGGCATGAAGGGCTAAGAAGGAACATGGGTGGTTTTTAGTCATTAGAATTCTGACTCTCCCTTTCGCTCTGCCCAAGAGCGGGAGGGGTTATAGATGATTTTCCACCCGCCAAAAATAAAAGGCCGCAACCCGCAGCTGCAGTAAAAAACTATCACTTGTCTCCTAACTGCTAAAGAAACATACGATGCCGTCGAAGTTGAGACGTCGCGTGTGAAATTAAAAGCGAATTAACGTGAATATTAACAATCTGATGATAATTACAATATTAATTATTGTTATTAATTCATTCATAATTATAATGAGGAGCTCGTGGCTTAATAAGAACTGCCACTCGGGTCGATCTTTAGGTAAAGCTGTGCTTGCCTAGGTCGGTCTGTGGATGGGTGATTGCCGGACATACCGAGTTTCCTCCGTGCCTCGGAAAGCACGTTAAGCTGTTCGTGCCGGCTGCCATATATAGATCTTTGGCAGTAGTTACACGTAGTCATTGACCTGAAATTCCGACATCCAGTCTTACCAAAGAGGTATCGTATTACCTAGTATTAACTGGGTTGTGGAGGTCAGATAGGCAGTCGCTCCATGTAAAATACTGGTATTCAGCTGCATCCGGTTAGACTGGAAGCCGACCCTAACATAGAACTTGGGAAAAGGCTAGGCAGATGATGATGATGATGATTGAAGAATTGTGGTCTGGACAAGGATAATAAACTTGAATAACAATTGTAAATTATGCAGTAAATTGTTTGGACAACGCAACCGTTATAAACTAACCCTAAATGTTTCACTAGCGCAGATTTATCTTGAACAATTAAAATTAATTGTTGTACATTAGGATACATTGTGCAATGAGTTTACTGCAAGCAATAGATACACTCCTAAGGTACGCAAGATGCCCAATCTATGCTGATCTCTTATTGTACGAAAAGCTCATGCAAAGGGAGGTCAGGTTAAACTGGTTACGTATCACTTTATGTGCCGCCGTGTGTACACAACATACTGTAGGCTGTAATTTTTGCATTTGAGAAGCAACCCTGTCAGACAAAAAACCCTGTAAGCGATATTTTGTCAAGTACAAGATCACCTACGACAAGACGTACTAATTTCAGGTCATGAACAGCCTAGGCCTAGCCTTTTCCCAATATAAATTGGTATTTTTCATGTAGGGAGTTTTTTCTGACCTCCACAACCCAGCTCGTATTGGGTAATACGATACCCCTTGGAAAGACTAGTTGCCTTACTTTCAGGTCACTAACTACCTGTCAAAGAAATTCAAATGACAGCTGGAACCAACGGATTAACGTGCTTTCCATTCCGAAGCATGGAGGAAGTCCGGTATGTAATGGTTAGTCACCCATACACGGACCAACATAGGCAGACGCGGCTTACCCAAAAGATCAACTCGAGCGGCTGTTATTATAGCCACGAGCCATTAGTTATTGCTTAACAGTTTTCTGTCTTCTTTCATACCTTGAATTTTATCCTGGAACCATAGAAGACATCCTGATTCGAATATCAGACACGCAGTAACCTATCACCACAGTTAGATAGCAATTACATAACATAACATCACGCCTGTAATCCTCGAAGGGTTAGGCAGAGGTGTACCTAATAGTACACCCACATTTCGCCAGTTATGTTTAAGTCCCATGTAACAGGGGGCGAGCCTATTGCCATTAACCAGGCACAAATCCAGACTCCGTGGCTGTTACTGATAAATTCCTGATGGAAAAAGCCAATAACACTTTGCCCGACCCGGGAATCGAACCTAGGACCTCATGCTCAGCAGTCGCGCTTGCTACCACTAGACCAACGAGGCAGTCCGTAGTAGATAGCAATTATAGACTCTATCTAAATAGCAATTAAAATAACTCAAGCATATGAGCCGATAACGACCTAAATATAACCAAAGGAACAAGACAGGTGAAAATAGACCGTCTAGCAAGTTCGTAGCTCCGAGAATTGAAAATCAGGTCTCCAGTAATCTAGGATTTAGAGAAAGAGGGTTTGACAGTCGTTTGTCAAGGACCAGGAATAATTTAGTAACAACTAACGCGATTAATTACAAAAGTACGTTAATAGGGTAGTTAATTAAAAAAATCTAATTAGTCCGTCAGATAGATTTCCAAAAAATATTGGACACGTATTTTTTCGTTTTTCACGTAAACAAACAATGAAGACGATACAGTGCTTTGAAAACTTGCGTGACGTCATATTCTAAGACATTAGTATGACATTTTTTACCGGTGAGTGACGTCACAACCCCCCACTCAAATCTTTGACGCGTTTTTATCTTCGTAAATTTTTATTGATTTGATAAAACAAAAAATACGTATCCAATATTTTTCGATAATCTAACAGACGGACTAATTAGAATCATATTTTTTTTAGTCAGTAAACATTCCCTATTGTTGATGATATTTGAAAAGGTAGACTAGTAACAGTAAGTTTCTGTTCACTGAAAATTAATTTGGGGTGAAATACAAGCGATAATAGTAGGCTCTGATTTCATTTAAATGATAATCATTAAAACGAAAGAGAAATTTCTATCAAATACTCGTACCTCGCAGGTCCAGTGGTCATAAGCGCGACTGCTAAGCATGAGGTTCTGGGTTCGATTTTCAGGTCGGGCAAAGTGTTATTGGGTTTTTCCATCAGGTACTCCTCAGTTGCAGTCACGGAGTCTGGATTTAAGTCCCGTTGATGGGCATAGGTTTCCCCTATTACATAAGTCTTTTACATATTATGTGGCGTAATAATAATATTAACCATTTGATTTCAGGTAACTAAGGCCCATAAGTAAAATACACACAATAAGATATCACAAAAATAATAAACTAATACATATAAAACATTAAACAGTAAATAAAACTTTATCTAAACACGTCACGTCGGCGTCGTGTTTCGCTGCGAGGTGTCGCGTAACCGTCCTCGGAAACGCCGGAAAACGACACCTTTCGGCCAAAAGTCTTCCTTCAAACAGGTCTGGAGATGTTGGGTTGGAACCCGTACCACAAATGACTTTAAGTTTATGTTGTGGCGCGATTCCAACCCTCAGATTCCAGTTGGTAATGTTACCTTACCCTACGGGGATTAGAGGCGTGATGTTTTGTATGTTTACACGTCTGTTTTTACAAAAATAGATGAGGTTGGCAGTAAGAACTTCTCTGGACAAGCCCCTAGAAGATATTATCTCCTAATCGTTAGCAATACTGCTCAACAGCTAAATGGAAATCATAAAACGTAATTGCACGACTGCATATTATTAATTATTACCACGAACGTAATGGAAATCGAGCGCATCTGGTTTTCAGTTTACATTGAGTCTAAACCTGGTCATTACTCAATATAATGGACTTCTATTATCTGTTGCATTAACATAAACATGGCAAGATGCTGTGTTTCTATGGAGGCCATGGTGCACTTTGTATAAAGCGTAAGGTCTGGGTACCTTAAATAGTGTAGGTGGTTGACAAAAAAAAACAAATTAGTCCGTCAGATAGATTTCCAAAAAATATTGGACGCATATTTTTCTTTTTTCACGTTAACAAACAATGAAGACGACACAGTGCTTTGAAAACTTGTGTGACGTCATATTGTAAGATATTAATTAGTATGTCATTTGCTACCGGCGAGTAACGTCACAAGCCCCTACTCAAATCTTTGACGCGTTTTATCTTCGTCAATTTTTATTGATTTGATAAAACAAAAATTTCGTATCCTATATTTTTCGATAATCTAACTGACGGACTAAACAGAATCATAATTATTTCTTTTTGGGTACCGATTCTAGGCAATTTTACAACGATGGCGAAGTACACCAGATAAAACTAAGGACACAATAATCGGTCCCTATCCAGCAGACAGGAAAAGAAAGAGACGTAGGACAAGTGAATCGTTGATGTTTTGTCTAGCCGTGGAGATCGTGAAGCAGTTAGAGTAGATGGTGATGGTGGTGGTGGTGGTGGTGGTGGTGGTTAGTAGATGGCTATAAGAGTAGAGGAAGACCAAAGAAACGATGGATGGACTGTGTGAAGGATGATATGGGTAAAAAGGAGGTAACCTTTGAGATAACGAGTAATAGAGAAGTATGGAAGAAGAAGACATGTTGCGCCGACCCCAGATAGATTGGGATAAGGGCAGGAGAATGACCCCGTCGGGGCTGCGGGTTGTTCGAAAGAGATATCGCGGCCTCGGCGCAAGGGCTAAGAAGGAACATGGGTGGTTTTTAGTCAGTAGAAGTCTGACACTCCCTTGATGATGATGATCTATAAGAACAGTCAGTGACCTAACATAAGTACCCACTTCACCAACAGTAAATTACTTGGTGAAAAAGATACTTATTTCGAGTCACTGACTGTACATGTGATATTGATACAACATAATTATTGATGTAATGAAATTGAATTTGATACGCACAGTATTAACCTAACATTGTATTATTGGCTGGTAATTTCAAAGGACTGCACAATTAGTCATAGGAATTATTCCGATATCGGAAATTTAATCATCGTAAGTTATTCGTTCATAGACACTAATCAGATTCTGCCTGATCCGTTACACATATATTGTCGTACGTAACACGGATAACAGAAGGAACCTTATTTAAACCTTGAAAAGTAACAAATTCATATTTTCCGGGTCCGTATTTACTTTGGTTTCATCATAATCGGCATCAACAGCCTAACAAAGCCATGGCTAAGTAGAAAGCTCGCTCTTTGATTTTTTGGAGCCAATCTTCAATTAGCAGTCTCCATCCATGGTTTTCCACCGATGGGAACAATGACGTATGACGTATCTCACCGCTTTGTAACTTTAATTAATTTGTTTCATCATTTTCCTGTTCTTGTCCGATTCTATGTACTTGGGGTCGGCCCAACACGTTTTCTTTCATTCCCTCCTGTCAGACGCATCACTTACTCCTTTCTCTTTTATATCATTTCTAAGACAATCCATCTATCTTTTCTTTGTTCTTCATCTTAACTTGAATTTTGTTAAACACAATGTCTGTGTGTCCCCCTTTCCGTTCATGAACTTGTAACTTAAAAACCTGTCGTGCGAATAAAATGTATATCTCTACATTTCCATACAAATAAACATGAAAATAGAGACTTGTAACATAACGCAATAAAAACTCAAAGTCACAAATAAATAAGCGAAGCGTGCACAGATAAGATTAATATTTGAGGGTTGGGAACGCAAAACGATTCGCAGCACAGTGTGCGCTCAACCGAATGCGAAGTGAATGCTCACATTTGAAATAGCATCGATATAAGGTTGTGTTTCCAATGTAGGCTGTGTGCGAGGAAAAATTCAACATAATATAACATAACGCCTGTAATTCCTGCAGGTTTAGGCAGAGGTGTACCTAATATGTAGACCCACACTTCGACAGTTATGTTTAAGTCCCATGTAATAGGGGGGCAAGTCTATCGCCATTAATTGGGCACAAATCCGGACTTCGATGCTGCTACTGAGAGATTCTTGATGCGAAAATCTAATAATAATTATTTTAAATGTTTTTTTTTTTATAATTTATTTTTATATAAAATATTTAAAAATGTAAACTGTATGTATGATAATGAATACAGGACATAATAATAATCGCTTTATTGCAGGCATCTAAGGCCCCCGTTGGGGCTGCTGGTTGTTGGCAAGAGATACCGCGGCCTCGACATGAAGGGCTAAGAAGGAACATGGGTGGTTTTTAGTCAGTAGAAGTCTGACACTCCCTTTCGCTCTGCCCAAGAGCGGGGGGGTTATTTGATAATTTTCCTCCCGCCAAAAAAAAAAAAAGGCCCATAGGTAAAATATACAAATAATATAACACTTACCCGACCTGGAAATCGAATTCTGAACCTCCGACTAAGCAATTGCTCTTGCGTTCACTAGACAGTCAGTCAGGCAATCTCAGAATCGCCTAAACCTGATGTATGGCGAGTGCGTTTCAAATCGGAACGAATGACGTCATCAAATTGTACGTGCAGCGGGACTATTCTGCAATAACTGAAGATCGAGTCTGTTGTCTGCAGTGAAAACGGTGTTTCACGCCGATATCTGGGGCTCTAGCGTTGAAAACGCTCGGCACGGTTAGCAATGAACTGCTGCGCTCCGTGTCGATCCCCGCACGGAACAAATATTTGTATGATCTACAGGTAGTTGTTCCGGGTCTGGGTATTTGTGTATGTGAGTTTAAATGTTTGTGAACGCACCCACGATACAGGAGAAATTCCTAGTGTGGGGTAACGTTTTTTTTTTTAAAAAAACAAACAAACTTGACGTAAATTTTCATAATTTCTAGAACTTATTCAAATTTAGCAAGTGGGTACAGAAGTGCAAGGGGTCTAAATTACCACTTTAGCAGATCATAATATGAATTGCGTTAAAATTCGTAAAATGGTCACAGACGCAGTTACTATTTTCATCATCATCATTACAGCCATATGACGTCCACTGCTGGACATAGGCCTCCCCCAGAAGGATGCCATAATCGCCACGCTTGGCAGGCGGGTTGGCGATCGCAGTATGGTTGTTACGAAGGCACAGAGAACGCTGCTGCCCATTCTCTGGTAAGTCCCTTAGTCGCCTCTTACGACACCCACGGGATGGTGCTATTTTTTACGTCCGAGACCATACGGAACACTACTATAAGAGGTCCATTTTACGCTTTATAACGCAATTCATATTATGATTTGCTAAAGTGGCCATTTTAGACCCCCTGAGTGCAGTAGCATAGAGAAGAATGTAAAGTCATTCTTCTCGACACGCTCGTTCCATCATCCATCGTTTTCTATCAGGCGTGATCGAGGTCAAGAGAAGACCTATTTTGTAAAAAAAAAAAATGAAAAAACCTGTATGTTACTAATTGGTCTTTTTGCAAACAATTGCTGTAGGGTATTTGCGTTTTCGAAACGTAACGTGAAAACGTCAGAAATGAAAATGATAAACTCGCCGCCAGATTTTGGGTAGATTTAATTATAATTATTATCATTGAGACGCTAAGAATAATTTATGATGGCTTTGTGCTTATTATGATACTTCGGGGAATATTTTATTCAATTTTACCTAAATTTCATTATTCTAACAATATCAAAAGGGCTCGTAGAAATCAGATCTCTAACTCCTAACATTTCCTTCAAAACTTAAGATTCTGCGTATAAACTGACCGTAGTTAAGAAATAAACAAGAAAGCAAGTAGGTATTGTGTACCTCAAGTTTAAACATTCAGAGGTTTCCCTTTGTCTTGAAACTTTAAAGTTTTCCAGTTTCAGATCCAAATCAAATCTACGGAATGGTTCACGGAAATCGTAAAACCAATTTTAAACAAGGGTTCGCTTGAATAAATTAGGGATTGAAGGATGGATTACATTTTCCGGTGGACGTAGGAAAGTGTCGACTATAGTGTGGGAAACAAAGATTCTGTCAGCCGTGGTTTAGAAATTAAATGTGTTTTCTCTGATATTGTAAAATTAAACCATTTTAAAAGGCTGAGGCTTCTTTTCAGTTCTTCTCTAAAGGAATCGGGTTGGATCCTCTTTTTTTTTGGGGTGGGAAATCATCGAATGACTCCTCCCGCTCTGGGCAGAGCGGTAGGGAGAGTCAGACTTCTATTGACTAAATACCGCCCATGTTCCTTCTTAGCTCTTATGACGATGCCGCGGTATCTCTTTCGAACAACCCGCAAGCCCGACGGGTCGGGTTGGGTCATAAGAGTATATTTCAAAAAGTAAGATTAAGTCTTAATGTTCCGAAACATTAAAAATAATAGCAGGAGCCCTGTACATCATCATCTCAGCCAAAAGACGTCCACTG